>OZ010607.1:22684792-22697292 GCA_963932145.1 Acanthosepion lycidas
CGGACTATTGTCTGAATCTTTGTCGCCATATTTATTACAATGTTTTGGCCGTTGTATGCTCCGGTCTTCTTCAAGTGGTTGGAATGTCAAATTGAACCCTTTATTTCGCTTGCTGGAGTAGACTATTCAATACCTGTTTAAGCTAGTGGAGAACTTGGAGAAGGGAATTAACAGGCGATAACTGATAACTGACATCCATTAGACATGGCACGTGGAACTAGATCAGTTTACCCCAGTGAGCGAAATAAAGGGTTCAGTTCGACATTCCAACCACCTGAAGAAGGCTGACGCGTACAACAGCCGAAACGTTGTAATAAATATGGCGAAAAAGATTGGGACAATAGTCTGAATAATGTAAATAGTCTATAGAATTACTTGTGAAAACTCCTCAGTCACCAAAATTAGAAAGTTCATGTTCCAATATACCTACATGGGTCATCTGTTCTGCTTCTAATGTGCCATGTCTTTGAATTTGGCGATCATAACTCTCCACAATTTCTTGTACTTTACAGCTCTTAATAAATTTTATCCTATTGTTTTGTTTTGCTTTCCACTGTAATAATATTTTTCTCTTCAGTTTTTCACATTATACCAAATACAAATAAGCCTTTCCCCCATTTTCTCATTTTAGAAAAGGAAAACAACATTACACACAAAACGCTCATCAACAAAAGGATATGGTTGGTCACATGATTAGAGACATTGTCCAATATTTTCATGTCACTGTTTTGTTCAAATGTCAATCGACTTTTGAATGTTATTGACACAAGTAGAAATAATCACTTTATATTTTTTCTTGAGGTTTTTCTGGGTATGATGATAAACTACACTTGGCAGTATTGAGTTTGGAGATTTTAAGGAGTCTGGAACCACCTCTTAATTGCTGTTGTTCCCATGTCCACCTTGACCCTGGGTGGTAGCACCTGTAAGGGTCTCACCTATGGGGAAATAATGAACCCCACAAACAAAAACAAAACACTATGAAAGTATAAATATGCAAGCAATACATTTTTATATAAAAAAATTACCAACGTCCCCTATTCATGGTAAAATGACAAGCAATACATTTTATACATTATGAAATGTTGGACTTTGTCCATTTCATAAAGTGTGACGTCATTTGTTTACATTTGGATACACATCGAGCAGATATGAATGTATGAGAGAAAATCATGGAGAATTGTAGTTTAAAAACAGTAAAATCGACCTTTCTAATTGAAACGCTCCTCTGTGGCTCAATTCGTAAAACCATGTCAGGCTATATGACGGTTCTGTATAGGATACATGTTCGATTCCTGTCGGACGCATATTTTCTATGAAAATTTCCCGGACATTCAGGCCGGTAAATGTTGTTTAATACTGTTTATTATAAACAGAGCATTTACTTTAATATTTGTATCAATAAAAAGAATGTATAAACAAAATAAAAAATAAAATACATTTTATCTGTAGTTGAAGGTATACAATTGTTGAAAATATTTAGATTTCAGCATTAAATAACTCATAGAGGTTGATATACCACTAAACAAAATCAACACCCAAACAACTAACATGAAAGAACTCTTTCATGACATTAATCCATATAATATCCTACAATTTCTTAAATCAAACTGTATTCCAAAATATAACTTCAACAAAACTACAACATAAAACACACACATAACCGCCTCTAGTAACGATGTCCACACAAACATATATATGCACAAAAGTTGAGTATCATCTACCATTTATTCAACTGTGAAAGAAGAATAACATATATCATATTTTTATTCCGTCAAAGCTCGGGAAAATTAAATTTTGCCATTAAATGACCCTTAAGGAGTGGCTATGCCATTAAACAAATTAATTGATGATATAATTCATGGTATTTGTTTGTGGAGGGAAAAATCAATAACCACTCTGAAGACATTGTTGATATGAGAAGTGAATGAAAGCATTATTGCCAAATATGAGCCCATGAAAGGGCGGCTATTGCCAAAATGGTAGACAATAAGGTATTTGGAAAGTGATGATAGATCGGCCAAAGTAGAATGACAGGAAATTGCATTAAAAATTTGTTTCTTATCTCTTTTATCCAACAGCATGTCGCTTATAGTGCACTTCAGAATTTAATTAGGACAACTTGCAAAGAGAGAATTTTCATTCCTCATGAGCTTTCTGTGAACCAAACACAACCTTCTGGGTGACGTGGACAGCATACTTTGATATTCCCAGGCTCCTTAGTGGTATCATGTTGACAGATTCTTTTGGACATTTCAATAGTTTTCATCCTTTTCTCGAAACTCATTTTTCCCATTTTGAAACTTTAATCAGCTACAATATAAAGACAAGTTTGAAGGTTCCAGAATTTATTCAATCTTTGTTTGATCAATTTACATGAGAAGTACGTATTAATCTGTATTAAAATGAGTGAGACTGACACAACTAAGAATTCATTTATCATCTCTTCCTCCCCCTATAACAATGTTCGGAATATTTAAAGGTTTAAGTTAGAAAATGAAAACAACTTTGAGCACAAAACACACACCAACAGACCAATGTGGGTTGGTCATATGATCAGAGACATTACCCAAAATTCTCATGTCAGTGTTTTGTTCAAATGTCAATCAATTTTTAAATGTCATAGACACAGGTAGAAATAATCATTTGCCCTTTTCCTTGATTTGCTTTTATCCTTCATTGTCTGAAAGAGCAAGACCAGTTACTTGGTTTAGCCTATATCTATCCAAAGTATTATATGACAGATAGTACTAAGTTACATGGTAACCAGTACCAGCAGGAAAGAATCTCTGACCTGACTGAATCCTCTTCTGTCAGACATTATATGGTAAAATTAGTTCTAGATACTTGATTGCCGCTTTCACTAGTTTGAGAGTATTTCCCTTATGAACTATATCGCTTCAAATGTTGGTCATCATGGCTCTCCAAAACTCACTTTTTACCCACTACCTGCCATGAGCCCCATTTGGGGATCTGTTAAAATTAAACTCACTACATGTTATACCTTATATTTACATTGAATTGCTTACATACATTGCATTTGTTGAGGTATATTTTACAACACTTAGACTTTAAATTTTTTATTATTAGCCGTAAGAAGAAACATTCTGTTGTAATTTTACATTTCATGAGTAGAAAAATAATGACTATTTTGAAAAGTATTTTTTTATTATTTCTAATCAATATTATTTTTTGATGTTTTATACACATATATATTTGATGTTCTAGTTTCTATAAAAACGACAATGGTAACTACTGAAATTAAACATAAGGAATAAATAAACTCCTAAGACACCTGTCTGGGTCAAAAATGCGCATTAAAAAAATTTGTCAGTTAATGTATTGATTAATTGTGAAAAGTAGTGGAGTAGTTCCCTGTTGTTTTCCCCCAAGGTTTTGAATTCAGGTGTCCTTTTTTATACTGCTTGCCATACTAAGTCTTGAGTGTCCAGTCTGCTATATTATTTTATCTTTAGCCAAGACTGTCAAAATAACATACTAATAGAGAGAAGGTAGGGAGAGGTGGAGTCATGTCTTTTTCCCAAAGTTGATTAGAGTTGAAACTCAAATTCTGTCAATTGATTCCATTTTTCGATACTTGCAACCATTATGCTACCTTACACCTTTTAAGATTTAAATTAGAAAATGAAAATGACACTAAGCACAAAGCACGCATCAACAAAACAATGTGGGTGGGTCACATGATCAGAGACACCATTCAATATTCTCATGTCACTATTCCATTCATATGTCAATCAATTTTTGAATGTCACAGACACAGGTAGAAAAAAAAAGATTATGCTTATCTTAAGCTATTAGCTTTTAACATAATTTGTTTTTTCATGTGTATATATATTTATATATATATATATATATATATATATATATAATGTTTTACATGTAGTTGTGACAAATTTTACATTGAGTTTAGATAAATTCTTTTCATTTATAGTTGTGATAGTGGGTAAAATAATATATTTTTTTGATTCATTAGGTTTGTCAAGAAGGACAGCATTTCCATTTTGGAATATTTTAGAAGCCTTTTGTTTTGTATTGAAAATGAAATAAGGCATTGAAGGGTCTTGAATGTATTTTCAATATATTTTTCCTCTTCGTGTAAATATTGAGGGCTGCAAATTATGAGTGCTCTTAAATAGAATCTAATGACCATTCCGGGTTTTATTTTGTTGTTATGATGGGAATAGAAGTTGAAGTCATTTTTATTGGTTGATTTTCAGTGGACACTAAGTTATAGGTTGTTGTCAACTTAATTTTCAATATATTTCTCCTTTTCGTGGAATTGTATATGTATATATATATATATATATATATATATATATATATATATATATATATATATATAATATTAATTTCAATTAAAAGGTGCAAATATAATTTATAAATTCATGAATCATAATGAATAATAATAATAATCATTTTTGTATGAATGATTCATGAATTTATATAATATATATATATATATAGGCTTTGCAGATACTCTGTCCTCCCATCATAATTACTGAATGAAGTTGTAAGAACTTTAAAAATTGAAGTAAAATGTGTATATTATAAAACTATGTGGGATAGATAATGATTGACCTTTGATTTGAAAAGATTAAGATCATGGTGATCAAGAAAGCACTTGCTTGGGAGTTTGTTCCATAAAATAACAGTTCTAGGAAGGAACTGAGTGTAACTTTTTCCTAATGGAGTACAAAGGGAATGTTGATGAGTCGACCCTGTGGACGTGGCATGCTTTGTCTTATCTGTGAAGGTCTGAACTGGCGGGAATAGGTAATTTTGAATATTACGATGGCTTAAAAGTGTCTATTTTTAACTGTATGAGAGTTGTTAAAATTTGCTATGTTTATTTTTCTAAGATTTTTTTTTTTTTAATATAGAGCAATTTTGAATTTTTTTAGTCAATAATTTGCATTTTTTATGTTGTGTCTAAAATACAATATTAAAGTATTCAATGCATTTGTGGATTAAATATATGATTAGCAAGGTTGTTTTAAGGAAAAGGGAAATAAAAAGGACATTTCTACTTAGAATCAGAAAGAGACAGTTGAAATCTCTAGGGCTCATAATGAGGAAAGAGGACTTGGAGAATTTGACACTCACAGGACATTAATTTACTGGTTGAGATATTATTAATTACTATATGATTTTTATATTGTGACTATATTTTTTAATATTGAGCACTTTGTTGACAAAAATCTGCTTGCTTTTAATCACCAAAGATCTCTTTTGCCGTTCATCAACATGGCTGATGCTAACCTCCAGGAGAGTGACACCTTGTGCCCTCTATGGTCTGATGTTTTCCCTTGACATGAAGAAAAATAGAAACAAAAAGGACACTACTTAGAATCAGAGACAATTGAAATTTCTAGGGCACATCATGAGGAAGGAGGGCTTGGAGAATTTGATCCTTACAGGACATATTAACAGCAAACGTGACAGATGAAAGCAGCAAATAACTTACCTAAATGGTTTGTAGAAGATAGCAAAAAATTAAACTTTACTAAGAGCTACAAAGAACAGAAAGTTGTGGAGAGCCATGACTGCCCATATCCTCAAAGGATGTGGCACACAGAAGAACGGACGAGTGGTATATTTACAAAACTTGAAATCTAAGAGATAAATCTTGAATTTTTCTTCATCTCTGAATTATTGTGGCTGTATTTGTTTTTTTTTTGTTTTTGTTTTTTTGTTTTTTTTTAATATTGAGCACTTTGTTTACAAAAATCTTCTTGCCTTTAAACATGATAAACTCTAGTAATTTACTGGACTGCATATTTTGTTAGGTGTTAACAATCTGTTATTATTTTATATAAAATGTTGAATTCAAAACAAAACTACTCTCTTTTAATTATCATTGTAACTTGGATTGAGGAATTGGAGAATCGAGTTTGAATTCCAATTGGGTTCATTACATTCACTTATGGGCTAATAACCTTGGCAAAGGTATAACTGCAACTCCCATCAAGTTATGAGTAAATAGCAGGACAGACTGGGTTCTATAGCCTTGGCTAGGAACTGGTCTACAAGAGAGAAAAATTTAAATTCAAAACTATGTTGCTCTGACGAAGCACATACTATGCAACTAAGGAAAGGATCGTTCGCATTCCCTCTATGATTCCAACTACAGCCAATTCCTTAGAGCAGGGATCGGCAACCTTTTGCTATGTGCCAACTTAAGGTTTTAAAATCGTTCAGAATGCCAACAGCATACATATTTTTATACAAGTCAAGGTCAATATACCTGTTCTACAATATATAGTGTATATACTTTAGTATATATTAAAATTGAAACGGCTAAATATCTTCTTTGTATTGTAGCAGTTATTGGCTTGGAATTCATGGGGTCATTTGTTGCTGCGTGTCATTGGCATGTCACATGTGGCACACATGCCGTAAGTTGATGACCCCTGCCTTAGAGAACCTCTTTTGTCTTTCATCAGTATGGCTGATGCTAACCACCAGAAGTGTGATTCTTTGCACCTCTTCCAGCTAACATTTTCCCCTGACATGAAGTAGAAAGATTATATTGAATCAATTGCTTGGTCCGCTGCTCAGAAAGAAAGAAAGATAAAACAAATGCTAGTGTCTTCTCTTATGTAAACATAAAGAAACACATCACTTTTTTGACAAAATGAAAGCCTTTTTAGTGATTTTGCTTCTTATTGCAACCCCCGAACTCCACAAAGAGTAATAAAAGTTAAAGTACATTGAATTATTTATGTATTTTTTAATGGATTTGTTTTTTATTTTGCATTTCAATTTTTTTTATTTTCAACGTCAAAACATGCATGCAAAACATAATGCATTACATAAAAATATTACTCTTTCTTTTATTATTACGTTGGTGCAAAAATAATAACGTTTTCTCACATATGTTAATATGTGAGAAGACGTTATTATTTTTGCACCAACCTAATATTATAAAATAATGACATAATAATGTCGATTTTTGACGTTAAAAAATACGTCAAAAAAACGACATTATTACGTCATTATTTTTGCACCAACCTAATAGTATACAAAAATTAAGATCTATGCACACATTACAAAGAAAGTTATATTAGGTTGGTGCAAAAATAATATTTGATGTATTTTTAATATTTATTTTAATTATTTATTTTTGCACCAACCTAATAACAATTTTAAGACGGTAGGGGTTCAGGTTTTTGAACCCTCAAAAAAAAAATGCAGTGGCAGGGAGAACAATTCTAAAAAGAACTTAGTGTGATGAAGGTTAATAATGTTTTTTCTCAGACTCTTTTACACTCAGTAACCCCTTACATCTTTGTAGCCTTTATTGGGATGAGATGATTAAAAAAATGTCATCTTGCTGATCTTTGGAGAAATGATTCTTTGTTTTTGTTTTTTGTTTTTTTAGTTATGTCTAAATAGATTTTTGGTGAAATCTGTTACTGCTTGGAAGCCATGAAAAATATTGAGACCTTCCGGAATTTGAATGATATGAAGGTGTGTTCTGAAAGGCCTGCAAGGAGTTGCAGAGCAATTGACATTTTACAATGCACTCACTTTTTTCTCTTGAAGCTAATGACACAAGTATTTACTCCTGTAAAGATCTTTCCTCTATGGTACGTAGCTTCTATGAATTTAAAGCACAGTACCAGATCTCATCATTTTACTGTTGAAATGGCTAGATGGAACTGTAAGTTCTACGTCAACAGTTTCTTATCTCACACTACTTACTTGTGTAACTCTTCCAACATTTAGACTACCAGTCAACTTTGATTTACAAAATTTTAAATGCAATGTCAATCATTTTCTTTTGCCTTTTTAATTTCTCTTCTTTTATTATCCTTTCTGCCTAATTTTTTTTTTCCCTAATTAATTAATCAGTAATTCCTTGCATCTCAGTGGCTTTTATAGCCTTCAGTCTTGTTCTCCAAAAGTCATCATTTTAACTCTCTGGAGAATTTTTTTTTTTTTTTTTTTTTAGTTCTGTCTAAATACATTTTCAGTGACTATTTGGAAGTCATGAAGAATATCGAGGTCCTTTGGAACCTGATGAATGGTATCAATCTGAGTTCTGAGAGGCCTGCAAGGAGTGGAGGAGCAAATGACATTTTACAACACGCTCACCTATTTCTTTTGGATCTTTGATGATTTAAACTAGAGGTAGCAGCTTGCTAAAAAAAAAATCCATTCTTAGGTGCACCAATTTCCATGGCAGTCAAAATGGATCCCTAGACACAAATTCATTTTGAAATGCATTCAGATGAAGTTGTCCAATTCCTTTTTATAGTAAATGTGTTCTTGTGTAGCTCATTAGATAAACACAGGAACAGCAGACATTTGGTAAGTAGTAAGATCTTCAATGATAGCCGAGGATGGATACTGTGTGCAATGTCTTAAATGGTGTTTCCTTGACTGCAGGACTAATTTTACTTCTCTGCTTTTAACAGTCCACACAAGCATGTGACCAACCAATCAACGGGCATCATATACTGGCCACCAGCAGCTCTTGAGCCTGATTCCAATTTACAAAGTTGGAATTTTGAGACTAAATGGCATATTTGTAAACATACAATTGGGGCTGTCTTTCAGCTTTTAACCAAATTGGTAATGAAACCTTTTACCCACTTCACAAGTATGAGTGTCTCTTTTCGATGCTTGATTTCAAACTGATTTTCAGTGTAAATCCAAGGGGGTTCCTTATGTCTCAATGTATACAGGCTTAGCTCGCCTAACATTGTATAAGTATTCTTTTGTCACTAGTAAACATGTGCAAACTAGAAAGGGCAACACCCATTCCCCAAACGTATGAAGAGGCGCTGAAAAGTACTCAGCTTAACTCATTTTCCTAAATCTAACCAGCCCCCCCCCCCCGGTCTTTTGAACAGGAGTAGAGGTTTCTTGTTTCCTGTTTAGAATTGGGTTACCTTCTAATATCTTTTCATTCACTTTCACTCCTAGTCCCCTGTGTCTTAGTGGCATTATTGCTTTGCCTGGAGTGAATTGATTTAAAATAAAAATAAAAATAGAATTTTATTTATTTTTTAAAATCCTTTTTGGTTCAGGTTGAGAACTTTTCATCATGGTTTCATACAGTCTATGGTGATACTTTAAAAGTTCTATCAAACCTCAAATAGATTAAATAAATTTCTTGACTATATCACATTGAAACACTGGTTCGAAGTTAAGCAACATAAAGCATGGGTCAGTGTCATGATGGGTAACAGTTTGGGGATACTGGATGCTGTAAGCTTGGATGTGTGGGTTGTGTAATGGATAACGACTTGGAATTGAAAATTGGAAAGCAGACTTCCAATTTCAGTCATGTTCATTATATTCACTGACATGCAAATATCTTTGGGAAAGGTATGAATCTAAATCTTCTCCCTCCAGCCATGGGTTAACTATTAGTTGGTGCAAAAATAATGACGTAATAATGTTTTTTGACGTATTTTTTAACGTCAAAAAACAACATTATTATGTCATTATTTTTGCACCAACCTAATAGTAGAATTTTTATCACTAAATAATTATTTTCAAAAAATTCTAAGAATTTTTTCTAGCTTTAAATAACCTGCAAAGATTTGATAAAATGAAATCAATCAATCAGTAAATAAATTTCTCCAGTAAAAACGCAAATAGTAGAATCTCTCCATGAATGGATTAAAAAAACAAAAATAAAAAAATCATTCTTCCCAGGTGTTACTTGTTCACCTGTTGCCAAAAATGAAAATATTTCATGAAAAAAAACAAAACAAAAAAATCTCAGACTTTTGTGATGTAAATTGATTTTTTTTAATACAACCTGGAACACGTGTTTTATTTTTTTTTGTCACTGTGCACCCTTCTGTTTGAAACTTGGTAAACTTCAAAACTATGTTTTGTTAAAATATTTTAAAACTTAGGATGGGTTTGTAACAATAGAAAATATTATGCTTGATTTGACAAAAAAAAAAGAAAACAAACTTTAAACTATACAAATTACTAATACTATATAGTATTTCAAACTATTATTTTCATCTTCATTGATGCAGATATTATTAAAGACACAACATTTTGACCAAGTACCCCCTGGTCATTATCAGATGTCCATTGATTGGCTAATATGGAATATCTATTGATTATTGGGATAATCAATGAACACCTGATGATGACCAAAAGGTACTTGTTCAAAATATTGTCTATAATAATAAGAACAGTCTAATCTGTAGATTAAAAAAAGGATTCAGTTAAGAATTCACTACAGGTTACTCAGATGCACTCAAGGAAGTCTGGAGGGCACAACTGCCAAAATATTGTGATAACAACAACAAAGATGAGGACAGTAGAATGTAAATAGTATAAATAAATTAGTTTTTAAAAAATAATTTTGTGCAATTCAAATGATTTTAGGATCTTTTATAATCAGTTTTTTTTTTTTAATGGTGGGGGGGGGCGGGGTTCCATTACTGTCAAGAAGTGGAAATGTATTCTAGTCTGAATTTCTGCGATAAAGTATTCTTACAATGACTCTTTTTGGCCACATGACTTTTGAAAACACCAGTTCCCGTACGATCACCTAAGATAAGCAATGACGAGTCTGGTCAGTACCTAGATGGGTATCTGCTTGGGAATATCTGGTGCTGTAAGCCTGGATGTGTGACAGCTATAAAGGGCTTACGGCCACATTCCGTTGAAAAGACGTACGATCACCGAAGTAAGGCAATGTTGAGCCTTGTCAGTACCTAGATGGATGACCACTTGGGAATATCAGGTGCTGTAAGCCTGGATGTGCAGTTGGTATAAATGGATAATCACTTGGAATGGTTAATCTCTCTTTAGTGCAGTGAGTGGAGGAGGTAGTGCTTCAGGCAGCTGTTTCCTGAAACCATGTACCTCTTGATAATATTTTCAGTTGTGTTCTGTCGACAGACAGACACAACTGAGTGATGGTATGTCCAAAGACAGACACACAACTGAGAGATAAAATGTAGTTTATCTGCCTGAGAGCAGACGCTACACTTTGATCCAAGCCAAATGGTGACCACAATAAAATGTCATTTTCCAGACATAGTATTGAACAATGGAAAGCAAGTAAGCTAATTGCCAAAAATCCAATTACCATAAATAAAATAACATACATCTATCTATACATACATACATACACACACACACACACACACACACACACACATATATATATATATATATATATATATATATATATATATATATATATATATATATATAATTAAATTTGATATTTTTTTTTTTTTTTTTTTTTTTTTTTTTTTTCGTTGTTGGAAGATTTACCTGATGATCCTGAATCCTTAAAAAAGGATTTAGGTGAAATAAATTATCGTAATGGTACATTAAAGTGATTTGTTTTTCATTACATATTATATATATATATATATATATATATATATATATATATATATATATATATATAGTACAGGTAATCGATCCATTGGTACATAATCTGGGTGGATCCTAGTAATATTAATTATTAAAATTGATCCACAGGGAGATCCATGTATTTATTATAAAAGAGCATGTTGTTTTTTTTTTTTTTTTTTTTTTTTTTTTTTTTTACAGCAAAAAAGCAAAAATTACCTTACTACATGGGGATAGTCTATTTCAAGACATTCTCTACACGGTTATCATCAGCAACCATCCCCAGTTTATATCCCCTATTGGTTATTAATAATATTAGACGACTGTATTACAAAAACTATTTACTGTGAATCCCAGAAAAACACACTTGGGGCTTGTTTAAGAAACGCCACATAGTAGGAATTGATATTAAACTACAAACAACGAAAGGTCCTAGCCATAAATAAACTCTGACCATAGACCACTTCCCCCAGGATAAGATACCTTACACCCCCACAAGTCATTAACACAAACCCATTCTCATTAATAAGGTGTCCACCAGAGGAGGACTGACATTGAAAATAAATTTGAAACAATGGTCTGAGACAGGCAATTAGGGGCTGATGATAGTTGCGTACAGTACAGCTTGAAATAGACTATACTATGTTGAGATAATTTTTGTTTTTTTGCTGTTAGGAGGATTTGAAATAATCATAATTAAGTAATTCATCGAGTCTAGAAGAAACCTCAACAGAATGCAGAAAGCACTGAACAGCTGTTTTGTCCTATATTTGCGACTCATCAGCAGTGCGCATCCACTACCGAGAATTGAAACCCAAACAGTTTTGATATGAGGCAAACACCGTACCAATAGGCTTTGTTGACAAAGATGTTATATATATATATATATATATATATATATATATATATATATATATATATATATATATATATAAATAAAAAAATCAATTTGAGGTGGCCTCATCTTCTTTTAATAAAGCTAAATCTGTAAATTCTCCTCAAACTCTACCTTTGACTCGTCTGGAGAATCCCCGTCTAACTTCCCACTTAGAAATGACTCTCTGTTAAGTGATATGCATATAACTCCTTCCATGATTTCTATCATCTCTAAACTAGATCCCCACAAAGAATGT
>OZ010607.1:22707292-22727292 GCA_963932145.1 Acanthosepion lycidas
TAGTAATAATAATAATAATAGTAGTATAGAAGGAATATGAAGGAGAGAGGATAACAAGGCAACCTGCAAAAAGGTTATTAGAAATGTGAGAACTTAAATAATAGTATAACTTGCCTCAAGGTTGAAATGGTCATCCATTTCCCATCAGTGTCAAAGGTCAACATGAGATTAAAAGAAAAAATTTCAAGTACTATTTTCACCGAGATTTTTTTTTTTGTTTTTCTTAAGCCAACAAAATGTCATTTTAATATAGTTTATTAAATACAAATACAGGACTAATATGGGAGAGGGGTGGTCCGTTAAAGCTGATTGTCCGTAGATGGGAAGGAATTTTTGAGTTATAAAACCACTATAATAACTACCAGTAGTTATGATCATAATGTAAATACTATAAACATTTATATGTGGTATAAATAAATATATACTTAATCTAGATATATTAGTCAAAATGCATTCTGGTTAAGACGATAAACTACATCCACCGGCAAGGCCTCTGAGCAGGAGGCTTTGAGGAGCATGGACTCACCTCTTAATTGCTGGTGTTCCCAGGTACACCTTGACCTGGGATGGTAGTACCTGTTAGGGTCTCAGCTATAGGCAAATAGTTACCTCACCTCCTCACAAACTGGTGTCAAATTACTATGAAAGTGTAAAAATAGTTTTTAATGCACCAATACATTTTTGTAAAAAAAAAAGAAAAAATTACTAACAATGAATTTTTGAATAAAAAAAAATTATTACAAGCAATACATTTTTGACAAAATATTAACAGCAATACATTTTGGAAAAAAATATTACCAGCAGTACATTTTTTAAAAAGAAAAAAAATATTACCAGCAAAAAAATATCTTGTCGGCATTAAATAACCCATTAAGATTGATGTGCCATAAACGAACCCAAATTAATGAAAAGAACCAAATTAATAGATTATTCACAGCTACTTTCTCACACATGCGCTAATGTATCTTACTTTAAATACTGTACACCCATCTTTGTTTACAATTGAAAAGGCCGCCACTGCCACCTAGTGATCACTTTGAGAACTAATATGACTTGTTCTGCTAAGCATGCAAATTTTGAAATACATTGCTGAGGATTTGGGAGTTTTTTCTTTTTTTTTCTTGTAGATTTTTTTTTATTTTTTTATTTTGCATGCAGATTTCGTCCATTACATCCAAAGTCCGTTCATGGGGGGGTCTGTAGATGAAAGGTTTGCCTGTATATCATTATTGTAAAGAAAATTGTTTCACACAGATTTCTTATAAACTAACCGAACTTGTGGAAGTTTCACTAGAGTTGATAAATTTACTCCTTGTTTGCCTTTTTGTTATCCTTTTTCAGCTTCTTTCGTTTTTTCTTTCGGCTCCTTCCTGTCCCTGTTTTTATCTAAATGTCTAACATGGATCATTTTTTCGTTGTTAAGTAGGAAAAGAAAACAAACCTTATCAATAACCATAAGCAAATACATTCAAAACATTGACGGAAAGATTTGCTTTAACCAACCTTGATTTAGTGATGCAAAAAATGAATGACTATTTGTGAATACCAGGTGCTGTAAGTCTGGATAACTGTTCAGAATGAGAAATTGGTGAGCCAAGTTTGAATTCAAGTCGCGTTCTTTACATTCACTTACGTACCAATACACTAGAAAAATGTATGAATCCACATATTCTCCACCAGCTATGGGTTAAATAATAGTACTTGTATCAGAAAATCTTTATTTCCTAAAAATTTGTTAATACAGTATTCATTTGTCAAAAAAAAAATATATATATTCTTACAATTCAAAAATATGTTTCAGCTTTTGTTGGGGATTCCGAGATGAATTCGGTCTCCAAGGAATGACAAACGCAATAATTAAATATAAGAAATAAAATGTATTTACACAATCATACAAAGAGTAATACTGTTAGTAAGTCCAGGAACGTGGTTAGTAGCAAATACAGATAGATATATACAGTCTCGAAGTAGGACTTCCTTAGAGTTTACGTGCTTGTAACTGACTTCTACAAGAGGTTACCTCACACTATCTCCGTTCGTATATTCTCTCACTCTCCGTATATCCGACTACCCTCACTGACTGTAACTCTGGGTATTTAACGGCAGCAGTCAAGGTACACTTGGTAGAGTCTACTTATATGAAAAAGGGGTGGACCCCATAACAGCTTTAAAAGTGAGATGAGCTGTAAAAAGCAAATCAATAATCCGTTGGTTGAATTGAAAACTTTTCAGTACCACCTTTGTGTGTGTGTATATATATATATATATATATATATATAAGGTTGGTGCAAAAATAATGACGTAAAAATGTCCTTTTTTGACGTATTTTTTAACGTCAAAAAACAACATTATTACGTCATTATTTTTGCACAAACCTTATATATATATATATATATATATATATATATATATATATGTATATGTGCATACACACATACAATCAAATCCAAAATCACCTCATATGGGGAATAAGCTTATTTCGGCAGACAAAAAATATAAGTCATCCGTTTTATTAATACCTGGGTTGATAAGACGGATAACTTATATTTTCATCTGCCAAAATAAGCTTATTCCCCATATGAGGTGATTTTGGATTTTATTGTGTATTAATTGTTTGCTCTGTCATAATAAATACATTGAACTCTTTTTGTGGATCAGTTTTAATATTTTATGTTACTAGTTTCCACTTGGGTTATATAGATTTATTGCCTTTACTATATATATATATATATATATATAATATCCAATTATATACACCAGAGCATCAGTTAGATTCACTGAGTTCCAAGAAGCCAATAAAAGATTTCTGTCTTGGAACTTTTAACTTTGAACGTTGAAGTTATGGCCTCAAGTATGTTTTAAGTAGCAAGTAACATATTTCACTTAGCACTTATTGGCTGGCATTATTTCAAATTCCTGTGGAAGTCAGGCTTGCCACAAGATAACCTACATTTTTTTTTTTTTTTTTTTTTGCTACTCTCAAAATTGTTTCTAGTTCTATACTATTAATATATTTAATACTTATATTGTTAACTATTGGTCTGTGTGAGGCAACATGTCAAGATGGTGATTTTTTTGTACCATTGAGTCAATTGCTTTGTCCACCGCAAGGAAAGTTGGCTCCCTGTGCCGTGCCAGGAAATTTTTCTCCCCAGAATCGATCCTCCAGATCTACAAATCAACAATTCACCCTTGCATGGAGTATTGGTGCCATATATGGTCTGGTGCACCTTCTGTTTGCCTCGGGGTTCTTGATAAGATCCAGAGGCGGATATACAATATAATTGGCAGTCACTCTCTCACAGACACGCCGTCGCCCCTCTCTGTCTTTTTTACAAATACTTTCATGGTAATTGCTCCAAGGAGCTGCATTCACTAGTTCCCAGACTTCATGAATTCAAGCGCCCTATGAGGCTGGCATCCCGCTCTCACCCTTTTCACTGTTGAAACTATTAAATATAGTTGTCTTTTCTACTCCAATAGCTTCATATCTCGCACCTCTCGCCTGTGGAACTCCCTTCCCTATTCCTGTTTCTCTGAGAGCTATAATCTCCAACTGTTCAAATGTAATGTCAATCGACATCTCCAGTTGCCTTGATTTATCCACTATCCTTCTCCTCATCCTTTCCTCTATCACTCGTATCTGATCTTGCTCCAAATCTTCTGTAACCCCTTGCGTCCTAGTGGCTTTCCGCCTTGCTTGGGGTGAAACGCTTAAAAAAAAAAAAAAAAAAAAAAAAAAAAAATAATACCATGCTTTTTATACTGCAGTCAGTTGCTTAAAAGAAAAACAAAAATGATTCCATTCATTCTTGATAAGTTTCTAATGAAAAAATTTCATGAAAAGTAGAAATATTTATTATAGAGAAAAGTAAAAAATATATTTCTAAAAAGAGAAAAAAAATAACCTGAGGCAAGAAATCATGTTGACAAAAGTAGAAACCACTAAAATTTGAAACTTGTCGAATGTTAGAATAATCCAGAACCTATACTGGCAGCAACCTTACTACATATGGATAGAAAATGAATTTAGTAAATATACAAAAATAGAAAAGGCTGTAAGTCAAGGAGTTATCTTCTCACCAGACTTAATCAACTCCTACACTAAAGTGTTTCTTAGAGAATTAGAAGTCTTACCAGGATTTAATATTGGCAGCCACAATCTAACTCTAAATAGCAAATATAGAGAGGAAACTATAGAAATCCTACAGACGGTAGTGAAAAAAAGCAAGCAAGAAAAAAAGGACTAAACCTCAAAATCGCAAGAAGATAAAAAGGATAATTATTGGAAAAAGGAACAGCCCAAGATACAAATTACTAACTGGAGATACCAAAACTAAAAAAGGACAACAGATTAAATATCTGGGAATTGTTTTAATAGATGATGAAAAGTGTGAAAATGAAATCCGAAGGCCCATTGGGATAGTGAAAGATGCCTTCCAAAAGCTAAGCAAAGTATTAAGAATTAGTAACATTTTAGTTTAAAACAAAGAAAAGAATGCCAAACTGTTATGTAATATCATTCCTTTTATATGGCAGTGAATGCTGGAAATTCTTATCACAGATGATAAAAGAGATTTGAAGCAACAGAAACATGGTTCTACAGAACGACGCTGGACCAAACATGTGAGCAACATCATAGTTTTAGAGAAAATGGAAGCAAAAAGGAAACTTACACTTAACATCAGAAAGAAGTTCCCTTCTTGGCTGTGGCTGGGGTCCTTCCCCTTTACCAAGCCACTGTCTATGACGCTTAACATTTCGATAAAAGATGCATTTTTCGTTGCCAGTCACAAGTCTATCCAAAAAAGGTGAAACAATTTGGCGAGGATGGAGTGAAGAGCAGATGTCAACTCGGTATTTGAGGTTGTTTTCAGACAATTAACGAGGCACCCATTTTCCAAGTTTAGGAACTTTTCCAAGTTGTTGAAGATGACGATGAACAGTTGTATGGTTTGAACTGAGAACCACTGCTAATTCCTCAACTGATAAAGCAGGATTTTCTTCAAGGGCTGCTTCAAGAAGCTTTTCATCAAACTCAACTAGACGTTCAGTTCGATCTTCATCTTCAAGGGTGAAATCTCCACCTTTGAATTTTGCAAACCATCTTCTGCAAGTTCTTTCATTCACACATTCCATTCCATAAACTGAGTGAATGTTTCTAGCTGCTTCGGCTGCGCTGAGTTTCCTTTCTTGAACTCATAAAGCATTATGTGCCTCAAATGATTCTTGGGTACTTCCATGTTAGCAGGGTTTTAATCAAACAAAATTTTATTTTATTGTTCTCTGAAATAAAATTTGATCACTTTAAATGCATCTAAACATAAAAATAATGTTCAGCTCCATTAGACATTATAAAATACTCTTTAAATTTCATTCATTTTAAAAAAAGGTAAAATTCAGACAGAACTTATGGGATGACCTTTATTTTTATATATATATATATATATATATATATATATATATATATATATATATATATAAAATGTAAGCAAAAATTTGATACCATAGAATTTAAATATGGCTTTGAAAATGGCAGAACACATTTATTTAAAAGGGACCTTTTTTGTCCAATAGGTCAACAACCCGCAGTGACAGTCTGTTTCATGCTTAAACACAATCGTCAGGCCATATTTATAATTATTTTATATTCAATGCAAAACAAAAGGCTCGTAAAATATTCCCAAATAGAAAAACATCCCCTCCTCCTGATGAATTAAAAAAGAAAATTTATTGTCCTACCAACTAACTCTATTAGATCTACAACCAAAAAAAACTCAACATAAAATTTGTTTCTACTACATCTAGGACAATAAAGACTTAGTCAATACTAAAGAAAGTAATAAGCTAAAACTTGAACGAGGAATTTACTCAATGCCCTGTAATAATTGTCGCAAAAAATACAGAGGCGAAACCTCTTACTTTTTATGTGCTATGTCCTTTCAGGACGTAGGCAATCATGGCTCTCTACCTCCCTCTATCCATTGCAGCTCTCAACAAGTTCATTCCCTCTGCTTCCTTCCCTAGACCACGTTCTGTCATCTATCTTCTCAAACTTGTCAGGTATGTCATGCACTGCTTTCCCTTCTCTCTCTTTTTCTCTATTTGATCTGTGAGTATCAGATTCTCCAGGCCCCCCTCCCTCATTATGTGTCCCAGAAACTTCAGCTGCCTCTTCCTGATGTTAAGCATAAGCCACCTCCTTGTATGATATGACCTCTGTTCAATTTAAAATAAGCAAGAAGAAAAATTAAGTTTCATAGAAATGGATCAAAGTCTGGAATTATAAGTAACTAGCAGCATGGCCCGGCATTGCTCGTGCTTGATTCACATTTAAGCTATGCTTGGAAAATTAGTGTACATACATATATATATATATATATATATATATATATATATATATATATATATATATATATATTTATTAAAGACATTTTTATGTTTAACGTTCTTTTTATAGATACAAGTATTTAAGTAAATGCTCTGTTTATAATAAACAGTATTAAATAACATTTACCAGCCTGAATGTCCGAGAAATTTTCATAGAAAATATTCGTTCTTTGACAGGATTTCTCAGACATTCAGGCCGGTAAATGTTATTTAATACTGTTTATTATAAACAGAGCATTTACTTAAATACTTGAATCTATAAAAAGAACGTTAAACATAAAAATGTCTTTAATAAATAAATTGTCGGACTTTGTCCATTTCGTAATATATATATATATGTATGTGTGTGTATTGAACACAACGCGCATGCACATAAAATAGTTTCATGAAAATAAAATAATACTTTCTTTTATATGAAAGTCTTTTCTGGGATAAAATCTTTTGGCTAAATTCGCAAATTTCAAGTAAATGCAGACCCTATTTTTGAAAAAGCAACAGAATAATATCTACATGGGGATTTAACACTCTATCTGAGTGTGTAACCAAGAGAAAAATTCATACTATATTTGTCAAGCATTTACCCTCTGATGAGGTGACACATCATCTCGTTACCAGTTGGCCATCTTCAGGCATTGACTGCTGGTTTTATAAATAATGTGTAGATAGGATGGGATATTTTTTCACTGGCAACTCAACACTGGCAACTCAACACTGGCCAACTCATCTCCATGACAACTCAACACTTGCATTAAATTCATACCTTCAGACCAATGTTGGTTGTTATAAAGTACACATTACTTCGATTGGCTTTGAGTCATAGATATTTTGAAAGTTTACATTTTTGTCTTGGTGATTTATCAGTTACAATTGCCTGTTTGGCTGACTAGTGTTTAATTTTCAAGATCGCTCAAATAGCCATGCTGATGAGCAAATAGAAGACTGCATACAGAACTGGGATTGGTGCACCTCACAATATGGAGATTCAATATGGGGTCTGCAAATGGTGCAAAGAAACCAAGATGCATTTTTCTAGTAATAAATTGGTGGTCATCCCCCTCTTCCTAAATTGAAAAAAATATATGAAGGCAGATGAAAGAATTTTGCAGATTGTATCTGTCTATATTTCTGAGATGAGGTATTATGTACACTATTTACATTATTCAGACTATTGTCCTCATCTTTGTCACCGTATTTATTACAACATTTCGGCCTTTCCGTATCTGTCTATATTTCTGAGATGAGGTATTATGTACATTATTTACATTAATCGGACTATTGTCCTCATCTTTGTTGTCATATTTATCACAACGTTTCAGCTGTTGTATAATCCGGCCCCCTTCAGGTGGTTGGAATGTTGAACTGAACCCTTTATTTCGCTCACTGGGGTAGATTGTTCTAGTTCCACATGCCATGTCTAATGGATGTCACTTATCAGTTATCTCCTGTTAAATCACCTCTCCAAGTTCTCCACTGCCTTAACCAGGTATTGAACTTACGCTGTCACTGGATCTAACCAACGCCTTTATCCACTGTGTCATGTGTTCTTAAGATTGTTTCTTCTTTTTCACAGTGATCTCCATCTGAATATTTGAGGGGAATTGCGTACAATTTTCAGTAAATTTTTAAAATAAAAATTAAGTCATGTATTAAAAAACGTTCTTTTATAAATTACTTTTATTAGTTTTTAAAAAAATAGCCAAAAGTATTTCATAATTTGCATGTCATTGAGTTGTCCTTATGCTGAGTAAGCAGGTGATGAGTTGTCATGGAGATGAGTGGGCCGACATTGAGCTGGTTATGATAAGTTGTCCTCCACCCATGTACAGATGTAGTAGTAAATAAAAGTCTTGTGGGGTTTGTTTTTTTGGTGGTGGTGGACAATGAGTTATGTTTTTGTTTTGTTTTTTTCCTTTTTTTAAAAATTTTTTATATTTGTACTAACTCTTACTACAGCTATAATACTAAATGTGCACAAGTAAATAAAATATACTTCTGCAAAATTCAAGACTTTATAGTTTTTGAGATCCTGCCAAAAAAAGTAAGATTTTTTTTTTTGTGGCAAAGTTACTTTCATGTGATAAATGATGAAAACACTACAAAAACATCTGACATAATTGAAGTGGATTAGATTTAATACAAGTTCTCAGTTTGTCATCACCAACGCTTTATGAGGTGTCCTTTTGAGGCTTGTCTTCAAGTGACACATTTCCATTTGAAATCCTCTTAAGCCATATTTAAGCAGTAGGATCACGAATTTCCCCCCTGCTAAATGGTCTTCATATTTTATGTGCTGCTTCTGCTGTTTTTATTTAGAGTTAAATTTATGCAGTAAACAAACTCTCACAAACTTTAGACTGCCATGTTGACTTCACTCATTACTATTATCGGCCAGTATCTGTCTATATTTCTGAGATGAGGTATTATGTACACTATTTACATTATTTGGACTATTGTCCACATCTTTGTCAACCACTGCCTTTATTCACTGTGCCATGTATCCTTGAGGACATCTGTATATGAATTTCTGGATATTATAAACCTAATGTCATCAGCAATCATTTTTTTACCAGTGCTCATATTGCAAATTTTGCTGTTATCATTACATGTTTTTACCAGAACTCATATTGCAATTTTTGTTGTTATTATTGCTTTTCTCTGGCACTCCTTATTACTGGTTCCCATATTGTATTCATTTCTATGCTTGGTCGGCTCAGGAGATTTTTGCGGCCTCGCATATGTGGTGGTTAAATCCAGTGACAAGACCCAATGAGTGTGAGTTCAATACCTGGTTATGGCAGTGGAGAACTTGGAGAGGGAAATTAACAGGAGATAACTGACAACTGACATCCATTAAACATGGCACATGGAACAAGAACAGTCTACCCCAATGAGTTAAATAAAGGGTCCAGTTTGACATTCCAACCACCTGAAGAAGGCTGGAGTGTACAATGGCCGAAACGTAATAAATATGGTGACAAAGATGAGGACAATAGTCTGAATAATGTAAATAGTGTATACTCTTCTGTATGCTGTTTGGGAATTACCATATTTTCCAGCTTACAAGAGGCACTTTTTTTCTTAAAAAGTACCCTGAAAAATATCAGGTCTTCCTATAAGTTCTGTCCGAATTTTAACTTTTTGTTTTGTCTTACATTCGTCTTGGAAGACAATGACCAGACCCAAGTAAACTTGGATGATCAACTAATTGGCTTGACTGATATGGACGTGGGTTGTATGTGGAGTCATTACTCTATAATGTTAGCTATCTAATTCAGCTTTTTATTTTTTATTTTTTTAAGCATTTCACCCCAAGCAAGGCGGGAAGCCACTAGGACACAAGGGGTTACAGAAGATTTGGAGCAAGATCAGATAGGAGTGATAGAGGAAAGGATGAGGAGAAGGATAGTGGATAGATCAAGCCAACTGGAGATGTCGATTGACATTTGAATAGTTAGAGATTATAGCTCTCAGGAAAACAGGAATAGGGAAGGGAGTTTCACAGGCAAGAGGTGCTAGACATGAAGCTGTTGGAGTAGAAGAGACAGCTACATTTAGTAGTTTCAACAGTGAAAGGGTGAGAGCGGGATGCCAGCATCATAGGCCACTTGAATTCATAACCTCAGTACTTTATCTGTTACATATATTTCCAAGACTATAAACCTTCCTGGAGCCGAGCCACAAGCTTAAACCTGCTCTGTTTACTAGCATTTCTGCACTTGACTAGTATGTCATTGTCATATAAACAAAATCAGACAAGTGATTAAAGTAAACAATACATGGTGCCAGTCTGTGAGGGACGTATGGTGAATGTGTTGTTGGATGAGAATAACTTCTTCTTTTTTTTTTTTTTTTTTTTTTTTTTTTTTTTTCTTAGAAATTTCTTTCCAATATGAGGGTGCATCTTCCAAACCACAGTGTCTTGTACGCTGGAAAATACAGTAATATAAATTGCTGTTTTTTGAAAGCTGATAAAACTTTTTGGTTATTTATAGATGAAAATGACAACAGAAAAAGAATAACAACTGATGCCATTTCAATTTTCTTTTCCAGAAATTACGATAACATATCTGTGATTACCGAATATAATTTTGTAGCAGACATTGTCTTGCTAGCTACTCCAATTGTTGAAGAGGTAAGTAACTTGTATTTATATACCCTTTGTTTCTTTTCACTACAAAGGTTCTTGTGAAAAAAAAAAATGAATCTGCAAGCTGAATCTTTGTAGGTAAAAATCAGCTATAAAAGTAATGGAAAAAAAGCAGCCAAAACTTTGAATGAATTTGGTTAGCATGAATGCTATTTACAGTATTTATCAGCACCTGATTTACAAAACTATTTTGAGGAATAATGTCCATTGTAACTTATCCATGGCTCATTGCTGTTCATTTTGAACAGTGGGAGATCGTCCTATGGGAAAATGAAATAAAATTAATGAATAAAATACTATTAAAGAATAAAAAAACAAATACTCTTTTTCCATGATGCTAGTAATAAAAGACTATCGGCACATAGTCGAGTGGTTAGAATGTTTGCTTTCTAACCATAAAACCAGGGTTTGAATCAGACCATGGTCGATTTGTCAGGAAGGTGATTCCTGAAGCTACCAGAATGGATCAAAGTTGATCCCAGCATGCAACACCTTTGGAAAGTGCCTGAAAACCATACCCTGTGTTGACCTAAGCCTTCTGAGTGAAATTGGGTTGACAGAATTCTTGAGGGCTGTTAATAGCTGTACTAGCACAAGTCATCGTGGCTGAGGGCTTGAGCATCCTGGCCTTGTTCAAATTGTTGATCACGCTAGATAACACACTCTCTCCTAGAAACTAAGGTCTGCTCAGCATAGTTGCAGTATAAACCACAGGTGGGCTCTGTGGGTGTTGAGCAAACATAAATGTGTCTGAGCGAGTGTCTGCAATAGGGATTGGCTAGCAGCCCTATTAAACGGGTATCCTCGAATACAAGTGGTCAGCTATTATTATAGTAATAAAGGAACAGGAAATGATTTTTTTTATCATCTGCATGATTTTATGACCCCACTTCCGGAAAGGAGGGAAACTTTTTCTTTTCACTTTACAATGCCAGCGTTTGGACGTGCCTTGCTGCCCAACTCATGAAGTAAGTATTTTGGTCGTTCCAACTTAGTGCAAAGTTGAGTTGAGCTCAAATATTTTAACCATTCTTATCCTTACTTACTCTAACCTACTTCTGACCAGAAGAAAGCAGTCAAGCATACCCAAAAGACTTTGAGGACTTTGTTTCACTACAATTTCTATAAAAAAGAATAAACGGTCCTGTCAATAGTAGAAGACATTTCTCGTTGTTTCTTCTTTAATTTATCATATGTGAACATTGTTGCAGTTTTTTGTATATATTATGTACTAGTGAGTTAGTCAAAATAACTTGACTCACTTTATAGTCCACCAATAGAAGGTTAACCAATCAGAAGACGTAGAACATTCAATCTGTCGTGTGTAAAGGCGGCCATTTTGTTCACTCTACCCGAATGTCCAGTCCAGCTTGTCAGGTGAAGAGAAGGAGAAGGACAAACTATGCTCTGCTACCTTTTACCAAAATATCCACTGCTTACCTGAACAACGTTTTCCTACTGTATTCACTGCTAACCTCTGGATTCTCTACTCAAGACGACCGTCATTATGAACAACAAACATGTGCATGCATAAAATACACACAAAACATTTTTAAATTCTATAGTCCCAGTGTATTGGGGCCTTGATGTTTGCTTTTTTTTTTTTTTTTTTTTTTTTTTTGTTTATATTGAAATGAATTTGTTTAGTGGCATATCAACAACCTATGGGTCATTTAATGCCAAAATAAAAATGTATTTTTATACTTTCATAGTGTTGATACTCCATTTTAACTAACAGGTGCTACCACCCTGAGTCTTGCTGCCGGATGTAGTCTATTGTCATGACCAGGACAGATTTAAATGAATTGGGATCAAATACAAATCAGAATCTTATCTGGAACATTTACCATAAACATTTTTGCCATAGGAGAACTTGCCTCAGGAATTTTTGCCATAGAAAATTTCGGTGTATAGGATTTTTGCCATAACACAATTTTGATACATTTTTTTTTTTTTTTTTTTTTCAATACTCTTATCTTGAACGTCCCCCTTGGAGTAATGTTCAATTGAATATGCGAATTACCTTGTTATGAAGTAGATATGGATGTCTTTTTTACAGGGTCAAACAACAGAAAAGAAATTAAAAAGTACGCATTTATTTAAAAAATAAAAGACTAAAAATATATCAGATTAACAAAGAAATAATTTAAAATGTGTGCAAATTCCAAGCAATGCTTTGTAAATAATGTGTTTTTTGCATTAGAATGTAATGAAGGATTTTGATCCTATAACTTCACTTATTTAAATGTTTAAACTGAAGTAACACTAGTGTGAACCAGACACACGTGATAACAAGGTACTTTGCATATTAAAAAACATGCGGTGAAATTGTCTTATGGCAAAAGTCCTATACAGTGAATTTTTCTATGGCGAAAATTCCTGAGGTGAGTTTTCCTACGACAAAAATGTTTACAGCTAAGGTTCCTAGAACCAATCAGAATCCAGCAGATGAAGAACAAATAAGAAACATTTATCAATCAGCGGTTTCACTAGAAGCTTTAATAAAAGTGAAACCTATGAGATTGATAAAGAATTTCCTATTTTGTTCTTTATTTTATATTTAAATGTATCTCATATGCTGGCAAATACACTTTCTCTGAAAGGATATCATGCTTTAAATCTTTAAATCTTATTAAAGGATATCACGCTTTAAATTTGAACATGTTTTTATTTTTTCTATTCATTCTCTTTTTTTTTCTCTCTCTCTTCCCTGTTTATAATGCCATGTTTTGTAAGTGCTTATAGCAATCCGCAGATTCCTTTTCTTTATTATCTGTGAAGTGATTTCTCATCGCTTACTACATGCTTTAGAATTCAGGTTTTCCTTCTTTTAGATGTCAAAGGCTAGCAAGCCCGTTTTTTTTTTTTTTTTTTTTAATCAATTCACCAGATGCAAGGGACTACCGGGAGTGAAAGAGAATAATAAGACATTAGAAGGAACAGGAAACCAGGGATAAACATCTGCTCCTGCTCAAAAGACTGGTGAGGAGTGTGAACTGGGCGATAGGCAAATCTATCTACTCTTATTTTTAACCTATAGCTTGGAGTGGGGAGAAGAGACATACTCATTCTTTTCCCAAAGTCATTTGTGTAAAATTGAATGCAACAGGCTAAGCTGGAATTTGGACCTAGTTAGTGAGCCTCCTTACTATGCTGAAAACCATTATTCTACCTGTGCATCTTTCCTCTTAACAGATATCTTAATTTATACAAACATCTTTCTTGATGGGAGAACTCCCAGAGAAATTGTTGTGTACTACAAATATGATTACAATGCAACAGCTGTCTTTTTTTTTTCACTTTTTTTGTAATGTAGCCTTCTTTTTTATGGGCCTACAGCCACATCATGTTCAAACACAGGTCCCTGGATGATCACTGAAGTTAAACAACATTGAGCCTGGTCATTACTTAGATGAGTGACCACTTGGAAATACCAGGTGTTGTAAGCTTGGATGTGCAGGTGGTGTAATGGATAATGGCTTGGAGTTGTTGCTCAGAGAACCGAGTTCCAGTTGGGTTTGTTATATTCACTTACGTGCAAATACCCCGGGGAAAGGTATGAATCCATCAGCTATGTGTTAACTAGTAAAACTTCTCCCCTCAGCTATGGGTTAACTAGTGAGACTTGTACCACAAAAACCATTATTATTTCCTCATCCCACAAAAGTAAAATTTTGAACAAAACATTTAAATTTCAGCATTAAATATCCCTTAGATGCTGACAGGCTGCAATATTCAGCCCCCCCCACACACACACCGAGGGTTGGATGTGGCACAAGGCCGGGTTTAACGTGGGTTCTCTGAGCCATAGGCTCAGCCAAAAAATACCCATAGAAACTGCATAAATGGGTTCAGGTTGGTCAACCTCCCCAAACAAGGCTCTGCCCTTCAGCATAGCCTCATCTGTGTTCCTCTCTGCTCTGAGGCAGGGAGTTCGACCTGCCAGCCTAAAACATAAAACAACCAACCCTCTATTTATGGGGTTCCCTTTGCTTATTGTCTACATCTATGGGTACCAGACTTTTCAGTACGATTACAGCATCATTGGATATTTTGTACATTTTCATAGGACATAGAAAAGAAAAATTTTAGAAATTGATAAAATTTAAATGAATGAGTTTTATTGAGGTCTTTTTGCAATTAAGAACAAAATAAAAGATTGCAAATTTCATTAAAAATAACTAACAAGGTACTGTGGTTAAGTTTTTTATATAATTTTTCATACGTTATAAATTTTTTCTTTCCTGGACAATATAAAAATTGTCCAAATGTTTTAAAATGTCTGAGCACTTTCAACTATACTTTTAGCCATCATCAGAAATCAATTATATTTTTGCTTTTAACAGAATCTATGGATTGTTTCAGTCCAGGTTTCATCACAATCATCATGTTTTTTATTTCCTTGTTCATTGGACAATAGTTTCCTTGAAACATTTTATATCATACAATATTGACTTTCCCCAGTCATTGGTTGCAATGAACTTTCACCAGCGTCTGGTCTGTTAAAAATTTCCACTTTTTGCGATAACTCTAAAGTTGTTCTTTTCCTCTTATTCCCATCATCTTTTGCGACAATACAAACCATAAGGGTGAAATAATCATAAATAAATATCCAAAGAAAATTTCCAGAAAAACAAATTTATATTAATGTATACATGATATATTGGTAGGTGTCTATGTGTATTTAAATGAGACCTATTTGAACTATGGCCAGAGAGATATAATGCACGTCTTCTTGTTAAACATGTTCTAGTATATTTAGTATAATTATTCATGAGTTTGATTGATCAAGAGCACAACTCCATAAGAGACATGTAAATTTATAAATAACTAGCAGTAGAGCCCCGCATTGCCCGGGGATGTAACAGTAAGAGATAGATCAAGTATCGACCATCATAAAGACTGAAAAATAAAATTGACAAAGATTATTGTTTAAGGTTGACGGGCACGCATGTCTTAATCAGTTTTTTTTTTTGGGTTTTTTTTTTTGTTAATTTACGAATTGGTCAGACTCAAACAAAAACATTGTTTTCAATCGTTATGAGTCTACCGATTGAATAGAATTTTATTATAAACAATTGTCTTGTAAATGGAATTTTTAAAGCATTCTGAATGTAAAAATAAAGAAAAAAGTGTGCAAGACAATAAGAAACACTACCTGCCAAAAAAAAAAGTGAAGTTTTGATGAAATCGGTTGAAAAATGTAGGAGATCCGATCCCATATATAAACGAACACGCAGAAAACCAATCAACCAACCTGGGTTTTTTTAATAAGTATAACTCAATAACTCTATATTAATAAGTATAACTCGATATGAGTTGTCCCCCTTTCATTAATGCTTCTTAATCTTGTTTTCAAATTGATTTTGTACAAAAACAATTGTGTTTTTCCAATTTTTGGCACTGTCAGAACCACCGCAAGGTAATTTTACGTAGTCCTGTGAAGTTTTGTTGAAATCGGTTGAAAAATGTAGGAAATCCGATCCAATATATAAACGTACAGACACACACACACAATCTGCGTTTTATAATAATGTTGGTTCTCAGTCATTTGGATCTTGCATATGAATTTTGATTTTTGACAATGAAGTTAACAGTTTTAAATTTTTATAATAGATAATTAATTTAATTTTCTTTTTTTTTTTTTTTTTTTTTTTTTTTTGTCCTCTGGATGCGTACATAAACAATCCATAAATTCAGTTAAAAGTAAAAATAAAATTCAGCCTTGATAATGGCTAAAAGTATAGCCAAAAACATTTGAACATATAAAGCATTTGGACAATTTTTATATAATTTACACCCAGAAAAGAAAAAAAAAAAAAATTATATAATGCTAAAATATAGTTTTAAGGTCTGCTATAGTGCTCAGTATCAGGGGTAGAGTGTCTGGACTGATGATTGCATTTAGCATGAGACATACTGTTGCCTCTGGGTGCTGACTTCAGTGTCCACTTATCTATATATATATATATATATATAAAAATGATTTACTTTTTAATCAAAAATTTTTTGTTACTTCGAATGTTATAGTGGATATTCATATTTGAAATAGATGCTCTATTTGATTTTTAATTTTTTTTTTTTTTTTTTTTTTTAACAGTGTGTATTACATTTTATCATTTATAGGCATGTGACATTGTGCTACTACTTGTACTACAACCATAACAGCATTGGTGTGTCTATGGTAAGATGGCCTGATAAAGTCAATACCTTTTCAGGCTGCTTTTCAATTCAATCTTCCTTCTAGATTGGTTGCCTCTCAAGGCAAGAGAGCCAAGTTTGCCTTGTTATTTAACCTGTAGCTAGGGGACAAGGCATTCATGATTTTTCCAAAGTATCAGGCATGAAGTGAATGAAACAATCTGGTGGGATTTGATCTTTGCATGCTGAATTCAATTTCCGCACAGATAATCTTCATATCACTAGCACCATTCTGCACCGCTAGCCAACAAATGATTTCTTGGTCTTAGAACTTATGACCTCAACTATGTTTTAAGTAGCAAGTAACTTGGCACTTTTTGGCTGGCATTACTCCAAATTCCTGTGGAAGTCAGAGCTTGCCCTGAGATAACATGCTACTTGTTTTTTTTTTCTTTAGTTTGTGCTCTCCTCCCCCCCCCCACAAAAAAAAAACATTTCTCCCCACTCTTTCTCTCTCTCTTTTTATTTTGGCCTCACTTGGCAAGTTATTGAAAAAACAAAAAAAAACAAAAAGCAGCTGTAAGAAATTCTTGATACGCAAAAAGGCAAGTTATCAAATTCTCCAAAGACTGTATAAGTAATTAGCAACTTTTACACCCACAAAATGCATGCACAGGTAGGGTAATGTTTACAAATATGGAAAGTGAAATCATCAACTCAAGTTCAAATCTTGATCAATGATGTTTTGTTCACTTTGCAGCAATATCCTTTGAAAAGGCATGACCCTATGTTCCCCTGCTATGAGTTAAATAGTATGACACTCTTGCTTTGAGTTGCAACCAGTCTAGGAGAAGGAAAACTCCTGAGTTTAAAACCAACCTGAAGAGAAATGTGATTGCCATAGACATAACTGTAGTACATGTGCTCTTATGACCGTAAGATTTTGGTGGGTGGGGTCACGTCCTGTCACATTCACTTATGTGCCATGCATGATACACACTTAGGTGATGATGAATCTTTTCATACATGACTGACGAGGCAAATTTTTTCTCGCAGTAGATTGCCATTTCTTTCTGCGGTAGACCAGTTGCCATCCAAGGCTATAGAACCCGGTCTGTCCTGCTATTTACCCATAGCTGGTGGGGGTGAAGAAGAGGATTCATACCTTTCCCAAGGATATTAGCACATAAGTGATCATTCAACTGGAATTTGAGTCAGAAAGGGGTTTCTGGGTGTGAAAGAGTAAGAAACGAAAAAAATTATTAAGGAGCAAGAACAAAAGAAGAGTAATCAGGAAGACAGTATGTAACAATTGACATTGCATTTAAATTTTTGCAGATTAAAGTTGGATGGAAAACATGGAGCCGAGAGAAGGTTCCACAAGTGAGAAGTGTGAGAAAAGAAACTGTATAGAGTTTATGGTTAAATCTAGCCAACTCAACTGTAAATTGATGAGACCTCATCACCAGCCTAGTATTGTGCTTAAATTCAAAGAGTCTAGGCACCATAGCCAAGATGCCAGATCAGGACTAATATCATTGCTGATTCTTTGGATTTTAACAAGAAGCTCTAGATAAATTAGATGCATGAGATTTTTGCTCCAATGAATTGCTCTTATGATTACATGTAGGAAATTTATGAAGTCTGACTGAAAAGCAACAGGGCTGGTGTCACAAACAATGTATTAAATTCGAAACTATATGGTTTCCCCTTCAAAGTAATCCCCATCGAGTTTAATGCACTTTTCCATCCTTCTCTATCATTCTTCTTTGCACTGCAGATGGAAGGATTCTTCTTGGATGCCTCTCAGCTCCGTCTTTATGGTCCTCTTAATGGCTACCATGCCTTCAAAACAGGTCCCTTTGATGATCCACTTGAGCTTGGGGAAAAAGAAAAAAGTCACATGGAGTAAAATGAGGTGAATAGAAAGGTTGTTCCAGTACAGTGATGTTCTCAGCCAGAAACTGCTGGATGCTCAGGGCATTGTGAGCAGGTGTATTGTCATGGTAAAGCAGGCATGATTTGTCCTGCTACAAAATCATGTGGAAAAAAAAAATGCAATGGTTATAGAGAGCTAAGATTACAGTTATATACTTCGAAGATGTATAATACAATCTGCTCATCCCTCTTTCACCCAGAGCTCACACACCACACCCAGTACCGTTAGTTTTCAGACAGACCTCGGATAATAGAAAATATAGTTTTAGGTGTACTATATGTATGGGGAAATGTGCTTAGTATCAGGTATAGAGCGTATGTAAATAAAAAAGTTGACATGAGGTCAACACCAAACTGCTCGTTGTTGACCACCATGTCCACTATATATATATATATATATATATATATATATATATATATATATATCTGTGTGTCTGTGTGTGTATGTGTGTGCCAGAATAAACAACCAGTGAAATATTTGTTAAAATCCTGTGCATTGAAAGTGCTCAATTTCAAGTAGAGCGATTTAATATTTTAAAAGAATATGAATGCTGACCAGAACACTGCCACGGTTTCGACCGCCAAGGTCTCGTCAGATGTTTTGTACAGACCACCTTGAACAAACCACCTGATGAAACTTTGGCATTCAAAAACGCGGTAGTGTTCTGGTCAGCATTCATTATCCTTTTAAAAAATATATATATATATATATATATATATATATATATTGCAGTAATGAAAATCTTGATAATCCGTATGATAATCCCAATCTGCTTATTCCTCTTTCTTTTGTCATGTCAACGAACACTCTTTGACAATTTTGTGATGCCACCAAATACTCGTCACTTTCGTAATGCTCGTTGTAGTAGGGAGTTTGTAATCGCAGATACCACTATAGTACACAATTGAACAATACTGGTGTCAGATACCTTCGAATATCACTCACAATAATAGTAATTTCTCAATAATACTCGCTCGAATAGTAATCAGTATAGTGATCTAAATAGAGATATAGTATAGTGAATAGAGTAGAGAATAGCGGTCCGTATATTAATACAGAGTAGAGGAGAGATAGCAATCCAAATAGTAATAGAGGACAATAGAAATTTGATTCGAATAGTAATAGAGATTGTTAGTCATCAGCTACTTCCTATGTATATGCGTTTCCTCTATGATCACGTGGCCTACTTAATTCAATAATCGGATTGCCTGTATTTGCTCACCGGCGATCTATGTTCAGGCTCAAGTCTCAGCAGCGGCACTTTTGTTTCTATATAACACTTTCTCTCAGAGCTCACACAGCACACCCAATTCTGTTACTTTTCAGACGGACCCTCATATAAACAATAAAATATATGAACAAATCAAAACTTTGTTATATCTT
>OZ010607.1:22729792-22782292 GCA_963932145.1 Acanthosepion lycidas
ATATAACTATATTAATTTTTATATATATATATATATATATATATATATAACTATATTAATTTATATATATATATATAACTATATTAATTTTTATATATATATATATATATATATATAACTATATTAATTTATATATATATATATAACTATATTAATTTTTATATATATATATATATATATATATATATAACTATATTAATTTATATATATATATATAACTATATTAATTTTTATATATATATATATAACTATATTAATTTTTATATATATATATATATATATAACTATATTAATTTTTATATATATATATATATATATAACTATATTAATTTTTATATATAAATTAATATAGTTGTATATATAAAAAATTAAAATATAGTTTTATATATAACGTCATCCACAGACAGACTGTTTCGCTGCTTCACAGCTCTTCAGTGTGGCTAGACATCCGGTTGCCTCTAGCTCGGATAGAAACCTGACTGAATTGGTGTCAGTCGGAGATTCTACCACTAAGCCGTCGGCGCACGGCAGGGATGTAGGTGGATTTTTAGCGTATTTATTTTTATATAAAATTAATATAGTAATATATATATATATATATATATATATATATATATATATTTCAGAATGTGCATTGTCTACAACGCTAGAATTGTATTTTGAATATTTCAAGTGTGAAAAATTTTTTTTAAATAGTAATGTATCAAATCCCCAAATTTTTTTTTTTTTTTTCGTTATGTTTTCCAGTTAACATGAACAAAATGCTTTAATCAGTAGAGTAATGTTGTAGCAATTTTTTTCCATAAATTTTGCACATTGGATCAGTTTTTGTGTAATTAATATATATATGATAAAAATATAGTTTTAAGGTATGCTATCTTGATGCATAAAAGTGCTTAATATCAGAGATAGTGCATATAAATACAAAAATGAACACTGAGAGACAGTCTGTTTCATGCTTAAATGCAATCTTTTATTATAAGGATTTTAAAGATAGATTAACATTATGTTGGATGAAACAAAGCCAAGTAAATATCATGGATTAGAGAAAAGATTTCCAAACTGGTGATTTTATGATAGAAATGATTTATAAATTATTATAGGTATTTTTAAAGACAAAGATAGATTAACATTATGTTGGATGAAACAAAGACAAGTAAATATCATGGATTAGAGAAAAGATTTTTTAATTTGTAGTTCAAAGTATTTTAGAGGAATTAATTTTTCATAATTTAATTCTTAATGAAATTTTTCATTGTATTCTTTCTAAATTTTGAATTACATATTGTCCTGGCAAACAAAATTTGATAATATAAAAAAAATAATTTAAGTATATCACCAATGCAACAAACTTATTTTACTTCTGATACAATTTTATTGAATTAGTTCACTAACATTTTCATGACCTATTGTATTAAAAAAAAAATGATATTCAAAAAATTCTATTTTTATGAAGAGAGGTTTGGTTTGGGTTATTTTAGGGCGTATCAACACCTCAGTGAGTCATTTAATCCCGATTATTTTTTTTTTTCCTGGTAATATTTTTTCCTCAAAAATGTATAGCTGGTAATTTTAAAAAATCTACTGCTTGTAATATTTTTTTTCAAAAACGTATTACTGGTAATAGTTTTTCTTCTTTAAAAATTTATTTCTGGTAATAATTTTTATAAAGTATTTCTGGTATTAAAAGCTAGTTTTACACTTTCATAATGCTTTTTTAACTCAGTTTCGGGGTTAACTATTTGCCCATAGTTCGGACCCTAACAGGTGCTAGCACCCCAGGTCAGGGTGGACCTGGGAACACCAGCAATTAAGATGTAGTTCCATGCTCCTCAAAACCTCCTGATCAGAGACCTTGCTGTTGGACATAGTTTATTGCCTTACCCTGGACACGGATGTAGTTTATCGTCATACTCAGGACGCTTATGAAGAGAGAAAGGTCACCAATATGGTGTAATGTTTAGCAAGCTTGTCTCACTAGGACAATTATAACTGAGTAGTAAGTTTGATCCTCACTTGGTGCCCCATATTTTTGGACTTGTGCCACATCTAAGCTACACTTAGAAAATCACCTTATAGTAAGAGGAATTTCCTTTTAAACTTAAATCTTTAACTTAATTCCACTTATTAAGATCCCCCCCCAAAGCACAAAACAAAGAAACAGGTACTGAATATATTTTCCTGTTCTTATATAGGCAATGTTTTATTATTTTTTTTTTTTTTTTTTTATCTTTCAGCTATGCACATCTCCAGTCAAAAGTCCAAAGAATGCCATCATGATATCTTTCCTGAAACATGTTCTTCACTTTTTTGAATGTTTCTATGATCCATTTCTTGTCTGGAGAAAAAGACTTCAAAAGTAAGTATTAACGATATTATCGCTTGATCAAATTAAGACCTCAATGGAGACCCTTTTTTTTTTTTTTTTTTTTTTTTGTGTATTCGGTCATCTGGCTGATTCCAAATCAAAAGTGCTTTTTGTATTGAAGGAGAATTCCAAAAATAAAGAAAAGTAAGTTAAATTATTTAAAATTGTGTTGGCAGTTTTTATTTATTTATTTATTTTACAATAATGTTCACCCTGTAAAAGTCCCAAGAGCCACACAAGATAGAGGGTTACAGACTAAGAGGCACAGATTTGGAAGAGGTGTAGAAGATAACAGTTAACCCTAGACTTGAACAGTTTAAGATTGTTGGAATTGAGGAAGCATCCTCTTGGTGGTTTACTATTTACATTGTTCGGACTATTGTCCTAATCTTTGTTACCATATTTATCACCACGTTTCGGCTGTTGTATGCTCTGGCTTTCCTCAGGTTGTTGGAATGTTGAACTGAACCCTTTATTTTGCTCGCTGGGGGTAGACTGTTCTAGTTCCACATGACATATCTTAAGGACATATGGCACAGTGGATAAAGGTGCTGGTCAGATCCAGTGAGAGGACCCAATGAATGTGAGTTCAATACCTGGTTAAGGCATTGCTGAATTTGGAGAGGTGAATTAACAGGAGATAACTGACATCCATTAGATATAGCACATGGAACAACAAAGATGAGGACAATAGTCCGAATAATGTAAATAGTGCACCGTCATTTTCTTCATATTCTATTGGTGAGATGTAAGTTCTACATGAGGTGCTTCTTCCCACAAACAGTTTGTGGAACAAACTACCAAGAATATCTGTCTATATTTCTGAGATGAGGTATTATTTACATTATTCGGACTATTGTCCTCATCTTTGTTGCCATATTTATCACAATGTTTTGGCCGTTGTACACTCTGGCCTTCTTCAGGAAGTTGGAACGTTGAACTGAACCCTTTATTTCGCTCATTAGGGTAGACTGTTCTAGTTCCACATGCCATGTCTAATGGATGTCGGTTATCAGTTATCTCCTGTTAATTCACTTCTCCAAGTTCTCCACTGCCTAAACCAGATATTGAACTTACAACTCTTTAAGTCCTGTAAATAGTGTACATAATACCTCATCTCAGAAATACAGACAGATACTGAAGAATGAAGATGGTTTGCTACAATGCATGCGGCATATTGGGTTTTAGCTGTGAAGGTTAGAACTGCTGGCACTAAGGAATGTTGTTTGTCTGAACAATTTCCATGGATATAGTGATAGAGCAGCAAGAGGCTTGTGATGTTTTGTCTTTGGAGAAAGGGGTTGTAGAGTGGGAAATAATTCATGACCCACAAGAATGAGGAGATGCTTTTAGATTCTATCAAAAGTGGAAAAGGAAGACTGTGCAGCTTCTACCCATATATGGCAGCGCTTGTAAAGGTAGTGGTTAGCAGGAGGAGTTTCAGTACTTACTAGAGCAATACAGGGAAATAATGATTTTTACGACATCTTTAGCGATGGATCATATGTTTATGTTCGGTGTATGGGCAGTTGTGTACTCAGTATTTGCATCCCAGATGATTGTGCCTCTAGACAAATGCATCTTTTGATAATTATATATCTCTGATAACTTTTTAAAAATACTTTTTTTTTTTTTAGTTAGGGTTATTTAATATAGAAATTTGCACACCATACCTTTAATTACTCAAAACAAACAGAAAGGTAGTTACCATAAATTTAAAAAACAAAATTTTTTTTTTTTTTTAAAACAAGAGAAAATTAGGCTCGCAGTTTTACCACAAAAAATCTAATAGATTCTGGATTTTATAGAATTATATTTTTATTTGGAACCCATGGCTAAGTTCCTTAAAATCAAACACTAGTGGAAAAATATTTGTGGACTAGGAAAATTACAGCTACCACAATCATAAGAAAAATGCCAATGAAACAAAAACATAGTGGCAGTGTATGTGTAGAGCAATCTTACAAAGCAAGAATTCATAGAGTAAACATTGTTAATTTGACATTGCATTTTAAACAAAAATAAACTTTTATTTATTTTTTTTTTTGTCTTTTATTTCTTTTTTAAAAAATTTATTTATGGTTTTTACAAAATTTATGGTAATTGCCTTTAAATTATCAATGGTATACATTTATCTAGGGCCAAATGTCCAGGGACGCAAATGTCCAGTATACAACTCTCCTAGAACGATAAATGTTCCGAGTCTGAAGAGGTTCACAAGGTATAAGGCCTTCCTAAGAAAGTACCCGTTTACCATGATAGGCAAAAATTCAGTCTTCACTAGATGATTATGGAATGTCACTCATTTAGATTACTAAGTGTTCAGTCTATACAATGGAGACAACTCATCTACTGGTTTGGTTGTTTTTGTTTAGCGGCACATCAACATCTATGGGTTATTTAATGTCAAAATCTAAATATTTTGTATGCTGTATGCATATTTTTTTTTTTTTTTTTTTTTTTTTTTTGAGTTAATAATGATTTTAGTGATACATGTCTTACTAATTAACCCATAGTTGGGGGGAAAAGAGGTGAATTCATACTTTTCCCCACAGGTATTTGCACATAAATATAACAAATTCAACTGGAATTAGAACTTGGCACCCTGATTAACAATTTCTGAGCCATTATCCATTATCCTAACAGCACATCCAAGAATACAGTTCCAAAACATTCACCCATCTAGGTACTAATCAGGCTTGACATTGCTGCACATTCAAGAAATCTCAAAGAAAAAAATTTGATCTCCAGCAGGAATTGAACATGTGTCCCCTTTTGTAGGAGAAACCACCATTTGACCTAGTGTGCTTTACGACTTGGCTACAAAGAGCTTCACAGTCCAGATCTATTTTCCCTTTTAAATCCTCGGAATAGATTTATTTTTAATTCAACATTTTTTTTTACTTTAAATGTTATTATAGAAGAAGAAAACTTCCTTTAATAAAAACTAGATTAGATTGAATCATAAGTAATTCCTATTTTGAAGGAATCACTTGTAATGACAAATGTATCATTCCAAATACTAATCATTAGAGGTAATTAAGAATAAAAATGGCAGCGTACACCATGGATTAAAGAATAAATTTCTTAACCTCCACCCCAAATGAATGGATTGAAAATGCATTTATATCAAATAATATTATGGGTTTTCAAGTATGAGATTAATACTATAGAGACATTGAAAAAATATATACCGTATATACTCATGTAACATGCAATGTTTATTTTAAATACAGCTGTACTTTTTGACTACGGTAAATGGATATATAATTTGGTCAATGACGTAGTTCCATTTTTGAGAGATCAAATTACAATAAACTAACTTCTTTTCCTCTATCTTTTTATCCCATATTTTAGTTAAATAAGTTTGTTAAGTATCGTTAATAACGCAATACTTGTTGCATAAACGCATACAGCCATAGACAACTGAATGGGCAACAGGTAAACATCTTATAAATGTAAACAATGAAAAAAATACATATTTGCTATATTTATATTTTATAATACGATATTAATATGTGAATATTATATGCACTATTATTGGATACAGTTAAATAAAACATCAGTTATTATCAAAATCATGTTTATTCTAAATACAGTTGTGCTTTTTGACTACAGTAATAGATAAATAGTTTGTTCAACGGCATAGCCTGATCCAGCAGTACAGACTCTAATTTTATATCTCATGTATAATGAAACCCTCTTAAAATTAGCTTCAAAATTATGTCTTCAAAAGCCGCATGAAACATAACTATATATGGTTCTCATATTTATTCATTTATAAAACTGATTTAAATGTGTACAGCCATGAACTACTGAACAAGAAACAGCTCTCAATCGCTATTTCTGTCGTAAAACGTTCTTATAACGATAAACAATGGAAAAGATGCATATTTGCTATATTTCTATTTTATAATACAATACTAATATGTGAATATTACATGCATTGGATACAGTTAAGTAAAACATCAGCTTTGTCAAAATAATGTTTATTCTAAATACAGTTGTACTTTTTGACTACAGTAAATAGATATATAGTTTGTTCAACGGCGTAGACTGAACCAACAGTACATACGCTAATTTTATATCTCATGTATAATGAGACCTCCTTAAAATTAGCTTCAAAATTATGTCTTCAAAGTTTGCATGATACATGAGTATATATGGTCATTCGAAATGTATACAGAAAAAGTATTACTGAAAGCATCTACCATATATACTCACCTATCATGCAACCTTTAAAGACCGAATTTTGAAGCTATAATTTGACTACAGTAAATGGATGTATAGTTTGGTCAATGGTGTAGCCAGGGTCAGCAGTACATACACTAATTTTATATGTTGTGTATGATGTGACCCCCTTAAAATTAGCTTTTAAGTATGTTTTCAAAAGTCACAGGATACGTGAGTATATACGGTAGGTTTTAATCGTCAGAAATCATAATTGACTGGTAAGGAGAAAATCGGTTTGCAAAGTTTCATTCAGAGTAAACATCATTGGGAGATGGACCAAGACAAAAAAAAAACAGGATGTTGTGGAGAGCCATGATCCCCATGCACATGAAAAGAGAAGAAAGATTTTCATTTCATTTTGCTTGCATTCGTAGTATTAAATGTAATAATATTCAACTTTTTGGTATGAAGCATTGAAATTTTGGTTAGTGTTTCTTTCATCTTATTTCTCTTGTTTTCAGTATTAAATGCAAGAGTTTACCAATTTCTTTGATGAAGCATTATCAAGTATTATGAATTTTTCACTACTGTTGAGTCATAAGTCAGTTCCATTTTAAGAACCAACTGTTATGTTGAATGTACCATTCTAATTAATAAGTGGCTGTTGAGAATAAATTTGAAGTACACTAATACAGTTACAATGATTACTGTATCATCCTAACTAATAATTCTACATGATACTTAAAAATAAATTTGGAGTAGACTATCATACCTAACTTTTTGCATAGCAGTAGCAGTGTGCACAGTGGATAATATGGAAAATTGTTGTTTTCATATATAACACAAGGCTGTAGACAGCAAGAATAATAGAAAAAAATATTTAGAACTCATTGGTTTGTTCTACCTGATCCGCCATTTTCTCCTGACCTTGCACCAACTAATTATCAATGTTTTTGAATGTTGCAAAATACTTTGACAGGAAAAAAAACTTTTTTATAATGAAAACCAGATTAAAGAATCTATGGAAAATATTTTCACATCAAAATGTCAAAAAACAACAAATTAAATATTTGTCCTATCCAAAATACATGCATAAATATATATATTATCAGATTTTCTGATAAAATACCCTTATTAAACCAAAGAAGTGAATTGATGTAAATTGTAGGCATAGTCTACCTTTTATCTTACAGTATGTTTAAACTTTGAATTTGATGATATTTTTTCTTATAGTAATAATCAGTAGATGAACTGTGGTGCACCTTCTGTGGCTTACTATTCTATTTGTATAATTCATTTCGATTTAATATAGCTATGTATTGATGTTTAGTTAGTATTATTAGCATCTTACATTGATTAGTTGGTATTATTCATATTTCATATGGTTGCTCTTTATTTAACAGTTGCTAAGCCATATAAGGTGCACCACAGTTCATTTACTGATTATTACTATAAGAAAAATTATTATTAAATTCAAAGTTTAAACATATTGTAAGGTAAAAAGTAGACTATGCCTACAATTTACAGTTATTTCACTTCTTTAGTTTAATGAGTTTTATCAGAAAATCTGATAATTTCTAATTTTTTTATATAAGCATAGAAAACAGGGTTCATTTAAAGGTCTAAATGTTCTGGCTTTTTTTTTTTTTAAATAAAAAAAATAAAAAAAGCTATTTTAAAGCTTTCACTTTGGCTTTAATTGAAAGCAAAAGGATTAAATTTACTGAGTAGTATTTCCAGTAAGCAAAATATACGTACCACCACTAATTCACTGAAAACAGCATAGCATGATAAAAAAAGGCCCCAAACATAATAAAAACAAATTTTTATTGTCAAAATGTTTCTTATTATTAAGAGTAAAAACCAAAGTATTTTTTATTTTATTAAATTTTTTAATCCTTTCTAGCACATTCAAAATTTTGGTTAAAAATCTTTTTTTTTTTTTCATCAGCAGTCAGCCTAATATTTATTATGTGTCTTTTAGTGCATTTTTTCTTTGTTATTACTATTACTATTTTTACTTCATTGTTTTTTGGTTGAAGAAAACTTAAATTATAATAATAATGAAAAAATATTAATTCATTTTTGCTTTCTTTTTTTTCAGTTGGAATGTAGATAAAAGCCATTTAAACTTCAAACCAGCAACTCTTCATGTCGAAGTCATACCATTTTTTCATGGTTCGTATTCCTGTTCCGATGATTTACTAGTTGTCAAATGTTACAAAGTTAAATGTGACTGACAAAAAAGAACAAAAGACAAAATCAGTTCCGCTAATATTCACAAGCATGCAACATTTTTCCTTCCTGATGTGTCCTTTCAACTCAGTTGTCTTCAAACCTCTCACCTTTGGTGTCTCAAATCTATTTGCCGCCTAAATTTGGGTCTTACTCATTATTGTCAGATAAATGGACTCATCTGACAAGGACAAATTGGATAAAATATTCTTTAACAAAATCTATTTCACTAAGACGATCCATGTAAAATCCCAAATCATGGAAAGCTTTCTTTGTAAAGCTTTTTTTATAGTTCAAGGGAGTTAACTGAAGATATGAGTGACCTCCCTTTGTTGATCATGTATATTAACAACTGGTGTACCCGTGCTATCAAAAATGATGGCAATTGTATGGGAAAATTAGGGCCTCCCCATCTTCGTCCTAAACAGAGGAAAGGAGGACAAGACAAATGTTTAGAGACATACTTTTATATAATTCATTTATACAAAGAGAAAGTGAAGAGAGAATTGATAAACATATTTCTTTATCAGTTAATGTCAGTTCATTGAGGATGAAGTCCAATATATGAATTTATTTGAAATGGATAGAATCAGTTATCTAAAGTTGATATCTCTTCTTCCAATGTCTGCTTGTCGAGGCATTAACATGTCTATTCATTTTTACTCATGGCCAGCATCATCTAACCTTTGGAGTAGGCTAAAACATATCTATTCAACACGGTGGTCTTCAAACCTCTCAACTTTGGTGCTTCAAATCTATTTGGTGCCTAAATTTGGATCTTAGACATTATTATCAGATAAATGGATCCATCTCTCCCTGTCAGGGATCTTATCAAAAAGGAGAGATAACCTGTATTTTTCATAATTGTTTAAAAGTTTTAATAGTGAGATGCAATGAAACAAAAGTCTTGAAACAATTTATTGAGATTTAATAAAGCAGAGATAAAGAATTTGCAGCTAAAATAGAAACCAATGAATCATTTAATTAATCTGTTCCCTTTATATCTTTAGATGCTCAATGGTATCATTGATTACTCCAATATTATATAAAATAAATTGATTTTTTGCTCAATATCTTTTCATGTTAAAAATTTTCTGTATTTAATATAACAGTGAAATGGAAATATTAGCAACAGAATGGCAAAGATGGCAACAATAAAGCCCATTTCAAAACCAAGTTCAAGCAAAACAATCACTTAAGGTATCTGAGTACCTCACATGAAAGGTTTGAACAAATAAGACTGCAATCTAAAGAAATGTAGGAGTAAAGGAACTAATAAATTAAATGGTTCATTTTGCTTGGGAAATAACATTGTCTAAATACAGATAAATATTTTATTTGTATAAATTATTAAAATGACTAATCACTCATAAATTTACTAACTTAAGTTTATTGACCTCCCATCCTCACTACAGATGGGACAGGAAATATATAAATATACATTGGTAGTTATATGGTTTGATGATTCTTTTTCTGTTTAAAAATATGTTTTGTTGGTTTTACTTTAACTAAAAAACAGAATAATGGAAATGCATGGGGAGCATAACAGCTATCAGTGTGGGTAGTGGAATGGAACAAGCTGATTTCAGATTAGTCTGTTACAGTATCTATCTATATTTCTGAGATGAGGTATTATGTACACTATTTACATTATTCGAACTATTGTCCTCATCTTTGTCACCATATTTATTACAACGTTTCGGCTTTCAGTATCTGTCTATATTTCTGAGATGAGGTATTATGTACACTATTTACATTATTCAGATTATTGTCCCCATCTTTGTCGCCATATTTATTACAACGTTTTGGTCTTTCAGTATCTGTCTATATTTCTGAGATGAGGTATTATGTACACTATTTACATTATTTGGACTATTGTCCTCATCTTTGTCGCCATATTTATTACAATGTTTCGGCCTTTCAGTATCTGTGTATATTTCTGAGATGAGGTATTATGTACACTATTTACATTATTCGAACTATTGTCCTCATCTTTGTCGCCATATTTATTACAACATTTCGTTCGTGGTACACTGGATGTCAGTTATCAGTTATTTCCTCAAGGACACATGGCACAGTGGGTAAAGGTGTTGGTTAGTTCCAGTGACAGGACCCAAAGAGTTGTGAGTTCAATACCCAGTTAAGGCAGTGGAGAACTTGGAGAGGGGAATTAAAAGGAGATAACTGATAACTGACATCCATTAAACATGGCACGTGGAACTAGAACAGTCTACCCCAGTGAGCAAAATAAAGGGTTCAGTTAGATATTCCAACCACCTGAAGAAGGCCGAAGCATACAACAGCCGAAACATTGTAATAAATATGGCGACAAAGATAGAGGATGCATGGTGGAGTAATGGATAGCGGCTTGGATTGAGGAATATGAGAGCCGAGTTCGAATTCCAGTCGAATCCATTACATTCACTTACATGCTAGTACCCTTGGGAAAGGTGTGAATCCTCTTCTTCTCCTTTCAGCTATGGGTAAATAGCAGGACAGACTGGGTTCTATAGCCTTGGATGGCAACTGGTCTAGGAGAAGGAAAACTGAATTCAAAACCTGTGGAGGGTTGTTTGGGGACCTTGTGGCACGTAGTGCACCAGGTCTCTGTATTTGGCCCTTCAAAAAGTGTGGATGGTCCTGCACGAAACCTTCACCACTATAATCAAATCTCATGTGCTATACATGCGGGTTAGGGACCGCTTGTGAATTCCAAATTCCCATGAAACTCCAATATTGGAGTCGGCTCAACCCACCTCGGGTGAATGCCGTTACAGGTAGACAAAGATGAGGACAATAGTCTGAATAATGTAAATAGTGTAGTCTGTTGCATTCATTTTTGATGAAATTTTACAAGCCTGTCGCTTCTATATTGCTGTTTCTATAGAAAGCATTCAGCCTTTGCCTAAAAAGGAAGGACATGCAAGGCACAGGTGGTTTGAATTCAGAATTTCCTTCTCCGAGACTGGTTGACACCCAAGGCCATAAGATCCAGTCTGTCCTGCTATTTACACATAGCTTTTGCTTAAAGAAGCAGGACCTTCTAGGCAGCAAGCTAAGTTGAATTCAAAGTCTCATTATCCTAGAATTGTTATGGTATATGTAGGTCATGTGCTGCCCTGGCTACATGCCCACCTCTCGCAACCTCTTAGTCATAACTAGCAGTAGAGCCCGGCATTGCCCGGGGATGTAACAGTAAGAGATAGATCAAGTATCGACCATCATAAAGACTGAAAAATAAAATTGACAAAGATTATTGTTTAAGGTTGACGGACGCGCATGTCTTAATCAGTTTTTTTTTTGTTATTTTTACGAATTGGTCAAACTCAAACAAAAACATTGTTTTCAATCGTTATGAGTCTACCAATTGAATAGAATTTTATTATAAACAATTGTTTTGTAAATGGAATTTTTAAAGCATTCTGAATGTAAAAATAAAGAAAAGTGTGCAAGACAATAAGAAACACTACCTGCCAAAAAAAAGTGATGTTTTGTTGAAATCGGTTGAAAAGTTTAGGAAATCCGATCCCATATATAAACGAACACACACAGAACCTGGGTTTTATAATAAGTATAACTCGATATGACTTGTCCTCCTTTCATTCTTGCGACAGCGATGCCTCTTAATCATGTTTTCAAATTGATTTTGTGCAAAAACAATTGTGTTTTTCCAATTTTTGGTGCTGTCAGAACCACCACAAGGTAATTTACGTAGTCCTGTGAAGTTTTGTTGAAATCGGTTGAAAAATGTAGGAAATCCGATCCAATATATAAACGAACAGACACACACACACACACACACACACACAACCTGGGTTTTATAATAAGTATGATGACAAGATTCAAACCTCCTTCAGGCTCCATTCTGGCTTTTCTGTCCTGATTTACTTCCATAGCCTTTTCCAGTAGAGGTTTAGAAGCTTTTCCTTCCCTTAAATCAACAGTTCCCAAATGGTGTGGCACACCTCATAGGTGCAGTGAAAGAGAATAGCAGGTGAGGTGGAATAGTTGAAAAACAATCAAAAATTTAGAAACAGTTTCAAAAAATTCATATGCCAAAAATGATTTCAAAATTTCAAATATTATTATGGATTACTTGTAATTGTATGCATAAGTCCCAGTATAAATAGTTATAAATAATTATTGACCGATTTTAACTTTGTTATATTTTTGCATTGTATTAAGAATATAGTAATTAGGGTCTGCAAATTGGAGGAGAGAGTTATCAATGATAATGTTCTGACTTTGAATCTGTGATTATCTCCCTTTAACTTTCTCCTTGGACATTCTTTGCTATCGGGCTGCTTGTGCTTTTTCACCGGGATTTCCCTTAGGTGCAGCACAAGCAAATTTTAATTCTGAAAATGCGGCCAAGATAAAAAAATATGTCACTGTCTTAGATGAACTACCCTCCTGGGCTGTCGAGTTCCATCTACCTGAACATACTGCATTTTATACATGTAGGTTTTTATTTCTTTACAGAGTGTTTCCAGAAAAAGAATTTACCGCTTGAAATCGAAATCCCTTTACTCTACATGTTTGGTGGTGTAATGTCTGGTGACCAGGTGAGTACATAAATTGGATAAATTCTATTTTGCTTGTTATTACACCCCCAGAACTCCATGAGTAATAAATGTTAGAGTATGTTGAATTATTTATGTATTTTTTTAATGTATTTGTTTTTTGTATTTCATCTTTCTTTTTTTTTTTTTTCAACATCAAAGCATGCATGCAAAATGTAATGCATTACATCAAAATATTACTCATTCATTCTTTTATTAGTGTAGAAAAATTAAAATCTATATGCACAATACAAAGAAAGTTATAAAAATTTAAAACAGTAGATGTCCATGTTTTTGTACCCTAAAAAAAAAATGCAGCAGCAGGGGAACAATTCTTGAAAGAAATTAGCATGGTAAAGGCTAAAAAAATAAACGTTATCTAGAGAGGAAGCGCTATGAGGATAAATTGCAACTCTTCCAGTGGCCTAGTCAGTCCTAACCTTGACCGAATTGAAAACCTTTGGGCGATAGTGGACAAGCATGCCTGTAATTAGAGAGTTAACACAGATGAGCTTTTTCACAAATTTAAAGAAATGCTGGAAAAATCTGGAGAAGGACGTTGACTTACTAAAGAATTTAGTGGGGCACCCTGAGGTGGTGTAATGGTTAGCAAGCTTGTCTCGCTAGCACAATTACGAATGAGTAGTGAGTTCGTTCCTCACTGGGGTGCCCCATACTTTCAGCCTTGTGCCACATCTAAGCTATGCTTGGAAAATCGCTACTAAAGAATTTAGTCTATAGCATGCCATGAAGAATTAAGGCCATTATTAAAGCAAAAGGTTAACCAACAAAATAATAAATCATTTTTTGACTTGTATAATGTACATATGTACACCTGTATTAATACGCTATATTAATAAACAAAATCTATTACTCACTTGTCTTGGTAAAAATACAAAAATTGACTTTCTATGGTTGCATCCATTTTTGTGCCTTATACTAATATATATATAATATATATATATATAGTAATATAATTGTCATCTTTGATAATGGCTTATGTAATCTGAAAGCTTAGATAGGATTAAAAAATATGGCTCAATATTGTGATTTTCTTTCTTCGTTTAATGATAATGTTATTAAGCTTATCAGACATTATGAAAAGAATTTACATAAAATAAATACACAACACTTGTCTATATTAATGAAACATGTATCAATGAAAAAAATGCTGCACACACAAAATATATATATATATATATATATATATTAAATGTGGCATCTATTTCAATATATATATATATATATACTATAATAATCTTTGAAGTAATAAAAATGTTGAATTAAAAATAAATCTATTCTGGGGATTTAAAAAGGACAATAGATCCTTGCTGGGCAGTGAAGCTCTTTGTAGCTGAGTGGTAAAGCACATGGGGTCAAATAGTAGTTTCTCCTACAAAGGAAGACACAAATTCAATTCCTGCCAGAGAGCATATTTTTCTTTGAGATTTCTTGAATATGCAGCAACGTCAAGCCTGGTCAGTACCTAGATGGGTCACCGCTTGGGAATACCAGGTGCTGTAAGCTGAGATGTGCATATGGTGTAATGGATAATGGCATGGAATTGTTAGTCAGAGAGCCGAGTTCCAATTCCAGTTGGGTTTGTTATATTCGTTTAGGTGCAAATACTCTTTAAAAGTATGAGTTCACCTCTTCTCCCACCAGCTATGGGTTAATTAGTAAGACATGTATCACTAAACTATATTTAACTATATTCCTGCCCCCCCATATTCTTACAATCTAAATTTATTGTCTGGCTTTAAATAACCTGCAAAGAGTTGATAAGCCATAGAAAACAAATCAATTACTCAATATATATATATATATATATATATATATATAAAATATATGGTGTAGTTTAATTTATATTACAATGAATTATTCATACAAACAGGAAATTAGTAAAGTTAATGATATAAAATGGCAAAATCTCTTTGCTAACAAAATTTTAAAGATGCATTAACCCACTATTCTATGAATGTTATGATCCTTTACTTTACTTTACTTTTTGCATGAATGATTCATCATAACATATATATATATATATATATATATATATATAAATAATGTACAATGCAATTTTTTCACTGTATATTGAGAGAGGTATAAATCTTCTCCCCCTTGCTATGGGTTAATTAGTAGGACTTGTATCAGCAAATCATTATTATGTACAAAAAATTCTTCCAATTTAAAAATAATTTCTGGTTTTAAATAACCTGCAAAAGGTTGATAAGCCATAAAAGACAAATCAATCCCCCCCCAAAAAAAACAATCTGTCTAATAACCTAAAGATTTTATTAAATTCTTATTTTATATTGTGTTCAGCAAAATGCCTTGCGTTCAATCACTCCTGCAACCCTTGATGTGTTGTTGTGCTGTGTATCCCTGATCAGTCAACAGAAAACGCCCAGTGAGAAACATCAGCAAGTGCTTATTCTTCAGAAACTGGTTCTCAAGTGTATTGTGCGAATAGTGCATGTTATTCACTGTGCCTGTCCAGACCAAGTAAGTACTGTAAATCTGCTTTAACTGCTACATTGGGAACTTTAGTACTGACGGTGGTCCACAAGTTATGTTGTATAGCGCCATCATTCTGGGAGGTCAACGGCACCACTTGATAATGTTGCATCTTCTCTCTCTGCCGGTGATCGTTAGATGTTCTTGGTGAGCAATGAATGACATCAACGTGGAGAATTTTGACTTAACCATTTTATTATTGACATGTACTAACTATTCAGTGGGGTGCTATTCTAGACACAAAAGTGAACATGTCGACATTGCATGATGTGTAAGAACCAACTCACTGAAAAACATTTCTCTATCTAATATTTCCATACTAGCTCAGCCAGTCAAAATCAACTTCCATATGACCTCAAAGTTCAACCTCTGTTAGAGCCAAGATACACTTCCACTAAAAAATAATAATCTACTAAGCTATTTAACAGTTATAGGAGGTGGAATTTTAATTTTGATTACAAGTACATTTTACAGCTACTAATATATATATATATATGGCCTGACGCTTGCATCTAGCATGAAACAGACTGTCGCCTCTAAGTGTTGACTTCTATGTTCACTTTTATATTTACACACGCTTTGTCTCTGATATTGAGCACTTTATCCCATAAATATAGCACACCTTAAGACTATATTTCTTCATATATATATATATATATATATATATATATATATATATATATATATAATGAAAATCTTGGTAATCTATATGGATAATCCCAAGGAGGATGAAATCCAGAGAGCTCGATGTTAAATCAGAGAGATTAATTCAATGAAAACTGACCCTGGGGAAATAAATTATAACTAATGGACCTTTAAAGTTGTCTGTTTTCATTGTGTGTGTGTGTGTGTGTATATATATATATATATATATATATATATATATATATATATATATATATATATATATATATGTGAGTGTGTGTGTACTTGTATATTCTATTTTTTTTTTTTAATATAGAAAAGTGTGACTTATTTTTATTTTTACATTCCTTTCCAAGATCTTTTTTTGACTCATGCAAAAGAACGTTTTCAGTTCCATTTTTCCACTTGCAGTGCTGTTTCATGTTAAGCTGTAGTGAACAGCCTCATAGAAGCAAGCGAGCCAGAGTGGCTTGCATCTGGTGCATCGGACAATAAGGGTCTTACCTTAACGTGCGGCACATGACATTGGCAAGTTTGCTCCATGAAAATGGCATTACTCTCCTGTCCAGTAATTCCAGCAGTGTGTGCGGTAATAAGGGTTTTTGTACAGTTTGGCATGCTTCCACCAATAGCAAGTCATGTGCTGATTGGTCGAACTGAAGGAGGCTATTTGCCTGGGTAACAGAGAATAAAAGTGAAGAACGCTGACTGGTTGGTCAACTGAGGTGTTGGCCTGATAAAAGAGGGCTGAAGCAGTGAAAAAAAATAAAGACAGATTTACGTTTAGAAGTGTTGAGAAAGCAAGAACGGTGGATTGAACCAGCGGTATCTTGATTTGTACAAGTGACGTTGTAGTAATAGAGACTCATTTAAACTACATAAGCAAATTTTCAGAATGGGTTACTGTGAGTTTTTTTTTTTTTCTTGACTGTATTAATGAAAGTTATTGTCTTTCCTTTCATGCTTTTTCAAAAGGAATTGTTAGGACCTTTTAAAAGCTAGAAAAGAGCAAGAAATCTTGGTAATGCTATTGAAGAAGCGTTACCATCTTGAAAATCACTTTGTGTGAAACAACACTGTAAATGTGGGAAATAAAACTAAATGGTATTTGTTATATATATATATATATATATATATATATATATATATCTCCATGTGAAATGAGAACAAACTGAATCCAATTCTGACATTCATAAAATTCAATTCAAAAGAGGGCTCAATACCAAAGTAGAGCAATATTCTTTATTTTAGGATATTACATCAACACATGTAAAAAAACGCTATGCAAATGCAATCATGTTTACTAACAGATCCAGTTTCCCTGAGAGCTATAATCTCCAACTATTCAAATGTAATGTCAATCGACATCTCCAGTTGCCTTGATCTATCCACTATCCTTCTCCTCATCCTTTCCTCTATCACTCCTATCTGATCTAGCTCCAAATCTTCTGTAACCCCTTGTGCCCTAGTGGCTTCTCGCCTTGCTTGGGGTGAAACGCTTAAAAAAAAAAAAAAAAAAAAAAATCTCATCAGGTTTTAGTGAACAACTGTTTTGTAGACAATTTATTGAGATTTAAAAACAGCATACAACCTCTTTTCATGAAAAAAGACTAAGAAAGAAAGATACAAGATATAATACTCTCTTTTTCCAAAGAAAGAAAGAATAAAGAAAAAAAGCAAGAAAGAATAGGAAGGAGATAGCAGCAGGATTGGTTTTGTTTATATTCAGATCCACCAAAAAATGGTTTATGCTAAGTTCAAAGTCAGAGGAGATATGGAAGTTAAGAAGCAATCATCAGTAAGAGGTGATAAAAAAGTGTGTATATATATATATATATATATATATATATATATATATTTTAAATATGTAACACAAAAAATGCTGTTTCGAAACCAAAACTCAAATCTTAAATTAAACTTAAAAAGTTAAATAACATTAATTTATATATATATATATATATTTATGATTTGCAAAAAAATTTGACTGTATTAAAAAAAATAAAAGCCCAAATACAGATACAAATTTTAAAAATTGTGTAAAATTACTAGTCATTAAATCAGATGTTTGTAGCTGCATACATTTACAAGATCACAGATACACATTCATATGTATGTCTGTGTGTATATATATATATATATATATATATATATATATATATATATACACACACACGCATATATATACACATATATGTATATATAAATAAAAAGAAAGAACAGTAAGATATATAATCCAGTGTTCTTATTGATATTTTTATTTGTTACAAAATAGTGCTCAATGTAAATTTACAGAGTATTAATATCATAAATTAACTGATTTCAAATGTTTTTTTTGCTACACAGTAATAACCATGTTTCAAAAATGGAAGCTAAGAGCTGTGAATTTAATTTTGTAATATATATATATATATATATATATATACACACACACACACACACACACATACATACACACATGTATATGTATGTATATATCTGTTAAAATCAGTTCTGTTTAATGCTTTTGTGGATAAAGTTTTTGGACAAGACGTGTTATCAAGATTTCTTAAGAAATCCGCCAGCCATAAAGATATGATTTATCTAATGTTGATCTTTTTGTTTTGTTTTCTCTGCGTAGAGACAAGTGGAAGTAAGCCAAGTAATGGAAGGTTACCTGAATGTTTTGCAATCATTAAAAATGGACCAAGAACTTCCTGAAAATGAGGCATCTTCTCTTCAGGTCTCGATGATTCGTAAGTATTTTCAAATTCTTAATAATCCTAGTTGGAAACAAGATGCTACATTGGGATGTGATTTTAATTTCATGTTGGATTTTGCCCAACTGAGGAAAAAAAAAAAAACAATGAAAATGTTAATCCTGTGTGTATAGTGAATCAAAAAATGTGAAAATGCACAAAAAATGTTTTGATTATTTCATCATTGACAGGTTGCGGGGGGGGGGGGGGTTAGCTCTACATACAAACATAATCCATTCAAAATTCTTTTGTTTAACGAAATTGTTTATGTAACTGAAATACATATAATTAGGGATGATACATCTGAAGCCATAAACAAACACCACATATAAGCATATTGAAAATATACAAATATATAAGTATTGGCAGAAATAAAAAAAAACAAAAACAAATACATACAAAAATAAAAACAAACAAATACATACAAAATAAAAAACAAATATATACGAAAATAAAAAACCCAAATGTATACGAAAATAAAAAACCTAGATATATACGAACATAAAAAATATAGATATATACAAAAATAAAAAGTGTGTGTATATATATATATATATATATATATATATATATATATGGCCTGACGAATGCATATAGCATGAAACAGACTGTCGCCTCTAAGTGTTGACTTCTATGTTCACTTATATATATATGTGTGTGTATATATATATATATATATATATATGAAAATAAAAATACATAAATATATACAAAAATAAAAACAAATATATGGAGAAATAAAAAATCAAGTAACTATATTCATGGAAATAAAAAAAGCAAATATGGAGTATCCACTATATTAACATTCGAGGTGATTTAAAATGTCAGATTAAAAATAAATCCATTAATTCTTTAGAAATATATATATTCTGTTTGTTTTCATGTATGGCCCAACAATTCATTTAAACAAGTTGACATCGTTTGACTGTATAATTTTTTTAATGCTTTTTTCACACACACATATATATATATATATATATATATATATATATATATATATATATATTTATTTAATATTAGCTCTGGATTCACATTGAGCTCTAAGGATTTCATCCTCCTTGGAATTACCCATACGGTTTACCAAGTTCTTTGTACTTATATATATATATATATATATATATATATATATATATATATATAATATATATGTGTGTGAGAGAGAAAGAGAGTGCCTTCTCTACTTTTGTAATTGATGAGAGATTGGTTATGAAAATTAGATAATATGATGCACTTCTTCTTCCTACCACCACCACCACAACAACAACAACATTATTATTATTGTTGTTATTATTCCAGAGACCGTAAAGGAGATGCTTTCTTGTCGGGATAAGAAAGCCCTTCAGGTCATTTTTGTTTCCGGAGGGATGTTTGATACATTCATCTCACTTCTCAATAATGCAACTGTAAGTAGAATCCTTTTGTATGTTATTATTCCAACAAATCAAATGTTTCTTTGTCAACAAGCAAGGATCTTTTGTTATCATCTTTAAATGATACTATAATATTCAAAGTAACTGATTCTGTGTTTTGTTCTTAGAAATAATGGCAGATAATTTGGATTTAAAAATAAAATTAAATTATTTTTCTATTAAGGTATGAAATATATTTGCAAATGTAACAATTATTAAAGTCTGAATTTTCTGTCTTCGAAGTTTTTTCTTATCATTTCACCCCAAGCAAGTTGATAATGCCACTAAGATGCATCGAGTTACAGGGAGGGAAAGAAAATGAGAAGACTTTAGTAGGGAGAATTGAGGAAAGGACTTTCCTGGGTATGACAATAAACTACATCTGCATTCTGAGTAAAACTATGAACTATATCCAACAGCAAGGCCTCTGATCAAGAGGTTTTGATGAGCATGAAACCACCTCTTAATTGCTGGTGTTCCCAGGTCCACCCTGACCTGGGGTGATAGCACCTGTTAGGGTCCCAGCTATGGGCAAATAGTTAACCCCCAAACTGGGGTCAAAACACTATGAAAGTGTAAAAATAAGTTTTAATATCAGAAATACTTTGTTAAAAAAATTATTACCACTATTACATTTTTTGAAAAAAAGTCATTACCAGCTATATATTTTTGGAGAAAAAATATTACTAGAAATACATTTAAAAAAAAAAAAAAAAAAAAAAAAAAAAAATTACCAGCAATAAAAATTTTGTCGGCATTAAATAACCCATTGAGGTGTTGATATACCGTAAAACAAACTAAACCAATGAGGAAAGGACAATAAATGAACAAGGCTCAAGGAAATAGAAGATGGTGATTGATATTGCATTTAAATTTAAGAAGATTGTAGTTATTGGGAAACAAGAAATTGCATGTGTAAAAGTAAGTTACAGCTTGAATTTGAACTCGGCTTGCTGATTCCACATCTGTGCCTATATGTTACATTGACTGCATGTCCTATTTTATAAGACATGAAATTTTTATTACGAAAATTAAAGGCAAAAAAAGGTGGGGTTGTATTATACGCAAGTACATGTTTTCCGAAATTTTTACTCGGTTTAAAAACCCTCTTATTTGAAACAGCAAGATAATTGGCACTGATCTGGCATCACGTCTGCAGTCGCTCTCTCACAGACGTGCCGTTGTCTCCCTCTGTCTTTTTTACAAATACTTTCATGGTAACTGCTTCGATGAGCTGCTTTCGCTGGTTCCCAGACTTCATGAATTTAAGCGTTCGACTAGGCTGGCATCTCGCTCACATCCTTTCACTGTCGAAGCTGTTAAATGTAGCCGTCTCTTCTACTCCAATAGCTTCATGTCTCACACCTCTCGCCTGTGGAACTCCCTACCCTTTTCCTGTTTCCCTCATAGCTATAATCTCCAACTATTCAAATGTAATGTCAATCGACGTCTCCAGATGTCCTGATCTATCCCCTATCTTTCTCTTCCTCCTTTCCTCTATCACTCCTATTTGCTCTCGCTCAAAGTCTCTGTAACCTCTTGTGTGCTAGTGGCTTCCTGCCTTGCTTGGGGTGAAATGTTAAAAAAAAAAAAAAAAATACACTCGGTTAGCACAATAGATATTCACAGTGTTTGAGTACATCCATCTCTGACAGACTTTGTATAGTGTTATAGCCTGCTTGGTGACTGAGTTCGTTGTTTCACAAAACCATTCTGTTATAAATTTCTATGTATTTATCTTTTTCAGTTGTCTGCACAGAAAGCTCAGAATCTTGCCATGACCGTATTGGAAGTGATGAATACAGTTTTATATGGATCATTAAATGCAAAGGTAAAACTCAATACATTTAATCGCAGAAATATTTTGATAGAAAAATAGTTCAGGAGTTTAGAATTAAAATCATGCAAAATACCAATCTAGACTATATATGAGATTTACAAAAAGAGGACTAGCTGAAGAGGAGAAACATAGTAGTAGCAACAACAGCTGATTAGTAAGCTTTAAAAACACATAATTTCAAAAATAAATTTCTTTTCCTTTGCTGAATGCATGGTGTCAAATTTCTTTACAGGAAACACTCTTCTCCAGTCACTCAGAAATACAAACTAGGATTTGGATTCTGTTAAGGAAAATGGTACCAGCAAATATGGATAAATCATCCTGCAATAAGACAGTTTCGAAAAAACAGTTTTCCCATGACCCTGCTTTTTTAACTATCTTCACTCCTCGGCAATGTTTATTGTTCTAAAATATGATGATTAGAATTGGAATAAAACCTAAACATGATGAAAGTGAATTTATGCATTTTTTTTGTTTTGTTTTTGAGAATTTACAACAAAAATATTAAATACTATTTATTTATTTCCATTGTTTGGACTGTTGTTCTCATCTTTATTTCCATATTCATGATGTTTCAGCCGTCGTACGGCTCTGGCCATCTTTAGGTGATTGAAATTTCAAACTGAATCCTTTATTTCGTCCATAAAGGGTTCAGTTCAAAATTTCAATCACCTGAAGAAAGCCAGAGCATACAATGGTTGAAACCTTGTAAATATGACAATAAAGATGAGGACAATAGTCCAAACTATGTAAATAATTATAATACCTCATCTCACAAATATAGACAGACTATTTTTTTTATTTAGATTTTTATTTCGAAGAATAAATTTATATTTCCAACATGCATACATAAATACTAAAACAATACAATATTTAACATTTAACAATTTATAAAGAAATAAATGTGAAATTTTTTTATTCATAAATTTATAAACATTTTCTAAAATAAAATATATGAATCAACTACAAAGAAATCCTTATTTACCCTTTTATAAATTTTGAACCGATTAGCAATTAGCCAATGTTCTGCCAACCATTTCACTAAATAATAGTGTAAATAAGCAATCTCATAAATAAATAGTGTTTAACATCTTTGTTGTCATTTCTCGAGAATAAAGAAAATGTATAAATTCACATTCATGTGTTTAGGTTTTATTACAATTCTAATTATCACTTTTTAAAACAAACGTCATCAAAGAGTAAAGGTAATTAAAAAAAAAAAAAAAAAATGCGGTGTCATGCGGGGGGGAAAAAACATCCTTTTGGCACTCAACCATATTGTGGACACTTTCATCCATGTTTACCATATTACCTTATCTACTGCCAGACTTTTCTTATTTTATTTCTATTTTATGGAATAAGTCTTTTCATAAAATTTTAGTGTCCTGGGCAAGATGATAAACTACATTTGAAATTTTAATATTTTGTAAATATTTCTCATTAAACATTGTGTTTGTCTTTACAGGATAGATTTCAGAGTAATGGGGGTTACAGAAAATTGCTTGAAGCTTTAAAATCTCTGGGACAGCCTTCAATCAGCTTATTGAAAACATTGCTGAACTTGGTAAGTTTTGTAAGACTTTATCAGTGATATTTTTCTATTATGTTGGATAACAAGCAAGTTTTAAGAACTGCCAAATATAAAAAAAATATCTGTCTATATTTCAGCAACAACTGCAATATGAGCACTGGTAAAAATGGTTGCTGAAGACATTAGGTTTATAATACCCAGAAATTCATACACAAATGTCCTCAAGGACACATAGATAAAGGCGTTAGTTAGATCCAGTGACAGGACCCAAAGAGTGTGAGTTCAATACCCAGTTAAGGCAGTGGAGAACTTGGAGAGGGGAATTAACAAGAGATAACTGACATCCATTAAAAATGGCATGTGGAACTAGAACAGTCTATTCCAGTGACCGAAATAAAAGGTTCAGTTCAACATTCCAACCACCTGAAGAAGGCTGGAGCGTACAATGGCCGAAATGTTGTAATGAATATGGTGACAAAGATGAGGACACTAGTCTGGCTAATGTAAATAATGTATGAAAAAAAACAATCCTAGTTTTTGATGGAGTAATATTCTTATTTAACTAGGGATCAGCAGAAGCATTCTGTTATCATTATAATTTTACCTGATATTGTAGGGAAGATTTCATTAGTGACTTGTTAACAAGAAAGAGTGGCCATGTATTTGTTGCTGGGCATCATGTGGGCATGAGTGGTATAGCGAATTAGAAAAGTCACTTGCATATGCAAATCATTTCATCAAGTAAAAACAATGAAGTGAATAGACAGGAATATTTCAGTGTTGTCTTAGAAAAATTCTGTTAGACCACACTACACAAGTGCATGGGTTGAAAGTTGCTGTGAGCAGAGAGTCAGACCCACAGAGATTCATCGCCGGAAGCATGGCACTATATGGACATGCACCGTGAATCAACAAGATGTGTACAGGTGGGTCTAATTCTTTAAAGTAGGAAGAACAAATTGAACTGACGAAAACCAATCTGGTTGCCCACCAATATTGGGCATGGAAGAATGCATCCAGTGGGTGGATGCCTCCTGGGTAAGACGTTAAACTATGTCCAGCTTCAAAGCCACTGATCAGGAGGTTTTGAGGAGCATGCAACCACCTGTTAATTGCTGGTGTTCCCAGGTCCACCTGTTAGGATTCCAGCTATGGACAAATAGTTAACTATTACCAGCAGTACTTTTTTGAAAAAAATTATTGCCCGCAATACATTTTTGAAGGAAATATATTACCAGAAACAGATTTTTGGCAAAACAAAATATTACCAGCAATAAAAATTTTTGTCAGCATTAAATAACCCATTGAGGTTGATATGCCGTAAAACAAAATAAACCAAACCAATCTAAACCAAAGAATACATATTATATTCATACAAATCTATCCTAAAAATGTTGCTGGCATTAAATAACCCATTGAGGTTGATATGCCGTAAAACAAAATAAACCAAACCAATCTAAACCAAAGAATACATATTCTATTCATACGAATCTATCCTAAAAATGTTGCTGGCATTAAATAACCCATTGAGGTTGATATGCCGTAAAACAAAATAAACCAAACCAATCTAAACGAAAGAATACATATTCTATTCATACGAATCTATCCTAAAAATGTTGCTGGCATTAAAATAACCCATTGAGGTTGATATGCCGTAAAACAAAATAAACCAAACCAATCTAAACCAAAGAATACATATTCTATTCATACGAATCTATCCTAAAAATGTTGCTGGCATTAAATAACCCATTGAGGTTGATATGCCGTAAAACAAAATAAACCAAACCAATCTAAACCAAAGAATACATATTCTATTCATACGAATCTATCCTAAAAATGTTGCTGGCATTAAATAACCCATTGAGGTTGATATGCCGTAAAACAAAATAAACCAAACCAATCTAAACGAAAGAATACATATTCTATTCATACGAATCTATCCTAAAAATGTTGCTGGCATTAAATAACCCATTGAGGTTGATATGCCGTAAAACAAAATAAACCAAACCAATCTAAACCAAAGAATACATATTCTATTCATACGAATCTATCCTAAAAATGTTGCTGGCATTAAATAACCCATTGAGGTTGATATGCCGTAAAACAAAATAAACCAAACCAATCTAAACCAAAGAATACATATTCTATTCATACGAATCTATCCTAAAAATGTTGCTGGCATTAAATAACCCATTGAGGTTGATATGCCGTAAAACAAAATAAACCAAACCAATCTAAACGAAAGAATACATATTCTATTCATACGAATCTATCCTAAAAATGTTGCTGGCATTAAATAACCCATTGAGGTTGATATGCCGTAAAACAAAATAAACCAAACCAATCTAAACCAAAGAATACATATTCTATTCATACGAATCTATCCTAAAAATGTTGCTGGCATTAAATAACCCATTGAGGTTGATATGCCGTAAAACAAAATAAACCAAACCAATCTAAACCAAAGAATACATATTCTATTCATACGAATCTATCCTAAAAATGTTGCTGGCATTAAATAACCCATTGAGGTTGATATGCCGTAAAACAAAATAAACCAAACCAATCTAAACGAAAGAATACATATTCTATTCATACGAATCTATCCTAAAAATGTTGCTGGCATTAAATAACCCATTGAGGTTGATATGCCGTAAAACAAAATAAACCAAACCAATCTAAACCAAAGAATACATATTCTATTCATACGAATCTATCCTAAAAATGTTGCTGGCATTAAATAACCCATTGAGGTTGATATGCCGTAAAACAAAATAAACCAAACCAATCTAAACCAAAGAATACATATTCTATTCATACGAATCTATCCTAAAAATGTTGCTGGCATTAAATAACCCATTGAGGTTGATATGCCGTAAAACAAAATAAACCAAACCAATCTAAACCAAAGAATACATATTCTATTCATACGAATCTATCCTAAAAATGTTGCTGGCATTAAATAACCCATTGAGGTTGATATGCCGTAAAACAAAATAAACCAAACCAATCTAAACGAAAGAATACATATTCTATTCATACGAATCTATCCTAAAAATGTTGCTGGCATTAAATAACCCATTGAGGTTGATATGCCGTAAAACAAAATAAACCAAACCAATCTAAACGAAAGAATACATATTCTATTCATACGAATCTATCCTAAAAATGTTGCTGGCATTAAATAACCCATTGAGGTTGATATGCCGTAAAACAAAATAAACCAAACCAATCTAAACCAAAGAATACATATTCTATTCATACGAATCTATCCTAAAAATGTTGCTGGCATTAAATAACCCATTGAGGTTGATATGCCGTAAAACAAAATAAACCAAACCAATCTAAACCAAATAATACATATTCTATTCATACGAATCTATCCTAAAAATGTTGCTGGCATTAAATAACCCATTGAGGTTGATATGCCGTAAAACAAAATAAACCAAACCAATCTAAACCAAATAATACATATTCTATTCATACGAATCTATCCTAAAAATGTTGCTGGCATTAAATAACCCATTGAGGTTGATATGCCGTAAAACAAAATAAACCAAACCAATCTAAACCAAATAATACATATTCTATTCATACGAATCTATCCTAAAAATGTTGCTGGCATTAAATAACCCATTGAGGTTGATATGCCGTAAAACAAAATAAACCAAACCAATCTAAACCAAATAATACATATTCTATTCATACGAATCTATCCTAAAAATGTTGCTGGCATTAAATAACCCATTGAGGTTGATATGCCGTAAAACAAAATAAACCAAACCAATCTAAACCAAATAATACATATTCTATTCATACGAATCTATCCTAAAAATGTTGCTGGCATTAAATAACCCATTGAGGTTGATATGCCGTAAAACAAAATAAACCAAACCAATCTAAACCAAATAATACATATTCTATTCATACGAATCTATCCTAAAAATGTTGCTGGCATTAAATAACCCATTGAGGTTGATATGCCGTAAAACAAAATAAACCAAACCAATCTAAACCAAATAATACATATTCTATTCATACGAATCTATCCTAAAAATGTTGCTGGCATTAAATAACCCATTGAGGTTGATATGCCGTAAAACAAAATAAACCAAACCAATCTAAACCAAATAATACATATTCTATTCATACGAATCTATCCTAAAAATGTTGCTGGCATTAAATAACCCATTGAGGTTGATATGCCGTAAAACAAAATAAACCAAACCAATCTAAACCAAATAATACATATTCTATTCATCTGAATCTATCCTAAAAATGTTGCTGGCATTAAATAACCCATTGAGGTTGATATGCCGTAAAACAAAATAAACCAAATCACACCAGTGTGTGGATGCCTTAATCAAGGAAGTATGACGAATCACGTTAGTACAAGTTGTGGGCATCACCTAAAGATCTGCACAAGCCATAGTGCCTGATGACATGGGTACCATAAAGTTTGTATTGTATTGAGTGCTCAAACAAGCAAGGTTAGGACCCCATTCACACACTTGGGATTAAAATGTATACATATTGTCGGAGGACTGGATCACATATTAGCGTCTATTCTAACGTAATTTCACTGAAGAAATAAATTGAATAACATATGTATTTCTTCTTTTCTCCTCAGTAATTTTATAATTTTAAACTTAATAGTGATTAAATTTGGATTTTAAAATTGGTAATTTTTACTTTTAATTTTTATATCAAATTTTATCATATAATTTAATAATTATTGGTTAGAATAAATTCATTTTTAATATTACCTATATTTTAAAGATCTGAATAGCTATTATAACATGACTTCGTTGTCAAGCTTTTTGAATTTCCCTATACTTGTATTTTGATTGGTCATTCTAGCTTTTGTAACAACGTTTTCCCCTTGCGAAGCATCGTTAATTAATTTGAAACTTTTAAAACCATTTATTTTACATTCAACATCATCACTTGATAAGACACCGGGGGTGTTGAAACAAAATGCCTATTTTTGTAGTGATTTTATACCATATTTATGTTATAATTTTTAAAAATAAATAATTATATCTGTTCTACTCTGTATTGAGCACTCTTTTAAGAATAGTAATTGTTGGTTATTGGAATTCATCCCGTATACACCAATTATATAGTTGGGTGTTTGTGTGTATGTATGTATATATATATATATATATATATATATATATATATATATATATATATATATATATTTACTTTCTTCTTTTAGTGTTACTTTTTTTTTTTCCTTTTTAGTCCTACCTTTTTTGTTTTTTCTTACACTTTTTTTTTTTTTTTTTTTTTTTTATGAACTTTTTGTATTTACTCTATATTTACCTGCAGGTAGTGGAAGATGTATTTGATGAGAAGAAATTCCAAAATGTCCGCAATGTCCCAGCTGCTTTGCTTTTATTTGATTGGCTGCCTGATATCCAATCAGCAGAGCTTCAAATCTGGCTTTCCAAAACCCTGAGGCATCTTTGCTGTCATGGCCGCTTTAATGTGATGACTTGCTGCAATGAAGGAATGATTGGAGTCATTTTGAATGCACTCAAGAAAGAAAAACAGTTAAATAGCAAAGCTGTCAGTAAGTATTTGTCATGGATTTAGTTTAGTCATTCATTTAAACAGTTTAATTCATTCTTTGGGTGATTATGAGGGGACAATAACTAAAATATTATGAAAACAACATTGATATGAATGCTGCTTTGAAGGAATAGTTACAACAGGATACTATGGACCCTCATGCGGAAATGGGGGGGGGGGTTGATTTTATCTCAATTTGAGGTGTTTCTGTTTGATGGACTAACAGATGGTTCTTTTTGAAGTTTGGTCTTCTAAGCAGCATCAACTTTCACTGAAGGGGAACGGGATGTAAAGGAGTGGATGAGGGTTTTGAAGATAAAGTTGCAACAAAACCAGAAATAGGACATATCTACCATCGCTGCTTGGACTCAGTACTGTCACCAATTATGATGGACAGATGTTCCCTCAGGGATGCCCCATTCCTTGAGTGCCTATTGGGACAAACTCAGCCCAGTCTGAAGTGGAACTTGTACATATCATCCACCTCTAAGGATGCTGGAAATAGGGTCTGTTCCCTGTACTGCTCTAGTAAATACATGACTCTTCCGGCTAACTTCTATCTTTACAAGAGCCAGTGCAGGCCAAAAATTGCCTGTGTCCTTGTAGGTGACAAATCATTTTACATTCTGCAACCCCTTTCTCACAGATTAAGACGTTGCAAGCCTCGTTGCTCTATCGTTATTTCCATGGAAAGTTTTTAGACGAACTACAATCCTTAGTTTCACCAGTTCTAACTTTCATGGCTAAGACCTGCCATGTCATGCCCACTGTAGTGAACCATAGACATAAGTTTGGTTTAAAGAAGATAAAAAGAGTAAACAGATGACTTGTTTTTGCAGGTGGAGGTGCTCATCTGCATGTATATGACACCCAACTGAAAGGGTGAGGTACTTTTTTGCTATTTTATCATTGCGTAAATAAAAACTAAAAGTATAACCATGCAGTTTTCTTCTTCATATGATGATTGCTTAATTTATTGCTAAAATTAATTTGCTTCAATTTTTTTGGCAGGTAACCTGATTCACCTCGTAGAAATACTTGGTACACTCTCAATACGATCCTCAGAGTTGAAACAGTTGATTGGATTGTTCCGTGTCGATGAAGATGATAAGATGGTAAGTAAAATAAATAAGAGTAGATAGGTTCATCCATCACCCAGTTCACACTCCTCCACAGTCTTTTGAACAGGAGTAGAGGTTTATCCCTTGTTTCCTGTTTAGGATTGGGTTTCCAGTTCCTTCTAAATTCTACACGAACTCTTCTAACATCCCTGCCTAAACTCTGGCATCCTGGGTATGACGATAAACTACATCAGTGTCCTGGGTAAGACGATAAACTACATCAGTGTCCTGGCTAAGACGATAAACTATGTCCAGCAGCAAGGCCTCTGATCAGGAGGTGTTTAGGAGCGTGGAACCATCTCTTAATTGTTGGTGTTCCCAGGTCCTTCCTGACTCTGGGTGGTAACACCTGTTAGGGTCCCAGCTATGAGCAAATAGTTAACCCCCTAACTGGGATCAAAACACTATGAAAGTGTAAAAATAGGTTTTAATACCAGCAATACATTTTTGAAGAAAAAAATATTACCAGCAAGACATTTTTGAAGAAAAGATTTTACCAGTAAGACATTTTTGAAGGAAAAAAAATATTACCAACAATACATTTTTGAGGAAAAGGGTATTAGCAGAAATAAAAATCTTGTTGGCATTAAATAACCCATTGAGGTTGATATGCTATAAACCAAACCAAACCTCTGAAATTTTTACTATTTATTTTTTTCTTCACAATAAAGTATATTGGTTCACCTATCATCCAGTTTACACTCCTCCCTAGTCTTTTCAACAGTATTAGAGGTTTATCCCTTGTTTCGTGTTGTTTGTGCTAAAAATGCAGCAGGACTGGCTTCCAATTTAATTTTTTAGTAGTATTGACTATCATGGCATTTAGCAAGGTTAATGAATTTGGTCATAATTGGATGCACTCTAGCCTTGTGCCAGACTAAACTAAATTTGAAACTTTGAGTATTGTTTATTTGAACTTTTAAAAAATATTTGTTTTAATCAATTCATGCCAAGCAAGGCAATAATGCCACTAAGATGCGAAAGAGAATGAGAAGATTTTAGGAGAAGAAACTGGAAACCCAATCCTAAACAGAAAACAAAGGATAAACCTCTACTCCTGTTCAAAAGACCAGGGATCATTTGGGAATTGTTGATTTCTAAAATTTTTGCATAATTCCAAGTTGTCAGAGAATGATGTTCACACCTAAATTTTCATTCAACCTAAATCTGTGATTTTCCAAACTTTTTCTTTTTAAATATCCTTCCAAGTTTTCAATGTAGAAACAATAAATTCATTTGAGAAGGGTTCTTTCTTTTTATGTGCCATGTCATTTCAGGATTTAGGCAATCATGGCTCTCCACTTCCCCCTATCCCTTGTAGCTCTCAATAAGTTTCATCTCTCTACCACCTCCCCCAGACCACGTTCTGTCATCCACTTGCTTAAGGCAGTGTTGCTTTCCTTTGTCTCTCTTTCCCTCTATTCCCCTCTATTCGACCTGTGAGTATAAGATTCTCCAAACCCTCCTTTCTCATTATGTGTCCCAGAAATTTCAGCTGCCTCTTCCTGATGTTAAGTATAAGCTTCCTTCTTGTTTGTATTGTCTCCAAAACCTCATTGTTGCTCACACAATTGGTCCATGATATCCTCAGCATCCTTCTGTAGAACCATACCCCCGTTGCTTCAAGTCTCTTCTTTTTTCATTATGTGTTCCAGAAACTTCAGCTGCTTCTTCCTGATGTTAAGTATAAGCCTCCTTCTTGTTTGCATTCTCTCAAAGACCTCATTGTTGCTCAACGCTCAGTCCATGATATCTTTAGCATTCTTCTGTAGAACAATACCTTGAGTCTCTTCTTCGACTTTGAGGAAACCGTTGAACATTTGCTTGCTTGATTTTAGTGTCCCTGACATGCAAATCGCATTTCGGGCTCATCTTTTTATGATGGCCATGCATTCTGTCTTCTTGTAGTTTATGCTTAGTCCCTTCTTCTTGCTCTCTTTCACTACCATCATTGTTCGTTGTCCATCTTCAAGTCACTTCTCTTTTTTTCTTGATAACATACTCTTTGTTCCTGAGGACATTCCAACCAGCTCTGTCAAAGATCTACTCACTTCAAAATTTAAATAGATGTGTAGCAAAGATTGCAACTTGGCAAATGAAACCAAAAGACCAAATTGTGATTGCTGACATTATTTTGTGCTAAATCTCTCAAGAAAAGCATGAATCCATACATTCCTGCAGTTGTATTTTTTAATATTCAATGCTTATTCTCTCCATGAATCCAACTTTCCCTGTACTTTACCCTCATTTCCATCATCTTTATCACAAGCCTAAAAATTTGAATAATGATCTTAATCCTGTTTTAGCCACCTCCAATTTTAAAAAATGGATGATAGTCCCCTGAGGTGTTTACATAGTGCTATACATAAATGATTATTGTATTACAATTATATAAAATATTATCATATTGTGAACCCTATTTTTTTTTTCTTTTCTAGACTCCATATTGCAATCGATTGATGAAAGCAATGTCTACAATGGCACGTCGTGATGGCAAAGACGAATCTTTGCATTTCTTTTGCATCCAGGAACCAGGAGCTGTAAGTAAAATTAGTTCTATTACTTTTTAAATTACAGAAATTAAAGAAGCCATGTTTCATATATATATATATATATATATATATAATGAAATGGACAATTATTTTAAGACATTTTTATGTTTAACATTCTTTTTATAGATACATTTACTTAAATATTTGTATCTATAAAAAGAATGTTAAACATAAAAATGTCTTAAAATATATATATCTTCAACCAGGTCTTTCATTACTGGGAATTTTTCAGTTGGAGCAATTTAAGTTTAAAGTCAGCCCAAAAAAAGATTAAGATTTTTGATTTTTCACCTTCAAGGTTGTAATTTTTTCCAGCCAATTTGGACTCAAAACCAGCACTGAAGAATTATCTATCAAACAAAAAAAAAATCAGATGAAAGCTGAGGAAACGCATAAGTAACATTCAATCTCTCTCACACACACACACACACACACACACACACATTTTGAGAATTATAGATATAGATAATATTATTGTAATATTTCAAACTATTTATTTTTATTAAAGTTTTTAGGAAAAATATATATCCAAGAACAGACAGTAAATAGTAAAATGCTGCTGAGAGTTATAACGGACAGGATGTAGTGGAGAGCCATCATTGCCAACAGTTTGGACTCAAAACTAGCACTGGATAATTATCTATCAAACAAGAACATTTCATCGAAATCAGATGAAAACTGTGAAAACACATAAACAGCATCTGATCACTCACACACAGACACACACACTTTGAGAATTATAAAATATATGTATATAATTTTACAATTTTTTCACCCATACCATCTGAAGATTCTGAAAGGTTGAAACCAAGATAGTGTGATTAGCTGATCTCTTAATTTTTTTAAATATATATATGTGTGTGTGTGTGTGTGTGTGTGTGTGTGTGTGTGTGTGTGTGTGTGTGTGTGTGTGTGTATCTCCAACGAATTAAATAATATTTATGTTGGTCATGCTACAAACTCGCTTTTTGTTTTTTTTTTATTATATATATATATATATATTTGAGACATTTTTTTAAGTTTATATGTTCTTTTTATAGATACAAACATTTAAGTAAATGCTCTGTTTATAATAAACAGTATTAACGACATTTACTGGCCTGAATGTCCGAGAAATTTTCACAGAAAATAAATGTCATTAATACTGTTTATTATAAACAGAGCCTTTACTTAAATATTTGTATCTACAAAAAGTGTGTATAAACATTAAAAAAAAAAATGTCTTATAATAATTGTTGGACTTTGTCCGTTTCATAATATATATATATATATATATATATATATATATATATATATATATATATATATATATGATAAAATTATTTTGTAATCTGTATGGATAATTCCAAAGAGGATATAGATCCAGAGAGAGGTCAATGTAAGAAAAGAGCAAATGATAATTATGAAAGTGGAAACTTTAGAAATTCATGGTAATATTTTATTTTGTGAAACCAATACTTTGGTTTAATCTCATCAGACCAAACAGTTTCAACACTAAATGAATTTCATTTAGTGTTGAAACCATTTGGTTTCTGAAGTCTCTGTTTTCTTAATTGTTATATATATATACTGGTTGCAATAGTAAAATTGTTAGATTAAGCTCTGAACCATTGTATCTTAGAAATGATTAAAGATATCTTACTGAAATTCTCCAAGGTTTTTATGTCACTATTGGACTCTACTTGAGCAATAAGAATGTATAGTTACTACTCTACAAGCTTAACAGAAGAATTGTGATTATTCCAGAATCATTTTCCAACTTATTCAAGATAATCTTCACCCTCTTTAACCTTCTAACTTTCTGTCCTGGAGTAACAAGGTGCCTCACATGTTTCAAGTACAATTACATTTTCAAGTCTTTTTTCACTGCTCTTTGGACTGTCGTAACTGAAACTCCTCTCTCATGTGTCAAACATCTTATGGATTGAGTTGGATCTTTTCTAATTGATCTTTTTAGCTCTAAGTTGAAATGATGATCCCTCTTCCTGTTGTAACTTCCTAATCCAGTTTTCCTCTCTACTGTTCCCTCTTTTTAAACTTTTTCATCATTCTCTTGATGGTTCTTGAATGGACTTTGAAGATGTAAGCCAGAGTATCATTGTTGGTACTATTACTAAAGGCTTGAATGATCTTTTTTGTCTCACCATTGCTCAGTTAGAAAGACATAGTAGGGCTGACACAAAATGATTTTAACCTGTTCTCTTTCTAGCTTAATAACTTAAAGGTTTTTTCAGTGATTCTTATGACAAATAACATCAAGATGGCTAAACATCTGAAAACCTGGAAAAAAGAAACTGTTTAGTGGTTTTTTAGATATTACACATTTTGTGGGACGGATAATTTTGTTGTTACACAATTTAGACAATTTTATTGTTACATCTAGTGTGTGTGTGTCTACACACACACACACACACACACACACACACATATATATATATATATATATATAGTAAGATAATGAAGTGTTTGGTAATCTTCTGTGGATAATTCCAAAGAAGATGTAATCTGGAGAGCTCAATGTAACACCAGATCAAGTATTAATTAAATAATTTTATTTACACACACACACACACACACACACACACATACATATATATATATATATATATTCATTTAAAGTAATTCATTGAGTTTAGAAGAATCCTCAACAGAAAGCAGTGGATGGTTGTTTCATTCTGTTTTGGGACTCCTCAGCAGTGGCCAACCACTACCAAAAATCAAACTCAGACCTATACAACACAAACATCATGCCACTGGACCAATCACACACACACACACACACACACAAGCATGGCACTAGTCACTAATTAATATTTAATAAATGGCATGGTCAGAATAAGGCAGCCCCTGGGGGATTTTTCTTAATGTTATGTTTACATTTTCTTTCATATTCACTTATTTCTACTATCAAGCTGATTTATTTCCATTTACCAACCAGATTTGTTTTTCAGGCTTTGAAATTGGTGGGTGGGTATCTATCTCAGTCTGTCTCTTTCTTTCTTTCTATCTCAGTCTGTCTCTTTCTTTCTTTCTGTCTCAGTCTGTCTCTTTCTTTCTTTCTGTCTCAGTCTGTCTCTTTCTTTCTTTCTGTCTCAGTCTGTCTCTTTCTTTCTTTCTGTCTATCGCAGTCTGTCTCTTTCTTTCTGTCTATCGCAGTCTGTCTCTTTCTTTCTGTCTATCGCAGTCTGTCTCTTTCTTTCTGTCTATCGCAGTCTGTCTCTTTCTTTCTGTCTATCGCAGTCTGTCTCTTTCTTTCTGTCTATCACATTCTGTCTCTTTGTTTCTGTCTATCTCAGTCTGTCTCTTTCTTTCTGTCTGTCTGTCTCTTTCTTTCTGCCTGTCTCAGTCTTTCTTTCTGTCTCAGTCTGTCTCTTTCTTTCTTTCTGTCTCAGTCTGTCTCTTTCTTTCTTTCTGTCTCAGTCTGTCTCTTTCTTTCTTTCTGTCTCAGTCTGTCTCTTTCTTTCTTTCTGTCTCAGTCTGTCTCTTTCTTTCTTTCTGTCTCAGTCAGTCTCTTTCTTTCTTTCTGTCTGTCTGTCTGTCTCTTTCTGTCTGTCTGTCTATCTCTTTCTGTCTGTCTGTCTATCTCTTTCTGTCTGTCTGTCTATCTCTTTCTGTCTGTCTGTCTATCTCTTTCTGTCTGTCTGTCTGTCTATCTCTTTCTGTCTGTCTGTCTGTCTATCTCTTTCTGTCTGTCTGTCTGTCTATCTCTTTCTGTCTGTCTGTCTGTCTATCTCTTTCTTTCTGTCTGTCTGTCTCTTTCTATCTCAGTCTGTCTCTTTCTTTCTATCTATCTATCTAAGAGTGTTCATAGATATGAACACTCTTAGATAGATAGAAAGAAACACTCTCAGATAGATAGCTATCTATCACATCCATTTATGTAAGTGTGTTCGTATCTGAGAGTGTTAATATCTATGTGTCTATCTGTTAATATATGAAAGGCTTTTTAATCTTTGCTTTATCTTTTCCAAATTTGCAGGGAATCTCTTTACCAAGTATCAGAAAATGGCCTGGCACTAGTTTCTCTTTTCATACCTGGCTGTGTTTGGAAAATGAATTAGATTTAGACCAGTTCTGTCTCCTTGACAGCTCTATCTACAGAAAGCAGTTGTACAGGTGAATATAAGTCATTAATAAATTCCAATTATTTAATTGGTTAATAAGATCAAATATTATTCACTTTCTGACTTTAACCCTTTGAGCAATGACCACCCACTTTATCAGCGAGAGAGAAAAATGATGTAATGCCTATCTACCAGTTAAACGGTAGGTAAACACTTGTAACTATTTTTATATCTACCATGAAACATTAGATAACAATTATTTGTGAATTTTTCCTCCGGATCTCAGGCAGAAAGGTTAAAATTGTTCAGGAACGCAGAGCTCAAACGGTTAAATAGCATGCAAAGAGTTTAAGCAAAATTAATCGGTCAATTAAAATACTTTTGATGATTGTTTTTTTTATTTTAAAAAATCTAATTGAAACATTTTTTTTTTTTTTTTTTTTTTTTTTTTTGTGGGAGAATAAGTAACATATTGATTTATTGTAACGTATTTAAGATATTTTTATTTTAATATTTATTATATGTTTTATGTTATATGTTTATATATGTTTTTATAATTAAAACATTTTTGATGATAGGCTTTCATTTTAAAAAAAAAAAAACTCTAAACATTTTTATAGTAGTTTTTTGATAGGACATAAATGAAAAGAATCATCTATTTATATAAATAAGCAGACTTGAGGAGAATTAGAATTTATTCAATTGCTAAGTGTACCTCGTGTTTTCAAGATAACAAATAAATAAGGAAGACAAACTCATAGGTAAGTAATGAAAATAGAAGTTTTACTACATGAAGGTACACTTAGTAATTGACTTAATACTAACTCTCTTCAACTCCACTTATATACATAAACAGATTATTCCATTCATTTATGTCCTATATGAGACATTCCACCTGGATTACATGAGAAAAAATAATATAATTAAGATGTTGAGATTTTCTCATATAGGACATAAATCAATGAAAATGTCCATTTATATAAATAAACCGAGTTAAGCGTAGATAGCATTAAGCCTCCAGAACAGAACAGATGCTACAACCGCAGCATCTACTCCAACAGGAAAAAAAGAAACCCTTCTCCTCCTCTATCAATCCTTCCAGAAGAATCCAGGGCAGGGGAGCTCCTATGGGTTAAATGCTAAATCTCCTTAACTCTGCTTAACTCTTCTTATTTAGATAAATGGATGATTCCATTTATTTATGTCCTATATGACATCTATTTATTTATCTATGTCTCTTGTTATCGCTATTATTGTATCTTGTGTTTGAGATATCAGAGAAATAAATAAGGAAGACAAACATGTAGGTAAGTAATGAAATAGGTTTACTATATAACTGACCTAATGCTAACTCTCCTGAACTCCACTTATTTACATAAATGGACAATTCTGTTCATTTAAGTCCTATATGACAAAAGAAAAGAACATCATCATCATCAAGATGTTGATATTCTGTCATGTAGGACATAAATAAATGAAAATATATAAATAAGCTGAGTTAAGCGGAGATAGCATTAGGCCTCGAGAACAGAACAGATACTACAACCACAGCATCTACTCCAATGGGGGGAAAAAAAAAAAAATCATCCATTTATATAAACGGAGTTGATGAGAGTTACCATTACGGCTTAGCCACATGCTAAACTCTTAATGCTTGTCAAACTCTCTGCCTCAAGGCAGAGGGAACCCAGATGAGGCTATGCCAAAGGGCAGTCTTGTCTGGGGAAGTAGACAAACCCGACCCAGTTATTACGGGGTCTATGGGGAATTTTTGCCTGGGCATACGGGCTCCGAAAAACCCACGTTAAACCAGCCTTGTGACTCATCCTTTTCTGTGAGGAGCTCGGGTAAATACCAAGTTACCATGGAATCATCCATTTATGAAAATAAGTGGAGTTAAGTGGCAGTTGAGGAGAGTTAGCATTAAGTCAATTGTTAAGTGGACCTTCATGTAGTAAACCTTCTATTTCATTACTTACCTACGAGTTTGTTTTCCCTATTTATTTCGTTCTGTTATCTTGATAAAACGAGATACAACAGTTAGATCTTATCCTCTTCGCCAATTGTTGTATTCCGTTGTATATTTTTGAATGATGAAATTTGAATTGAATTCATTTTCAGTTTTTCAACAAGTTCTGGAAGTGGCTTTGAGGCATTCTTTACACCAGAAAACTATTTAGTTGTTGCTGTGTACAACAGGAAAGACTATTGCAGTGTGTGTCTGTCGGATTATCCTTTGAAAGATTCAGTTTGGGTAAGAGTTTGTTTCTTCTAAAAGTTTGGCAAATATCAAATAAATAATGTTAATCCAAACTAGTTATTTCACATGGAATGGTTTGGATTGTGTAAGACAAAATAGCAATGCATTTCATCGTTACATATATAGCTACATAGCAAAGAATATGTATAAAAATGCATTGCAAATGATTTTTACTATGAAAATGCACTGCAAATGATTTTTACTATGAAAATGCACTGCAAATGATTTTTACTATGAAAATGCACTGAAAATGATTTTTACTATAAAAATGCATTGCAAATGATTTTCACTATAAAAATGCGCTTAAAATGATTTTTAGTATAAAAATGCATTGCAAATGATTTTTACTATAAAAATGCATTGCAAATGATTTTTATATGAAAATGCATTGCAAATGATTTTTACTATAAAAATGCGTAGCAAATGATTTTTACTATGAAAAATGCACTGCAAATGATTTTTAGTATAAAAATGCACTGCAAATGATTTTTAGTATAAAAATACATTGCAAATGATTTTTATTATAAAAATGCATTGCAAATGATTTAATGCATTGCAAATGATTTTTACTATAAAAATGCATTGCAAATGATTTTTACTATAAAAATGCATTGCAAATGATTTTTAGTATAAAAATGCATTGCAAATGATTTTTAGTATAAAAATGCATTGCAAATGATTTTTAGTATAAAAATGCATTGCAAATGATTTAATGCATTGCAAATGATTTTTACTATAAAAATGCACTGAAAATGATTTTTACTATAAAAATGCATTGCAAATGATTTTTACTATAAAAATGCACTGAAAATGATTTTTACTATAAAAAGTTATTGCAAATGAGCTTTACTATGAAAATACTTTGCAAAGTTGGTTCACAAATTTTCTCTTGGAAAACTCTCTTACATAAATATTTTTCTCTCCAGAAATTAACTTGCATATCTATAAGTCTACCATTTGTCCATGCTGTTAATATTGCTGCCACATATGATTTGGTGCTTCTGTTATTTATTTAGAGATTCTTAATAAAATCTAAATAATAATCAGCAATGTCATTGGTCCTGACCTTTCTTCACTACTTCAGTCACTTTCCCACTGCCATAATTGCCTTTTCTATAAATACTTTCATAGTAATTGTCTGGATAAGCTCTTCGCTATGTGCTATCTACTGTACCTTTGAACACTAATGGGTATGTAGTCCACCAATAGTAGTGGCTTACCTACATCACAACGCTGGCGAATATTGTATTTTGTTGATGTTATAAAGATTACCATTTCATTTCTAACTTCCGTTTTGGTTATTCCTCATTCAGTAACCCTTTCTAAGTTACAATGATAATGATTGACATTGCATTTAAATTTTTAAAGATCAAACTTGGCTGGAAAGCAAAAAGCCAGAAGAGAGTTCCACAAGCAAGAAGTGTGTGAAAAGAAACTTTTAGTGTACAAATTATGGTTACATCTGTTTTGACTGTAAAGTGATGAGATCTTGCTGCCAATCTAATTAGTCTTCTTCAGGATGTAGGCAATCATGGCCCTCCACATCTTTCTCTCTTATAGCTCTTAATAAGTTTTGTTTTTTGTTATTTCTCCAAAACCCTGTTCTGCCATCCATTTGGTCAAGCCCATCAAGTATGTTATATGCTGCTTTCCTCTGTCCCTCAATCTGTCTTGTGAGTATCGGATTTTCCAAGACTCCATTGTGTGCCCCAGAAATTTCAACTACCTCTTCCTGATGTTAAGTATAAATTTCCTTTTTGTTTCCATTTTCTCCAAAACCTCTTTCTTGCTTACATGTTCGTTTCATGGCATCCTCAGCATCCTTCTGCACATTTCTGTTGCTTCAAGTCTTTTCCTTGTCTTTGACGAGATTGTCTAGTGTTCACTGTCATACAGAAGGACAGATATCATGCAACGGTTCAGTACTCTTTTCTTTGTTTCCCAAAAAAACTTTTCTGTCTCTCAATACTCTGCCTAACTTTTGGAATGCATCCTTGGCCATCCTAATAAATCTTTAGATTTGACTTTAATCACAACTCAATTTACTTTTAGTCCATGACTAATCTGCTTCACATTGATTATTTTCATGAATAAGTTAAAAGAAAGAAAAAAGTACTTACACCCTTGTGAAAATTAATTAAAATAAAAAGAATAATTCTGTTATTATTTACTTTTTTTTTTTTCCAATGAAACATGACCCAGTTAGTACTTCATATGTCCATTCCACAAAGTTGTTCCTTGCAGATTGACCACAGATTCTTGATTGGATTTAAGTCAGGAGAGTTTCCAGGTTAATCTCTAGTACTTTGATTTGCTCACTGATAAGGCTTGCCAGTGTGTTCGTGCAATGTTAAAATTTTTGTACACTTCCTTGGAGTAACGTACCTCATAGACAATGTCTGTAGGACAACTAATCGACAGTCAAGACAATAGTGTCTGGGTGTGATGAAAATCTGTAATCATGGTAAACACAATATTTTAAACAAATTTTATCATACACCCTGAAAATAGATTCATATTACTGCACACCACTGCCAATGACTTAATCTGAAGAATAAAATAGAAATCGATTACATCCTGTCACTCCAGTGGGTCTAAAACTGACCATATGGTGAAAGAAAGGAAACTAAAGCAGTTGTTTCAATTAATTTGCACAAGTGTGTACAAGCCCTGACAGTTAATTTGTTTTGCATTGTAAATCAAAGAGATAGTGATTCCTTTGGTCAGGAATTATTGTAAAGATGATTTCTTATTATGATAAGCTTTATATTTCCTAGATATTTCCTATTATTTTTAGGTTCTGTTTTAAAAGTGGACCGATGACTACCATTTTTAGGCTCTGTTGTAAAAGTGGACCTATGACTACCATTTTTAGGTTCTGTTATAAAAGTGGACCGATGACTACCATTTTTAGGCTCTGTTATAAAAGTGGACCGATGACTGCCATTTTTAGGCTCAATTGTAAAAGTGGACCGATGACTACCATTTTCAGGCTCAATTCTAAAAGTGGACCAATGACTGCCATTTTTAGGCTCAATTCTAAAAGTGGACCGATGACTGCCATTTTTAGGCTCAATTCTAAAAGTGGACCGATGACTGCCATTTTTAGGCTCAATTGTAAAAGTGGACCGATGACTGCCATTTTCAGGCTCAATTGTAAAAGTGGACCGATGACTACCATTTTCAGGCTCAATTGTAAAAGTGGACCGATGACTACCATTTTCAGGCTCAATTGTAAAAGTGGACTGATGACTGCCATTTTTAGTCTCAATTGTAAAAGTGGACCGATGACTGCCATTTTCAGGCTCAATTGTAAAAGTGGACCGATGACTACCATTTTCAGGCTCAATTGTAAAAGTGGACCGATGACTACCATTTTCAGGCTCAATTGTAAAAGTGGACCGATGACTGCCATTTTCAGGCTCAATTGTAAAAGTGGACCGATGACTGCCATTTTCAGGCTCAATTGTAAAAGTGGACCGATGACTGCCATTTTAGGCTCAATTGTAAAAGTGGACCGATGACTACCATTTTTAGGCTCAATTGTAAAAACAGGACTATATCTACCTTTTAAGTTCATGTATGAAATTGGGATTCTATATTAATTTATTGTGATTTTTGTTCAATAAGAACTGATATTTGACATTATATGACAGAGCAAGATTTGATATGTCAGTAAATTAACCAACCAATGCAAATTAAATTTGTACCTTTGTTGTGATCAGTAAATTTTGGGATAATTTTGATGTATTTTCCTTTTAAAATGTTTTAACTATTTCAGCAAGAATGTGGAAATGTTCTTCCTAATAAAAACTGTGATTAAGATTGTATCTTTGTTTTATTTTGCAGCATTGCCTTGATATTGTCCATCTCAATTCCCGAAGACCTTTTGCTAACAGTCAGCTGATGATCTATGTGGATGGCTATATGTATTTAAATGCACAACTCAAGTTCCCAACAACAACAGAAGTATGTCATTTTTTTTTATTCCATCCAGATTGATCTGTCTCTATTGTTTCCTATTTTTTGTTGACATTTCAACATTTTTTTTTATTATTTACATGTAGACAATTGTCATCATTTTTGCTGTTATCACGTTTCTTCCATTGTGACTTCATCAGGTGTCTATTGATCTTGATAACCTACAGGGAATTTCAAACTTAATCCTTCAATTAATCTTCAGGGGTAAACTCCCCCATGTCTAGTTTTTATTAATACTGCTCAGTTATTGCTCACCCTGTTTCTACTGATCCCAAATATACACTGCCCAGCTCAGGAATTGAACTCACAATTACTATGTTGTTTTTGTCTATGTCGGTTTCAATCTGGACTGCAAAAAACATTCTCCTCCCCAAATTTATAAACAAAACACAGAGATGCATGCTGGGATTTCTTCCTAGCCAATAAGTTAGGCCACTTCTCACTCTCATCAGATTTAGTTCCAGTCTTTCGTGTTTTGAAGCCAGAACGCTGCAATTGTTTGACTGTATCCCCTTTTGTGTGCCAACCCCAATTCTTACTTTGTGAATTTTTTTTCCTTATTATTGTTGCTTTGTCTTGCATATATTGTTTGCTTGCTTACTATTATTTTTGCCCTTCCCTTTTTTTTTTTTCTTGTTATTGGTTATTGTAAACCTTGACAATTCTCTTTGTTGGGTATTTATACCAATTACATTTAACCATGACCGATTACTCTACATTCTGTATTTCTTTATTCTGCATACTCTGATAGTAGGGTTTAGAATATGGTGAATGCACCCTTGTCACACAGGGGTATGATACACACCAAAAACAGCCATGTAGCAACTAAATGCTTATAAACGAGTGGTTTACCAACCAATTTTGGGCCATGCCACACTTTGGTATTTCTAAAATTCTGGTGCCTCCCTGTAACGTTCAATTCTTACATATTCAAAATTTTACTGCAATTCGTATGAAGGAAGCTTTAACTTGATCTCTAAACAAGCCTCCAAAGACGATGACCGAGAAAAAATTAAAAAAACCCAAAAGACAGTTAAATATATATATAGTTTCAAAACATATAATAGAGAACTGAAAAGCAGAAATATAAAATATTTGAATGAAACTTTATTCTGTAATATACTTTGATCATTTTAATCATGAAATAATAAGGCAAAATGAAATTTGAGCTCATCGCAAAATGACTGTTAATGAGATCCTTGTGTGTCATGTCTGCTGCAGATAGATTTTATATTAGGCACCAATTTAGTCAGCTTAAGCCTCAAGTCTTCTTGTTTAGTGATATCCAGGTGATTTCTTTTCTAAAATAATAAATCATGTACAGCACTAAAGCCACATTCTGACACACCTCGTACTTTATAAATCATTTAGATGACATGTATGATGTTTATATGAGGGTTTAGTACTGAAAAGCACGAATTTAAAATATTTGAATGAAAGCTTATTCTGTAATATACTTTGATCATTTTAATCATGAAATAATAATGCAAAATGAAATTTGAACTCACAATCAGTATAGTAAGCGGAAGGGTGCACATCCTATGCATGCCCCACCCAAATATTACCATGGCCCACCAGTGGGGCATGTGCCCTACATTGGGAATCATTGTTATAGATTCAAAAATTAAATAATTATTATTCACCATAAAAAAATGAATTGTTCAAATCTTAGAATCAGTGCCAGGTACCAAATTAGTTTTAACAAAATCAATCATAATTCTTCTAGTTTAGGTCTTGATTGTCTGTTTCTTTTTTGTTTCGTCCACACCAATACTTTCATATTTGTATATAAACTTTTATATAAATGTTTTAAAATATATGGCTAGACTTTTTACATAATAATCTTGACTATCCCTCTGTCTGACAGCTTGCCTCTCTTTCTCCCGATAACTTGTCATAAATAAAAAAAAAACAAACAACTAAATATCAAATAATCACTTTAATAAAAACCAAAAAGAACACAAATAACATTTGTATGTTTCTTGCTATTTCCAGCCATTCACATCCTGCAAAGTAGGGGCAGCAAATCAGAGGTCGACCATTGATCTCCTGCTTGACATGAACCCAGTCTCCCCAACAATCCCTGAACGCAGAAAAAGTTCCCCTCTCAAGTTCTTCAACTTCAACTCTTCTCCAAAATCCAACTGCCAGTCTGGGGTCACAACTTTACCTGGAGGAACCCAGGATGATATTTGGGGTCAGCCGATTGCATTAATGGGTCAGTTGGGCTCAGTATGCGTGTTTTATGAAGCTTTACAGCCAACTGAAATCAAGTGTCTTAATTCATTTGGTAAGTTGCTTAAACCTTTTTTTTTGTTTTTTTATCATATTCTTGTATTGCCAAAAGAATTTTCAATTTTCTAAGAGGTGCCTAAAAGTTTTCACCTCAACCAAGAAGCCATTTAAAAAGGAAAAAAAGAAAACCTAATGCTTTGTCATTTGGTCAAACTTTGGGAAGTAAACTGGGCTGAAAATTTTTCACTGTATTTGCCTACTAGTTTTATTCCACTCATTATCAAGAATATTTTATGATTAATTTTATTTTTTCATTTTATTTTATTAGTACAATACTATTACAATAAGTCAATATGCACTTTTCGTTGTATTATTTTATGTCTAATTTTACTCCAGTACCTGTCTGTATTTCTGAGATGAGGTACCGTAATTATTTACAATGTCCGGACTGTTGTCCTCATCTTCATTGCCATATTGACAATATTTCAGATGTTATATGCTCTGACCGTCTTCAGGTGATTGAAATTTTGAACTTAACCCTTTATTTCATCCACTGGGGTTAGATTCTTCTAATTCCATTCACTCGAAGAAAGCTGGAGCATACAATGGCTGAAACGTCATGAATATGGCAATAAAGATTAGTTCAACAGTCTGGACAATGTAAATAGTGTAAATAATTAGAATACCTCATCTCAGAAATATAGACAAATCCTGAAGAAGGCCAGAGTGTACAACAGCTGAAACATCATGAATATAGCAAACGAGGTTAACAGTCCAGCAATGTAAATAATTTAACTCCTTCTTATTGGTGCTTTTTATCTCTACATTCTGGGTCAATACACTCTTTATTATTACTATTATTTTTTGACTAGTTTTATTCATACTCAGCTTTGCACAAGCCTTTGTCAGTCGAAAACATGTAAAACTTGTTTCAATCTTGTCACTCAAATTCGCAAAATACCTTTGCATTGTAAGGTCATTTTCATGTCATGTTATAAAAACTGTCACATTCCTTTTAAAGCATGTGAACTTGTGTTCATATCAGACTTGGGACTATTAACTACATTGCTATCTCTCAACTTGTTACCTTCTTTCCTTGAAAATGGTCAACAATGGTCAGAGGTACTCTGAATGTAACTCACCAAGTTCTTTTAAAATTTTTAATGTGTCTGATGTAATGGATAATGACTTTAAATGAGAAATCTGAAAGCCAAGATCAAATTCCAGTCGAGTTTGTTGCATTCATTTACATGTAAATATACTTGAGAAAGAGGTGTGAATCCATCTTTTCTTTCTCTAGCTGTGGGTTAAATAGTAAGATTTGTATCTTGAGGGAAAAATGTTATTCTCAAAAATGTGTTAATGAAATATTGGTCACAAAAAATGAATTAATCTTACTGTCTAAAATATGTTTTAAATTACCCACATTGTTAATAACCCATTAAAAAAAAAAAACAAAAAAAAACGGAGCTTTACCCATCTGGTTGATCAGAAAAAACGTTCAATTAGAATGGAGCAAAAACAGCATCATGTTTAGATGTAACAGAGTCTATCTTCTTCAATTACTTTAAAGTACTTTCATTAAAAAACATTTTGAATTAATGCAGTTACTGACATAGCAGGAGTAGTTTGTATTTATTCAATCGAAGTTAGCCGAGAACATGAAGGGGTAAAACAGGCAACATGAAGACCCACTTGAGACCACAATTATTTTGGAGTTTTTGAAATTCAATTTGTCAGTGTGCTACCAGGGATGTAAAAGAGGATACATTTATAAAGCAGTTGCTAAGTTTGATGAAAATTGGTTGAAAAATCAACGAAAAATGAGAAAGAAATCAGTAAAAATTTCTGTTTTTTGCTATTTATGTGGGTTTTCACTACATGGGTGAACTCGGTTATCAAGTTAAATGACTGTTAAACAATCAACTTATTGTTGGTTACAATTGAGTGAAATTTGTATTAGATTGCTTGAAAATTCAGGGAGTTTTAAGTTTCAAATTTGTGTTGAAATTGATTTTTCATTTTACACAGCTTTTTATTAAACACAGTTTCATAGAAATAAAAATGAAGTATTATTGAGCTCATCATGATGTAAGTAACCTACATACTGAGTTTGAACAAAATTGGAGGAAAAAAGTTAAATTTATCGATTTTTGATCGGATTTATCAATTATTGATCTTTTAGAAATTATCAATTTTTTATGCTAAGAACCTATCTCTTACATTCTATAATGTGTCAAGTTTGGTCAAAATCAATTGGATGGATCTCGAGTGAAAAGGTATCACACAGACAGACCGACACACAGACATCCTCTGTTTTATATATATATTACCCTGAGTGTTGATAACCCATAAAAAATAGTCAATCCTTTAGTAGATTGCTCCTGATATGAAACTACTTATTTGACATGAGGAGAACCTGACTAAAAAACTTAGTAGATATTTCCTGTTCATTTTACATACATATTATTGTTACCGATGGTTTTTTTCTTTTTTATTCTGTAGGTCCGAACTATTCCAATCTTTTAACTGAAGATGGGGAACTTTCTGACCTGCCTGGAAAGTTACTACTTTACTACAATGCCAAGGTACAAAAAAATTTCCATAATTATTTCTTTTCAGCTTGGAAATTTGGATTGCCTATTATTTTAACAGAGCCGCATACCCTTACTAAATATATGATCACCAAAGTTAAGCAACATCAAGCCTAGTCAGTACCTAGACAGGTGACTGCATGGGAATACCAGGTGCTGTAAGTTTGGATATATGGCTGATGCAATGAATAATGGTTTGGTATTGGAAATCTGTGAGCTGAGTTCCAATTCCCATTGGGTTCGTTATATCCATGTACATAGAGATACGAGGACAAAGCTATGGGCTAATTAAATTAGTAAGATTTCTATCACTAAAAATCATTATTATCTCAAAAACAAAATTCTTACAATCTAAAAACATTTTCTGGCTTTGCAGAGGGTTGATAAGCTGTTGAAAACGAATCATTCAATCAGTTAGCACACTCCTCTCCTGAAACAATTCACTAATATTGTGAATTTGATACTTGTACTTAATATCAAGAATAGGCAGGAGAAATTTCTGGGGCACTTAATGAGGAAAGAAGGCTTGGAGAAATTGATACTCACAGGACAGATTGAAGGTAAGAGAGACAGGAAAGTAATGCATAAGCTACCTAGCGAACTTGAGTGAATGGATGGCAGAGTAAGGTTTGAAAAAAAATGGCAAAAAGACAAAAGTTGTTAAGAGCTACAAAGGATTTGAAATTGTGGAGAACCATGATCGCCAATGTCATGAAGGGGACACAACACATAGAGGACCTTCTCATGCCAGACTAACCAAAGAATTTGTGTGCATGTGTGTAATATATGATGATTTGCAATGTATTAGGTTGGTACAAAAATAATGTCGTTTTCTCACGTTTTCTTTATATATATATATATATATATATAGATAGATAGATAGATGCATACGCATACATATATTTTTTTGAATAAAAAATTCCAAGAGGATAGAATCCTGGTAGAACTCAATGTCCAGGACAGAGTAAGGATATAATAAAAAGGCTTCAACACTAATATTCCATGGTCATAATTTATTCCATTGGAATCGTAAATACGATCCAATTCATCAGACCTACAAATTCAAAAAGAAAACAGAATAAACAACTCCGGAAATAAAAATAGAATTTAGTGAAAGTGTAAGTATGAGAGTGTGGGAAGAATGTTAGAGCTAAAGAGAGAGGTAACAGATGAAAGAGGTAGATTAAAAACTTAACAGAGAGAAGTTTTAGAGAGGTGAGTTGAAGACAACTTAAGTGAGAGAAATATGAATGTTGTCGGATGTCTAATACATTAAAGATGTAACCGGAAAGGATACATTTTGTGGTGACATACATACACAATAGGTGATCTAATCTTAAAGATCAGAAGAAGTGGATGGGGGAGAGAGATGGGGCAGGGGAAACTAAAAATGAAGGACATTTACTGAAACAGATGCTGTGTAATTAAGAAAATTTGACAAAATTAATATCGAGTACAGGTTACAAATCAAATATAAACATAAAAAATAAATATAACGATTATCTAATCTAGCAAGGACCTATATTTTTATGTTCAAAAATACATACGTATACAGACATACACAATAACATATACACGTACATACATACATATAGGCGTATACCCACATAAACACGTATATATACCCATGTACACACATACACATATATCCATATATATATATATATATATGTATATATATATATATATATATATATATATATATATATACACATATATATATTCTCATATACACATACATGTATACATATACATACATAAATACACACACACATCCATACATACACATCCACTCCTACATATATATACACATTTACACACCTATATACATACGGACATACACATACATACACATAAACATATATACATAAAACCTTACATCTCCATACAATTGCATACACTCATCTAAACAATGTATCCCTATATCTATCTGTCTAACTATACATACATACATATATACCCATATACAGATATATGAGTACATACATACCAAAACATACACACACACATAAACACATCTACATATACATACATTCATATACGCATACATATACATCCATCCATACATACGCATACATATACCTATATACACACCTACATACATATCTATATATATATATATATATATATATAGTGCGTTCTGCTTGTTTATGCAAAGTAATATTTTTCCTAAAAATATCCAAGTTAAGCAATATATTCTGAAGAATAAAAGCTAAAGTGTTGTTGATACTATTTTATTATTTTGTCAATCATTTAAGTTGTCGAAATATACAAAACGTGCTTCTTTTTAATGATTTATGAACTTACGCCCTAATTTAGTGTTCACTTTCATTATGCAAATGGAAAATAAAACAAGAAAAACACATTTTATACTAAATTTTATTAATTGAATTGTGGTGCATATGACAATACATCGTGTGTTCTAAGTCCTACATTACATAATACATATGTATAGCATGTTAAACAAAACAAGTCTGTTAATGTGTCTACGAACAAACTTGACATCCTCCATTCTTCAAAACCGTTATGAGGTGTCTGTCCACTGCTGACGTCAATGTTTCAATTTCAGAAGGTTTGATTGATCGGCAAGCACTTACAATTGCTTTCCACAGGACTTCTAAGCTGGTGAGTTGCTTGTGTTCAGCATAAATCATCCTCTTGATTATAGTCAAGAGGACGATTTATGCTGAACACAAATTTTCTATTGGATTTTAATCAGGGCTGTTTGGAGGCCATACCATTAAATTTTGCCCTTTGAACCCATGGTGCTTCTTGATCTATGCGCTGGAGCATTATCCTGCTAAAATATCAACGATCTTCTTTTCTGAATTGGTTGTTCATCAAGCCAGGGGAGGAAGGCATCTTCCAAAAGCCTACAATATGCATTTGGATTTAGGTTAAGCCCTTTGTGTGGGCATATTAGTTCATTTTCCTCGGATCCCAGCCGAAAACATCACTCCTCCGCCACCCTGTTGTCGACGAATGCGTACTCCTGCTGGTCGACCATTTAACACCCTCCAGATGACCACCCATCAGGCCCATCAAGGGTAGCACTCTAAAATTGGTCTTCATGTAACTGTGTGCCCATTCAACTCTTTTCATCTTGTTTGCTTTGCTCAATGGGGGCCTCTTGATGGGACTCTTCACTTTGGCAAGGTCTTGAGGACCTCACAACGGGTAGTTTTAACAACTTCGGGCACTCCAGCGCTTTCAAATATTTTTTTACTAGTTTCATGCGGTTTCTTCGAGACTTCATATTTAATTTTACGAAGATCTCTGGCAGTTAACTTTTGCAAATGTGATCATTTACGTGTCTTTCTGCATGATTTACCACCTAAGATGAATGCTTTGATTGTACAGTGGTCTCTATGTGACTTTTTTGAAATTTCTACCATTGACAGACCACTTCCAAGCATGCAAGTAATTTCAGCATGATCGTTTTCAGTAAGACCCTTTTTCTTACCCATATTAAAGATTGCTTAATCAGGCCGAACACTTGAAACTGTGCCTTTTTACACACTTTGAAAAAGAACTGTTACCATACAACTTTTTTTTCATTGATCTTTTGTTTGATTGTATAATTTAATCAGCACGAAGCACCAAGAAAAAAACAGAATTTATTGACACGCACATTAGATGAAAACATTACATAATCGAGCAGAACACACTGTATATAAACACACACACATATATATATATATATATATATACACACACACACACACACATATATATATATACATAGATACTCATATATATATATATATATATATATATACACACATATACATAGATACTTATATATATATATATATATATATATATATATATATATATATATATATATATAACGTCCTGGGTATGACGGTAAACTACAGCCGCGTCCTGGGTACGGCGATAAACTGCATCCAACAGCAAGGTCTCAGATAATGTTTTCAGAAAAATAATGTTGCCAGCTCTAAGTTTTTGAAACAATAATGTTTCCAGCTATCCGTTTTTTTGTAAAGGAATAATGTTGCCAGCTGTACGTTTTTTATTCCATACAAAATAGGCATTTAAAATTCATATAAACTGAATTTGGCATTAAATAACCCACAGTGG
>OZ010607.1:22789792-22934792 GCA_963932145.1 Acanthosepion lycidas
CTGGCTATCTTCAGTTGGTTGGAATGTCGAACTTAACCCTTTATTTCACTCACTGTGGTAGACAGTTCTAGTTCCACGTGCCATGTTTAATGAATGTCAGTTGTCAGTTATCGCCTGTTAATTCCCCTCTCCAAGTTCTCCACTGCCTTAACCGGGTATTGAACTCACACTCTTTGGGTCCTGTCACTGGATCTAACCAATGCCTTTATTCACTGTGCCATGTGTCCTTGAGGACAATTGACATCCATTAAACATGGCACGTGGAACTAGAACAGCCTACTCCAGTGAACGAAATAAAGGGTTCAGTTCAACATTCCAACCACCTGAAGAAGGCCGGAGCATACAATGGGTGAAACGTTGTGATAAATATGGCAACAAAGATGAGGATGATAGTCCAAATAATGTAAATAGTGTACATAATACCTCATGTCAGACAGATACTGAAAGGCCGAAACGTTGTAATAAATATGGCGACGAAAATGAGGACAACAGTCCGAATAATGTAAATAGTGTACATAATACCTCATCTTAGAAATATAGACAGATACTGAATGGTAATTGTTGTGGTGAAATAGTGGAAATGAAATAATGGTTGCAATGTTAAGATAAGTGGTGATAAATGGTAAGAAAGTTGTGTTAATTACAGTATTAAATAAATTAATAGTAAGACCGAAATAATAATTTTTTACCAGCAATAAAAACCTTTTTAGCATTAAATAATCCATTAAGGTTGGTTTACTGTCAACCAAACCAAATCAGCCCTTTTTTCTTTCCCCCTTTTCCAGCCCTTTCTTTATATATATTTTTTTTTTTTTTTTCAGGCTTGTAAAGATGGCTTCTGTACAGATTTATCGAACAACCAAAACCATGGCCAGCTTCATGGTTTCAAGTGTGTCACGTGGGACATAAAAGTAAGTTAACAAAACCCGGTACATTCTTTCTAAATGGAGGAACAAATTATATATAATCGTATGAGGGGCTACCCAACGCTTGAGAATTGCTTGATTAATTTACAAATCTCGTATTATTGTTGTGTTTTACATGTCTTGCAAGAAATTTCAATTTCTGTAAATTCATTCCTTCCCTGTGGAAACTATTTTGCATATTAAATTCCATGAATTTTGGTCATCCTGGGTAAGACATAAGATGATAAACTACATCCAACAGCATGGCATCTAATCAGGAGGTTTTGAGGAGTGTGGAACCACCTCTTGCTGGTGTTCCGAGGTCCAGCCTGACCCAGGGTGGTAGCACCTGTTAGAATCCAAGCTATGGGTGAATAGTTAACACTCAAATAGATTTTAATACCAGAAATACTTTGTAATAAAAAAATTTTTACCAACAATAATTTTTGAAGGAAAAATTATTATCAGCAATAATTAAAATTTAAAGTGAAACATATACTGTTAGAGTTTGTACATTTTGATCTCATGCAAACAAAATATTACCAATTGAGTAATTTAAAAAATAACTTTACGAAATTAAAACCATCCAAGATTGTAAATTTCCTAAAAGTTGATTTGTATTCAAAAATATGAGTAATTGAAAAATGGTTTAAATATGTATGTATACATACACACCTTTTTTACCAAACTATTGCTATGAATCTATTTCAAAAATTTTGTTGGCATTAAATGTGACCCACTGAGGTAAATATACCATAAAACAAAACAACCATTTTGCTCAGAAATTAGAATATAGGAGTGCTACTCAAAATTCATGGATTTGGTTGGTTGGTTAAGATTTTATTTCATATTTTGGGGAAATGATTCAAACAGGAGATTTCATGATACCCAATCAAAATTGAAGGCAAATAACACTTAAGATTTCTTATACATCTGTACTATTTTAATACCTATAATTAGGTAAATATATCATGTTGGATAAGTCACCAAATAATGATTGAACTATGGAAGAAAGGAAGATTTTCCTATTAGTATTTCCCCCATTATGGGCATTATTATATCTATGATATAATAACACTTTATTTCACAGATCGAATGGAATAGCTGGAAGAAAAGAAAAGACAAACATACTTTGTTCTCAGAGAGAGTTTTATACCACTAAGTCATACACAAAATTATATCTACATATTTACATTTGTCCCATGCAGAGAAGATATAACACATATCTACAGAACAAGTGCCATGAAAAGATAACAAAATGATAGTCTTACTTTGTAATAATTTCCAACAGGAACTGGAGCTGCTATTAAAATGAGGATTCTATATGTCATTTCTTCATGTTGGGTGTCATGTTACTGATTGCAATCTTCAACAATTCTATGGTATTACAGAAATGGCAATTGGTCTCTTTCTTGATGACTCTTCCTGACATAGAGTTCTGTTTCTGGAGAAGCCATATTTAGGATTCCAAATTTGAGCAGATTTAGCCTCCATCTGAGTGATGAAAAAACCTAGACTTTGCTAAAAAAATAACTGCTTGGTTTGACTCCTGGAAACTGACTGGGAGAACTGACCATTTATGTCACTGTATGGCTTTCACATGACCTACATGACATCATCTCGACCAAAGTGAGATAATCACCTTTTGTATCCCTACACCTCTTTTTGTTTAATTAATAAATTAGAAACAATAAATAACTATAAAAAAAAAACAATTATATGAAAACCTATCATTAAAATGAGGATTCTATATGTCGGTTCTCCTTTATATTCAGTGCCATATTACTGATTGCAATCTTCAATTCTATGCTATTATGGAGCCGCTAATTGGTCTCTCTCTTGATGACTCTCCCAGACATAGTCGTCTCATCATCATCACCATCAGCTCCTTGAGTGGTTCAATCATTTGAAGGGCCTGAGGACAGAAGAAACATGATTCTTTCAGTGGTCTTTTAGATAGTTTGATGGCGCCCATCTCCTCTTCAAGCTGTTGACCGACAGCCAGAGATCATAGAATATGGTGTGGGTTACCATCAGTCTGTACACTAGACCTTTAGGTTTTTGAATTCAGAGTTGTTCTTCTCCTAGAGGGGTTGCCAGCCCAGTTTGTCCTGTTATTTATACCCATAGCTGATGGGGGAAGGTGCTAGAAGAGATAGATTCATACCTTTACCAATCGTATTAATACCTAAGTGAATGTAATGAAATTGATTGGAACTCCAACCTGGTCTCTGATTCCTCCATTATCCATTACTCCACTGTGCCTACCCTGGAGAGATAAGCTAGATCTTGAGGCTTGATGGGGATGACATGACAATGATATTAAGTGCATTAACACAGGAAATGAAAAGATATGTTGCATTCATGTCATTTACTGCCAAACTCAGTGGCTGACTTTTTGAATGTGATAAGGATCCTTATGCTCAAGGAATAAACTGAATACCTCTTGTAAAGATATTTCATCTGTGGGCAAGAGAAAGAAACATTTATAGTGATCAGGTCGAAGACTACTTCAACATTAACCTCCAGCAAGGTTATGAGAAACACTGACAAATAGCTCAAGGTGGCAAAGTCCATTGTCAGACGTGTGGTCTACAAGGGCATCAAATATATGTCCTGCATGATGAAGAGAAGGAAGATAATGTCTGCTAAGACCCAAGTCAACTGTGTAATCCAATTGAAATATTGGATGAACAAAGTGAACCACCCCAACGTCCAGAGTAAGACAATAAAGTACATCTGCATCCTGGGTAAGACGATAAATTACATCCCACAGCAAGGCCCTGATCAGGAGGTTTTGAGGAGCCACCTCTTAATTGCTGGTGTTCCCAGGTCCATCCTGACCTGGGGTGGTAGCACCTGCTAGGGTCCCAGCAATAGGTAAATAGTTAACCCCCAAACTGAGGTCAAAACACTATGAAAATAGGTTTTAATACCAGAAATACTTTGTAAAAAATAATTACCAGCAATAAACTTTCAAAGAAAAATTATTACCATCAATATATTATGACCAGCAATACACTTGAAAAAAAAAAAAAAAATTACCAGCAATAAAAATCTTGTTGACATTAAATAACCCATTGAGGTTGATATGCCGTAAAACAAACCAAACCAAGAAACACCCCAAGGAGCACTGATAAGAATAAATTTTACCATGTGAAGATGGGGAATAACAGAGATACCTAAGGCAATGCATGCAAAGATCATGTCCGTAGTGGTCCTAGTAGTTTTGTGCAAAGTAGGCTATGTTGTGCTGCTACTACAGGGAGTTGGAATCAATGCCATCGACTACACAGAGCCACAATATCAAGCCGTGGATTGATGGGTTGGCTGTAGATATCCCAGTAGAACTCTGTCTAACTGTTTATGAAGGGCTAGTTTCTATAGGGATCTGTGACTAAGAAAAGGTTAAGAACCATTGATATAACATTATCTCCCAACCTGCCATTCTGTGTTTGTTCTTTTCGCTGTACTAAGTGAATATTAGTGAATGTTTAGTTAATTGTTATTTTTGGTCTTTAGGATTTGCTGAGTTGTGTTGGAGGGATTCCGATATTGTTTCCATTGCTGGAATTGGTAGACAAATGCCAACCAATTCTCAATGAAAGTGCGGACATAACACCTCTGTGTGAGCGTAAGCCAATGATTTCCAATGACACAACAGAACTTGAAGAAGACTGGATTGTAGTTAAGAGTGCTTCGTCTGCAGGTAAGTTAAATTTTCCAAACAGAAATTGTTTACTCAAATTGAACTACAAATATTTATTTACACTAAATGAAAATTATAATTTGTTTTTAATCAACAACACTCTGGTTTATTCTCTTACTCAATATCGTAGTATAGTGAAGAAAATGGCAACTTACCTCATCAAATCAAGTGACAGCACGTCGTGTGTATCCTATGACAGAAAATGTGGTGAAAAAGAAAATTACTTACCAAAAACAAGGGCATATATTCCGTATGACATGCTGAAGATGGAATATTTAGATTGAAAGCAAGTCCATTGCAGGAGTCTATAAAAGTATTTTGATATGCAAAAATTGGGCATCCTATCCCAGTTGTTGACGAATGAAAAAATGCTTGTCCGATAAAAGCAGTTGGTGTTCTCGAATCGGGGAAGCAAAATTTGGGTATTTTGGCTACTGCATTTGTCAGAGAGTGAGTTATTTTTCTGACTGGTTGCGTGCATTGTGATTTGTGAGATAGTACCTGTGAATCGAGTTTTTGGCATTTCTTTCTGCCCCCGATGTTCGAGTCTGAACTTCGTGATTTATTCTCTGTGTTGTGGAAGAAATCTGCAACAAATATTTCCTTTGCAATCCCAGATCGCTTACACATAGCCTCTCACTTATAGTAATCCAGTCATTGATTTCTGTCAAGATTGTTTTAGCTGTTGCCATACCAGGGCATGACAACAAAACTGTTAAATTCAAGCAGACTATCATTCTGCAATGTGATTCACCAGTGGTGGCAGGAGAATCTTTTTGCTTCGTAATCTACAGAATAGGTCCTACCAGTATTTATTATTGGTGACAACAATCTTAGAAAAATTAAATATGTAGATGGCAAAGTGTTGATAGAAATATAGAAAATAAACTAGATGAAATTTTACAGAAGGTAGTGGAGGAAAGTGAGAAGAAAGGGCTAACTGTAAGAATCTGATGAGCTCTTTGCTCTGCACCTAGACTTTTTCAATTTAAGCACAATACTAGACTGGCATCAAGATCTCACCAATTTACACTTGATCTGGCTAAATGTAGTCATAAATTCTATGTTAACAGTTTCTTTTCTCGCACTTCTCACTTGTGGAATTCTCTTCTGGCTCCATGCTTTCCTACCAACTTCTAAACTTTAAATATAATGTCAATTGCTGTCTACTGTCCTCCGGATTACTTTTTTCTCTTCCCATTTATTAGTAATGTTTCTGTTCCTCATTCTTCCACACCCAGTAACCCCTTGCATCTTAATGGTTTTATTGCCTTCCTTAGAGTAGCAGTGGTAGAGATTGCTGTGAATCAAAGATAGTTTGACAAGTCCATTCATGTGAATTTGATTTTGATGGATAACTCTGTGCAATAGAGAAGCTCACACACTTGGCCAGAAGCACCTCACTCACAGCCCAAAGGGGATTGAGATAAATGAGATCTGGCAAACCTAGTTGCCTGTGGCTGTTAGATGCTTGATCTGTCAAGATCCATCTTGGTTACACCAGCCCAACTGGCACTGCTCTCTTCCATCAGTTTAGGCATTAAGGTGTAGGTATTTGCCTATTCTGCCATTGGGGGTCCTCAGTGGTTGGTCGCGTTCAGCCTGTACCTTCCTCTTTGACCTTATCACCATGGGTGGCCCTACAGGAGTTGGAACTCCAGACAGTTCTTTTATATATATATATATATATATATATATATATATATAAATAAAATAGACAATCAGAAAATAGTACTTAGTTCTTTTTGCCACATTTCTTCATCCAACTTTTAAAAAATGTTCTTGAATTTTGTGTAACTACACAACATTTAGCTTTTGTTATCATCACTTGCTTTGATAAAGTTGGATGATGAAACATGTTGGCAAGGACTAAATACTATTTTTCGATTGTCCATTTTATTCAATTTGTCTTCTCTACAGATTTATTCTGAGAACTTTCACACACACACACACACACATATATGAGGTATGAAACTGACAGTCACCATCCAGTGTTGATTCTTATGACCACACTCTTTATAACTCTATCTGTGATGTTGGACACTCCTCCCCTATAAAAACAGCAAAGTTTAAACACATATAGCTTTATATTTTTTAATTTTCAGATAATTTATTAAATTTCTTTTTAATTTATTAATTTTTCAAATTTTCACTTTTTGACGTTAATATTTTTTAGACAATACTTATATTTTTACTTTATTTTATTTTTTATTTTATTTACCGATTTTTATCACTGTCCTTTTGTTTTTAATCATTTCACCCCATGCAAGGCATTAAAGCCCCAAGACACAAGGGGTTACTGTGTGTGAAAGAATAATAAAAAAGAGAAACATTATTAGGGAGTGAAAACAATTAAAAAAAAAAAGGAACTAAGAAGTCAGTAGATAATGTAATTGGATTTAAATTTTTGAAGATCAAACTTCATTGGAAAACATGGAGCCAGAAGAAAGTCCCACAAGCAAGCAAAGAATGAATCTGGTAGGCAGAATGTCTTGGAATTTTCTCTTTCTTTCATACGATCCAATCCGAGTGCTATTTAACCTATTATTGTTTGATGTACATAATAATATGTTTCCAATTTCTTTTGATGCCATTTTTGTGTTCATTTACAGAATCCAAATTAGAACAGAATCAAGTGGCAGCATTTTTGACGTTGCTGAGGAACATGCTACAGACCAAAGTTACAAACCAAGATTGCTTTATTCGAACACATAGTGCTGCTACAATTGGCGCTTTACTACAGAAAGTATGTATCTACAGACTCACTCTCTTCGGCACGGTTTCTATTGAAGCACCGCATTTCAGCAGTTAATAGTTTTTTTTTTTCTGTGTTATCTAAATAAGCCATAACATTGAGATAATTTTTTATCTAAAGATTTTTGTTTAATCATTTCACTCCAAGCAAGACAATAAAGCCATTAAGACACAAGGGATTACTGAGTGTGAGAGAATATATGAAAAAAAAAAAAAAAACTATTAAGGAGAGAGAACAATAATAATAAAAAAAAAATTAAAAAAAAAAACAGTAGATAATTATTGACATTACATTTAAATTTTTGAAGATAAAACTTCACTGGGATAGCAAGAAGTTAGAAGAGAGTTCCACAAGCAAGAAGTTTGAAAGTTGAAACTGTTAGCATAAAATTTATGGTTACATCTAGCCAATTCAACTGTAAAATGATGAGACCTACCTGCCAATCTAGTACTGCACTTAAATTCATAAAGTCTAGGTACCATAAAGAAAAGTTCCTCAGTAAAATTACCATGACACATATTTATAGAAAAAGTACAGGGAATGTACATTATGGCAGTGGGAAAGTGAGTGGAGGCAAGATGCCAGATCAGGACCAATAACATTGCAGATTCTTTTTTGGATTTTATCAAGACTTTCTAAATATATAACACGAGCATCAGTCCAGATGTGACAACAATATAAACGATAAATGATATAAAGGATAAACGGTAGACTCAGAAATTTGTAAGACAGAATCTGGCAAGAAAAATTGTCTAGAATAATGGTTATCCAACTTTCCTAGCAGCTGATCTAGCAATTGATTCAATATACTCTTTCCACTTCATGTTAGATGAAAATGTTATTCCGTGAAGATGTGATGAGTTGCTCTCTTGAAGGTTAGCACGAGCCATGCTGATGAAAGGTAGAAAGTGTTCTCGGACAATTAAAAGGGAGAAGTTTTGTGTAAGCTTCTGGCAAGAAAAATTGTGTAGCACAACACAGAGAACTGACTTTACTAGCAGCAGACCTAGCAACTTAAGTAATATCTATATGAATAAATTCAAAATTTGAGGTCAATTCTCCCACAAATTCTGAGGTTAAAAGGTCCCAGCTCTATAATAATTTAAAAAACAAAAAAAAAGTTCAATATCTGACTTGTATATTATCTACTTTTAGGCGATATCACTTTTCAGGTTTAACTAATTTGCATATTGATTTAAAAAAAGTATATTTAATTAATTAATATCCAAAATAGTTCCGTTTAGGAATATTGTCTTATGTAATGCGGAAAAGTGTTCAAAATTTGTATTTTACTTTGGCCTTCAACAAATTAGCATCTATAATGAGTAAAACTTTCCTTAATTATAAGAAGTCTGCCCCCCACATCCAATTAATTAATTTCTCTATGTCTTTACAGTCATATTCTTTAAACAAATATATTGAATGTCCACAAGCCCTTCAACAATTTCATAAATAGTGAACATTAATCCCATAGAAAAATAATTATTTTTTCCTAGAAAAATTACCATGTAGCGATCCGGTAAGTCCACTAGTTTGTCATAAGTTTTAAATTGGTATACAAGTAGTAGTAGTAGCAGCAGTAGTAGATATAAGTCTTGATTGGTCAGAATTTTTTGATGAAGCAGTGTCATAAACATTTTTCCATTTTATTTATTGTCCGAATAGTAGAGGACATAAATTTAAAGTTATCAGACTTTTTAGAGGAAACATTATGATTATTTTTATTAATAATTTTTGAGCTTTGCTTTTATTTTTCATGTCTAAATAGTAGTTATCGTACCAAAAATGAGAAGATGGAAGTAGCAATGAAGATGTACCAAGAGTTACCTTCCTACCTTCTCCCCAGACTGTGTTTAGTGAAACCGTGAATAAATAACCAACATTCTTGTTTTATTATCACACGAAGACATTATGTAACTTGTTTCTCTGTGAATGCACATTGAGTCTCTCTCCTGGTTTTTGTTCACATTGACACAAACAGTAATCAAAATGCAATGTCAGGTAATTTGTCCTGTCCATAAAAGAAAGCTCCAGTTGTATTTTTCACATTGAAAATTAAAACCATTAGATGAAATATAAATCTTGTTTGATAGCATTGCCTAATAATCATTTAAATTACTGCGTCAATAATTCAACTTATATTTTTGACGATTTCACACTAGTTTATCTTTCATCTTATTTTTGTTGCTTTTTTATCCCAAGCCTCAAGTCATTTTACAATCTATCACTGTTAATTAGTTATTATTAATAATTTCTGACTTGTACAAAATACCCATTTATCAGTAGGTAAATTTTGAGTTCTTTTGTCTGTTTGATCTCTTCTTTTTTTTTTTTTTTATTTCTTTCCCTTCTGTAAACTCAAAAGGTGCAACCCAAGCTGATCGATGTTCATGTTTTAATGGCTGTGCAACTGCTGGTGGAGACTGCAGGTACAACGAACACGACATTACTGCACCAACTTTACCAGTTTGTGTTATTTGATTTTCGAGTATGGAGCCGGAGTGACTTTCCCGTCAGGATAGGTATGGATGACAATCTACAATATTTATTTATTTATACTCATTAATTTTCCTTTATTGTTATATCACAACTACAAGTTGACTAAACGAATACGGGAAAGTTTTTATTCACTCTTATCGTTCCATATATAGTGATACAGCAAATTCTGAAAGAAATTATACAAGATCATTGGGAAGTAGTTTATTATGAAAATATGTTGCCAATGGTCTTTGCCTTGAAAATGTTTTTCAAATGGTCTTTGCCTTGAAAATGTTTTTCAAATGGTCTTTGCAATGAAAATGTGTTGCAAATGGTCTTTGCTATGGAAATGTGTTGCAAATGGTCTTTGCTATGGAAATGTGTTACCAGTGGTCTTTGCTATGGAAATGTGTTGCCAATGGTCTTTGCAATGAAAATACATTGCCAATGGTCTTTGCAATTAAAATGATTCTTTTCAATGAAAATGCAATGCCAATGATAATTTCTAAAAACAAATTATATCAAGGTTTTCAGTATATTCAAAATGATTAGATGCATTCCAGAGAGACTGTAATTGCATAATTTTATAAAAAAATGAACTTTTCAAATTTTTTTTTTTTGGGGGGGGGGGTAGTTTACAGAATATTAAACTTTAAAAAGAAAACTTTTTAGACATTCTAGAAACTGATTCTTGTTGCTTGCATTTGTGTTTTATAGGTCACATCCAGTACCTAGCCACGATTATCAAAGATGACCGAAAATTGTTTCGGAAAAAGTACGGGGTCCAGTATATTCTTGATGTTATACGCACTTATTACAGGTAAATAATGATCTTTACATCTCCCTATTATGGCTAATGCTTATTTGTTTGTTAGGTGAATAGAACAATTTTTGTGCAGGTTTCTTTCTTTAGCATTTCTTTCTTTTGTTTATCCCCTTCTATATGCTTGTTCCAACCATATTGCCACAGAAGGACCAATCTTATTCTTAATGGTTGGTTTATTTTTAAGTATTAATCTTCTTTCTAATATTCAGTTCATTTTTATCTACAAACTAACAGTAGAGCCCAGCTTTGCCCGGGGATGTAACAGTAAGAGATAGATCAAGTACCGACCATCATAAAGACTGAAAAATAAAATTGACAAAGATTATTGTTTAAGGTTGACGGATACGCATGTCTTAATTATTTTTTTTTTTTTACGAATTGGTCAAACTCAAACAAAAACATTGTTTTCAATCGTTATGAGTCTACCGATTGAATAGAATTTTATTATAAACAATTGTCTTGTAAATGGAATTTTTAAAGCATTCTGAATGTAACAATAAAGAAAAAAGTGTGCAAGACAATAAGAAACACTACCTGCCAAAAAAAAAGTGAAGTTTTGTTGAAATCGGTTGAAAAATGTAGGAAATCCGATCCCATATATAAACGAACGCACACACGCAAACAACCTGGGTTTTATAATAAGTATAACTCGATATGAGTTGTCCCCCTTTCATTCTTGCTACAGCGATGCCTATTAATCGTGTTTTCAAATTGATTTTGTGCAAAAACAATTTTTTTTTCCGATTTTTGGCTTTCTCAGAACCACCGCAAGGTAATTTTACGTAGTCCTGTGAAGTTTTGTTGAAATCGGTTGAAAAATGTAGGAAATCCGATCCAATATATAAACGAACTGACACACACACAACCTGGGTTTTATAATAAGTATGATGTTACACTAGTGCTTCATTTTCACTTATTTATAACTACAAGAAAGACCCGTGAAATATGTGTAGAAATTCCCCTATCACATCATTAAATATTTTAATTTAATAACTTTAAGAAAATCTCCTTCTTATTGATAATGCTTATTTATTTGTTATAGGTGAAGTGAACAGTTTTTGTGCTGGTTTCTTTCTTTTCTTTCATTTATCTTTTTCACCAAACGAAATAACACTGAAAGCTCCTGGGAATAATCAATGTCTGGTTTGTTGTCACTTGGTTGCCAAATTCCCTGTTCACTCCTTTACACTTCTGTTCCCCTTCAGTCAAAGCCACTCCTTTACAGTTCTGTTCCCTTTCAGTCAAAGCCACTCCTTTACACTTCTCTGTTCCCCTTTAGTCAAAGGGCTTGTCATTTAGAAGATAGACTTAAAAAAATAAAAAAAAATCCCTAGATATAAAATAGAAACACTTTTGGAACAAGATATAAATCACACCTTCCCCTCCTATATGCTTGTTCCAGCCATATTGCTACATAAAGACCACTCTTGTTCTTAATGGTTGGTTACTTTTTAAGTATTAATCTTCTTCCTAATATTCAGTCCATTTTTAACTACCAATATTACACTAGTGCTTTCTTTTCATTTATTTATAACTACTAAAAAGTCTTGTGAAAATTTTGTGATTTTCCTATTTGAATTTTCTGATTGTTGTAAACTAGGGAAGGTTAACTAGAATAATCACATGAAGGTTGGTAATGAATGATAATACTTAGGATATGAACAACACATATAAGATTCACCAGCGGCGCATAGAAGTAGTAGTCAACTGCTAGAAGGGAATCAATTGAATTCCGCAACAAATCTATAACTACAGACCAACATACAGTATTTACTACTCTATTATTTATAAATTATTGGCAGGTAACGGTCATGCAAACTAATGAAGGGATGTACAAGCACACAATTATAATAGGATACATTTATTATTTTAATTTTATTTCGGTCTCGCATGATTGGTTTTCAAATATATCCATAATGGACAGCAGATAATGTTTAGTTGCTTGGGTGGAGTAATGGTTTGACAAATTGAGTTTGACTTTTAGCCTGTTACATTCACTTTCACACAAAAGCCCTATGGAAACGCATGAATCCATCTCTTCCTCCTCTGGCAGCCAGTCTAAGAGAAGGAAAACAGAGAAGGCAATGAATAGCTACTACACAAAGAATCCATGGCAATTCACACATATTAAAGGAAAGGAATCTGTTTTGATCTCACAGAAAGAGGAGAAAAGACACTATTTGGTTTCTATGAGAAAATGAATTAAAGAAAGAAAAATGGGAGAGCCATGATCACCTATGCCCTAAAGAAACATGGAATTTCAAAATATGTACCCTATTTTCTGACTTACAATATGCACTTTTTTCCTTAAAAAATACTCTGAAAAATATGTGTGCATCTTCCAAAACAAATGTGAAGCAATGCCAGGTGCAAATAAGCTTGGACACTCGCCTAATTGGCTTGATTGATAGAGATGTGGATTTATATGTTGAGTAATTACACTATAAGGTTAGCTATCTAATTTAGCCCTTTATATGATGTAACCCCAGTACTTAGCTGTTACAAATTTTTCCAACTCTATAAACCTTCCTGGAGCTGAGCCACAAGCTTAAACAAGCTCTGTTTACTAGAAGCAGCAGAAGCCTTTCTGCTCTTGACTTGTATGTCATTGACATACAAACAAAATCAGACAAGCGATTAACGTAAGGGACGCTTGGTGAAAATGTTGTTGTATGAAAATGACTTTTTTTCTTCAAAATTTCTTTCCAATTTTAAGGTGTGACTTCCAAGCCAGAAAATACGGTAATCTTTACATGTACTTAACAAATGGAACTGTGTTTATTTTATGTTTAATTAATGTTGTTGGACTTTAATTCCACTGTTTATGCATTTATTGCAAATAAAATATATATTTATTAATCAAAACTTATTCCAATCAAGGTAGTAAAGACATGGGGGTTTACTGGGGGTGGAAGATTTAGGAAACAAACATTAATAAGGATCAAGAACAAAAACATAATCAGGAGGACAGTAGAAAGTGATTGACATTGCATTTAAATTTTTGAAGATTAAAGTTTCCTGGATAGCCTGGAGCTGGAAGTGTGAGAAAAGAAACTGTTAGCATAGAACTTACTGTTAAATCTTCTTAATTCTTGGTTTTTATTTTTCTCTCTCCTTAGTAGTGTTTTTTTTTGTTTTTTTTTTTTCTTATATTCTCTAACACTCAGTAACTCTCTGTGTCTTAGCAGCTTTAACTGTAAATTGGTGAGATCTCATCACCAGCATAGTACTGCACTTAAAATCATAAAGTTGAGGTACCATATCAAAAGCTCATCTTAATGGTTGCCATAAAAGTATTTATAGAAAAGGCACAGAGAGGCAACTTTATGGTAGTGGGAAAGTGACAAGCCTAGACATGAGATCGGGACCAATGATATTTGCTGATTCTTAATTAAAAGAAAAAACTTGTAGTTCAAATGAAGGATTTATTTTTATGGAGATATTTTGATTAGCAGTTGCAAGTCTTGATCACTCCTTTGAGTAAAAACAGTGCAAAGAAACTAGAAATGCTTGATTAAGGAGTGACCAATACTGGCAACTTGCTAGTCGAAATATTTCCATAAAAATAAATCATTCATTGGAACTACAATTTTTTTCTTTTAATTATGCAACTACCAACAGAGACAAGCATCCTGACTTTGATTGCTGATTCTTTTTTGGATTGTATTAGGTTGGTGCAAAAATAATGACGTAATAATTCCGTTTTTTGACGTATTTTTTAACGTCAAAAAACGACATTATTGCGTCATTATTTTTGAACCAACCTAATATCAAGGATCTCTAGATATATAGCAGGTGCGCCATACCATATGTGGCAGCAATAGTCTCAGCATGGATGGAGATATATATATATATATATATATATATATATATGTATCCTTGTGCAGGTATGCAGAAAATAGAAAAGAACACTTTGGGTGCATAATCCGGGGTTCCTTAGTATTTTTGTTTTTATTTTTAAGAAGACAGTACTCCATACAGAAGTAGAGCTTATATTATAATAATATTTTTTGTTTAAAAATATGATTCCTTCGCTACATAAGGGTTCTCATGTTTCAAAAACGAGAGCCGAAATCATCCAAATAATTAATAAAATTAAGTTGGATTGTGGGGTTTAGTCCCGTTTCATCTTCAAGCGAAATTTTAGGAATAAGCTATCTCTCGGTTTACGTGTATTTTTACAGAATTTGTTATTGTGGGAGTGGCTAGACTATTTTCCTTCTTTAAGTGGTCAGGGAGTTAATTCTTATCAGTAGATTCATCATCCTCTGAGAGGTTTTGCTAAGGTTGGGTAGGGTATCTATTTCAAGGCTAATGTTTACAGTCATCCTTTAGTTTGTTCTCAGTGAAGGATATTTTTATGGCGCGCCTACAGTCGTTATGTGTCTGGAGAATTGTCTTTTATTATTGTCTATCTGATTATCTATTTATTTATTTGTTTATTTAAGTGGGTGTTTAATATACAGATCGCTTTGCATTGAATTTCAGTTTGTTTTTTTAGTTTTTTTGACGACGACAAAAAGGGTTTTTCCTATTTAAAGGTTTGGCTGAGCTTTTTAGAATTTTACTTAGCTATGTTTTTTTTTTTTTTTTTTTTTTTTTTTTTTTTTATGCTAATTATCTAATGCGAAAGTCTGTTGATGTCGGCAAAAAACCGTTAACTCCTGCCTATGGTTTAATAATTTTTCATTATTTAGGAATTTAATGATGTGTAGTTTTTCCTGTAAGCATAAGAGGCATGGGTCATCCCAGGTTCTACAGGTTCTTGTTCTATTTACTATTTTCCATTTTACTTTTGGTGTTTTATTCGTTTCCTTTAGATGCCAGAAATATTGGGATAGAGATGTCTGATTTCTATTTTGAATATTGTTGAAAGAGCTCTTGTGTTGTCTCCATCTAATTTTAAAATTATTCTTTGTTGATCCTATGTATATCCTATCAGTGTTAGGGCTCTCAATGGATGAGATAGTGCATTGGTATACCACGGATTTTGTGAGGCATTTATTTTCCAACGGGCAGTTTTTAGGGTTTCTACAATCGCATAATTTTTCGTTATTTTTATCTAGTTTTAGTTTATGTGTTTTATTACTGTTTTGGTATGCGTGTTTTTCTAGGATTTTCTTATTGTGTCTTTTTATGATTCTTTCTATATTTTCAGTGCAGCTGTAACTCAGTTTCAATGTGTTTTTGTTAAAGATGTTGCTAAGTTTGCTATTAGTGGGAAAGTGCTTTTCAATTAAAGCTAGGAACTTATGGCCTAGTTTGGTGCTGACCATTTGGTTGTACGGTGGGGTATACCAGATGATTTTTCTTTTCCTGTTTCTCTTATTTTTGGTACTAACGTTTCTATAGGTTATGTCAAAGTTTTTGTATCCGCTGTTTTTCAGGGCTGTGTTGTAAAAACTACTGTGCTGTTGGAATATTTCTTTATTTGCTGAGTTCATACTTATTCTTTTCTCTATTGATGTGGGTATATGCTTAATTATAGATGGAGGGTGGTTTGACTTAGGATGTACATACAAGGGATTAGTGTTAGGTTTTCTGTAAGGTAGGTGAACGTTGTTAGTTAAGTCTAGGGTTACGTCTAGGAAGTTTACTTTTTTTAATTTAGTGTGGACTATTGTTTTTAAATTTAGTTTCCCGAATTCATTGTAAATTGCCTTTCTAATTTTCTCTGTTTTAAAGCTTGTGGAGCTCCTCACTACCATGAGCCCGTCATCTCTGTACAGCCCGATGTCCCCAACGTCCAGTTCACGGTGGGCGGTTAGATTGTACAGGAGTTAACGGTTTTTTGCCGACATCAACAGACTTTCGCATTAGATAATTAGCATAAAAAAAAAAAAGAAACATAGCAAAGTAAAATTCTAAAAAGCTCAGCCAAACCTTTAAATAGGAAAAACCCTTTTTGTCGTCGTCAAAAAAACTAAAAAAACAAACTGAAATTCAATGCAAAGCGATCTGTATATTAAACACTCACTTAAATAAACAAATAAATAAATAGATAATCAGATAGACAATAATAAAAGACAATTCTCCAGACACATAACGACTGTAGGTGCGGCATAAAAATATCCTTCACTGAGAACAAACTAAAGGATGACCGTAAACATTAGCCTTGAAATAGATACCCTACCCAACCTTAGCAAAACCTCTCAGAGGATGATGAATCTACTGATAAGAATTAACTCCCTGACCACTTAAAGAAGGAAAATAGTCTAGCCACTCCCACAATAACAAATTCTGTAAAAATACACGTAAACCGAGAGATAGCTTATTCCTAAAATTTCGCTTGAAGATGAAACGGGACTAAACCCCACAATCCAACTTAATTTTATTAATTATTTGGATGATTTCGGCTCTCGTTTTTGAAACATGAGAACCCTTATGTAGCGAAGGAATCATATTTTTAAACAAAAAATATTATTATAATATATATATATATATATATATATATATATATATATGGGCATGTATCCGAGTGGTTAGAAAGTTCGCATTATGGCCAGGAGACCTGGGTTCAAATCTCACTATGATCAATATGGCAGGAAGGTTATCAGACTGTAGGAGTCAATTCTAGTGTGTGGCACCTTTGGTAAGTGCCTAAAAACAACAACACAGGTTAACCCAAGCCTTGTGAGTGAAATTGGGTAGATGGAACCCTTGGGGGCTGTTGATAGCTGTGTTAGCACAAAATCATAAATCATTGTTGCTGAGAGCTTCGGCCTCTTGGCCTTGTTCAAATTGTTGATCACACTAGCTCTTTCTCAGAAACTGTAAGTAAGGTCTGCTCAGCATGGTTGCAGTATAAAGCACAGGTTGGCTCTGTGGTTGTTGAATAAACACAAATGAACCTGAGAAAGTGTCTGCAATAGGGATTGGTTAGACACCCTAGTAGACGGGTATCCTCAAATACGAGTGACCATCTATATACACACACACACACACACATATATATATGTGAAGAAATATACTCTTAAGGTGTGCTATATTTATGTGATAAAGTGGTCAATATCAGAGATAGAGCATGTGTAATTATAAAAGTGAACATAGATGTCAACACTTAGCGACAGGCTATTTCATGCTAGATGCAATCATCAGGGCTGACGATTGCGTCTAGCATGAAACAGACTGCTGCCTCTAAGTGTTGACTTCTATGTTCACTTATATATAAATAAAAGAAATAATGGATTCTTTATTAATCCAAGATATTTTTAACACTTAAACGTTATTTTTAGTAGATACTCATATTTGAGTAGACCTTCGATTTGTTTATTAAACAATATATTTATTTCTTTTCACCAGGCCCATTGAGAAATATGTAAACTATCTACTGAATACAAGCCATTTCCTAGATCAATGGTTAAAAATTGTTTTAAGTGAGTAAAACCTTGGATGGCAAAGACCATCCTTCTTTGAACCTTTGTGTACTTGCACTAGAGAATAACAAAGAACTATAACAAATAAATGAAACCGCATCACTTGGAGACTTTCAACGGCAGCATCACATTAGAGAATATGATGACATAATCAAGATGTTGATATTCCACACTACTTCAAACAAAAGGTTAGGAAGGAAACCCTCATCAATGCTGGAAAGAGTGATAACAGCTACTGGACTTGAGGAACCTGAAAAAAAAAAGAAAGATTTTATAGATTTCAACCAACAGTCATACTGGCTGCTCAGTCACTGACTTGTGAATGTTTCCTTATAAGGAAACAGCTAATATTACAATTAAATGTAATATGCTTATTTCCTAGCTGAAGCATTATCTGTTGTTATTGATTTTTAACTCATCTTTTCAGATCTAACCCGAGTTGTCTTCATTATTTTCAATCTGCTTTTTTGCCTAACAATTGTAGAATAAAATCTAACTTCAATTTAACAAAGAAGAATCTGCAATATTATTGGTCCTGACCTGGCATCTTGGCTTCAGTCACTTTCCCATCACTGTAATGTAGCTTCCCTCTGCCTTTTCTATAAATACTTTCATGCTAATTGTTCTGATGAACTTTCCTCTATGGTATGTAGACTTTTGAATTTAAACACAGTGCTAGATTGGTTTATCATTTTACAGTTGAATTGGCTAGATGTAACTGTAAGTTCTGTGCTAACAGTTTCTTCTCTCACATTATGGAACTCTTTTCTGGCTTCTTGCTTCTCAGTTCAGTTTGATCTTCAAAAATTTAAATGCAATGTCAATTGTTGACTACTGTCTTAATTCTTGTTTTGTTTTTTGTTTGTTTTTTTGTTTTTTTTTTCTCCTTAATACTGTTTTTTTCTTATATTCTCTAACACTTAATAACTTTATTGCCTTGCATGGGGTGGAATGATTAAAAAGAAGAAATAATACAAGTCAAAAATAATTAAGGACAAATTTGCAAAACTCTGAATTCTCTCTTTTCATTTTCAGTGTGAATTCTGAAGATGATCTTTGCAAAGAAGATGCAAAGACAATCCGTGGATCTCTTCTTGGTCTTATCAAATTCTACATCCTCAAAGACATCACATTTGAAGAAGTGTCCCAAATTATGGCATTTGTGATTGCAGTTAAAGAAGAGACTTTGGTGAGTATAACAGTCACACATTTTTTAAACATATGAACTTTGTATTTTTTTTTCTTCCCTAGTATAACTTTCAGCTATGTCATGTTGAAACACTAATCCTGGTGGGATCACATTAAGCAATGTAGAACCTGGTCAGTACCTAAATTGGCAACTGCTTGGGAATACCAAGTGCTGTAAACTTTGATGTGCAGGTGATGCAATGCATAAAACAGCTCAGAATGAGAAACTGGAGAGCCAAGTTCAAATTTCAGTTGGGTTCATTATATTCAATTATGTGCAAATACCCTTGGGAAAGGTATGAATCCATCTCTTCTCTCCCCAGCTATGAATTAAAAAGTATTAAATTCTGGAAAAATCATTATTGCCACCAAAAAAGTGTTAAAATTATTCTTACAATCCAAAAATATGTTTCAGCTACAAAAGGTTAAGCTATAAAAACATATTGATCAATGATTTTTCTAAACTGTTGCTTTTTGACTGTCTGCAATCAATGTCCAGTCATATCCTATCTGTAAAATTAATAATTATATATTAATGGTAATTATTCCCTTTTTATTTATTTATTTATTTTAATATAATTTTCATGTGTGCATTTAGTATTAGCACACCTGAGGGATTGTGTACTCAAGATACACTTGAAATTCCATGTACTGGCAGGACCATTCAAGTTAACTTTCTTATGAATGCTAAGAATATAGGTTCTGCTTTGAGGTATTGAGCACTTTTTGTCTCCTCAGACCATTTTTACCTCATAGTACACACACACACACACACACGTGTGTGTGTGTATATATATATATATATATATATATATATATATATATATATATATATATATATATATATTTATATATATATATATTTATTATAATTTAGGCTCTACTTTTGTATTGAGCTTTGTTTTTTAAAAATAAAAACAAAAATACTAGAGAACTTCGGATTACTTACCTAATGTGTTCTTTCCTATTTTTCTATATATTTGCACACACACACACGCATATATATATATATATATATATATATATAGTTTCGGTGGAAACTAGTCGAGGAATCTAAATGGAATAATAATAAAAAAAACGAAAGAATATTAATCTACAACCCAGTGTGTCTGAAGATTTTAATTTTTTAATTTTTTTTATTGTTCAAAATATATATATATATATATATATATATATATATATATATATATATATATATATATATTACACAACGTAGAAATCTCAAATTACTTCATGGGTATAATAGTCTATTTCAACCAATGCTGAATACATCAGTCTTATTCAACCCAGACAGATGGACTCTATCTGCCTTGACATACTCTGCATCAGTTGAAATAGACTATACCCATGAGGTAATTTTGGATTTCCCTGTTATGTAATGTATATGTTCTGTTATAATACATACATTGAAATCTTTTTGTGAATCGGTTTTAAGATTTTATATTATTAGGACCCACTTGGATTATATACCAACGGCTTTTTTGCCTGTACTATATATGCTTTCCAGTTTGTTGTAAATCTCTAATCAACTCTGAATTGGATGGACATCTCATTTCACATACTCTGCTTTCGGATAAACAATATAGCTTTTGCTTATCTAGATCAACTGCCAATGTGTTACCCATTTTCACTGAATTTGTCTCAGGCCTTACATGAGAATGGTCTGTGGCTTTCAGTATCTTAAAGATGTTCGACAGGGTTTGGCATTCTCATTTTCTCCATAAGTTCAAGATGTCTCTAGCCAGATATTTGATAAACCAATCATGATGATGGTTGTGTTAAAGAGCCACACCCCTACATCATATCACATTAATGTGGGGGTCTTCCCAGGGCTAGATCCTTGGATCTACATTGTCTCTTATCTTCATCAATGACCTTACTGATGTCATCAGTTTTCAACTAGATAGTTATGTTGATGACACGACAACTGTTTCAATAGTAAGTCTGAGAGTGAGACTGGTAGCTGCTCTATTTAATCATTTTCTAGGTGTACTGTTAAGAAGTTTGGTTTGAAAAATTTTCTTGTCAGAATCCATCTTACACATTTATAAATCTACCATTTGTCCGTACATTAAATATTGCAGCCATATCTCGTCTGGTGTTCTGGCTACATATCTTGATATTCTTGACAAAATCCAAAGAAAGGTCTGCAATGTTATTGATCCTGACCCGGCATCTAAACTTCAGTCAATTTCCCAGTGCTGTAACATGTCTGTGGCCATACCCTATGACCCCAAAAGATTTGCTAAACAAGCAATCAACTCCATGTTGTGTTTTTTTTTTTTTTGCGGGGGTGTGGAGATTGCTTGTTGGTATTGGCCAAAGTTTCTAACCAAGGTCGGAGTATACTCACAAGGAGATGAAATTGGGGAAAGATTCACTAGATTGTTCTAGTTCCACATGCCATGCCTTTTCTGGTCTGGATGTCTCGGTTTTAGTAATTTCCCTTTGGTAACTTAGCTCTCCAAATGGTCCAGTGGATAAAAGCATTGGTTGAAGTAATCCAGTGACTTAACTTAAACAGTTGTGAGGGCAATACCCGGCCACAACAGAGGTGAACTAAAACTTGAATAAAAGGATCTACCCCAGTGGACTAAATAAAAGGTTCAGTTTGAAATTCCAACATATATCACCTGAAGAAGACCAGCACGTACAACTGCTGAAACTTTGTGAATATAACAATAAAGATTAAGACAACAGTCCAAACAATGTAAATAGTGTAAATATATATAATTGGGATTATAGTCACGCTTGCTTACTGCTGATGTGTTTGATTTTATATATATATATGTATATTCTTTTCTTATTTTATTTTTTTTATTTAGAAATGTGAAGTGGTAGAAATGTTGTTGATGCTGATGGAGAATCCGCGGCGTAAACCTGATCAATTATTTGTTTTGATGTTTGAACCTGACATGTGTGAACTGCTTTACATTTTGCTGATTAATTCCCAATACAGTTGCATCCTTTTTGAACGGGTTTTGAAGGTAAGTATCCTTTATTTATTTATTTTTTTTTCTTTATAGAATCCTGCTGAAAATTGCCTGATATTCTTGGATATAGACATTTCAGAACAGAAATGAATGACAAACAAACAAACATACATACATACATAGCCATGTTTGCTTTTTTTGTTGAGGCAGGATGAGGTGGGTCCTGCCTGACAAAGAATTTGTCAGAATGATTTGAGACTAGGTTTTTACAATGCTGGATGTGACACTATTTAGTGCTGGTAAATGAAGAGAAGTGTTAATGAATAGAAGGATGGATATACCGAGAGAATACTGGTAAATAATAAGAAAGGGTTAATGAATATAGCGATGGACAGATCATGAGAAAGACTAAAGATTTCTCTTTTCAAAAAAATTAATTTGCAAGAAACCAGGAGAATTACTTCAAGGGATATTTTCACAAGAGGTCCATGTGGCGATCTTTTGACAATGGATGACCCGTCCCTAAAAATACTGGTAACAAAAACAGAGAAACAAGTAAGATTTGATCTATAATAAAAAAAATCCGAGAATAAAGTTCCTTGTGGAAAGATCCTGGCAGGGGGCCATATGGTCAGTGTCTAATTCTGAACAAAAACAAAAAGCTGATATGTGGAATTTCATGTAGACAACAAGGTTGAAATGATAATTCTTTTGAGTAACGACTTGAGAGTGATAATAAAGAGAAGACACAAACCTTGTTTTAAGCCTTGACCCACCTACCTACCTATCTATCTATCTATCTCTCTCTCTCTCTCTCTCTCTCTATATATATATATATATATATATATATATATATATATATATATATATATATATATATATACAGTGTGACCTGGATATAAGAGATTTTATCTGACCCCAAATTAGAGCCATACTTACCTAAACAAAATAGACCAAACCCGGATATAAGAGACTTCTTCTCCAGTTCGGACAACTCTCTTATATCCGGGTTACACTATCTATATATAATTATGTGACTTCCATATCTAATGATTAAAATAACAAATTTATTGCTAACATTTTTTGTCAAGAAGTTACATACATAGATAAGTATTTGTTATTTTAATCATTAAATTGTTTTTAAAATAGTGGGAGTATCTTGTATGTTAAATAATAAAACTTTTAATTTTTCAAAAAAAAATTAATGAAAATTTATTGTACTAAGCCACACACCTGAGTAAAACCAATGGTACTTTGTAAACCACTTACCTGTTTGCACTTCACAGCAAAATTTGGTTTCAATAGATAGATGGGCTACATAGCTTCATACAATAAATTTTCATTCATTTTTTTTTTTTTTTTTGAAAAATTAAAAGTTTTATTATTTAACATACAAAATACTCCCACTATTTTAAAAACAATTTAATGATTAAAATAACAAATATTAGGTTGGTGCAAAAGTAATGACGTAATAATGTTGTTTTTTCACGGGTTTTTTAACGTCAAAAAACAACATTATTACGTCATTATTTTTGCACCAACCTAATACTTATCTATGTATCTATCTTCTTGACAAAAAATGTTAGCAATAAATTCAAGAATACTAAATAATGTAAGGATTTCAACGTTATGCCAGCGTCTACTTGAACATAAAAGTGTGACACTGTTAAAACAAATGGTATTAGTAAACCAAAGTGAAAATATTAAGGAAGGACCGTTCCTTAAAGATCCAAATAAGACGGCGTCTGGCCAAGATGGTTCATTAGAACATGAGAATCCAACTTTATGACAGTCAGCATTACACTGGCATTTAAATTGGTAAGTTACTGAATTGATCTATGCATTAAATAACCCATAGAGATATTGATATGTTGCAAAACAAAAATAACCAGATCTTCAAGTCTAGAAGAATATAAGGATCTCATTCAGGAACTCTCTACCTTGAGTGGCTCATTAAAAAGAAAATTTCCAATTAACATTTTACTGATAGAATTTTACCTTGTATTCAGCTATTTTTGTACATCTTGTTTTCTTCTGTTTCAGTTGATTCATGTCCTGCTAAACACTGACAAAGTCTATGACAAGAGCAAGTTACGATTACGTCTCCATGAAATGGGATACACGGGAATGTTCAGTCTCATGAATAAGTGCTCCATATCTCAGCCCATGATCAAATTACTCATTGACCAAATGATGCTCTCAGGTAGTTAAAATCTCTCTTAAACTTTAATTTTTTTGTTTTTCTTTGAAAGGTTTTGTCTATTGCCCCTTATAAAGTAATTATACATTGAATTACCCTATTCTTAATTAGACATTGAATTACCCTATTCTTAATTATAGATTGAAGTACCCTATTTCTTAATTATAGATTGAAGTACCCTATTTCTTAATTATAGATTGAAGTACCCTATTTCTTAATTATAGATTGAAGTACCCTATTTCTTAATTATAGATTGAAGTACCCTATTTCTTAATTATAGATTGAAGTACCCTATTTCTTAATTATAGATTGAAGTACCCTATTTCTTAATTATAGATTGAAGTACCCTATTTCTTAATTATAGATTGAAGTACCCTATTTCTTAATTATAGATTCAATTACCCTATTCTTTTATCATATTCACTGGCATATATGGCACATGTTTTTACTCCAGCTTATTACAATCACCAAACTTTTGCTTTTCTTATGCTTACTGCCATATCATGTTGAAATGCCTTTTCTCGTGTGATCACTTAAAGTTCCGTTTCATACAGACAGAGTGTTCCAAGTTGCTCATTGCTATTCCATGGAAAGTGCTCAGATGAACTATATTTCTTAGTACCACCAGTTTTAATGTTCACAGCTAAGACCCACCCTGCCACACACATTGTAGTGAACCACCTTCATTACCTTCATTGGTGAGATGTAAGTTCCACTCAAGCAGATTTGTGGAACTGCAACCCCCAAGAGGATATGTCTATATTTCTGAGATGAGGTATTATGTACACTATTTACATTATTCAAACTATTGTCCTCATTTTTGCCGCCATAATTATTACGTTTTGTTCAATACCCGGTTAAGGCAGTGGAGAACTTTCAGAGGGAAATTAACAGGAGATAACTGATAACTGACATCCATTAAACATGACACGTGGAATTAGAACAGTCTACCCCAGTGAGCAAAATAAAGGGTTCAGTTTGACATTCCAACCACCTGAAGAAGGCTGGAGCGTATAACAGCCAAAACGTAATAAATATGGTGACAAAGATGAGGACAATAGTTCAAATAATCTAAATATGTCCCCAAGAGGATGAGTCCCCAATCATTGCAATCTTAACCTGTTCAAGTTTAGGGTCAACTGTTATCTTTCTCCATGTACCCTAATAAACTGTGCTTCTTACTCTGTAACGCTCTACCTTGAGTGTCTATCAGGGTTTTATACAGAGTGAACATTATTATAGAAATAAAAAAAAGCTCTAAGTGAAGCTTTTCTTCTATGATCCATTCTAGGTATGATGATAAACTACATCCGCATCTTGGGTAAGATGATAAATTGCATTCAACTTCATCAGGAAGTTTTGAGGAGCGTAGAACCACTTCTTAATTGCTGGTCCGCCCTGACCCGGGGTGGTAGCACACCCAAACTGGGGTCAAAACACTATGAAAGTGTACAAAATATATTTTAATGCTATCAATATATTTTTAAAGAAAAATTATTAGCAGCAATAAAAATCTTGTTGGCATTAAATAATCCATTGAGGTTGATATGTTGTAAAATAAACCAAACCAAACCAAACCAAACCAATATATTCTTAAATAGATAAAAAATATTAGCAGCAATAAAAATTTTGTCAGCATTAAATAATCCATTGAGGTTGATATGTTGTAAAATAAACCAAACCAAACCAAACCAATATATTCTTAAATAGATAAAAAATATTAGCAGCAATAAAAATTTTGTCAGCATTAAATAATCCATTGAGGTTGATATGTTGTAAAATAAACCAAACCAAACCAAACCAATATATTCTTAAATAGATAAAAAATATTAGCAGCAATAAAAATTTTGTCAGCATTAAATAATCCATTGAGGTTGATATGTTGTAAAATAAACCAAACCAAACCAATATATTCTTAAATAGATAAAAAATATTAGCAGCAATAAAAATTTTGTCAGCATTAAATAATCCATTGAGGTTGATATGTTGTAAAATAAACCAAACCAAACCAATATATTCTTAAATAGATAAAAAATATTAGCAGCAATAAAAATTTTGTCAGCATTAAATAATCCATTGAGATGCCATAAAACAAACTAAATCCCTATCACTACAATCTTAGCCTGTTCAACTCCATAATCAACCTTGACAGGTAGCTAATATATTTGTATCTGATTCATATTTGATAATATATTCATCATTACATATTACTTACAACTACATGTTGAAACACCAGTTCCCATACGATCAGTGACGTTAAGCAACATCGGGCCTGGTTAGTACTTAGATGTGTAACCTCTTGGGAATACCAGGTACTGTAAGCTTGGATGTATGGGTGGTGTAATGGATAATGGCTCAGAATTGTTAATCGGATAGCAGAGTTTTAATTCCAGTTGAGTTTGTTATATTCCCTTATGTACAAATACTCTTGGGAAAGGTATGAATCCACCTCTTCTCCCCACCCAGCAATGTGTTAATTAGTAAGACTTATATCACTAAAACCATTATTATCTAATGAAAAAAAAAAGAATTCTTACAATCTAAAAAGATTTTCTGGCTTTAAATAACCAGCAAAGGATTGATAAACCATAAAATATGAACCAACCAATCAATCAATCAATCAATCAACATATTATTTTTATTATATTTACATTTATTCAATTTTATGTTCTCATCACATGAATTTTTTTTTATTATTTGGTTGCTATTTTATTATTCCTGTGTGATTGTAATGTTGTTAAAGGGTGACAACTCCTGATGTTCTTTATTTTACAGCCGACTCTTCACAGTGCTACAGTGGTATTTTGAGCCTTTTACAACTAATCCAGGAAAGTGATATGGTCACTAAATTGGAAACCAGTAGACAGGTAAAAAGAGACTTTCAAAAATCCGATCTCCATTGATATTAAAAAAAACTTGTTAAGATCTGTTAATTAATGACAGTTTTGTGGATCAGTCTGTATGGATGTGTCGAGGGTGTCATGGATAGTGGCTCAGATTGAGAAATCGGAGAGCCAAGTTTGAATTCCTTGGGAAAGGTATGAATACATCTCTTATTTCCTAAATTATCTGCTAAATAGTAGGGATGACTGGGCTCTTCAGCCTTGGTTGGCAACCAGCTAGGAGAAATAAAACTCTGAATTCAAAGTAGCTTGGAGTAAGTGGTGTTCTTGCCTTAGACACACCACTGCTGCTACACTGACTGTGCATGTGCCCCTACGACCCTAATGGGTTTGGCATCTTGTGATTGTGATATACTTTGTTATTCAAAAAATTTGATATTGTAACATCTAGTTGGGCTCTTAGGCACCTAATACAAGATGTATCAATAATTGGGGCTTATTATTTATGGTGAGTCTGTGAAGAGTAGTAATGGGAGAGTAGTAATTCTAAGAAAGGTGAAATAGGGAAAAGCCTGGGCATAGATTACCCAAATATTAATCTACGCCCAGGCTTTTTCCCTATTTTACAAACAAACAAACGTACACAACAGTATCGTGAAATCAAAAGAAAATGGTTGAATCCGTCAACACAGCAATAATAACAATATCTCCACACGTGACGGTAATTGACATAATTTTCAGTTAACAGTATGAAAATAGTGTTCTCTAAATCTAATTTCTAAGGACATTTTGTTTAAGATATTATTAGTTACTTTGTTTAAATAAATTCATTTCGTCTTTTGCCTTGAGAAAGTCCACATTGCACAAAATGTGTCGGCAACTAATACAGTTTTCCTATTATCATTTATATTTATAAATATTCATTATTGTAAATAAACAACAATAATTTTAAAAGATAACCTTTTTATTATTAGCTTTTGGAAGGCATCTTTCACTATCCCAATGCGTCTTCGGATTTCAGTGTCATACTTTCTGTCCTCTGTTAAAACCCTTCCTAGATATTTAAATTTTTGTACTTACTTTATTTTGCTATCTCCAGTTTGTAATTCAGATGTTGGGCAATCCCATTTTGCTGACAACCATAACTAATGTTTATTTTAAATGATACATGATTTAAAAAAGGCACTATTCAGATATAGAAGTTATCTTTTGTGTTTTTGCTGAAATGAACCATTTGACAAAGTGAAGATTTGATTTTTAATGGTTTTAGTGAAGTCAGTTTGGGGACCAAATGACATTCACTGTTCTGATTGCTTCCTGTACTTGTTAATACCTTTGTTAGTATGTACGTAAAATCTATATACAAACAAATCTATGCTAGGTCAAAAAAATGTTTAATGGATGTCACTTGTCAGTTATCTCCTGTTAATTCCCTGGCTGACCACATACGGAGAGAAAAGAGAGATCATCGCCCTCTGTGGGATCAGGTTGAGATCATAAACAAAGAACACCATTGGAAAATTCGTAAACTTAAGGAATCAGCCACAAAAATCTCCTGAGCCGACCAAGCATAGAAATGAATACAATATGGGAACCAGTAATAAGGAGTGCCAGAGAAAAGCAATAATAACAACAAAAGTTGCAATATGAGCTCTGGTAAAAAAAAAAAAAAATACAATAACAGCAAAAAATTGCAATATGAGCACTGGTCAAAATGGTTGCTGAAGACATTAGGTTTATAAAACCCAGGAATTCATACACAGATGTCCTCAAGGACACCTGGCATAGTGGATAAAGGCATTAGTTAGATCCAGTGACAGGACCCAAAGAGTATGAGTTCAATACCCGGTTAAGGCAGTGGAGAACTTTCAGAGCGAAAATTAACAGGAGATGACTGATAACTGATGTCCATTAAACATGGCACGTGGAAGTAGAACAGTCTACCCCAGTGAGCGAAATAAAGGGTTCAGTTCGAAATTCCAACCACCTGAAGAAGGTTGGAGCATACAACGACCAAAACATTGTAATAAATATGGCGACAAAGATGAGGACAATAGTCCAAATAATGTAAATAATTGATTTTAATGGTTTTAGTGAAGCCAGTTTTGGGGCCAAATGACATTTTTGGTATATGCTGTTCTGATTGCCTTCTGTACTTGTTAATACGTTTGTTAGTATGTATATAAAATCTATATAAAAACAAATTTAAAGTACAGTATTTACATTATGCGCACTATTGTCCTCATCTTTGTCGCCATATTTGTCACAATGTTTCGGCCATTGTATGCTCCGGCCTTCTTCAGGTGGTTGGAATTTCGAACTGAACCCTTTATTTCGATCCCTGTTTGATGGATGTCAGTTATCAGTTATCTCCTGCTAATTTTCCCTCAAGGACACATGGCACAGTGGATAAAGGCTTTGGTTAGATCCAGTGACAGGACCCAAAGAGTGTGAGTTCAATACCCGGTTAAGGCAGTGGAGAACTTTCAGAGGGAAATTAACAGGAGATAACTGATAACTGACATCCATCAAACATGGCACGTGGAACTAGAACAGTCTACCCCAGGGATCGAAATAAAGGGTTCAGTTCGAAATTCCAACCACCTGAAGACGGCCGGAGTGTACAACAGCCGAAACATTGTGACAAATATGGCGACAAAGATGAGGACAATAGTCCGCATAATGTAAATACTGTACATAATACCTCATCTCAGAAATATAGACAAATCTAAAGTAATTGTATTATTCTGAAACTAGAGTTGTTGATTTTTTTTCTTTTTTCTACATGAAGAAAGCAAAAGAAAGAGCCAAGTGGATATGAATTGCTTAAGAGATTAAGATAGTATGATAATTTAATTGCTAAATTAACAATTTTTGGTTATATCTGGCTGACTTTTTCCTAATTTAGTCAATAATATCAGTCGATATTTCTGAGATGTGGTATTGTAATTATTTACATTCTTTATATTGTTCGGACTCTTGTCCTCATCTTTGTTGCTATATTCACAACGTTTTGACCGTTGTATGCTTTTCTCTTCTTCAGGATCTTCTTTTATTTCTGAGATAAGGTACTGCAATTATTTACACTCTTTACATTGTTCAGACTGTTGTCCCCATCTTTGTTGCCATATTCATGACGTTTCCATCATTGTACGCTCCTTTACATTGTACACTCCTTTTTTTTAATGAGTACTTTGCTAGCAACACTGCCAGCTGGTTTGTTTTTGTTTTTTAAACTTATGATCTTGGTTTTTCAGTTTCCTGTGTTGTTTTTTTATTTAAACTGAAATTTGAAAGTGTGTTGAGTAGTGATATACTTTCTGCAGTTAAGCAACTCCTGTCAACAGTGGCCTCATCTTCTAGCTTAATGAGATTTCTCATCCTATGGACTGGTGCATTCCAGGCTGAGAGATTTGATTTTAACAGTTTTGGTGAAGCCAGTTTTGGGGCCAAATGACATTTGCTGTTCTGATTGCCTTCTGTACTTGTTAATATCTTTGTTAGTATGTATGTAAAATTTATATAAAAACAAATCTAAAGTAATTGTACTATTCTGAAACTAAAGTTGCTGATTTTTTTTCTTTTTTGTACATAAAGTAAGCAAAAGAAAGAGCCAAGTTTATATGAATCACTTGACAGTTAAAGACAATGTGATAATTTACAGTTGCCTAATTGTCTTTTCTATAAATATTTTCCTGGTAATTGTTCTGATGAGCTTTGAAGTTGAAATAAATGTTACCATAAATTCTATGCTAACAGTTTCTTCTATTACACTTCTTCCTTGTGGAATTCTCTTCCGACTTCTTGCTTCTCAGTCAACTTTGATCTTCAAAAATCTAAATGCAATGTCGATCATTATCTTCTGTCTTCTTATCTCTCTATATAATGAAGGTTTTTGTGTTCATCTTGTTTGGTGTCATACTAGACAATTTTTCTTGTCAGTATCTGTCTTACACATTTATAAGTTTACCGTTTGTCCATGAATTGAATATTGCTGTCACATTTGGTCTGATACTTCTGCTATGTATTTAGAGATTCGTGATAAAATCCAAAGAATTTGCAATGTTAGCAGCCCTGACCTGACATCTCAGTTTCAGTCACTTTCCTATTGCTGTAATGTAGCTTCCCTGTGCCTTTTCTATAAATATTTTCCTGGTAAGATTTCCTCTTTCGAACCTAGATTTTTATGAATTTAAGTGCAGTACTTGATTGTCAGCTAGGTCTCATCATTTTAAAGTTGAAATTACTAGATGTAATGGTAAGTTCTATGCTAATTTTTTCTTTTGTAATTCTCACTTGTGGAAATCTCTTTCAGCTCTTTGCTTTCCAATCAACTTTGACATTCAAAAATTTAAATACAATGTCAATCGCTATCTTCTGTCTTCTTAATTCCTTTTCTGTTATTGTTCTCTCTCCATAAATAATGGTTTTTCTTTTTCTCATATTCTTTCACATTTAGTAACCTAGTCGCTTTATTGCTTTGCTTAGGTTGAAATGATTAAATCATATTTGTTTATTTTAACTAATATATATTTTTTATTCAGATGTAAAAGTTATCTCCTTTGAATTTTCTTACTTTTGTCTTTTTGGTGAAATGAACCATTTGACAAAGTGAAGATTTGATTTAATGGTTTTGGTGAAGCCAGTTTTTTGGGGACCAAATGACATTCACTGTTCTGATTGCTTCCTGTACTTGTTAATAAATTTGTTAGTATGTATGTAAAATCTATATAAAAAACAAATTGCCCTTGCTATCCTGAAACCAGAGTGTTTCTTTTTTTATCCCCCATTTTTACACAAAAAAAGAAAAAGAAAGAGTAAAGCTGATACGAATAGCTTGAGAGATTAAGATGGATAATAGGATAACTTAGAGTTGCCAAATTAACAATTTTAGTAATCTCTGGCTGACTTTTTCCTAATTTAGTCAGGAATAATTTACACTTAATTTTTACCATTTTTTAAAGGTTTTGGGCGCATCTTCATTCAACTTAGTGTCTTGTTTTTTGGGGGTTTTTGTTGTTTTTTTGTTCATTATTTACATTATTCGGACTATTGTCCTCATCTTCGCCGCCATATTTATTACAACATTTCATCCGTTGTACGCTCCGGCCTTCTTCAGGTGGTTGGAATGTCAAACTGAACTCTTTATTTTGCTCACTGGGGAAGACTGTCCTAGTTCCACGTGCCATGTTTAATGGATGTCAGTTATCAGTTATCTCCTGTTAATTTTCCCTCTGAAAGTTCTCCACTGCCTTAACCGGATATTGAACTCACACTCTTTGGGTCCTGTCACTGGATCTAACTGCCTTTATCCACTGTGCCATTTGTCCTTGAGGACACATCCATTAAACATGGCATGTGGAATTACCCAAGTGAGCGCAATAAAGAGTTCAGTTCGACATTCCAACCACCTGAAGAAGGCCGGAGCGTACAACGGCCGAAACGTTGTAATAAATATTGCGACAAAGATGAGGACAATCGTCCGAATAATGTACATAATACCTTATCTCAGAAATATAGGCAGATATTGTTTTTTGGGTTTTTTTTTTTTGTTTTTTGGGGGGTTTTTTTCAGATAAGGTCATACACCTATTTTATTCTTACAGCATTTTAAAATAATTTAACAATTTCACTTGGTAATCATCAACTATGTATGATTGGTTTGTACATAAATAATCTTGTGTACGTCCTGGGTATGACGATAAACTACATCCGCGTCCTGGGTACGGCCTTAAACTACATCCAACAGCAAGGCCTCAGATAATGTTTTCGGAACAATAATGTTGCCAGCTATGCGTTTTCTTGTAAAGAATAATGTTGCCAGCTGGCCCTGTCGACTGAGGGCTTTAGAATACGCTGACTGCACCTCTGTAGAGGGGTAAGACCCCCCAATGAGGCGTCCTGGGTATGACGTTAAACTGCATCCAACAGCAAAGCCTCTGATCAGGAGGTTTTGAGGAGCATGGAACCACCTCTTAATTGCTGGTGTTCCCAGGTCCACCTTGACCCGGGGTGGTAGCACCTGTTAGGGTCCCAGCTATGGGCAAATAGTGAACTCCTAGTTTTTCTAAGTCTTACACACGTCCTGGGTATGACGGTAAACTACATCCGCATCCTGAGTACGGCGATAAACTACATCCAACAGGAAGCCCTCAGATAATGTTTTCGGAAAAATAATGTTGCCAGCTATGCGTTTTTGAAACAATAATGTTGCCAACTATGTGTTTTTGAAACAATAATGTTGCCAGCTAATGTGTTTTTGAAACAATAATGTTGCCAGCTAATGTGTTTTTGAAACAATAATGTTGCCAGCTATGCGTTTTTGAAACAATAATGTTGCCAGCTATATAAGCTTTTTGAAACAATAATGTTGCCAGCTATATAAGCTTTTTGAAACAATAATGTTGCCAGCTATATAAGCTTTTTGAAACAATAATGTTGCCAGCTATAAGCTTTTTGTAAAGGGTAATGTTGCCAGCTATATAAGCTTTTTGAAACAATAATGTTGCCAGCTATAAGCTTTTTGTAAAGGGTAATGTTGCCAGCTATACGTTTTTTATTCCATACAAAATAGGCATTTAAAATTCATATAAACTGGATTTGGCATTAAATAACCCACAGTGGTTGATATGCCATAAAACCCAAACAAACAAACAAACAAACAAATAATCTTGTAATTTTTTTACAAGTAGTTTGTTAGGTATCATTGTTTTATAGTTGAAATGGCTGGATGTAACCGTAAGTTCTATGCTAACAGTTTCTTCACTCGCACTTCTCACTTGTGGAACTCTCTACCAGCCTCTTTGTTTTTAATCAACTTTGATCTTCAAAAATTCAAGTCAAATATAAATCATGAACTTCTCTCTTAATTCCTATACTTTTATTATTCTCTCTCCTTAATATTGTTTTTCTTTTTCTCACATGATTTCACACTTAGTAACCCCTTGCATCTGAATGGCTTTATTGCCTTGCTTGGGGTGAAATAATTAAACCATAATTGATGTTTATTTTAACTGATATATAATTTTTAAAAAAGCACTGTTCAGGGATAAAAATTATCTCTCTTCAACTTCCTGACTTATGTTTTTTTTTTTTTTTTTTTTTTTTTAAATGAACCATTTGACAAAGTGAAGACTCAATGGTTTTAGTGAAACCAGTTATCAGGCAAATGATATTCACTATTATAATTACCTCCAATATTAACATAGGGGAACATTTGTCGATAAAATAAAGTATTTCTCTCCCTTAGACATTTTTTTAGTGTGGGAGGGTTTCAAGTGGGGAACGTATGTTAAAGTGATTCCGATTATCATCTTGACTTTTTTTTTTTTTTTTTTGCAGCTTTTACAATTACTTGTTTCAAAATCTGGTGCAGCTAAGAACTTTTCCAAGCAACTGTGCTGGCAAGAGATTCTCTGTAAGCTATTCATCTCCTACCCAAAGACCACTAATTTTAGCTTGGGTTCATTTTCTCAACCCATCCTTAAGATAAGTGATGAGGGTACCATTCGAGTAGGGACACCCATTGGAACCAATGAAATAACCAGCAAACCAGGAAGCACGGAAACTGAGAATCGGACCAATCGAATGTTTCTGGATATTCCTTCATCGAGGAGCTCTGGCAGCCTTCTCTCGCCAAACAACACAATGGGCCCTCCAATGTATGAACAGGTGAAAAACGACTATTGGAATCTTGGAGAAGATTCCGAGGAGCGGTCCATGAGTCGAAGTTCAAGTACAAGTGCTGAGGATCTCAGCAGTCTGGCACAGCGCGTTGGATGGAAAGGAATGGAGGGACTGTCAAATGGCCTGCTTTCTCACAGTGAGAGCATGAATGATGTGCCTACAGTACCGGAGGAAGAGGAAGAAGAAATACTGGAAGAGAGTCAAGCGTCGGCAATGCAGGCAGAGAATTTCCAGAGGGCGTTGGATAACCTCGGAATCCAGAAGATCTACGTGCGGGAATCGGTGGAGAAGAATGAAGAATTCACGCAGAACATGTTGATCATCTTATTGACCATTATGTGGAAGGGTGTTGATGGTTCTGATACAGCCGCATGGAAGGTAAGTCTGTGAGATTCTTTTTAAGTTGTTTGAAATGTACAATATTATTATGTTATGCCTTTGCTTTGCATAGTGTGATTTGCCCCCAAGTCTTGACCCGAGATTCCAAGAAACAAGAACTTTTTTTTTCTTAACCCTAGAATACTAACCATCAATTAAAGTTACACAACTACTAACTATGGGTATATTATACCCGATTTTGAAAATATCAAAAAAAAATATTAATTATAAATTTTTATTTGAAATATTTTACATGCAGGCACTTCAAACTTTGTTCTTTGAGTTAACATAAATAAGAACTGAAAAACATTATTTAGGTAAGAAAATCAGGTACTGAAAATTGTAATTAAGAATAGGAAAATTTGCGCTGGGTACTATATATCCATGGTTAATGTTCTGGGGTTAAGATATTAGCCAAATGTTCACCTGTGAGATAGCCAGAGGGTACACACTTTAAACGTTGTGTCTGTAATAGATAAAAAAGAACAAGTACAATAGTTTGAATTAATCAATGTATAATAATAATAATTATTATTATGGCTGTTGCCCCCAAATTTCAACAGTTTTTGTATCAAAAGATGCAAACAGATGAAGTGACTTGGAATTAGAGAGATAAAAAGATGTACATTGTGGTTACTGCATGTAGAGAAATCTGTGTAAGATTTGAGAATTGCCCACAAGTATGATTTTATTTGCATTTTAATGTATTTTAGAGCTGTCAGAAATTTGAAGGTCCATGGCCATATCACATTGAAACACCCGTTCTCATACAATCGGCAATACATCCCAAGTATGACGATAAACTACATCTGCGTACTGGGTAAAACAATAAACTACATCCAACAACAAGGCCTTTGATCAGGAGGCTTTGAGGTGTGTGGAACCACCTCTTAATTGCTGGTGTTCCCAGGTCCACCATGACCTGGGGTGGTAGTACCTGTTATGGGCAAATAGTTAACCCCAAAACTGAGGTCAAAACACTATGGAATAAATTTTTAAAGAAAAAATGATTACCAGCAATACACTAATACAAGGAATACATTTTTGAAGGAAAACAATATTACCAGCAATAAAAATCTTGTCAGCATTAAATAACCCATTGAGGTTGATATGCCATAAAACAAACTAAACCAATCATCAATGTTGAGCCTGTTTGGAAATGCTAGGTGCTATAAGATTAGATGTGCAGGTGGTATAATGATAGTGGCTCCGAACTGGAAATCGGAGCCTCAAGTTCCAATCCTAGTCAGGTTGTTTGTATTCACTTAGATGCAAGTACCCTTGGGAAAGATATGAATCCATCACTTCTCTCCCCTACTATGGGTTAATTAAAAGACTTGTATAAGTAGATCAGTGGTTTCTAACCGATTTTGGGCCATGGTATTTCTAAAATTCTGGTGCTCAACTGTAATATTTAATTCTTACATATTCAAAATTTTTACTTTTTAAGAAAGTTTAAAAGGCCATTAAGTTGGTCTCTAAACAAGCCTCCAAAGTACATGGCGTCCATAGAAGAGAAAAATTAAAAAAAAAGAAAAAGACAGTTTTATATATATATAAACAAACTGTCTGTTTTTTTTTTTAATTTTCAAAACAGAAAACTGAAAGGCAGAAATATAAAATATTTGAATGAAATCTTATTCTGTAATATACTTTGATCATTTTAATTATGCAAAATGAAATTTGAGCTCATTAAAAAACAATTCACTACTGTTAACTCATTCTCAAATTGCCGCCTTATTCTGTTGGTATATTAAGCAGAAGAGTGCACACCCTATGCATGCCCCACCAGTGGGGTATGCACCCCACATTGGGAATCAATATCCCCCAAAATTGTTAAAATCAAAAAATATTTTCTGGCTTTAAATAACCTGGAAAGGGTTGGTATATGTATATAGAAAATTTGTGTATTTAGGCAGCAAATTGTCTTTTAGCCATGTCTGATTGAATAAATTACAGACATTATGTCTGCTAATTTTTAACAAAATCCGTTCATACTCACAAATAACCTTCCATGTATTGATGTTAAAGGATGAGAGAAATGTGCTATAGCTGTTTGAATTTCTTTTATTTTCATTTTCCAAGTACTTTCGATCTTCTCTCAAGATCATCTTCAGGGGTGCAAGTAGTACAAAACTATATGGTGTTCATTAGTCCAAGTAATTATACAAAGTTGTGCGTTGTTATTCACTACCGTAATTTTTTCATTATGCTTTTAAATGCAAAACAGTTGACAATGTGCTGAGCGTTCATTAGAACGTAAAAGAATTATCCGTTATGGATTTTTTTTCTTCAATGTTATAATGTCATTGTCATGCGTGCATTAAAGCGTGAAAAAACTGTTTCTTTACAGGCATTTCAGAACGTTACTGCAGTATTCATAGTTAATTCTGTTCAGTGCTGGCTTTAATATTTTAATATAAATTGCTTCTAAGATCTGTAGATTGAATTTATTATTTATTCAATCAGACATACCTAAAAGAGAATTTGCTGCCTAAATACACAAATATATACATATATATATATATATATATAAATAAATGATATATGAATATTTTATACATCAAGAATAATTTTAGAGGAAAATGTATCACAAAATGGAAAGTTTTCTAGTGACATGTTTCGTCCTTTAGGACTTCATCAGACTAAAGTGATGTTTACATTCATGTGACTACATATGTGCATGAAGGAGAGGAGATGCTGAGAATTTTAAACTTAAAATAATTTGGGGGGGGTATATAGTCTAAGTGATTTCATTTAGATTGTTTTTTTCTTTGTTTTCATCACTTTTGTTACTAAGTATCCCACATTATGATAATAGATCTGCCAAGAATCTATTTTTCTGAAAAATTGCTTTAATAGAAAGACTATAAAGTTTCGGATTTAAATGGCTGTTTGGTTAATGAATTCCAAATGTTTCCTTATAAGGAAACCGCTAATATTACCATTATTGTTTGTATTACATGATTTTTTTTTTTAATCAATGTTCCTCTAAGCAAATTTGTGTAAAATATTAATGGGTTCATTTTTTTATGTAAGTATTAACACTAACAGCATATATTTCTGTATAATAATAATAATTTTTTTACATGTATTTTCTTTTTCATGTCCTTAGGAACGAGGTCAAGTGTTTTCATGCCTTGACAAAATGAATCAGTCTTATGAATTGTTAAGGCATCCAAATGAATTGAAACGGCGCCTTCTGGAAATGATGCTGCATTCTTGTACTTCAGACTTACGAGAATCCAGTAAGCATCTTTTTTTTTTCTCTTCTCTCATCCTTCCAATAATAATGCCTACTTTTAGAATATCGATATTTTGCAGGAATTTATTTATGCAGGAATTTATATATGTACTATATATATATATATATAGTGTAAGTTTTTATGATCTGTTTTTTTTTTTTTTTTTTTTTTTTTTTTGTATACAAAAAATAGGGGGTTGCACTATACAGAGGTCATTTTTTTTTCTTTTGAAGTGGTTAAAATCATGCATTTTCTGTGACTATAACCTCCCTGGTATTTCTACATTGTCACGGCAACTTTGGCTAACCTTAATGAAAAGAAATTTAGGCTACTCTATGGCTATTTCTATGGAAAATGTTCAGATTATCTCTATTCTGTAGTTTCCCTAGTTCAGACCTTTCCAGCTAGGACATCATACTACTTCCAGAATGGGCTGACAGTGGAGTTGATATTCCTGCATTTTCGATGACTGTAACCTACCTGTTAACCCTACATTTTCAAGGTATCTTTGGCTAACTTTAATGGTACAGGTAAACTCCTTTAGCCTGCCTCCCAGAGATTATCATAACCTGAAATATGTACTTCAACTTGTGGGACATCCTGGATTATGCAGCGATAATCCAGACAAAAATTTTGTCATTGGAAGGCAAGATCTCAGCGATTGTGAAATGCAGATGAATGCAGATTTGAGATAGGAAAAATATCTATTAATTCTTCATTTATATAAGGTATTTGTTGATTTTAAGTAGCATGCATACTGAATGAGTTTTTGCTCTTCATGTAGCAACAAAAGTGAAGAAACTTAGTCTACATAGGAGGCAGACCCAGAGTAAAGAAGCTACGGTAGTTAGGTATGAACAAAAACAAATATCTAAATTTTAATTCCAGATATTTTACAGTAAGTGGTTTTTCTCATCATTAGGGGCTAGCTTTGTACAAAAATGAATGAAGATCATTTATTTGCTAAAAAATATGTCCAGGATGATGCCCAGTACTGCAATATTTAACTACTGTAGGCCTAATAGTATGGCTCAGAAGCTGGAGGTCGCATTATACTCAAGATATATGAAAAAAAATCATATTTTTCACAAAAAGATTCAAAGTTTGAACTTTACATGAAGTAGGCTTATATACAAATATTAATTGCTGGATACTCGTTTGTCATCACTCTGATATGTGCCAATATATATATATATATATATATATATATATATATATATATATATATATATATATATATATATATATATATAGGTCTGTTCAAAAAGTATCAAAAGTTAAACAAAAACAAAAGTACAATATCTAAATTTTAATTCCAGATATTTTACAGTAAGTGGTTTTACTCACCATTTTGGGATAGCTTTGTACTAAAAAGAATGAAAGCCATTTATTTACTCTAAAATATGTCCGGGATGCTGCCCAGTACTGCAATATTTGACTACGGTGGACCTACTAGTATCGCTCATAAGCTTGGGGGAATCACATTATACATAAGTGATATGAAAACATCAGGTTTTTCCTAAAAAAATTTGTGAATCATGCTATACATGAAGTAGACTTATGCACAAGTATATACAGTAAAGAAATCATCTGTAGATTCTGGATGGAAAATCTAGATAAGCTGATCTAACCAAAAGAAATCTACTTGACACAATATCAGCCACTTGAGCTGCTCAATCCTTAACATCTACCAAAAAGCATTCAGATGGCCATATATGAAATGAACTGTTTTCAACCCTACATGATTTTATTATACATGTGCTTTATGAAAAAATCAGGTTTTTTCACAAAAAATGTCTGGGGTCACACTACACATGTAGTCAGCTTATACACAAGTAGATACGGTAAATATAAATATTTTATATTTTGCCAGCACTAAGAAATTTTAAAATGTTAGTTTTTTGATGAATTATTCTTCTGCTGACAAAATTCTTGATTTGAACCAAGATGTGCTTGTTGGTCTCATTAGCATTAATAATAAAGCACTTTTGACAGTATAAAGGATTGATAAGCCATAAAAAAACAAATCAATCCTTCAGACAGAATATTTTGATATGATGTAATTTAGTACTAAACAGCACATTGAAAACCTTGATTCCCATATGACCACTGAAATTAAGCAACCTCGAGCATGCTCAGTACCCAGATGGGTGACTGCTTGGGAATACCAGGTACTGTAAGCTTGGATGTGCAGGGGGTGGTAATGGATAATGGCTTGAAATTGATAATTGGAGAGTCAAGTTCCAATCTCAGCTGGGTTTGTTATATTCACTTATGCGCAAATACTCTTGGAAAAAGTATGAATCCATCTCTTCTCTCCCCAGCTATGGGTTAATTAGTAAGACTTTTATCATTCAACCATTATTATTTCCCTCCACCAAATTCTTACAAGCTAAAAATATTTTCTGACTTTAAATAACCTGCAAAAGGTTGATAAGCCATTGAAAATGAATCAATGAAATACTTATTAGCTACACAGGCATATCTTTTACATGTACATTCTATAAATGTATAGAAACTAGTGAGGCCACAAAGTGAGGGTTCAGTTTATATATTGATTGTAATATAGAATTGATCCCCCATTTTATATCCACATTATAATTTGTTTATCAAATTCTGATTAGGTATGAATCCACCTCTTTTCCCCTAGCTATGAGTTAATTAGTAGTCTTGTATGACTAAAACCATTATTATTTAAAAAAAAAAAAAAAAAAATTACAATCTACAAATATTTTTGGCTTTAAACCTACAAAGGGTTGATTTGCTGTAGAAAATAAACCAATCAAAACTAAATAGCAAAAATAATTATTTCAACCAGTTAATGACTGTTTTTTCTTTTTTTTTTTTTTTTAATTTCTAGGTCAAGCTTTTGCTAATCATTCGGAAAATGCAATTGAATTGATCAAAATTGCCCAAGACTTCATCATTGGAAACATTAATGGCAACGATCATGTCTACAGTGAAAGGGTAAGTATGATATTGTAAGATATGAAAAATGTTCATGGAATGGCCAGTGATATTTGTTTTAGTGGCATGACTACCAAATTGGGTGTATGGCTGAGTGGTTAGGATGTTAGGTTTCTGACCATGAGACCCGGGTTCAATTCTCTTCATGTTTGATTTGTCAGGGAGGTGATTTCTTGATAATATCAGCCTGTGGAGATGATCCCAGCTGCAGCACCATTGGAAACCTTACCACAGTTGAACAAAAGCCTCGTGAGTGAAACTGTCATATATGAAATCATAAGTCATTGTAACTGAGGGTTTAAATGTACTGTCCTTCTGAGTGAAATTGGATAGACAGAAATGTTTGAACGCCATTAATGGTTGTACTAGCATGAAGTCACAAGTCTACATGACTGAGGACTTCAATGTACTGATCATGTTTAACTACTAATGATGCTAGTTATGTGTGAATACTACAGAATGATGCTGAGAATACCATGGACAAAATATGTGAGCAGTGACAAAGTTTTACAGAAAATGGAAACAAAAAGGAAACTTATACTTAACATTAGAAAGAAAGAGTTGAAATTTCTACAGAAGGATGCTGAGAATACCATGGACCAAATATGTGAGCAATGATGAGGTTTTAGAAAAAAATGGAAACAAAAAGGAAACTTATATTTAACATTAGAAAGAGAGAGCTGAAATTTCTAGGGTACATAATGAGGAAAGAGGACTTGGAAAATTTGATACTCACATGACAGATTTGAAGGCAAGAGAGATAGGAAAACAATGCATAACTTCCATAGCGACTTTGACAGGGTAGGTTTATGGCTGGCAGAACTAGTGTTTAGGAGAGATAACAAAAAGACAAAATTTATGAAAAGCTATAAAGGACTGGAAATTGTGGAGAACCATGATCACTTACATCCTGAAGAGACATGGTACATATAAAAAGAAAGGCTGAATACACGGGGGAAATACATTTATATTTCAAATTAAAAAGTGCTTGACACTTTTCCAAATAATATAAATAATTTAGCTTCCCTCTGCCTTTTCTATAAATACTTTCTTGGTAATTGTTCTGATGAACTTTCTTCTGTGGTATCTAATCTTTATGGATTTAAGCGCAGTACTAGATTGGCAATTAGGTCTCATTAATTTACAATCACAATGGCTAGATGTAACCGTAAGTTCAATGCAAGCAGTTTCTTCTACCCACTTTTCACTTGTGGAACTCTCTTCTGGCTTCTTGCTTCCGAGTCAACTTCCATGTGTCTACATCCTGAAGGGACTTGGCACATGGAAGAAGGAAGCCTGAATACACTAGAAAAAAACATTTTATATAACCTCATTTCCATGTACCTTTTCTATAAATATTTTCATGGTAATTATTCTGATGAACCATCTTCTATGATATCTAGACTCTACAATTTTTTTTATCAGTGTTCATATTGCAATTGATGTTCTGACCTCCTGGTCCATTTGCCTCCCTACTGTTCCCTCTTTTTTAAACTTATTCACCATTCTCTTGATGGTTCTTGAATAGATTTTGAAGATGGAACCCAGAATATGAATGTTGATACCGTTACTGAAGGCCTGAATGATCTTTTTCCTCTGGCCATTGCTCGTTTGGGAAAACATAGTGGAGCTGACACAAAACAATTTTAATCTGATCTCTTTCTAGCTGAATAACTCAAATTGTTTTTCAGTGATTTTTTTTTCTGTGTAATGATAAAATCTAAAGAAGAATCTGCAATGTTATTGGTCCTGACGTGGTATCTTGTCTTCAGACCCTTACCAACCGCCGTAACATAGCTTCCCTGTGCCTTTTCTATAAATATTTTCATGGTAATTGTTCTGATGGACTTTCCTCTATGGTACCTAGTCTTGATGGATTTAAGTTCAGTACTAGATTAGCAATTAGGTCTCATCCTTTTACAGACGAAATGGCTAGATATAACCGTAAGTTCTATGCTAACAGTTTTATTCTACCCACTCTTTGCTTGTGGAACTCTTTTCCAGCTTTTTGCTCTTGAGTCAACATGGCAAGAAAGGTTGGATACAACTGGAAAAATAGTTTATATAACCTCACTTCCCTGTAACTTTTCTATAAATACTTTCATGGTAATTGTTTTAATGAACCTTCCTTGATGGTACCTAGACTCTACAAATTGAAGTGCAGTGCTAGATTGGTGGAAAGGTCTCATCCAATTACAATCAAAATGATTAGATGTATCTGTAAGTTCAGTGTTATCGGTTTCTTTTCTTGCACTTCTCACTTGTGAAACTCTCTTCTGGCTTCTTGCTTCCCAGTCTACTTTGATCTTGGGCACTTCGACATGGCATAATGGTTAGCAAGCTTGTCTTGCTAAGTTAGTTACGATTGAATAGTGAGTTTGATTCTCACTGGGTTCCCCATACTTTCAGCCTTGTGCCACATCTAAGCTATGCTTAGAAAATCATTCAGTCAACTTTGATCTTCAAAAATTGAAATGTAATGTCCATCATTATCTTCTGTCTTAATTCATGTTCATTTATTGTTCTCTCTCTCTTTAATAGTTTTTTTTTTTTCTTCATATTTTTTAACACCCGGTAACCACTTACATCATAGTAGCTTTAATGCTTGAGGCGAAATGATAAAAAAAAAATGTATTTGTATACATGACATTCTATCTATTAAACTAAAATTCCCAAAAGCAATGCTATTAAAAAATTTTAAAAAAATGAAAAATAATTTGACTATTCCATTCATAATGATGACAAATTTTAAATGTAAGTATCTTTGATTATAAAAATGATATAAAGTACCAAATATATTTATTATATAAGTGATATACAATGCATTTTGTTTTCCATTGACCTAGAAATTTCAGCAAACCTATTAAACTGTAATTATACAGTCTTTTTACATCATGACAATAATAAATTTATTCTGCCAGCAGCACTTGCATTAATTCATTAAGACCACTGAAAATCTGTTTCTTTCTGATTTTCAATATATTTCTATAATAAACCTTTCCTTTAGTAAACGGAATATCAAGATTTGTTCCAAATCCTTTCACTTGGTAAAAACAACGAGGAAACTATTGCTCTGAATAGTTCAAAGAATAACATCTTAATAACAAGAGTCTGTACTGTAAAGCATGAAAAGCAAAACAGGATATTTTTCCTCTTCCTGCAAAAAGATAGTAAAAGTAATGTGTAGAATTGAATTTATGGTGCAATTACCTCAATCACTCTGATAGAATTCACATTGGTGTGACAGCTGTTACAGTACAATAAAAAGTGACCCTTTTGAATGAATTAGGAAGTCAGTCTTGTAGGCCATTACTATTGTAGTGATTTTGATCTTCACTGAGGGCTCTACATTAACTTTTTCATCATTACTTCATGTTACCAGGACCATATTAAGTTTTCTGGTGTCCAGTTTACTCAGGGTGCAATTCTGTCATTCACTTTATTTGCAGCACAATTGCATTGTCAGTTGACTCTCGGCGCAATTTTTTCATCCAGTTTAACTCTCGGCGCAATTTTTTCGTCCAGTTTAACTCTCGGCGCAATTTTGTCGTCCAGTTTAACTCTCGGTGCAATTTTTTCGTCCAGTTTAACTCTCGGCGCAATTTTGTCGTCCAGTTTAACTCTCGGTGCAATTTTGTCGTCCAGTTTAACTCTCGGTGCAATTTTGTCGTCCAGTTTAACTCTCGGCGCAATTTTGTCATCCAGTTTAACTCTCGGCGCAATTCCATCACCAAATAAGTCACACTAAATTTCTTTTGGAGAATCACTTTGATTTCATCAGTCCATGCATTCCTGTAAGGAAATTATTTAAACTGATTTCACATTTTAATTCTTCATTCAGCAAAACAGAAAAATTTCACAAAAATGTGAAAACACAAACAATGAGAAAATATATTATAAAAGGATTTTTTTTTTTTTCTTTTAGTTGGTTGAGGATATTATGACCCTACTTGACGCCCTGGCTGTGTGGGATACGCAAGCAGAATCTGAATGGAGAGAAATGGTTCATATAGGTTTAAGAATTTTGCTAGCCTTTGCTTGTCAACCAGAACTTGAGGTAAGTCTTTTATATTTAGAGTTTAGAGAAGTGCCAATGTCAATGTACTTTTCCCTCACTTTTTTTTTTTTTTTTTACTATGTAACCCACAGATTCCAGTCTTGACCCAGACCACACTTTGATCTTGGTACATTTATCCTGTAGACAAATCATGGAACTTGTAAATTCCTTTTAACAGGTGTAAATTTGGATCTCAAGCTGGATATATATATATATATATATATATATATATATATAAGGAGTGTGAATTGGATGATAGGTGAACCTCTCTACTACTATATATATATATATATATATATATATATATATATATATATATATAGAGAGAGAGAGATAGAGAGTATAGTAGATAGGTTCACCTATCATCCAATTCACACTCCTCTCTGGCCCCACTTTTGAACAGGAGTAGAAGTTTATCCCTTGTTTCCTGTTTAGGTATTGTGTTTCTGATTCCATCTGAAGCTTTCTGATTCTCTTTTATTCCCAGTAGCCCCTTGCATGTTAGTGGCATTATTGCCTTGCTTGGAGTGAATTGATATATATATATATATATATATATATATATATATCTCACACATTATGAAATGGACAAAGTCCGACAATTATTTTAAGACATTTTTATGTTTATACGTTCTTTTTATAGATACAAATATTTAAGTAAATGCTCCGTTTATAATAAAAAAAAAATATCAAGCTAAATGACAGTTAGTATACAGGTTCGAATCCTGTCGGAGGATGAATATTTTCTGTGAAACTTTCTCAGACATTCAGGCTGGTAAATGTGGTTTAATACTGTTTATTATAAACAGAGCATTTACTTAAATATTTGTATCTATAAAAAGAATGTATAAACATAAAAATGTCTTAAAATAATTGTCGGACTTTGTCCATTTCATAATGTGTGACGTCATTTGTTTACATTTGGATACGCATCAAGCAGATATGAATGTACGTGAGAGATTCATAGAAGATTGAAGTTCAAATGCAGTAAATTCGACCTTGCTAACCAAAAGCTCCTCTGTGGCCAAATCGGTTAAAGGTATGTCAAGCTAAATGATGGTTCTGTATAGGATACAGGTTCAAATCCTGTCGGAGGACATATATTTTCTATGAAATTTATCGAACATTAAGACCCGTAAATGTTGTTAATACTGTTTATTATAAACAGAGTATTTACTTAAATATTTGTATCTATAAAAATAATGTATAAACAAATAACTTAGATAAGTATCCAGATAAACACATACAATGAATTTAAAAAAAAAAAAATGAACACTATTGGAAAGAAGAATAAACCAGATATTTTTTTTTTTTTTTTTCTGTTCTACAGCTGTGTGCAGTAGCCACTGCCCGGTTGCATTCCTTAGTGCAGACTAGAACCCTGACCAGTTCCGCAGAAGCTTCTTATTTAATTGGTACTTTATATGATAATGTACAGAAAGCAATTGAAGGTAAGTACAGGTGGGATATCAATTACGGCTTCATTTAAAATAATGTGCTTTTGTTAACTCGTCTTCTCCACCACAGGTACAGCGCTTATATGAGAGTTGTAATTGAGATACCTTTTTAGTTAACAATAACTGACTTACCTTATTTGGTAATACATGTTTACTCTTATTGAATTGGCACCATTTCCTGGGTATAACGATAAACTATATCTAGCAGCAAGGCCTCTGATTGGGAGATAAAAGGTTTTTTTTTTTTTTTTTTTGGAATGCAGATCCACTTCTTAATTGTTGTTGTTATTGTTCTCATGTCCACCTTAACCTGGGGTGGTTTGTTTGGTTTTGTTTCGCGACGTACCAACACCTCTTTGGGTTATTTAATGCCAGGATCTAAATATTTGGAGCACAATATTATGGCTTCAATTACCGATAAAATGTATTGCTGATTATTGTCGGCCTTTTTATATAAAAAACAGGAAACATGTATATCTTTGGTAACAAAGGAAAGAGTACTGAATTGCTACGTAGCATCTGTCCTCCTTCATGGCAGCAAATGTTGGACGATTTGCTCAAAGATGAAGAAGAGACTCGAGGCAACGGAGGTATGGTTCTACAGAAGAATGCTAAGGATATCATGGACCAAGCGGGTGAGCAGCGATGATGGAATTTTTCTAATTGTAGTACCTGGGGAGTTTTTCTAATTGTAGTACCTGGGGAGTTTTTCTAATTGTAGTACCTGGGGAGTTTTTCTAATTGTAGTACCTGGGGAGTTTTTCTAATTGTAGTACCTGGGGAGTTTTTCTAATTGTAGTACCTGGGGAGTTTTTCTAATTGTAGTACCTGGGAAGTTTTTCTAATTGTAGTACCTGGGGAGTTTTTCCAGGCAGGGGATGAAATGAAGATCCAGCTTTTCCCAACACCGTGGTGTTTTGGTTTGACATCAGGATATAAATACAGATGTCATTGATTTTCAGTTCAGTGACAGCTGATTTATGGTGCTGTCTGCACACATTGAAAGTGGAAATGAATGTAACGGGTGGTCCGGAAGTCTTGTTACCCTTACATAATTTTCTCTTTCAACACTCTGTGTGGTATTATCAAGGAGAGAGTTTCATATGAATGATACCAGTTTACCCATCAGTTGAAGGACACGTTTGCAGAGCCTATGGAACATGCAATAAAGCACAGCTTGATAAAATATCACACACGATGTTACATAACATTATAAAAATAATGATGTTCATACAGACCTTCTCAATCTGAGACAGCATCAATGAAATTGAATAAACTGAATGTGTTTTTTATTACTTGTTGTTCTCATCATTTTTTGGTAGGGGGTGACAAGACTCTCTGACCACTCTGTAGATTTTTTTTTTTTTCAGTTGAAAAAGTTCCCCTAGCATGTCTTATCCTTGTTAAGTTGTTAAATAACTCAAATGTATATTTACTACCCAACAGATGTGTATTAAACTGTATTTTGAACTGAACTTTTTATTTAATCTACTGGCAATAAATTGTTCTTATTCTGCAGTCAACATCTTGGGATATAAGTTTTTGTATTTTTTTTTTTTTTTGGCGGGGGGGGGGGGTACTGCACAATTATTGCTAGTTCTGTTTCCACTGAGGCAGTTTGTATGTCCCGACACATGGGACTTAACATGACAAGATATCCCTAGAGAGTTACAGTAGAACAAGAACCATCTACTTCAATAGACTAAATAAAGAATTCAATTCTAAATTCCTTGAAAATCACCTGAAAAGGCCAAAGAGTACAACAACTGGAATGTTGTACCAAGAGAGATGACATTAGTCTGTAAATGATGCTAACTTCTCATCCCAGAAATTCAGGTGGGAATTAAAAAGCTATATAGAAAATTACATGTAGATATCAAATAAAATATAACATTAAAAACCAAGAAAAGAATACTGTGCTGTAGTTTAATATCTATACATATATGTAACATATCAGTGAATGCCAAACAATTTTGTCACAAATGAGGAAAAGTCTTGATGCAACAATAATAATGTGACTACAATTGAATATAGAGATGATAGCTGAATATGGAAAGAGTGTGTAACACATAGGAACTGTTAAGTTGTTAAATAACTCAAATGTATATTTACTACCCAACAGATGTATTAAACTGATAGCCTTTCAGCTAATGTAAACTTGTGCTTTAACCTTTATCACTCTGTATAAAACTTCATTTACTGTACAAAAAGTTTATCTTTCCATTGAAGGTGACTGATACCTGAACAATAGTGTATCTGAATTTCCTAGTTGTGCTGTCATATCCTGCTATGGCAACAGAAAACAACTTAGAGCAAAATTAATAATAAGGATACTGCAATTGAAAAAAAGAATGCAATAGAAAAGGAAGTAATATTAATAATACATAGTGTTAAAGGTTAATAAGTTGATCTGTTCCACCAGCAATTGAAATGGGTTCTGCCCATTGAGAGCTGTATAAACTTATGGTTTTTCCACTGGAATTACCCAAAGTGATCATCAGTTGGCATTAACTGTGAGAGGTGCCAGGACTATTGCCCAGAATCTCCACCATTGTCAGTATAAACACCAACTTCTGGAAATACATATACTTTTACCCATATTACATACATACATAAAGTTGTGTTGTATGGCAACAGAAAACAACTTTGAGCAAAATTAATAATAAGGATAGTGCAATTGAAAAAAAGAATGCAGTGTTAAAGGTTAATAAGTTGACCTGTTCCACCTGCATTTGAAATGGGTTCTGCCCATTGAGTTCTGTATAAACTTATGCTTTTTCCACTGGGGAGATATCAAATCTACTTACCTGATGAAGTCAGATTAGATCAAGAGGAACTACAAAGTAATTGTTAATAATCAGAAAGTGGGTACTTGAAATTTTGGGGACATAATGAGAAAAAAAGGTTTGAAGAATTTAACACTCACAAGACACATCAAAGACAAATAAAGCAGTGTTTAACTTTCCTGACATCTGAGAAAATAGGTTGTTTGAATTTCCTAGTTGTGCTGTCATATCCTGCTATGGCAACAGAAAACAACTTTGAGCAAAATTAATAATAAGGATACTGCAATTGAAAAAAGAATACAGTAGGAAGTAATATTAATAGCACAGTCAACTTTGATCTTCAAAAACTTAAATGCAATATCAATCATTATCTTCCATCTCTTTAATTCTTTTATTATTCTCTTTCCTTAATATGTTTCTTTTCTTTCTCATATTCTCCATATGTCTTAGTTGCTTTATTGCCTTGCTTGGGTGATATGTTAAAAAAAATAAAAATAAAAATCTATCAGAAGTATAAAAATGAAGATCAAATACACGATTATTTTGAAAAACTTAATGGATACCATTTTTAAATCTAGTAAAAGTATAGATTTTTCCTAACTATCTGTGCTGTTGACATTCACTCTGGATTAAAAAATACATAGATTATACTTGATTATATACAATTGTTAATTTTGTTGTTGTTTAAGCTGTGAAGATCTACCATTATAGACATGTGTGATTTTTGTAGATGATTTCAGTTATCACTCAAATTTTTTTTACCACATCAACAACAAAATATAAAACCGATTCAACCCTAAAAGCACGAGGCATTGCTTCCCTGGGAAATAATTTAATAATTTAACACATATGACATGTGTTGAGTTATTAAATAGCCCAAATGTATTTTTTATTACCCAGGACAAGTATTAAACTGATAGCCTTCAGCTAATGTAAACTTGTCCTTTAATAAGTTGACCTGTTCTACTGCAGTTGAAATGGGTTCTACCCATTGAATTTTATATAAACTTATGGTTTTTCCACTTGGCTGATGTAAAATCCATTTGCTTCTGGCTGGGATATATATATATATATATATATATATATATATATATATATATTTATTTATTAGGTTGGTGCAAAAATATTGTTTTTGACGTTAAAAAATACGTTAAAAAACGATATTATTTTTGCACCAACCTAATATATATATATATATATATATATATATATATAATCATATTTTAACAAACTTATAAGTTTTGGTTTTTTTAATTTTCAAACTTTTGATGGTACTTGAAAATTAACATTATACATTTTTACACAAATGCACTGTATCTGTAATATATGTTGTGATTAAAATTAAAGTGTCTGTCATTGTGAGTACCCTTCAGGGAATTTTGAACTGAACCCAGCTAGATTGTTCTTTTCCCTCTGTCTAGAAATGTCATGTTTTCTTCTTAGTTCTGTTATTTCTCACCTTGTTTCCATCGAATCTGAATTTGTAGCACCTGGTGTTAATTTGTTAAATAGCTCAAATGTATATTTACTACCCAGCACAAGTATTGAACTGATAGCCTTTCAGCTAATGTTAACTTATTCTTTAATAAGTTGACCTGTTCCACCTGCAATTGAAATGGGTTCTGCCTCTTTAAACTTATGGTTTTTCTGCTTGGAAGATATAAAGTCCATTTGTCTTTGGCTGGAATTTATATTTTAATTGAAGCCTCAGGGGACCATCCTCCTGGGTTGTACCTCTCCCTTGGAAGGTGGGTGAGTTTATTGCCCTGTGCTTGAGATATACTCAAAAGGAGAAGTGCTAAGGAGGTTTAGGAATTTTTCCACAGTGATGCCAATAAACCTACCTTAAACTGACCTTGTGTCGTATCTGTTGTATGGTAAACATCTATGAAATCCATTTGCTTTTGGCTGGGATTTATATTTTGATTTTTCTCCCCAAGTAGTACCTCACCTTCAGGAGGGGGCTGGTTTTATTTTTTGGCACTTGAGGTGACCCCAATAGAGGAAGTGCTGAGGGGGTTTGGGCAAGTTTTTTCCACAGTATGGCCATTAAACCCACTTTAAATATCGACCTTATGTTACATCTGTTTGTGACAAGGGTGCTCTGGTAAATCCCTATAAATCTATTTTACACTGACCTTTATCAGATTAGACCAATATTAGTCACAGGGTGGAGTTACGATCATTGGATCTCGGAGTTATGAGCACAGCCCACTTCCACTGTACAGCTCTGCTCTTCTGCAATGAATGATCGACACCATTGTCGGTATTCAAATCTTCAGTGTCCATTTCTATGGCCACATCATGAGGTCTTCTGCAAAGTGAGGATGCTAATATCAATGCCCTCTTTTTATCTAGGTCAGTCGCTAACTGCCACATCTTGATTTCTGTTTTCCAACAGTTGTAGGATATCTCATCATTAAAAGTCAGTGCATTCTGGGTAAGACGATAAACTACACCCACGTCCCGGGTAAGACGCTAAACTACGTCCCACAGCAAGGCCTCTTATCAGGAGGTTTTAAGGAGCATGGAAACCCCTCTTAATTGCTGGCATTCCCAGATCCACCCTGACCTGGGGTGGTAGCACCTATTAGAGTCCCAGCTATGGGCTAATAGTTAACCTCCAAACTGGGGTCAAAATACTATGAAAGTGTAAAAATTGGTTTTAATACCAGAAATACTTTGTAAAAAAAAAAAGTTATTACCAGCAATAAATTTATGTAGGAAAAAATTTTACCAGCAATATTTACATTGTTTGGACTGTTGTCCTTATCTTTGTTGCCAATATTCATGATGTTTCGGCCATTGTCCACTCCCCAAGGACACATGGGTCAGTGGATAAAAGTGTTGGTTGAAGGAATCCAGTGACTTGACCCAAACAGTTGAGAGTTCAATACCTGGCCACAGCAGAGGTCAAAAAAAACCTGGAGAGTTGAGTTATGAAAAGGAATTAACTGAAACTGAGACATCCAGAAAAGGCATGGCATGTGGAACTAGAATAATCTACCCCAGTGGATGAAATAATGGTTTCGGTTTGAAATAGCAACCTATATCACCTGAAAAAAAAACTGAGAGTACAACACCCCAAACGTGAATATGGCAATAAAGATGAAAGCCAAACAATGTAAATCATTAACACCTGCAAATAGCAATATAAGTTTCTACCTGTATTATTTATTTGTTCATTTTTTTTTTCTAATGTCATTCCTATTTTTTCTTTACTTCAGAAAATAGTGATACTTACTCTTTCCTCATCCCTGTCCTCAAAGCTTTGATCGACAAATCATACACTCTTCTTAATATGGAAATTTACTTACCAAACCTGCCAGCCACTGCCAGAAGTCCAACCTTTTTTGATGATTTCCGCATCTATTGTGGTGGTTGTGAGTGGTCCAATTTTGTTTGTACACAGGTGAGTCAAGCCTTGCATATCCACAATAAAATGAAAAAAAAATATATCAACTTAAAGGAATATCCTCAGACTAATGCTATCTGTCCTCACCCATTTGTCAGCATCTTTGCCCAAGCCCATGTCTGTGCCCTGAGCAAATGCACACCCACCTACACACACACACATATATATATATATATATATATATATATATATATATATACGCACACAAATTGTCATCTAAATTACACAAAAATGAAAATAACACTGACATCTCATTTTAATAGATATATTTACCAAAATTACACGAAAATATCTTGAAATACTAAAGAGTAAATTTACTCAGTAAATTGAATTCAATAATATTATAATATTATGCTCTATCGTATCAAGCACTGTTTTTTAAAAATAAATGCTAAGAACTCTGAATGATAAATCTCATTGTATTTCCTATTTTATATATATATATATATATATATATATATATATATATAGTTTGTATTCAATCTTTCTTGCTGACTGATTAATTTCCATATCTTGGTGCTAAATTTATACAAAGACTGTCAATAATTCCTTTTGGTTCTTAAGATAATAATATTCTTTCCTTTTTCATATTCCTGCACACTCCATAATTCCTTGTGTTTTAGTGGCTTTATTACCTTGCTTTTTGCAAAATGATTAATAAAACATCAGATTAACTAGCAAAACATATGTCAGATAATTAAAAAGAAAAAGGTATTATGTTGATATTTCCGATCTAAAAATGAGTAATGCAGCTTGTGATATCACGGGTAGGCTTTATCAAATAAATACATCAAAACTTTTATTCACACTAATGATTGTATGTATAGTGACAGAACAAATATAACTAAAATACTATCTTGAAGTTAATTGGACATTTATTTACACTATTTACATTATTCGGACTATTGTCCACATCCTTGTCACCATATTTATTACGTTTCAGCTGTTGTATGCTCCAGCCTTCTTCCAGTGGTTGGAATGTCAAACTGAACCCTTTATTTCGCTCACTGGGGTAGACTGTTCTAGTTCCACGTGCCATGTCTAATGGATGTCAGTTATCTCCTGTTAATTCCCCTCTGAAAGTTCTCCACCACCATAACCAGGTATTGAAATCACACTCTTTAGGTCCTGTCACTGGATCTAACTAACACCTTTATCCACTGTGCCACGCATGAGTTCAATACCTGGTTAAGGCAGTGGAGAATTTTCAAAGGGGAATTAACAGTAGATAACTGACATCCATTAGACATAGCACGTGGAACTAGAACAGTCTACCCCAGTGAGCGTAATAAAGGGTTCAGTTTGACATTCCAACCACCTGAAGAAGGCCGGAGCGTAAGAGAGCGTACAACAGCCGAAACGTAATAAATATGGCAACAAAGATGAGGACAATAGTCCGAATAATGTAAATAGTGTATATAATTGCTTATCTCAGAAATGTAGACAGATACTGGACATTTATTTTACTGTAGAACTTGATTAAGAATGATTTTCCTGTAGCCTGAGAACAGGTAGTGAATATAGAATTAATAATTCAAAAGTTTTATCATTTAACCCTTTTATATGTTCTACTAGAAAGCTTATGCAATATATTAATGTCGGAGATATAGGTAAGGGGCGTTAAAGTGTACAAATCGATAGCCATCATTGACGAAAGCCAAACTGTCTATTCTTGGTGACTATTGATAAGGAAATAACATTAACCATTAAAAATGCTTTTATTACTTAATCAATCAACATTATTCATATCCTATTATAATTATGCTTGTTCCTCCCTTTGTTAGTTCACACGACCGTTACGCCCTGCCAATAGCTCCTAAATAATGGACTATTCCGTTTTGATTGCATGGAAAGAGAGGTAAAGACACTATTTGGTTTCGGTAAGAAAATGAAAAAGAAAGAAAAGTTTAATATCTTCTACCAATACATCATAAATAATGGACGTTTCAGTTTTGATTGCCTGTAAAAAAAAAAAAAAACACATATCAGAGACCCTACTTGGTTTCAGTGTGCAAATGAATGAAAGAATAAATGAAGAGACGACATGTTTAATGCCTGTTTCAGGGAAATGGAAAAATTGTCAATTTCAAATTTTTTCATTTGTACCCCCTCACTTCTTAAAATAACGACCAGCATTCAAGTTCATGATTATTATTGCAATATTTTATTAAAGTTGTTAAACCCAAATATTTAACAAATTGATAGGGGAATTTCTACAGATGTTCAATTGTCATAGAATTGGCCATGAGCTTATTCAATCATTAACTTAAGAATTAAGATTCATCAGAAAATTCAAACAGGAATTTTTCACAGTATTTCTAGGGCGTTTGTGTGAAAGTGAATGCAACAGTCTAGGCTGAAAGATGAATTCAACTTGTTGAACTATTACTCCACCCAAGCAGCCACACATTATCTGCTGACTGTTATGGATATTTTTGAAAACCAATCATGTGAGACCTAAATAAAATCAAAAAAAAAATAAATGTATCCTATTATAATTGTGCTTGTCCATCCCTTTGTTAGTTTGCCCGACTGTTACACCTTGTCAATACCTCATGAATAATGGACTCACAGAAAGAGGAGAAAAGACACTACTTGGTTTCAAAGAGAAAATAGATTAAAGATGGGAAGAAAGCAGTGTTTTAAGCCTGTTTCAGTGAAATGGATAAAGTTGTCAATTTCAAATCTTTTCATTTGTATCCCCTTACTTCTTAAAATAACGATCAGCATTCATATTTATGATTGTTATTGCAATATTTTGTTAAAGTTGTTAAGTGCACATATTTAACGATGCAACATGGAAATTTCTTCACATTTTATCGTCATAGAACTCACCATGACCTTATTCAATCATTAATTTAAGAATTGAGATTCATCAGAAAATTCAAAATAGGAAAACCATTAAATTCTCATGAGTTAAGATGAGTTACTACTAAATACTGGTATTTACCATTTGTTATTTATTTTGTTTTTACTTTAGCCCAAAATGAATGCCTAAGAACATACTGAAGAAGGTTACTCTGTAGGAAATGTTAAGGCACCTACAATCTCAGCAATCATTAGGAACATTCACTGGACTAAAAGAAACTGACCCTTAAAATCTCTCGTCTCCACCCCAAGGAGCATGATCTTACCTAATAAAGGTGTAATTTTACTTTTTCACAAAAAGAAATTAATAAACACAATTAGATGTGAATTAAAAGTTTTTTTTTTCTTTATATCTAACTAGCAGTAGAGCCCGGCGTTGCCCGGGGATGTAACAGTAAGAGATAGATCAAGTATCGACCATCATAAAGACTGAAAAATAAAATTGACAAAGATTATTGTTTAAGGTTGATGGACACGCATGTCTTAATTATTTTTTTTTTTTTTTTTTTTTTTTTACGAATTGGTCAAACCCAAACTCAAACAAAAACATTGTTTTCAATCGTTATGAGTCTACCGATTGAATAGAATTTTATTATAAACAATTGTCTTGTAAATGGAATTTTTAAAGCATTCTGAATGTAAAAATAAAGAAAAAAGTGTGCAAGACAATAAGAAACACTACCTGCCAAAAAAAAAGTGAAGTTTTGTTGAAATCGGTTGAAAAATGTAGGAAATCCGATCCCATATATAAACGAACACAGACACACACTCACAAACAACCTGGGTTTTATAACTCGATATGAGTTGTCCCCCTTTAGTTAATGCCTCTTAATTGTGTTTTCAAATTGATTTTGTGCAAAAACTATTGTTTTTCCAATTTTTAGTGCTGTCAGAACCACCGCAAGGTAATTTTACGTAGTCCTGTGAAATCGGTTGAAAAATGTAGGAAATCCAATCCAATATATAAACGAACACAGACACACACACAACCTGGGTTTTATAATAAATAAGATTAAAAAACTGTCGCCTTCCTCTTTAGTTCAGTTTTAATGAATGTGATAAGTTATCAGTGTTATTTCGTTTGGTGAAAAAGAAAGATAAATGAAAGAAAAGAAAGAAACCAGCACAAAAACTGTTCACTTCACCTATATCAAATAAATAAGCATTATCAATAAGGAGATTTTCTTAAAGTTATTAAATTCAAATATTTAATGATGTGATAGGGGAATTTCTACACATTTCAGTATCTGTCTCTATTTCTGAGATGAGGTATTATGTACACTATTTACATTATTCGGACTATTGTCCTCATCTTTGTCGTCATACTTATTACAACGTTTCGGCCCTTCAGTATCTGTCTATATTTCTGAGATGAGGTATTATGTACACTATTTACATTATTCAGACTATTGTCCTTATCTTTATCACCATATTTATTACAATGTTTCGGCCATTCAGTATATGTCTATATTTCTGAGATGAGGTATTATGTACACTATTTACATTATTCGGACTATCATCCTCATATTTGTCGCCATATTTTTACAACGTTTCAGTAGTTGTATGCTCCGGCCTTCTTCAGGTGGTTGGAATGTCAAACTGAACCCTTTATTTCACTCACTGGGGTAGACTGTTCTACTTCCACGTGCCATGTTTTAATGTCAGTTGTCTCCTGTTAATTCCCCTTGAGGACACGTGACACAGGTGGATAAAGGCATTAGTTCGATCCAGTGACAGGACCCAAAGAGTGAGTTCAATACCCAGTTTAGGCAGTGAAGAACTTGGAGAGGGGAATTAACAGGAGGTAACTTAGAATTGACATCCATTAAAACATGGCATGTGGAACTAGAACTTTCTACTCCAGGACAATAGTTCAATTAATGTAAATAGTGTACATATTTTATTATCGTGGAACTTGCTATGAGCTTATTCAATTATTAATTGGAGAATTAAATAAGATTCATCCGAAAATTCAAATAGGAAAATCACAAAATTTTCACAAGACTTTTTAGTAGTTATAAATAAATGAACAGAAAGCACTAGTGTAATATTGGTAGTTAAAAATGGACTGAATATTAATAAGATGATTAATACTTAAAAAGTAACCAACCATTAAGAACAAGTGTGGTTCTTATGTAGCAATATGGCTGGAACAAGCATATAGAAGGGGAAGGTGTGATTTATATCTTCTTCCAAAAGTGTTTCTATTTTATATCTAGGGATTTTTTTTTATTTTTTTTAAGTCGGTCTTCTAAATGGCAAGCCCTTTGACTAAAGGGGAACATAAGTGTAAAGGAGTGGACAGGGAATTTAGTGACCAACAAACCCGACATTGATTATTCCTAGAAGCTGGTTTATATTAACAGTTATACTTGGGATTGTGGGAGCCAGTTCTGGTCTGCTCTTAGTAGAAGGGGTGGGGGGAGCTTGACTTTATATAATTATAGTAAGTTATTGTCAGCAGAGATCATGGAGGGAAAAGGGAACATAACTGGAAGATACAAAAACTTAAGGAACCAGTATATATGCTACACCACAAAAATCTCCTAAGCCAGCCAAGTATAGACATTAATACAAAATGGGAATTAGTAATATGGAGTGCTAGAGAAAAACAATAACAACAAAAAATTGTAATATGAGCTCTGGTAAATAATTTTTTGATGAGACTTTAGGTCTATAAGTCCCCAAAATTTATATACTGATGTCCCCCCAAAAAACATAGTTGGTTGCAATAATCCAGTGACTTGATCCAAAGAGTTGAGTTCAATACCTGCCAACAGTAAACGTGAACAAAAACTTGGAGAGTTGAGTTACTAAAGGGAGATAACTGAAACTAAGATATCCTGAAAAGGAATGGAAGTAGAACAATCAACCAAATAAAGGGTTTGGTTTGAAATTCTAGTATATATCACCCGAAGAAGACCGAAATGTTGTGAATATGACAATAAAGATGAGGACAACAGTCCAAACAATGTAAATAGTATAAATAGTTACAATACCTCATCTCAGAAATGTAGATGGAACCTCTTCCTCAGATGCAAAGTAATCAATTGTTATTTTTTTTTTCTTTTCAGATCAACCCACAGCTTCAGCATTTTATTGAGAAGATTTTTTTAGAACACAGAGCAGCCATGATTGAATTCTGGAGTGAATGCCATGAATCTCTGATGATAAACAGACACAAACGAAATCAGGAGGAGGGGAAAAGCAAATTGACGTTTCAGGTATTATTATTATTACTGAGAGAGAGCAACATTCCAACAAAGTGATGCTGGGATAGCAATATGCAAAGCCCAATATACCCATCATGGCAACAAATCTGATAAGGGTATGCCGGGCACATGCATCACAGCCAAATGTGCGTGATTTAGTGAGAGGCTTTGATAAAAATAGCACACAACCTTGCTGAAAGGAGCCAGTTAGAAATACCTTTAGGTCCACTCAGTCTCTAATTAAGCTGTTTCCATATATCTAGATCAGTGTTTCTCGATGTTTCTTACTTCAGGACACACTTGTAGAATAACTAAAACTCTGGGAAGCACTTTAAATTTTAATAAGGAAAAATTAGCCATGAAATATTTGAAAATTTTGGTTTTGCATTCCCAAAGAAGTTTAGCAGTACAGTTTTCATTTAAAGGTATTTACACCCTTCTGCAAATTAATTGAAACAAAACGAATAATTCTGTTATTTACTTTTTTTCATATTTTCCCAATGAAAAATGACTTGTTAGTACTTTGCATGTCGATTCCACAAAGTGATTCCTTGCAGATTGACCACAGATTCTCAATTGGATTTAAATCAGGAGAGTTTCCGAGCCACTCTCTAGTACATTGATTTGCTCACTGGTAAGGCTTGTCAGTGTGTTCATGCAGTGTTACAGTTTTTGTACGCTTCTTTGGAGTAACATCCATAGCAGAAAATGACCATAGGACAACTAATTGACAGTCAAGACAATAGTGTTTAGGCATGATAAGAATCTGATGCAATAACGAATGACGCAATATTTTTCAAGGCCAAACAAATTTCATCATACAATAGATTCATATTACTGCCCATCACAGGAAATGATCTAATCTTAGGAAAAAATAGAAATTGATTACACTCTGTGGGTCTAAAACTGTCTGGTGAAAGAAAGGAAAGTAAAGCAGTTGTTTCAATTAATTTGCACAAGGGTGTATGAAGAATCTGCTATAAATTATGATTTAAATCCTGTGAGGAAGGCAAAAGGGAAAGGATTATCCTTTCCTTCTTAAGGATTAAGGAGCTTAGCATCCAGTTTAAAATATCAAACGGTTATGATGATAAACTACATCTGGCAGTAAGACCTCTGATCAAAAGATTGGAGGTTTCAAGGAGTGTGGAGCCACCTCTTAATTGCTGTTTTTTCCAGGTCCACCCTTACCTGGGGTGGTAGCACCTGTTAGGGTCCCAGCTATAGGGCAAATAGTGTTATTCAGTTGTATGATCCTTTATGAGGACAATGCCCAAGCACAATGCCTGAGTGTGGGAATGGTGGAGTCCCTCACTTGCCATTAAAGTCTGAGGTGGGATGACAGCCAGGACAGGTGATCACATCAAAAATTTTCATTCCACTACTATTATGGCAATCTTATCAACAGATCCTGTGGGAACCGCCATGTGTTACCTGGAGCAAGGCCCATTGATGTGGTTGATGCACTTGCACGATAAGCAAAAACAATCGATAAAGGAGGAAAAAGATGTGACTTAGACATGGAAGCTATGTGCTTGGGTGTTTCTAGCTTAAGTTGGGGCATACCTTGCTACCTTTCAGGGTGCAGAAGGGCACCTGGGTGCACAGTTGAGATGCAATGATACTACATCAGTCATGCCTCTCGTGGCTTTTGATTCTAATTAATTGACTTACAGCCACATCGACACCAGTTCTTGTGGGATCATTGAAGTTAAACAAGATGAACCTGGTAAGTACTTAGATGTGTAACCACGTGAGAAAAGCAGGTACTTTAAGCTTGGATGTGTGGTTGGGGTAATGGATAATGGCTCGGTTATGAATCCACCGCCTCTACTCTCAGCTATAGGTTAATTAGTAAGACCTGTATAGCAAAATCATTATTATCTCAAAAAAAAAAAAATCATTACAATCTAAAAATATTTTCTGGCTTTAAATAACCTGCAAAGGGTTGATAAGCCGTAGATATCAATCAATCAATGAAATGCTGATTAGCTATATAGGCATTTTTTAAAAATTTACATTCTCTGGAATATAAATGCATAGAAACTATCTTGGCTACAAAGTGAGGGATCAGTTATTATATGGAATTGATCCCCAACTTTATGTCCACAATATAATTTCTTGATTATTTATCAAATTCTGACGAGGTATGAATCCACCTCTTCTCCCTCGAGCTATGGGTTAATTAGTAAAGACTTGTATCATTAAATCATTATTATCTCAAAAAAAAAAATTCTTACAATCTGAAAATATTTTCTGGCTTTAAATAACTTTAAAGGGTTGATAAGCCATAAAAATAATTTTTTTTACTTTTTATTTAATCTTTTTGGGGTTTTTTTTTTTTTTTAATTTTATTTAGTCTTTTTTTTCTTTTGGTTCTTTTTCTTTAGTTACTTTTACTTTTCATTTTTGTGTGTTATTTCTTAGTGTTTTTTTTCATTCAACACTGAATCCAGTGTAATTAAATGCGAATAAACAAAGTTCAAACAAAATGACATCACACATTATGAAATGAACAAAGTCCGACAATTATTTTAAGACATTTTAATTATTTTTATTTATTTGTTTACATTTGGATGCGCTTTGAGCAGATATGAATGTCATGGAAGATTGAAGTTTAAAGACAGTAAATTGGACTTTGCTAACCGAACGCTCATCTTTAGCCAAATCGGTTAAAGCATGTCAAGCTACATGACAGTTCTGTATAGAATACAGGTTCGTATCTTGTCAGAGAACGGATATTTTCTATGAAAATTTCTCGGACATTCAGGCATGTAAATGTTGTTTAATATTGTTTATTATAAACAGAGCATTTACTTAAATATTTGTATCTATAAAAAGAATGTATAGACATAAAAATGTCTTAAAATATATATCTAATTACTGAAACAATGAACTGTTTTACTACACTTTGACAATAAAACTTTTTAATAATTCTATTATTTCCAGAGTCAGATTGTTGATGTTGCCAAGCACCGAATATCACAGGAACAACGCCGCTTTCAAAATGTAACAACCCAGTTAAGAAATCAGCACAATTCAACCATCAGGCAATGGAGGGCAACAAAGCGATTATTTTCAGCTAAACGTGGGGCATGGAATGATAAGTGAGTTAACAATTATTAGCTTTTGTTTTATGATCAGTATATTTAGCAATTAAATTTTACTTCAAGTACTTTTCTTCTTGTGAAGATTAAATTCTTAGCTAGAATTACTAAGTTTCAAATATTGCCCCCTTCTCCCAATTTATTTCTAATACCGGGGGCCCATGACTTACATCAGAGATCTGGCATGACATAACCTGATTTTTTATTTAGGTCGGAACTCACCTGCATAAGCACCCACGAGTCTCCCTTACACTTGGGAGCCATTACGAAGTGTAAAAAGAATGACACAAACGAGAGATAGCAAATGTAGCACAATTCAATATGGCGTATAGCCCGTGAAGAAAGAACACCGTCTTATGGGAGTCGGTGCCATAACCACAAAATGCCATATGTTGGGGCCCGATATCACCTGATGACCTTCAGTATATTGTAAATTAGAAAGCCCAATCATCCCTTACTGGGGAGGTGCAAAAGTAAATGAAATGGTCATGGCTGGAATTTTAACTCTACATGTTACTCCCATTTTCCAAGTAAGAAATAACTTTTCTTTTACATTTTTTTTTTCCAGATCAACTGAATGCAAACACTGGAAATTATCAAATCAAGAAAACTTTTCTCGTATGAGGGTAAAATTAATCCCAAACTATAATTTTGACCCGCACACGGAACCGAGTAAGCTGAGAGACAATCTGGGTAAGCACTGCTGATTTTTTTTCTAACAGATTACTTTACCTGTGTATTCCCCCTCCCCAAATAGTTATTGAATGCAATATATTTCTGTATGCTGCTTGCTTGACTACATCTTATATTTGGAAAAAGTTTATATTCTACAATGTGTTTGTTTATTCATTCCGGCCATATCTGGGCTGGAGCTACTCAATCTTCACTTTCTAACTTTGATAGAGTTTTTTTAAAAAAAATAGTTCCTGAACCTGTTGCAGGAACTAACAGAAGTAGTATCTTCACTTTCTAGCCTTGATAGAATTTAAAAAATATAGTTCCTTCCTTGTCCTACTTCAGAAAGTACCAGATTACTATTACCATGCTCAGTTGATACTAGAAGCAGATCAGACCCAAAATGGAGTATTGTTGTCATATGTAGACTGGAGTTATCTGATCTTCATTTTCCAACACCTCGACAGATTTTAAGAAAAAACAAAAAAAAAAAAAAAAAACAAGACCTTCACATTGTGTCCATGTGGGTGATGAGTTATTTTACATCCTCCAACTCCTTCCCTACAGATGAAATATTGCTAACCTCTCATTCCCTTCCTGTTCCATTGGTGAGATGTAAGTGCTATTCAAGCAGCTTCTACCCAAGGGACTGCTTTCCTGATTGCTACAATTTTAACCTGTTTAAATCTAGGGTTAACTTTCCCACATATCTGCATTTACTGTGCCTCTTACTCTCTAAAATACTACCTCAAGTGGTTCTCAGGCCTTGTACATAATTGTAAAAAAAAAAAAAAATCACGGACTTTGTGAAGTGTAGGAGTCTGACAGTAATTTAGCTAATTCAGCTCTGATGGAAGCAGAGATCGTCAGCTGATCTCTTATCCGATCTAGCTCTAACATCCTAGTGGGGGAAAAACTGTTTACATTCAATGCCTCGAAAAAAAACAAATTAGGTACATTCCATCATTGCCAATTGAACCTTGAACTACCATCAGTCATGCCTTGAACAACTATTGGGTCTTAAACTCACCCCAGGCCTCAAATGGAACTTATACATACAATCAATCACTAAAGATGCAGGAAAAATGGTCAGTTCCTTGGACTGCTCCAGTAAGTACCTGACTACCATTACAAAAGCCAAATCAGGCCTAAAATGGAGTACTGTTGTTATATTTGGGCTGTCTCGAAAGAGTTTGAAAGTGTCACTGACACTTTTAGTACTAATTCGGACATGTGTATGTAAATTAGGTAATCTCTGACATATTAATTCCATAAGTAGATGAACATATGAACAATTGCCTGTCATGATGAACGGATGTCTCTTCAGGGAGGCTCCATGCCTTGAGTGACTATGGGGCCTCAAACTCACACCCAATCTCAAGTGGAACTCTTATATATGATCAATCGCTAAAGAAGCAGTTAAAATGATCAGTTCCCTGTACTGCTCCAGTTAGTACGTGTCTCCATCCTCTACCTTTACGAAAGCCAGATCAGGTCAAAAATGGAGTACAGCTGTCATATTTTGGTGGCAGCTTTCCATTCTTTCTTTTCCAGTTTTGATAGTGTCCAAAAACATCTCCATGTCCTTGTGGGTGATGACTTATTTTCCACCCTGCAATCCCCTTTGTTACAGACAGGATGTGGAAAGCCTGTTACTGCTCTATCACTACTTGATGAACTACACTCTTTAGTGCCACCGTTTTTAGCTCTCATGGCTAAGACCCTCCCGCCTCTCCAATCTGGATTATTTTTCCATGTTTATATCCTCTCTTCTGTGGATTATCTCTGTGTTTATATTTTCCTATTATTTATTTTCTATGCTTATATATCTATATTTACATCCATACCAATTATTTTTTAGATATCTCTGAAATGGCTGATAATGACAAACTGAAGAAATTGGAGCTTGCCAAAGAAGCGCTAATCGCCCATGAAAACATTGCAGATGATACACTCGGAGATGAAGATTGGAATGTCATCAGTTCAGCCAAGTAAGTTTACATGCTTAGCAGATTTCATGGCATGAAAGATTTTGACAGGTTCAGTTGGGTCGACAAGATATAAAGCTAATTGTTAAAATTAGAATATAGAATCTGGTATTAATTGTTAAAATTAGAATATAAAACCTGGTACAGTGTAAGTGAGATATAAGAGAAACCTGCATATAAGAGAGATTTTCTCTGGTCCCAAATTAGAGCCTGTGTTAATGTATATATAATAGACCAAACCCGGATATAAGAGACTTCTCCAGTTCCGACAACTCTCTTATGTCCGTGTTACACTGTATTAATTGTTGAAATTAGAATATAAAACCTGGTATTAATTGTTAAAATATCAAAATCTTTTATTACAAAAATTAAATTAAAAATTTAGTTTTAATTAAAGATTTATATAAAAAAAAAAAAAACGTTGATTATAAGTATCAACCTATAAGCCACGAATTGGCAAAAATGTGCCTTAAAAATGGAAAAGCAATCATTAAAGTAATAAAAATGTAAAGAAATGTTCATGTTTACTTTAAAAAAAAAAAAAATAAAGCAATGATAGTCATAAAAAGATGCCAATGTTATTTATAAACAAAGAAAATCATTAAAAGATTGTGATGTAAATAGTTATAAAAATGATTTTCTTAAACTTTTGTCATTTTGAAATCCCGTTGAGGATATGTAGGAACAGGTCAGAAAGTAAGTCATTCTATTTTTCTTCTTTTTTAAATTCGCATAAGACTAAAGTTTGCCTGTGTGTTCCCATTTGACATCACTAGAGCAAAGCAGTCCTTTCAGGGCGCATTAAGTGAGCCAGGTGCACTGGTTAAGAAATGCTGTTCTGGAGTGATGGGAATGGTTTTTTTTTTTTTTTTTTTTTTTTTTTTTTAATTTATTTTCCAAACATGGTCAGCACATTGTGGCCATGTTCACAGTTGATGTTATTGAGTGTTGGCTTTTTCTTTTTTATTATTAATGCTTCCATTTTTACATGTAGATGAGGCTATTATACTTGTATTTTCTACAATTATGTTGTGGATGTGCAGAATAGGAAACATAAAAAAACAATTAACTAAAAAGCTTAATCACAGTACTTTCTCAGTCATCTTTGATGAAACTTGTGCCATTTTTATTTTGACATTTTTTTTTCAGTACAACTGGGGAGGAATATTCCGGTAAAGAGAAATTGGTTCTATTTGAAGAATGTGAACTGATCACAATGGTGGATGTCATCAAAGGTCGGCTAGAGGTAACCACAACACATGTCTACTTTTTTGACTGCAGCCCTTATAAGGAAGAAGGTATGTTTTTAAATGTTTGTTTCAAAAGTTAGTTAAACACAGTTTGATATATATATATATATATATATATATATATATATATATATATTTTTTTTTTTTTTTTTTTTTTAAGCATTTCACCCCATGCAAGGCAGGATGGCACTAGCATACAAGGGGTTACAGAGAGAGGGAGCAAGAATAAAGAGGCGTGATGGAGGAAAGGATGAAGAGAAGGACAGGGAATAGATCAGGGCATCTGGAGATATCAATTGACATTACATTTGAATAGTTGAAGATTATGGTTATCAGGGAAACAAGTAATAGGAAGGGAATTCCACAGGTGGGAAGTGCGAGAAATGAAGCTATTAGAGTAGAAGAGGCGGCCACATTTAATCGTTTCAACAGTGGGACTGTGATGCCAGCCTAGTAGCACTCTACCATGAAAGTTTTTGTAGAAAAGACAGAGGGAGGCAACAGCAAGTCTGTGAGAGAGTGACTGTAGATGAGATGCCAGATCAGGACCAACCAATTGCATATCTGTCTCTGGATTTTGTTGAGGACCTTAAGATGAGCAGTGGGGGCACTAGACCATATATGGCAGCAGTATTCTGTGGAAGGGCGAATAGTTGATTTATAGATTTGAAGGATGGATTTGTGCAAGAAAAACTTTCTCGCTTCACACAGGGAACCAACTTTCCTTGCGGTGGATGAAGCAATTGATTCAATGTATTTGTTCCATCTCAGGTCAGCGGACAGTGTGAGACCAAGCAGTCACAAAGAGATGCTCTCGTGGAGTTGAGCATCAGACATTTTAATGGGTGGCAAGGATGGTTCCCTGTGATGAGTAATAGAGAGCAGTTTAATTTTAGAGGTAAACGCACTTTGCTTTATTTCTCGGATTTGCAGCCAGCCAGACACCCTTGTACTTTCACATGCTCACCCTTCACAATGTTCTTCTTACGATTTATGTCCGCTGTTGTGCACAGGTGTGACATAAAAGTGATTGCTCGCAAAGCTTAAATGGCTCAGTCATCTTCTTGTAATAATAGTAATATTAACAGCAAATGATGTTCATTGGTTGTAAAACATTTGTTTTCAACTCACGAGTTAAGAAAACAACCAGATCACTTTTCATTTCAATGACAGGCGGTATCCAATAATTTTCAAAGTTTCCCCGCTGTGCCGAGCAAGCCAGGTTTTTGTAATGTCTCCATTTGCAAATCAGAATCAAATATCTGCAAGGTTTGGTCCACAACTACCTCTGCAATAATCTAATATCCTCCAGCGCTGTTATTATTATCTTTGCTCGCCATTTCAAAACTTTCAAAAGTATACATTATAAAATAGTCTCCTCCTATTTGTTTTCATTTTCACATTAAATGGACTAGTGTTTTACTATCAGTTAACAAGTCTTTTTATTTGGTTTGTAAAACTTTTTAAAATATTTTTGTTTCTTTACCATTGGTCATTTTGGTATGAAAATTTTATATATTTATTTAAATATTAATTAAACTTGAAATGTTTTTAATTTTATTTTTGGAATGAATTGTTCGTTTTGAAAGTGTAAATTGTGTTTGCATGTGTGTGATATATATTATTTTTGATGTCTCCCAAAAGTAAAATCCAACATTTAAAATGTATTTTAAAAATGATAAATCTTTCTTGAAGTTTTTATTTTAATTATAATTCCAAGTTAATAGATTAAATTTAATATTTCCAACTGAATTAAATGGAGATTTCTTTTCTTTTTACTATCAGTAAAATCTTCCATATTGACAAATCTGTCAACACTATATATTGTATTTTTTACATATGGACACAACAAAGATGCATTTTTGTTTCGATGTGGCTGCATCTCGACTGGTGAGAACCAAAATGGGTGGGCAGCTTTCTTTAAATAGACTTGCTCATGACAATTTTGGTTCACACCAGTTGAGATGCATGCACATTGAAGCAAAAATTCATCTTTGTTGTGAGTCAGTTGTTTTGCTCGTATATAAAAATTATAAGAAATAATTATTGCACTACTGGTATTGAGCCCTCTTTTGAATTAATGCTGAGAATGTTAGAATTTATATTATTTTTGTTCTCATATATATATATATATATAATAAAAAGTTAATGCTTAGAGTTGAATTAGACCATGAACAGTAGTATTAAAAAAGTGCTCAATATATAAAAAAGATAAAAATTTAACATGTAGAGCTTTTAAGTATAGAAAATTAGATCAGCCATTTCCACTACCTTGGTTTCAACCTTTTGGGATCTTCAGGTGATTTCGGCCAATTGGTTTCCTAATGCTTTATTTCATTTAAATTAAAATTTGATGAATGCTATATTTTAAAAAAAAAATAAATGCATAAGCGCACAATATGAGGTGTGGTAGAGAAGGAGGAAAGGTAGATCAAGTGTATTGGAAATGTATTGTTGGGGGCGTTAAATGAAATATACACATATTCTGTTCATCCCACTTCATATGAACTCAAATGGAACTTTTTAATATGAATACAACAGGTCATAATAAATTGACCAAAATTACCTGTAGATAGCAAAAGGTTGAAACCAAGGTAGCAGAATTGGCTGATCTAATTTTCTATACTAAACTATATAGTTACCCACAGACAGACTGTTTTGCTGTATCACAGCTCATTAATGTGGCTAGACGTCTGGTTGCCTCTAGCTAGGATCGAAACCTGACTGAATTGGCGTCAGTCAGGGATACTACCACTAAGCTGTTGGTGCACGGCAGGGATGAAGGTGAATTTAAGCGTATTTATTTTCAGATAAACACACAGTGACTGAGAGAACTCGATTCGATTTACCAAAGAGTTTTGCATTATTAGCTGTAATAGTCACTGTTTACAAAGCCACACTTAAAAACTACTATGTTGGTGTAACCAACGGACAACTTGCCAGAAGGCCTAAAAACTTAGACAAGAAAATATAAGGAAAAATAAACAAAAAAGACCAAAAGGCAAACACTTACATACTCAGCAGCAAGTGCTCAATACCCAGATTATGTAGATGGAGCAAAAAACGGATATTGTGCATGTAATATAATGAATAGTAGCTCAGAATAACAACCCCAAAATATAAAAAGGAAACTGAATAAGCACCTGGCTACAAAATGAAACTAAAAACAAATTACATCTACACTCTTATATAATAATGCCTTATAAAAGAATTTGTCTACAAGATAAAAACAAATCTTAAAACTACCCAATTCAGTGCAAAATGATCCATGGGGTTGGTGGGCCGGTAAAATAACCCCCTCTAAATCTGAAATGGAAATTGGTGAGCCAGATTCAAATTCCATTTACGCACAAATGCCCTTGGGAAAAAGTATGAAACTCTCACTGGGTATTGAACTCACACTCTTTGGGTCCTGTCACTGGATCTAACTAACGCCTTTATCCACTGTGCCATGTGTCCTTGAGGCAGTGGAGAACTTGGAGAGGGGAATTAACAGGAGATAACTGACAACTGACATCCATTAAACATGGAACTAGAACAGTCTACTCCAGTGAACAAAATAAAGGGTTCAGTTCGACATACCTGAAGAAGGCCGGAGCGTACAACGGCCGAAATGTTCTAATAAATATGGCGACAAAGATGAGGACAATAGTCTGAATAATTTAAATAGCGTACATAATACCTCATCTCAGAAATATAAACAGATACATTATTACATTGTTCATACTGTTGTCCTCATTTTTTTTAAGCATTTCACCCCAAGCAAGGCGGGATGCCACTAGCATGCAAGGGCTTACAGAGAGTGGGAGCAAGAGTAAAGAGGGGCGTGATGGAGGAAAAGATGAAGAGGACAGGAAATAGGTCAGGGCATATATTCACCGTTGACAAGGACACATGGCACAGTGGATAAAGGCGTTAGTTAGATCCAGTGACAGGACCCAAAGAATGTGAGTTCAATACCCGGCTAAGGCAGTGGAGAACTTTGAGAGGGCTGATAACTGACATCCATTAAACATGGCACGTGGAACTAGAACAGTCTACCCCAGTGAGCGAAATAAAGGGTTCAGTTCGACATTCCAACCACCTGAAGAAGGCTGGAGTGTACAGCAGCTGAAATGTTGTGATAAATATGGCAACAAAGATGAGGACAATAGTCCAAGCAATGTAAATAGTGTACATAATACCTCATCTCAGAAATATAAACAGATACTGACATTAATTTAAAATTAATTTATCAAATTTTTATTCTTTTTACAAAGTGCATTAAAAAGTAAATCTTTTTATTCTTTCAGGTGGCGAAGACTTCAAATGGAACTTGTCGCAGTTGAGAGAAATACACTTTAGACGTTATAATCTTCGAAGAAGTGCCTTAGAATTATTCCTGATTGATCAGACTAATTACTTTCTCAATTTTGAAAAAAAGGTACCTTTTACATTTTCTTTAGTTTCTTCTGTTATTTTTTTAATAAATAATGTTCAATAGAAGGACTGAGAGCCACTCAAGGTAGAGGCTAGCTAAATGTTGTTATTGTATGGATGTACAAGGAGGAAGTAAGTGTAGATTATGAGGATATGTAGGATAGATAACAGTTGTCCATGTTTCTCTTGAAACTGTCTCTATAGACTTTCTTTCTTTTATGTTATTTAGTTATTTCTCCTAAACCCCTTTTTTTACCATCCATTTACTGAAACCCATCAAGTATGTTATGCACTGCTTTCTTCTGTCCCTCAATCTGTCCTGTGAGTATAACATTTTCCAAGTCTTCTTTCCTTCATGTACCCAAGAAATTTCAACTGCCTCTTCGTGATGTTAAGTATAATTTTCCTTTTTGTTTCCATTTTCTCTAAAACTTTGTCGTTGCTCACATGTTCAGTCCATGGTATCCTCAGCATCCTTCTGTAGAACCATATTTCTGTTGCTTTAAGTCTCTTCTTCATCTTTGAGGAGGTTGTCCATCCCTCTCCATCTTCCTGCCTCTTATATATATATATATATATATATATATATATACACACACACACACACAGTGAGCCCTCACCTACTTGCTTTTCAAAATTTGTGGCTTCACACATTTGCTTATTTTTCTTCAGAACATATGTACTTGTTATTCACAGAAACACCGAATATTCGTGTGTTTTTCTGAAGAACGGATGTACAAATTATTCACTGAGAACTCCTTTGATTCACATGGTTTTTCGATAGAACATATTTAAAATAGTCTTGTATTATTTTCCTGTTATTTAAATGACTTAAAACACATAATAGTCCATTTTTATGGTAAAAATTGCCAGAATTGTACATCTTCAATGTAAAAAAAAAAAAAAAAAAAACACAAAATGCATAGCTGGGGTCTTAAAGGTGGCTTATGCTAAGTCTAGGGGCATCATCACAGTTCTGTTTTTAGAAAATGTTTTAAACTTTATAATTTATGTCTTGTTACACATATTTTATACAGTATTTTCAATGGCTGTATTGATCTATGTGTAATTAAAAACAGTTATTGTACATATGAAAGAAAATTTACGCTAAGTGTATTGTCACCAATACTATTTTTAAAAAATGTTTTAAAAAGGTTCTGAAATGTTTCTAAAGTATTTAGGATGAAAGTTTAAGACATATGGGATTTTAAGAATCAAAATAGGTACTTATAAGCACTTTTAGGGGGAGGCGCGGTTACAAGTATTCGCAGCTTCTAAATATTTGTGGCCAGTTCTGGTCTTTAACCCCTGCAAATACGGGGGACTATATATATATATATATATATATATATATATATATATATATGCAAATTCATTACCTTAGGATTGATATGTAGGCATATATGAACAGTGCTCCATGCCTTTACTGGAAATCTTTTATCTTTTTTGTGTGCTATGTCCCTTCAGGGTGCAGGTGATCATGGCCCTTCACATCTTCTTGCCCCTTGTAACTCTTACTAAGTTTTGTCTTTTTTTTTTTTTTTTTTTTTTTTTCCCCATTTCTCCTAAACCCTGTTCTATTATCCATTTTCTCAAGCCCATCAGGTATGTTACAGCATCCCTCTGTAGAACCACATTTCTATTGCTTCAAGTCTCTCCATCTGTCAGGAGATTGTTCAGCATTCACAGCTATATACGAGGAACAATATTACATAACAGTTCAGTACTCTTTTCTTTGTTTCTAACAAAGTTTTTTTCTGACACTTTACCTACCTTTTGCATGCCACCTTTTGCTATTCCAATTTACCTTGAAATTTCAATGCCGCATTTTGTGTCCTCTGTTAAATTACTTTGTATTAGGTTGGTGCAAAAATAATGTCGTTTTTTGTCGTTAAAAAATACGTCAAAAACGACATTATTTTTGCACCAACCTAATAGATATTTAAATTTTTGTATTTGCTTTATTTTGGTGCCTCCAATTCGTAGTTGACATCTTGAGCTGTTCCTTTTACTGGCAAACCCAGATTCTGTTGTTTTACAATTGATGCTTAGTCCTTTCTTGCTTTTCTTTTACTACCTTCTCTAAGGGTTCCTGCAGTTTCCTTTCTGTGTCTGCAGTTAACTTCTAATTCTGCCCAGATTGCCTCACAGTAAAGATTAAATAAGTCTGGAAAAGAGGTTTACAGAAAAAAAAATTAAAAAAAAAAAAAAAAAAAAATATGGGCAAAACAGAAATTTTTGTTTTAGATTTCTTAATTGGTAAATTTCCCAAATATGTTGAAACAAAAGATGGTAAGAGGAATTTCAGACGACAAAAGGATGGTGGAAAAACAAGAATTTTTCTTCTGAGGCCTGACACCTCACCAGACATTTCATCAAATTAAACAATGTGTGTGGCGGAGTCATAGGGTTATAAAAGTAATTTATAAAATTATAAAAGAAATGCTCTTTAACAAAATTCAAATTTCAATGACACATTTTATGTCCTCTGTTAAAATACTTCCTATATATTTAAATTTTTGTATTTGCTTTATTTTGGTGTCTCCAATTTGTAGTTGACATCTTGAGCTGTTCCTTTTACTGGCAACCACACATTCTGTCATTTTACAATTGATGCTTAGTCTTTTCTTCTTGCTTTCCTTCACTACCTTATAAAGGAGTTCTTGTAGTTTCCTTTCTGTGTCTGCTATCAACACTGTGTCATCTGCATATCTAATGTTGTCGTTACCAATAATGAATCCTGGTAAGACTTCTAAGATTGTCTCAGGATTGCCTCACTCTAAATGTTGAATAAGTCTGGGGAAGTCAAAATTGCATAACAGTTCAGAATTGTTTGTTCTAACGATTTTTTTTTTTTTTGTTTCTTAATAATTTTTCTGTTTCTTAATAACTTGCTTAGCTTTTGGAAAGCATCTTCCACTATTCCAATGCCACTTTGGATTTCAGTGTCACATTTTCTGTCCCCTCTTAAAACACTTTCTAGATATTTAAATTTTTGACTTGCTTGATTTTAGTGTCTTTAATTCGTAGTTCGTGCCACGGGTCGTTCCTATTACTGGCAACCATGAATTCTGTTTTCTTACAATTTGTGTTTAGTCCTTTCTTCCTCTTTTTCTTTTGCTACCTTCTGTAGGGAGTTTCTGGAGTTTTCCTTTCTATGACTGCTATCAACACTGTGTCATCCGCATATCTAATGTTGTTAGGATTGCCAATAATGAATCCTGGTAGGACTTCTAATTCTCTCAAGACTGCCTCACTCTAAAGGTTAAATAAGCCTCGTGAGAAAATATGTCTTTGTCTCACACAAGTGGCCATGAAATAATCATATTTTCTTTATTTTAATTGTGCAAAAATATATTCTGAAATTTTGCAAGATTAAACTTTTTACATGAGAAGCAATAATCTGTCATTGTGCAGACCCCCCCCCCCACACACACAACTTCTTTTTTTTTTTTCATTTTTGTTTTTTTGCTCTGTTGTTTTAGTTGTTTTTTTAGTCAAGGGATTTGCATTTACTGCAAAATGAGTTTTAGCAAAATAGTTTTAATTAACCTATATACTTGTGTATTGTATGAGTTTTTATGATAAGTTTTTTATGCAAAAAATAGGGATCACACTATACGCAGTTAATTTTTTTTTTTGAAAAGGTTAAAAATCATGCATTTTCATTGACCAGTTGCACTATAGACATTTTTTTAATCAATTTCAGCCCATGAAATGATGAAAATGCATTTATTTGATGTCATAATTTTATATAACTATCATATATATATATATATATATATATATATAAAGACACATGATAGAAGATGTAAATGATAAAACTGTATTTATTTGATGTCATAATTTTATATAACCATCATTATATATATATATATATATAAGTTGGGTCAGATATAAGACACATGATAGAAGATGTAAATGATAAAACTGCATTTATTTGATATCATAATTTTAATTTTCAAGCTTCAGAGTGGACACACAAACTTTGAGATTTATATATTAGCTGCAAGTATAATATTAGTCTGGTGATATATTTGGGTTTGTTTTATTAACTGTTGATTTATTTATTTTTTTAATTGTTTTTTGACAATCTTTTCTTTATTTAGGTGCGTAACAAGGTTTACAGTCGAATATTAAGCTTGAGACCTCCAAATTTAATCTATCATGGAACGAGATCACCTGCAGAATTACTGAAAGCATCAGGACTTACACAAGTACGTACTCACAGATTTCAGGAGTTTTATCTCCTAATATTGTCCAATTTAAGAATTTACTAAGAGATTAATGTTAAACTTTTTAATTAACATGTTGACTGCCATGTCACCAATATATGGTGACATGATATTTCAGTTTACAGTGTGTCCCCAAACATTGGTGATGCTTATATTTTTATATTAAGTAGTTTTTCCAAATGTTCAAGACACTCTATCTATATTTCTATATAAAGGAATATCTGCAGCTTCCTATCAAATTTTGGGAACATGCATATGGTAGACAGCCTCTCTTAACCAAATATCTAATTGTTAGAAAATAATTATATTTTATATATATATATATATATATATATGTAAAATATATATATGGTGAGAGAAGAATTATTATTGAACTTTTAAAGGGTAAGCTTAAATATTAATGCAATGATTAAATGCAGCGAACAAATTTGAGTTTTTCTGTAGTTCATTGTTGCCTATCGCATCTACTCCTCCTTACCTATTATGATGGAGACCTAGTTAGAAGCCCTCTGCAGCAGCTAGCTTAAATGCTGCCTGATATATATTTGTGTGTGGGTGAAAATATATAGAAAATAGGAAAGAACTCGTTAGGTAAATAATCCAAAGTTCTTTAGTATTTTTGTTATTATTTTTAAAAAACAGTGCTCGATACAAAAGTAGAGCCTAAATATAATTATTTATTTGGCTCTTGTTTTGAAACACGAGAACTCTTATGTAGCGATGGAATCATATTTTTAAATAAATAATTATATATACATATATTTGGACAGCAATCTCTCTTTTATACAAGTTTCATTAAAAACAACTGACAAAGTATTGTGGTTAAGTTTTTTTTATTTAATTTTTCTTGTGTACTTGCAAGTTTTTATTGATAATCTCTAAAAGTATAGCCGAAAGCACTCAGAATATTTGGACAATTTCTACATAATTTATGTCCAAGAAAGAAAAAAAAATTTATAAGAACACAAGAAAAATCAAATAAAAAAAAACTTAACTGTAATATTTTGTCAATCACTTTCAGTGAAACTTATATATATGCATGATGGGCTCTCTCGTCAATTTCAATGTATAAGGATGCAGCAACCTCTTTCAGTTTTTATGTTCATGTCATTTGCGACACTTCAGTCTCACTAGTGACCTGCATACATGTCCACATATTGTGCAACAGCAAAGATCTCAGGGCGCATCGCCACAGGAATATTTGCTGACATTTTACATCATTCTCTTTTGTCTCTCAGCCAGTCAATATGACTGATTTTGAATATAATATATATCAACTTAAAAGCTGCCTTATCGGGCGGGCATTTAAGCTAGCTCCTGCAGAAGGCTCCTACCTAGGTCTCCATCACAATAGGTAAGGAAAAGTAGATATGATAGGAACAATAAACTAAAGAAGAACTCAAATTTGATCGCTGCATTTAGGCGTTGCATTAATATTTAAGCTTACCTTTTAAAAGTTCAACAATAATTTTTCTCCCACCATTTAATCTAAAGATAATTTGGTGTATGTAGGTCCTTACTTCCCGTACAAACAATTAACTGACTTTCACTGGATTTCACAATTAATTTTGATTATTCCCAAATTTATTTCCAAGTTATAAAAATTGTCATCATACAGAAAAATTTGTCGTGAAAAGTCAGGTAAAAAAAAAAAAAAATCACTGAAAACTTGGGAATTCAAAATTTCAGGATTGTGAGTCCAGATCCAATGTTTTTGATTTGCTCATGGTGTTGGCCTGATTCCTAAATAGTATATGTTGGGCTATTTACATTGTTTGGACTATTTTTTTGCCATATTTATCACAATATTTCAGCTGTTATATGTTCCGGCCTTCTTCAGGTGGTTGGAATGTCGAACTGAACCCTTTATTTCGCTTGCTGGGGTAGACTGTTCTAGTTCCACGTGCCATGTCTAATGGATGTCAGTTATCAGTTATCTCCTGTTAATTCCCCTCTCTAAGTTCTCTACCACCTTAACCAGGTATTGAAATCAGAAATATAGACAGATACTCTAGGAATAAAGTTGAAAAGACAATTTTATTTTGAAATACTGTAATAGAGAATGGTCATATTTTCATTTAAAATGTGCTATTAAAAGTTAGAGAGTTGTGTCCCTTTAATTTGAAAAAAACATGGCACACTGACATTCACATTTATTATATAGATAATCAATTCACCTCAGGCAAAGCAATAATGTCACTAAGGTGCAAGAGGCTACTTGGAGTGAAAGAGAATGAAAAAAACTTGAGAAGGGACTGGAAACCCAATCCTAAACAGGAAACAAGGCAAAAACCTCTACTCCTGTTCAAAAAGGTGCAGAGGCATGTGAATTGGATAATAGGCAATCTTATCTACTCCTGTTAAGGAAGAAAAAAATGAAGAAATAAGATACAAAATAAAAATAATAAATAAATAGTAAATAAAATTATAGAATTTACAATTTGGAAAATCTGAAGAATACTGTACAGACAAGAAGTAGTTGTCACTTTGAGTTGATGTCTTGGTTTCTCAGGGTAAGAAAACCATTCAGACAGCCATTTTCTCAAAAAAATATTAACACTAAAAACTTTCATTGATACTTAAGATATTCTTTTACAAAATATCAGAAAATAAATTGTGACCCTACATGACCTACACTGATTTTGGGGTGTCAGTCAATATGTTGATATTCATTTGAATCAATATCCAAACCTGTACACATTTCGTAATCTTTTTCTTTAATTTATTTTCTTTTAATCAGTTTCGCCCCATGCATGTCAGTAAAGGGTCACAGGGTGTGGAAGAATTAGGAACAGAAACATTAATAATAAGCGGAAAGATAAAAGCGTAATCAGAAGGACAAAAGATAGCGATTGACACTGCATTTAAATTTTTGCAGTTTAAAGTTGGCTGGAAAGCATGGAGCCAGAAGGAATTTCCACAAGTCAGAAGTGTGAGAAAAGAAACTGTTAGCATAGAATTTACGGCCACATCTAGCCAGCTCAGTTGTCAATTGCCGAGATCTTGATGCCAGTCTAGTACTGCACTTAAATTCAAAATTGCTAGGTACGATAGTGTAGAGCTCATCCGAACAATTACCATGAAAGTATTTATAGAAAAGGCACAGAGAGGCAATTTTACAGTGGTGGGCAAGTGACTGAAGATGAGCTGCCATATCAGAACCAATAATAATACTGATTCTTCTTTGGATTTTATCAAGGAGCTCAAGGTAAATAACGGGCACCAGACCATATGTGGCAGCAATATTCTAAGCCTGAACAAATAGTAGACTTATAAATATGTAAGATATATTCTAGAAAGAAAAATCGTCTTGTATGACACAGTGAACCAACTTTCTTACCAGCTGACCTAGAAATGGATTCGATATACTCTTTCCATTTCAGCTGAGAAAGTTAACCTGAGAAAGTGTAATGAGTCACTTTCCTGGAGGATAGCATCAGCCATACTGGTGGAAATAATGGAGATAAGTTTTGTTTTGTAGGTGTTAAAATTAACAAGCCATATTTTGCCCCAGTTAACAACGGACTTGAAGTCGTTTTGAACCATTTTGACCTTGCCTTGATAGGCAAATCAATCTGTTAGATTGATTTTCCTTCCTATCGAGGCAGGAGTAAATGGTTGTATCATCAGCGTAGATACCAAGTTGAGAGTTGATGTCATAAGGAAGGACATTAATGAAAATTAAAAACAGAGTAGGTTCATCGGGATAACTTTCATTTCATGATTTGATAGGGAAGATGGGATCAGTTCAAAAATTTGTTCAGAGACACCATAATATTTCAGCTTGTAGAAAAGACCTATATGCCAAACACAGTTAAAGGCTTTGAGATGTTTGGGCTTCACTGTTTTTATCTGAAGCATGATAGACTCTTTCTGCAATTATTGTCAGTACATCAGCAGTTGACCTGGAGAAACAAAAGCCATATTGCTTGTCTGAGAAAAGGCTCTGCGATGAGAGATGATGAACCAATTCAAAATTGATTTGGGTCTCTAGCAGTTTCTCAAAAAGAGGTCGAAGGCTAATAGGCTGATAATTGGAAGGGTCAGATGGTTCACCAGAGTTCTTAAAAATTAGAACAACAAATGCTGACTTCCAGGAAAGCAGGAGGCAGCTAGGCATTTATTATAGAGTTTAGAGAGAACAAGAGCCAGTTCGGGAGCACACTTTTTAATGACTATTACAAGGATGCCATTGAGTCCACATGCTTTGTGGGGATCTAGGTTATAGATGATAGCAGAAGCTATAGAAAGGGTTATATGCATATCAATAAAGTTCTAAGTTAGGCAGGGGTGCTCCAGATGCGTCAAGAGTAGAGTTTAAGGAGAATTTATGCGCAAAGCATTCTGTGTTATCAGCAGAGGAGGGTTAACACCTCAGATTGATTGAAAAGGGGAGTAATAGAGAGACCTTATACTTATTTAATATCCTATTAGAGAGCTGCCAGTAGTCATGAGAGCCAAAGTTGTTAGATGCTATATGGTTCCTCATTCTCTCACCAAACATGGACTTAGCTCCTTCAAGGACTTCTTTACATTACAAGGAGCAACAAATAGGCACCATTTGTGATGAGAGCTGTCATGCTGGTATAGCTGAGAATAGTTGTTCCTCTGTGGTATAGCAGCTGAGCATGCTCATGTGAACCATGGAGAGGATTGAGGTTTCACTTGGTATTTCTGAGAAGAGCCCATGCCGGCTTTGGCCAAAGAAGACAGTTCAGTGGCACAATTGGAAGGCTAAAGATGTCAGTCGATGTTATGAAGAAAATTATGGAGTGAGACCCAGTCAGCATGCTGGTAAGGGGGAAAAAGGTCTTATGAGTAGGGGGTTCCTATTTAAGAGATGATTTAATAGATATATTAATAAATACCACAGAGTGGTCTGAGTTACCAAGAGGGCAGTGTTGCAAATCTTCGCAAGATTGAGACAATGTATCATTTGAATGTGAAATGTTCCACTTAATCAATTTCATTTATATCCAGTGTTTATTGTCATATTAATAATTATAAGATTTAATGGGAATAAAAAGCACAGGTTATTAACAAATTTATTTTTGAATAAACTACCATATTTGATGGCATATAAGACGCATGGGTGTATAAGAGGCACCCCTATTTAAGCAGGGAAAATCAAGAAAAAATTAGTAATTAGTAAAATTATTAGTAAATGGTACAGCCTAGGCTATATTTATCTGGTATTATTTTGGTTAAACAAGCTATGATTACAATTAAATGAAAAATAAGAAAGAAAGAACACAAGCCTATAAAAACTTTATTATATCCAAAGGTAAGAAAAACAAAATAAAAATCAAGCAATTATTACAACTGAACAAAACAGTAAAGTTACCATTAAAATTCAGTCAAAATTTTTCCTTTATATGATTTGTACAACCTGCGTCTTGTAAACCAAAACGTCTTAGTGGAATAATTAGGGTACTAAAAATTATGTTTGTATTTATACCAATGCAACTGAACTTTATCGCAAGAAAAATATTAATGAAACACATATATTTTACAAGTATATAATTTGAATTTATTCCATATAATTTTAGTGAAATAAAGTACTAATATTAAATGTGATGAAATTAATATAATGAATATTATCAATGATAACACTTTTAATTTGCATAATAGCCTTTTAAATAATGACCATAGGTATATGAAAGTTACTCTAAAGTCTAAGCTAATAAGAATTGCCAGGTAATTAACTTCGGCTGACTATTCTGAATTTTAAACCTACATATGGCATATAAGATGCAGGGGAATTTTAAAAGATATTTTTAGTAAAAAATAAAAATAAAAAATAAGTGTACCTTTATGTGCTGTCAAATATGGTAATTACAGGTAGCACAGGTGAGAATAGAAAATTTTAGTTTTCTATAATTTATCACATGCCTTTTATTCAGACTATTATTCTTGTCTTGGTTCTCATATTCAGGTAGTACAGCAGCAATGAGTATTCCATTCAGGCTATTGTTCTTAGGTCTTTTACTCAGGAGTACAGTAGCCAAGATGAGCAGGGTAATCTGAACAGAAAGGAACATAATAATAATAATTGCTCATCTAAAAAATTTGAGTGTAAATTATCAAATTAGCACAGACCATGTGCCATGTTGAATAATTACACTTCATGGCATTTCCATCAGCTGTAAGACCCACTTGGCATCACCTATCTCCACTACAAGTAACATACAACATTGTATTGGGTTACATGGTACCAGCTGCTAAGATTAATCCCTGACCTATACTTGGGGAAGATAATGGAGTGGTTTCCAGTGGTTGTTTACACACTTTGGAATTCAAAGTAGCTCTTCTCCTAGACTGGTTACCACCCAAGGCTAGAGATTCCAGATTAAACTACTATTTAACCCATAACTGGAGGAGGTGAAAAGATGGATTCACACATAAGTGTGAAAGTGAAGGTAGTGGACTCTGTCAGAAAATGAATTTCAAGAAAGGAAACTCTGCAGCCGAAGCGACTAGAAACATTCACTCAGTTTAAGGAGAGGAATGTGTGAATGAAAGAACTTGCAGAAGATGGTTTTCAAAATTCAGAGGTGGAGATTTCACCCTTGAAGTTGAAGATCGAACCGGACGTCCAGTTGAGTTTGATGAAAAGCTTCTTGAAGCATCCCTTGAAGAAAATCCTGCTTTATCAGTTGAGGAATTGGCAGTGGTTCTCAGTTCAAATCATACAACTGTTCATCGTCATCTTCAACAACTTGGAAAAGTTCCTAAACTTGGAAAATGGGTGCCTCATGAATTGTCTGACAACAACCTCAAATCCCGAGTTGACATCTGCTCTTCTCTCCATTCTCGCCAATTTGTTTCACCTTTTTTGGATAGACTTGTGACTGGCGACGAAAAATGGATCTTTTATCGAAATGTTAAGCATTGTAGACAGTGGCTTGGTAAAGGGGAAGGACCCCAGCCACAGCCGAGAAGGGAACTTCATGGGCAAAATGTTCTTCTTCCAATCTGGTGGGATCACCAAGGAATAATCCACTTTGAATTCTTACCACCTAATGCAACAATTAATGCTCAAATATACTTTCAGCAATTAGAGCATTTGAACCAAGCTTTGAGGAAAAAAGACCTGCTCTAGTGAATCGAAAAGGGGTGATGTTTCATCAGGACAATGCGTGACCCCACACAGCAAGAATCACGTTACAAAAGATCGAAGAACTTGGCTGGGAGAAAATTCCTCATCCACATAATTCTCCCAACCTTGCTCCTTCAGACTACCATTTGTTTTGTAGCTTACAGAATCATTTGGAAGAAACAGCTTTTGTAACACAGGAAGAGGTTAAAACTGACATTTGTGAGTTCTTCGAATCAAAGCCAAAAGAATTTTGCAGTAATGGAATTAGTGAGCTTGTTAATAGATGGAAGGAAGTTATAGATAATCAGGGAAAATATATTGTCCATTGAATCTGTAATTGAATGTAACATTTGGTCACTTGTTTTTTTTTATTCAAAATTCAGACAGAACATATGGGAGGACCTGATAAATTGGCAGCAAGGTCTTCTCAATTCACACTTGAATTGGCTAGAAGGGACCGTAAGTTCTATGCTAATGGTTTCTTTTCTTGTTTGTGGAGCTCTCTTCCAGCTCCATCCTTTCTAACAACCTTTGCATTCAAATTTTTGAAGATTTATGTCAATGTGATTGATTACTTTTCTATTGTTTATGCTCTTTAATAATGTTTCTGTTTTTTGGTGGGGTTTTCCACACTCAGTAACCCCCTTAGTGACTTTACTGCCTTGCATGGGGTGATAAATTTAATAAAGAATTTTTTTTTTTTTTTTTAATTGAAAGTTCACTTGTTAAATACAGATTTTTTTTTCTTATTCTTTTTCTTAAAGAAATGGGTACAGAGAGAAATCTCCAACTTTGAATACCTGATGCAACTCAATACAATTGCGGGTCGTACGTACAATGATCTCAGCCAGTATCCAGTTGTAAGTGGAATAAAAAAAAAAAACTTTTTTTTCATTTGCTGGTTAAATCCAATAGCACATTTGAATAGTAAAACATACTTTCCAAAAACTAAGAAAAGTATTAAGAAACAGGAAAATTTCATTAGAAATCAAGAAACAAGTGCTGAATCTTAATCCTCCTATATGGCAGTGAATACAAGACAATTTCTTCATAGATGAAGAGACGAGAAAATAAATTTGGTCCTATAGGAGAACGCTGAGAGTATCATGGACTGAACATGCGAGTAACGAGGAAGTTTTAAGGAAACAAAAAAGGTCACTTATATTTAGAATCAGAAATCATGATGAAAACAGGCTTGGATAATTTGACACTCAATAACACTAGATATACTGAATGCAAGATGAGTATGTTACTCTCTATTCTGCCTAACAAGCTTGTATAAATTGATGGCAGGACAAATGTTGGATTACAGCTCAGACCAGACAACAGGTTTGTTGACAGGTGCAGCTTTTTCCAGTCAGATGCTTGTGGCTTAAAACCAACCTTTTAGCCAGATTGTTACCCACAAATGAAAACTATGTCAATTTCTAGCAGTAAACCAGATTTTATTCTAGGGTTGTAACCTACTGTTACTGACAAGCAAAACCAAGATGAGAATGGGGAGGTGAACAGTCTAACAGGCCTTCTTACCCTTGTTCTCCATGGATTCCCTCAGTCTCTCTGACTTTATGCAGGCAGTGGAGACTGTCTTTTAGAGAACATTGTTCTTTGTCTAGTCATCTTTGTATAAAAAGTAATTTATCTTCATTAAGTGACCCTCTTTGTCCAAGCCACCTGCTATGTACTTGTGAAGTCCATTTCACTACTGATAACCATGGAGGAAAACAAATGTCTGAATCCCTTTTTGGGACCGGTCTAGATGTTGACCATTTAATAAGATATCAGCTGATTGATAATGCTACACAGAGAAGGAAGAGTATTAAGGGACAAATACTGCTTACTAAATGATAGGTAGTTGTAGAGAGTCATGATAACCGACATCCTGGTTATTAAATTGAATTGTTGTACTTGTTTGATCTTGGTATCACCAATTTGAATGTTAGGTTGTCTTTTGCTAGGTCAAATATCAAAAAACCTAAATTGTGACAGAAATTCTAATTAGAAAAATATGCAGATATGTTTTTATGCATGTGTGTTTCACTTCAAATTTTTCTTGGATGCAAACAATTGTTTTCTTTTTTTTAACTTAGCATGTGTAGAAATTGTGCAAATGGTTGTTCATTCTGTGAAAAGATCGTCCAGCATTCATGGCCGTTTTGGAGATTCAATGTTACATAAGAGTTCAACACTTTGGCTCCTTACAATGTTTTTTCTTTCTCAGAATTTTAATGTTTTCTTTGTTTTCTTTTTTAACTACACAACTAAAATATCAAAAAATCTAAATATTGAGGGTTAGTGTATATTCTAATTAATATATATATATATAGGATGGGTATAAAGTCACTATACAGTTACTTACAATAACAATTACAAAAAAAAAAGCAATTAATCAACAGTCCAGAAATTTATTAATAAAGTGATTCTGGTTAATAACAATAAAGTGCTATGGTGAACAATAGTAAATTAATTACTGATATTATTCAAATTGCAAGCCACCTGCTTCAATGCTTTGCTTTTTATTATAAGTAGCTGTATAGCGACCTTATTGCCATGCTGTGTGTGTGTGTGTGTATATATATACACACACACACACACACACACATACCTATGTATGAAATGCAACTTAGTTTCATTGTTCTATCAACTCATCAGCCATGAATTTGTGCCTGATGAGTTGAACAACAAAACTTTAAGTTCTACTTTGAACATAGGTATATGTATATTTATTGATATATACTTCTTAGCTCTGTCTAACCACATTGAGCACTCTTTTGTTTACACCTTATATTAAATTAGGTAAATATTTATTCACTTACCTGTGTATGCACATCTATACAGTTGCTCATATCTAGGTATTTGATTGATCCATGTCAATACCTATATATATATATATATATATATATATATATATATATATAAAATATATGTGTGTGTGTTTTATTAAAAAATCTAGCAGCAGGGCCCGGCGTTGCCCGTACTTGATTCAAAAATCATACGACTCGTACAGCAATCGCTATCACTTAAAATATTTTTGCCCTTCCTTGCCTTTAAAGGAGTGCCCTTTGCCATGCTGATGTTGCTACATGCCTTACTTCTTGCCTATCTTACGCTGCAAAATTTTTCTAAGCTCTATACTAAACATTAAATCTGTTACGAAAAAAGAACTAAACAAAATGAACGCAAAACAATCAGCTTTAAAAAAGAACTCATAACTGGAAAACCCCGAACGAAAAAAGAATGTTAACAACAAATACTTTTTCACACCCAACCCACTTCTGCAGAATTAGAATCAACGTTGAGTTTAAGCAAGCGAATGAGCCAATTGGTGTAAAGTGCCATGCAGATTTAAATTTTTCCCACTTGTGATGAATGCAGCTATTGATTTTTTTTACATGCTATTATGCTAGTTAAATTTCGTGTCAGTCAGCTGTTGGCTCTCACGCTGGCCAGTAGAATCTTCCTGCCTATTCGTGGCAGCCAGCTATAGGCTCTCACTCTGGCCAGTAGAAAATGGCCGCAAACTACATGAAAACTGCCGTAGAAGCATGAAAAAATTGATTATTTCCACTATCGATGGGAGTTGGAAAATGCGAAGTCGGTCTTGGCCTTTCCACTAACTTGAAACATGTGCATGTAAATTTTGGTGCAAATTCATTGAAAATTGCAGCCGTACATTCGTTACACACACGCACACATCTTGCCTTTTATAGATAGAAATATAACTGACAAGGTGCTTCTCTTAAGGTTTTTTGGCAAACTTAGACCTTTGTGTCCACAAAAAAAACTCAGAATGTCAAAAGAACAGTTTTCCCCTTGACACTGCTATTATTTTGATTACCTTCATACTTCAGTAATGTTAATTGTTTAAAAGTGATGATTAGAATTGGAATAAAACCTAAACATATGATGGAAGTAAATTTATACAGTTTTTGTTCTTGAGAATTGCCAACAAAATTAATGACTACTATTTATTAGATTGTTTATTTACACTATTACATTGTTTATTTGAATGGTTGGCAAAATATCAGCTAATATCAACTGATTCAAACTTTATAAAATGGTAAATATATATATATATATATATATATATACACACACACACACACTTTTCACTATTCTCCCCACTCAGAGAAATTATAACATGTGAATGCAACAGTGTGAACAGCTAAAAATTGAGAGGGTCTTACTTGTAATATTCTCAAAGGGAAAGGCAGCCAGGACAATGATGTCCTCTATGTTCCTTGATGGGACAATGTGGATTTTATTTCGATTATTTGCCCTACTGCTGTGGGGGCTTATAACGTCTATCTTTCTAGCAGTCTACATCACAACTGGGGTCCATCACCCTACAAACTCACATCACTCACTGGCCGTCATGTGACCCACCTGAATTCCTCTTACCCAAAGGGAGATAATCACCATCTTCATCCTTACACCTTTATTTAATCTATGGAGGTAGTTTGTTCTCATTCTGTTGCACATCCCTAGAGAAATCTCATCTCGTTCTTATTTAATGTCCTTCAGTTATTGCTCACCCTGTTACCACTGAGTCTGAATGCACACTGCCTGGATCAGGGATTGAACTCAATTGTGTGTACTTGGACTCATGGGAATTTGGCAAGCAATAACTGAGCAGTACTAAAAATAAGAAATTGATGAGATATTCCTAGACATAACCGGTGTAATGAGAAACAGGGCAACAATGGAGATAAATGTTTGGGGGGGGGCGTAGAATTTAGCCTTAACTTATCAAAGTCCACCAACATGGTTAGTGGCAAGAGCATGTAAAATTTTCAGTACATCATTGCTTTGATAGTTTTCTTTTATTGTATTTTGTTAAAATAAAACCGTGTAAATATACTACTTATGAAGCAACTTAGTGTATTTTTGTTTGTTTTTGTGTATGTGTTTGTGTCATATAGGAAGAAAATGAGTAACTACCAACACTGAGGATTTGAGAGTGACTCTGGACTTATGAATATATGTTTCTTGCCAGATGTTTAAATAGAGGTGTCAGGCTACTGACTGCTGGGATTATTGAGTGGAACTATCCAGTTGAATTAGTGTGAATTATTTGATGATTTGGGTTTTGATTCAGGATTTACTGGATTATTAAGCTGAGCTATGCTACTAACAAAGTATTCAGTGAAATGGTTAATTATCTTTGGTTGACTTTTACTTCTTTTTTCTTGTTAAGTATTTATTTGCGGTTGTAATTAAATGTTTTATCTTATCATTGAAGTCTTGAGTTATACTTAATCATTAATGGCCATTGTACGTCACAAAAGTTTGTGTACTCTTTGTGGCAAAAGCTGAAATTTTCTATTTATATTGCATCCTCAAAAGGCCAAACTTAAAAAGCATATTCTTGGACAGTGATTCTTAAACAAGATGCACTTAGTGCTCCTAGGGGAGAAATTTCTAATCTAAGGAGAAGCATTTCAGTCATCTCGTAATAATGGTGAACAAATTACTAGATTATGATTCAATTTATTTTTCTTTTCAGTTTCCCTGGATCCTATGTGATTATGAATCAGAAAAATTGGACCTTGAAAATAAGGAGATTTATCGTGATCTGTCCAAACCAATTGGTACTGTCAATCCGAAGCATGAAATGGAGGTTCGAGAGAAGTCAGTGATTACTTTTTAATTCATTATTTTATTAAAACACAATTGAACACCATTTAAAACCTATATGAATTTGTCTCAAAGCAGGAAATTTATGGGTCAAGAGCTTTAAAGCAATCACAAAATATTACCTATAAATTCAACCTTTTTTTATTGATTTTAACTTTTGCATTCAGCCTCTCTCTCTCTCATATATATAAATTAACTGATTTAAGAATATGGTTCCTTCGCTACACAAGAATTTCCATGTTTCAAAAACCGAAGCTAATTTAGCCTTGCTTTTTGAAATGTGTAACGAAGGAACCATATTTTTAAATCAGTTAATTTATAGCATTTATGTTCTGTAAATTTACATTGAGCACTGTTTTGTAAAAATAAAGATATTAATAAGAACACCGGATTATATATCTTACTGTTCTTTTTCTTCTATTAGGTTGGTGCAAAAATAATGACGTAATAATGTCGTTTTTTGACGTAACGTCAAAAAACGACATTATTACGTCATTATTTTTGCACCAACCTAATACTATAATATATAGTGTTGTAAAAGTGATGCCCCCACCCTTTTTTTTTTTTTTTTTTGAACTGAGGTAGATAGGATGACATGCAGCAATTGAGTGGCCATCACGATCACCAAACCTTACGCCACTAGACTTTTTCTTGTGGGGTGGATACTGAAAAATTATTTACAGGCTCACATCGAAAGCAATTCCTGTAATTAAAACAAAAAATTTCCGATCAGTTTTCTGAAATTAATGTAGTAATATGTGAAATGGTATATAAAAGTATTGCTGATGGTTTTCTATGTGGTATTAAACATGAAGTGGGGCATTTCGAACATGTTTAATAGTTTTTGGGATCATAACAAATGTTGTTTTTGATGTGGTAATATTTATAAATTTTCTTAAACTATTGTAATTTATTTTTGTTCAATAAAAATTAATAAATGGAAAAGGGCATTGCTTCTACCACACCCTATATGATATGTGGGTAATGGATCGCAGCTCAGATTGGAAAGCCGAGTTCAAATTCCAGTTGAGGTCATTACATTCACTTATGTACAAATACTCTTAGAAAAAGGTATGGATCCATCTCCTCTCCAGCTATGGGTAAGTAGCAGGACAGACTGCATTTTATAGCCTTGAGTGTCAACTGGTCTAGGAGAATGACAACTCTGAATTCAAAACCTGAAGAGAGGTCATTTGGGAATATTGTAGCATACCATGTGCCCAAGTTCTCTGTATTCAGCTCTTTCCCAAAAGTGTGACTGGTTCTGCATAAGCCTTCAGCATTATGATCAAATCATATGTGCAGGTTGTCTGGCTGTTTGGTTCTAAGAACTAAACTGCTGGACCCTCATCCTCTTGGAGTCAGTTCCACAAAGGAGTTTCATGGGAAGAAACTGCTCAAGAGGAACTTTCATGTCACTGGAATATGAAGGGAATGAGGGTGGTTGGTTATAATGGGCGTGGCATGGTGGGTCTTAGCCTTGAAGGTTAGAACTGGTTGTACCAAAGAATGTAGTTTGTCTGAACACTTTCCATAGAAATGGTGATAAAACAGCTAAAGATTGGCAATGTTTTGTCTGTGGGAAAAGGATTGTATAATAGAGTGGAAAATAATTCATCACCCACAAGGACATGGAGAGGTTTTTGGACTCTATTCAGACTGTGGCAGCTCCTGCCCCTATATAGTGACTGTATTCCATTTCAACCTGAGCTGACTCTTGTGAACATAAGGATAGTAGAAATAAGACATGGAACTGACCATTTTTCCAACATCTTTCGTGATAGATCGTATGTACAAGTTCCACTTGAAGTCTTCTTTGAATTTCATTTTTAATCATTTTATTTACCTATTCCTTTTTATTATCCTTTTACTCTTTATTAATTCTTTTTTTCAAAAATTTTTTAATTGAAGTGAATTTAGTCCCCCACCTTTTTTTTTTTTTTTTTTTTTTTTTTTTTTGTCTTCCTTGCAAAGTTAATGCTGGTACATGGCCATATTAGCACTGTTTCCCCCACCTAACTCCCTTGATGCGGGATTTAAATTCAGACATACTATATGGCCAAAAAAAAAAAAAATTGTAACTTCTGCTTAATTTTCATCTACGAAGCCCTGTGAAAAAGTATATCGTTGAAAAGGAATAGGTAAATAAAATGATTAAGAATGATACATACAAATAAGACAGGTGATGATAAACTTTTTCACCTGGCTTTGTAGATGAAAATTAAACAGGATTTTTTTTTTTTTTTTTTTTTTTTTTTTTTTGCCATATAGTATGTCTGAATTTAAATCCCAATGTGGCTTCTCTCTTCTCTTTAAAATATATGTATGTCAGCCGTCAATATACCACATAATACCCTTGAGTGCTTAGCCTTGGAGTGGGTAGAATGGCGATCAACGTGTTTTAGTGAACTCAGCAATTTTCAATCTGCTTGTCTGAATCATCTTGAAGAAGTGAGTGCAAGATCTAAAAGGTCAGCCAATCTAAAAGTGAATCAATAAGCTGGCAGATCCTCATAACTTCGAAACCGATGGGAGAGTCCATTATATATAGTCTAATGCCTCGTCCCTTAATGATGTAGATAATCACACCTTTCCACAGATTCCCTCTCTTTATTACCTATAAATTGCTATACATTTTTGGCAAAGTGGTTTCCTGTTGTCTTCCCCACTTTTTGTTACTCAGGGATTTTCCTTCTCTTTGACTGGTTGCCACTTAAAACAGAGCCCAGTCTAATTTATTTAACTTAGGAGTAAATATGTTCGCCTATCACCTGGTTCACACTCCTCCTCCATCTTTTGAACAAGAGTAAACATTTATCTCTTGTTTCCGTCTAGGATTGGGTTTCTGATTCCTTCTCCTGAAGTGTTCTCATTTTCTTTCTTAGTAACCCTGTGCATCTTAGGGTCTTTATTGTCTTGCTTGGGGTGAAATTATTAAAAAAAAAAAAAAAAAAAAATGAAGAGACAGATTCACGTGTTTTGAAAGGGAATTTCTGTGAAAAATTATGCTACTCGCACAGCTCTTAACTATATAAATTTTTTTATGAATTGGTACCACCCCATGCAAGGCACTAAAGCCACTAAGACACAAGGAGTCACTGGGTGCAGAAGAATTAGAAACAGAATCATTAATAATGAGTGGGAAGAGAAAAGAGTAATCAGGAGTACAGTAGATAGCAACTGATATTGCATTTAAATTTTCACATATTGAAGATGGCTGGAAAACAAGGAGCTGGAAGGGAGTTCCACAAGCAAGAAGTGTGATAAAATCAATTGTTAATTGAGATCTATATACCTGTTTAGTACTGTGCTTAAATTCAAAAAGTTTTGGTACTATAGCGAAGAGTTCATCCAAATAATTACCATGAAAATTTATTGTAATCTTGTTATATTAACTGTACATTTTAATATTGAATAAATTGCAACATATTTAATGTATTGCACCTGAGTTTTTCATCAGAGTATTATCGATGCAGGGTTGCCTTGGAAGGTTTGCAAAGCACAATTTGTTTGCCTTGTGCTAATCTCAGCTGACACATCATTTTCTGCTTTCTTTTTGTCTTTCAGATTTGATTTGTTTGAAGATCCCAGCGGCACCGTGGAAAAGTTCCATTATGGGACTCATTATTCCAATGCGGCCGGGGTTCAACATTTTATGATCAGGATGGAGCCTTTTACAACTTTGCACATTCAGTTGCAAAGTGGCAGGTGAGTGAAGAGATCAAATTTTACACAATGTCAGATTTTAGGATATGTTTATATATGCAATATATCATGCGAGTTTCAACTTGAAAAGAAAAATATTTTAACACAACATTTAATCTATTACAAGGCTCGAGAGCCACTCAAAGTAAATGGCTACTGTTAAAAATACTGAGAACTTGTTTGTTTTCATAATAAAACCTGACATCTACCCCAAAGTTCTTTCTTTTCTAACACAACATTTATTCTGTTACAAGGCTCGAGAGCCACTCAAAGTATGTGGTTACTGTTAAAATGGTAATTATGAATGATGTGTTATATGAATGGTAGAAGGTGGTAAGAATAAGAATAACAATTAGCTCTTGAAAAGATCAAGTGTTTAGGGAAGCACCCACATGGGAGCCTGTTCCACAAAGTGGTAGTTCTAGTGAAATTTCTATCTGAATAGAACTTCCTTACAATTTGAATACACAGGAAATGATGATGATTCAACACTGAAAATAGTTTTAAGATATGGTATATTTATGGGTAAAAGTGCTCAATATCAGAGGGATAGACTGTGTGTAAATATATGCATGGACACTGAATAGCAACAGACTGTTTCATGCTTGAACACAATCTTCAGACCTGAAGATTGCATGAAATGAACAGTTGTCACTTAGTGTTGACCTCATTGTCTACTCATATACACAAATCTGGATGTCATCATTCAAGGAGTACATGATGAATTATTCAATAGAAAAAGACAAAGCACATTTCTAAAAGAGCATTAATATTGGTTCCAATTGTGAAATAATGGTATTTGATCATATTGGTTCCTCTTAGAATAATGGTATTTGATTGTAGTGATTCCTCTCAGAATAATGATGTTGATTCTTCTTAGAATATCAGCACTTTTTGTTTGGGGGTCTATTTTCAAACAGATTCTTTTTTCTTTATTCTTTTTTCAGGTTTGATGTTGCTGATCGGCAGTTCCATTCAATTCCTGCTTCCTGGCAGTCTGTTTATGAAAATCCAAATGATGTCAAAGAATTGATTCCCGAGTTCTTCTATTTACCTGAATTCTTGTATAATAGTAATAGTAAGTAGCATTTTGGAGATTTCTTTGAAAGTTTTAAACTCTTGAAGCAGATCTTTTTCATCTGTCATTGTTTTTTAACATTTACTGATAACAAATATGCTCAATAATTTGTTACACAGTTTGCTATTTATACCATCAGTCTCTTGCTTGTGAATGTTATATTCAAAACATTTCAGCCGTTGTATCCTCAAGATATCATTTAGGTGTCTCTCTTCCCACTCAGTATCTTGGAATTTCAAACTGAACCCATTACTCAAACACTTGTTCCAATTAGGTTTTTCTAAAAAAAAAAAACCCAAAAAAAAAACTACTGAACTGTTACATGGTATCTGTCCCCCCTTGTATGGTAATAAATGTTGGACAATCTCTTCAAAGATGAAGAAGACTTGAAGCAACAGAAATATGGTTTTACAGAAAGATGCTGTGGATAGCATGGACTGAACATGTGAGCAGCAACAAGGTTTTGGAGGAAATGGAAACGAAAAGGAAACTAATACTTAACATCAGGAAGAGGCAGTTGAAATTTCAGAGGCATGTAATGAGGAATGAGGGCTTGGAAAATCTGATACTCACAGGACAGATTGAGGGACTTGATGAACTTGAGCAAACGGATAATAGAACAGGTTTTGGGAGAAATAATAAAAAGACAAAACTTCTTAAGAGCTACAAGGGACAGGAAGATGTGGAGGGCCATGATCGTATCCATCCTGAAAGGGCACAGTACATAAAAGAAAAAACCTAGGGAGATATTTCATATTGGTACTCCTCTACCCCTGAAACATTGAAAGGTGAATAAGAACAATCTTCCCTTTTGATTGAATAAAGGTTGCTGTTTGAAATTCCAAGAAAGCTACTGACAGACAAACAGCTGAAGACGACTGGAGGGTACAGTGGCTAAAATGTTGGGATTATTTTAACCAAAAAGAGGATGCTGGTCTGAGTAGCAAAGCATATAAAGATATGTAATATATAAAAGATACATATAAAGATATTTCCTCATCTCAAAAGTTTTGACAAAAATGCTCACGAAATTATATACATGGATTTTATATACATTCACAGATCTTTAATAGGACAAAAAGCATTAGTATATTTTCCAAAAAAAACTTGTAGACATGTTTAACTGGAAAAAAAAAAATAATCAGATTTTTTTTCTTGTAAGCCATTACAATGTACTCTACCAAAAATGAACACACATTATTATGTTGTTCATATTACGGTGTAACCCGGATATAAGAGAGTTGTCGGGACCGGAGAAGAAGTCTCTTATATCCGGGTTTGGTCTATTATATATACATTAACACAGGCTCTAATTTGGGACCAGATAAAATCTCTCTTATATGCGGGTTTCTCTTATATCAGGGTTTGGTCTATTATATATACATTAACACAGGCTCTAATTTGGGACCAGAGAAAATCTCTCTTATATCCGGGTTACACTGTATGTTATTATTGATATGACATTTTATTTTTATTTTCTGTTCATTGAAACTTTTTCTATTTTATACTAAAGAGAAAACAAAAACTCTTTCTATAAGGATTATTTTAATATAACATATATTCCTATAAGGATTTTGATATAACACAAATTTCTATACTGATTAATTTGGTTTGTTTTGTTTTATGGTATATCAACCTCAATGGGTTATTTAATGCCGACAAGATCTTTATTGCTGGTAATATTTTTTTCAAAAAAGTATTGCTTGTATTAAAACCTATTTTTATACTTTAATAGTGTTTTGACCCCATTTTGAATCCATAGCTGGGATTATTTTAACCAAGAGAAGGATGCTACCACCCCAGGTCAGGGTGAACCTGAGAACATTAGCAATTAAGAGGTGATTCCACGCTCCTCAAAACCTCCTTATCAGAGGCCTTGTTGTTGGACATAGTTTATCGTCTTAACCAGGATACTCTATAAGGATTATTTACTATAATCCTTATAGAAATTTATGTTAATCAATTGAAGAATGCCCTAGAATAAATCAGTCAATTTATGATAACAACTTCTACATGTCATGTCTCTTCAGGACACAGCAATTCAGCATTCTTTTCTTCATTTCTAATTAAATTTTCCTGTGTCTTAATACTTTGTTTAGCTTTTGAAAAGCATCTTTTTCTATTGTTGGGAGTCAGAAATCTATGAAAGTACAGTAAAACCTCGAATTAATGGCCCTGGAACCAACAAACTCCAGATTTAACTTTAAAACTTTATTTAAAGGTATATAGTAACTTAAAAATAAAATACACACACACATTATATATATATATATATATATATATATATACACTGTATTTACATTTATTTACAATAACTTTATACTGTACTGGGTGCTTTTAGGCCACAAAAAAAAAAGTACTTCAAATTAACTGACAGATGGCTTTAATGAATGACCCCCCCCACCAATTAGTCTGTTAAATTAAGGTTCCACTGTATAAAAATACATTTTTATAGTAAAAATTTCCAGCAATAAATTTTAATAGTAAAAAAAATAATTCTAACAATAAATTTTAATGGTAAAAAAAAATAATTCTAGCAATAGAATGTGGAACTAGAACAATCTACCCTGGTGGACAAAATAATCACCTGAAGAAGGCCAGAGTGTACAGCCACCGAAACGTTGTGAATATGGCATTGAAGATGAGGATAACAGTCTGAATAATATAAATAATGCAAGTAATCGTAATACCTCATCTCAGAGATAGACACATTTAAATAGTAAAATAAAAATATCTTGTAAAAAAAAAATTACCAAAGCTCCCTGAAAAATTAAATTTTGGCATTAAATAACCCATAAGGAGTTAATATGCCGTTAAACAAACCAAACTTTTCTATTGTCCTTTTTTTTTTTTTTTTTTCATATGACTTCCTTATTGTTCACATTCTTTGTCCATGGTATTCTCAGCATTCTTCTGTTGAACTACATCTCTGTTACTTTAAGTTATCCTCTTCATCTGAAAAGAAATTGTCCAGCATCCAATGCCATGTAGGAGGATTGGTATTACATAGCAGCTAAGCACTCATTTCTTTGATCATGTTCTTTTGGTTGCTTCCTGTCATCCAAACAATTCTTGGAGTGGCAAACTCATCTCAAAAGAGCTGAAGAAAACAACAGAATATTTGTTGCAATTATCAACCAAATCTACTGAAATTCAAATACATTACTGAATTGATTATTTTTTTTTTTTTCTTCAGATTTTGATTTAGGTACCCTCCAAAACAGCAAAGAAAGTGTCCATCATATTGTCCTACCAAAGTGGGCCAAAACAGCTGAAGAATTTATATACATGCACAAAAAAGCTCTGGTATGTCCATTCATTAATATTTGATTTGTATAAAGAAAAACATTTTATTTACATTATTCAGACTATTGTTCTCATCTTTGTCGCCATATTTATTACGTTTCGGCCGTTGTACACTCCGGCCTTCTTCAGGTGGTTGGAATGTCAAACTTAACTCTTTATTTCGCTCACTGGGGTAGACTGTTCTAGTTCTACGTGCCATGTTTAATGGATGTCAGTTATCAGTTATCTCCTGCTAATTCCCCTCAGAAAGTTCTCCACTGCCTTAACCGGGTATTGAACTCACACTCTTTGGGTCCTGTCACTGGATCTAACTAACGCCTTTATCCTGTGCCATGTGCCCTTGAAACGTAATAAATATGGCGAGAAAGATGAGGACAATAGTCTGAATAATGTAAATAATGTACATAATACCTTATCTCAAAAATATAGACAGATACAAAAAAAAAAAAGCTTTTATTTACTTTATACCTACACATTCAGAGGCACAAAAATATCCTGGTATATCTCAGCTGCTGTAAATTTTCTTAACCTTTTCACGACCCACACATGATTGCAGTTGTTTGAAGTAATAATAATTGTCTTAAGTCATAATTTGTATTTTAAAATGATCTGTAAGCACATATCGTATTTCAGTTTTTTCTGTGTATATTATCAGTAAAATAATCAGAATTAATGCTCATTGGATATATAAAAAATGTATTAAAATATTATTTACACTGTTAACAGGTATATAAAATGTATTAAAATATTATTTACACTGTTAATAGGTATATAAAAAAAATGTATTAAAATATTATTTACACTGTTAACATTTGGACTATTAAGTTAGAAAACATATGGTAATAGCAATATTTAAAAAAGATATTAGCCAAATTTTTTTTTTATTTTTTAAAAAATTATTATGTATAGCTTTCATACCAGCTAAAAAATTGTGTCAAAAGAATGGTTATTCCCTTGATGCCACTATTAATGTATATAGTTTTGACTTCCTTGGCAATGTTTATTTGATTATAAAAATATGTAAATAAAGTAAAATGCAATATTTATTATTTACCTTTTACAAATAAATGAATTTGAAGAAATCTTTTATTCAGAAATCTATAAAAACTTGGAAAATTATCAAAATATGTAAACCAAGTACAATGCAATATTTACGATTTTGTAAATAACTATGAAAATCAGCAATGTTTCTTTACAAGTTTTATAATATGTGAACCAAGTACAATGTGATATTTATTATTTACCTTTTATAAAGATTTATTATCTATTTTATAAACAAAAAAATAAATTGGAAAAGAAATCTTTTTATCCAAAAATTGGTAAAAACTGCCAAAATTATCAAAATATGTAAACAGTATTAATGCAGTATTTATTATTCACCATTTTATAAATAAATAGTGTTTAACATCTTTCTTGTCATTTCTCAAGAATAATGAAAATGTATAAATCTACTTTTATATATTTCATTTTTATTCAAATTCTAATCATTGTTTTTAAAAACAATAAACATTGCTGAGAGTCAAAGGACTGTCGTTTTGACACAATTTTTTTTGGCAGACAGATGTTAAGCATTGCCAAAAAATCTACCTATTTTTACAAGTGAGAACATAACCCTTTAGCATGTACATTACAGACACACACATTTTATTTATATATATATATATATATATATATATATAATAATGGACTCTCATTGGTTTCAACATGAGGACATGACAACTTAACCACTTGATTCAGTTATGAAATTTTGTGTGATAATCTTAAGTGGCACTTAAGACCTGCTGGTAATTTACAAAGGAGGCTGCATATGGAGCAAGAGTGAGGATTGTGGGATGAGATCACCGTTAGATTGGCTGACCTTTTAGATCTTGCTCTCACTTCTTGAAGACGATTCAGACTACCAGATTATATATATATATATATACATAGGGTGCAATTGATGAATTATCATTTAAATTACAGAAAAATTAAAATAACACTAACATTTCATTTTACCACAGATGTATTTAACAAAATTACACAAAAATATCTTTAAATACTAAAGAGTAAATTTATTCAGTAAAACTGCCATTGACTTCAACCATAGCATGGCCTCCAGACTTTGGAATCTCCTGCAATCCTCCTGGACTGTCACCTTGTTTAAGTTGGTGAATGCTGCCATAATCCTTGCCTTCAGTTCATTTTTGGTATTACAAGGAGTTTTGCTGGTTTCTTACTCAACTGTGCTCCACACATAATAATCAAGGAGATTGCGGTCTGGGGAGTTATGTGGCTATACATAAGGGGTGATGTGGTTGCAGAAATTGTCTCATAGCCATGACTGGGTTCTACTTCTTTTTTTATATATAACCTAGCAGATTTCATTTAGATTCTTTTCCTTTCCATCACTTTTTTTCTTGGATATCCACATTTTGATAACAGATCTGCCAGGAATGGTGAAATGTTGTAAGAACCAGGGCCCAAATTTATTGTAGATGACCTTGTGATTATGGCATTCTCTAAAAATTTTTTTTGTCTTAGTGAATTATTTTCTCCCTTGATCAAAGTAACATTTTTGTGATCATTCTCATTATGGTGAGCAACTAATGCATTTGATGTATTGTTTTGTAAAATGTCCCTTTTCTGTTCATATAATCTTTTATTTAAATTCCTTGAGGTTTCTCCTAGGTATTTTTTGTGACAATTATTACAGGCGATCAAATAAATTCTTCCAAGTTTTAGGTTATTGTTTTGCTTAGTAAGTCTAAATTTAGTTTTATTTAGACTAAGAGTAACAAGTTTTATGTTTCATGTATTTTTGAATTCTTTCATTTATTTCTGCAGGAATCTGATTTTGTATCTTGCAATCTGCATCATTGGATTGATTTAATTTTCGGCTACAAACAGAAGGGACCACCTGCTATCGAGGCTCTCAATGTATTCTACTATTGTACATATGAAGGTAGGTGTCTACCTTGCTGGTATTGAGATCTACTTAGCTCCGTTGGGCACAAGGCCACAAGAGTAGAACACCCAATGAGGATTAAATGAGATACTGTTAGTATTGTTCTGCAATACAAGATTGCAAGTAATTGCTCCACAGCAATGTTTGTTTCATGATATTTAATAAAGTTAATTTTTCAGCAAAAAACACAAGTGTGAGGCACCTAGTGAGTATACAAATGTTTACAGATAATGAAGTTCTGCAATCATATTTGTAACCATTGCTTTAAATGTTTAATTTTGCAAATGATAATTACTATAAAAGTGCATTGCAAAGGATTTTTGTAAAAATTATTTTCATGTATTTTTATATTGAAAGCCATTTAAAGTGCATTTTTATAGTAATATAGTAAAAATCATTTGCAATGCATTTTCATAGTAAAAATCATTTGCAATGCATTTTCATAGTAAAAATAGGTACCTCCACAAAATTTCTAAAATTCCAACATAGCATAATAAAAATAAAGTTTTATCGGCAAAATCTTTTTTTATTAAGATGAATGATCAAAGTATTTTTTGAATATTTAATGAAACTTTTTCAACCTTTTTAGAACATTCGAAATTTTGATTAAAAACTTATTTTTCTTGTGTCAGCAGTTGTACTAACTTTTGGCAAATTTTAGCTTCTTTTTGTTTTGACACACATTAATTTAGAAAATCTTGCAAAAATCGCATAATTGTTGGATTATAATGAAATTTTCAGGACTTATTCACAAATGCATGAAATTATTTTTTAAATTTTTTTTATTAAATCTTGGTAATAATATTTTTACTTTTTTTTTTTTTTCAACGTGTGTTTCACACGCTTAATTCTATGAAAAACTTGAGAAATTCAATGTGATAATTTTTAGTGACTATATTAGTTAAAAGTAGAATTTTTTGAAGAATTTAAATTATTGAATTTCTTTTGCAAAATCAGACCTTATTTTAGCGAAAATCTGTTCTGAATCAAAAAATAAAAAATGCAATAAAACTAAAATATTATTTAAATACAGAAGCTTTTATGAATAATATATTAAAGATAATATTGTCTGATGAAAAATGAATTTTTGCAAGATTTGTTTTCACTTTATAAATTATTCAATTTAAAATTGTAAAAAGGTTTATGTGAAAATTTCCCGTACATTCAGGCCGAATACTGTTTATTATAAATGGAGCATTTACTTAAATATTTGTATCTTTAAAAAGAATGTATAAACATAAAAAAATGTCTTAAAATAATTGTCGAACTTTGTCCATTTCATAATGTGTGACGTCATTTGTTTACATTTGATACGCCATGAGCAGATATGAATGTACGTGAGAGATTCATGGAAGATTGAAGTTTAAATGCAGTAAATTTGACCTTGCGAACCGAATGCTCCTCTGTAGTCAAATCGGTTAAGGTGCGTCAGTCTAAATGACAGTTCCGTATAGGATACAGGTTCGAATCTTGTCGGAGGACGAATATTTTCTATGAAAATTTCTTGGACATTCAGGCCGGTAAATGTTGTTTAATACTGTTTATTATAAACAGAGCATTTACTTAATCATAAAAAGAATGTATAAACATAAAAATATCTTAAAATAATTGGTGTCAAGATACTATTCGATTCTCTTTATACCATTTGTCGGATGGTAAGGTTTACTTACTGGTACCCATCTCCTTTTTAAGTTTTATTGGCTTATTACTTCAATATAATATTAATGTTTTATTATGTTATGGTTTGTTTTGTTTTTTTGGGGGGGGGATTTACATACTACAAATGGGGCTCTTGAAAAGTTCTCAGCATAACCAAGAATAGGATAAATAAAAACAAACAATTTCATGCTTTGTCATTTGGTGAGGCCATGAACTTTTCAGCCTCACCTTAATTGCCTTAATATTTTTATTTCCTTTTCTATTTTTCTCAGGTGCTGTTGATTTGGATGCAGTCAAAGACCCAACTGAGCGGAAAGCATTGGAAGGAATGATTAACAATTTTGGTCAGACGCCATGCCAACTTCTTAAGGTCAGTCTGTTGATATTTCTGTTATTTTCAAAAAATGGCATTATGGACAGAAGATAATTTTGTTTCTGACTTTTGTACACATGTAGTTCAATGCTGCACCCATTGAGGACTGAACTCACTACTTTGTAATAACAATATGCAAGACACTCTGGCTACATGGTACTAACAATGTGCCCGAGAGTCTGTGATGACTAAGGGCTAGAAAGGAAGTGGTTAAAAACGGTCACTAATCTAGAAAGTACCTGAGCTAAAAATGGGACAAACAAAGGGGGCCTAAAACAATACAGGGTTTGTACTGTGATAACAGAACAATACCCAGACAATGAGTACCCCAACTTGCAAACTGAAAAAGCTTGACTTAGGGACAAGATTACAATTGTGGAATATGGTTATTTTCTAAGTGTAGCTTTGATGTGGCACAAGGCTGAAAGTATGAGGCACCCAGTGAGGATTGAACTCACTACTCAGTCATAATTGCTCTAGCAAAACAAACTTGCTAACCATTGCACCATGTCAGGATGCCCAAAGGTTGTTTTCTAAGCATAACTTAGATGTGACACAAGGCCGAAAGTGTGAGCACCCAGTAAGGATCAAACTCACTACTCAGTTGCAATTGATCTAGCATCATTACACCACGTCGAAGTGCTCACCACAAATGTGGAATGTGTATGATACAATACACAACCAAATCGTTTGGAAGGCTGGCTTGCTAACTAGACATTTACAGCACGGGAAGTGAGTGGGGGTGAATATCCAACTTTTGTTCTTAATGTTTACCTAGCTTATTGTATGTTGGCATAAGGCCATAATTGTGGAGGACCTAGTGAAAATCAAATTGATGATACAAGTGCAGCTAAATCTGATAGAATATTTATCAAATGTTTTTATTATTAACTGATTACCTGTCCAACAGACTGAGAAAAGTAGATTTTTAATAAAAGTTCTTTGACCTCTCAACAATTTGTGTACAAACAACATTTTCAACAAGATATTTATTTTCTAAAGTTCTTTTTATCTTTATGCAAAGTCCACTTTGAATTTTCTACTCTGGGCGTAACTACATTCTGCATTTGGTGGCTATGAAGTTAACCCCTTAGCCAAACATAAAAGCTCCTAGGTCTCATACGTGTGCATTACCTCAAGACAGTCAGATATTTACTGCTATATAACAAAATTTATGTTGCATAACAATTCAGCACTCTTTATTTTGTGATAATATTTTCTGTTTCTTAGTACTTTGCTTAGCTTTTGGAATGTATCTTTCACTAAACCAATGTGCATTCAGATTTCGATATTGCATTTTCCATCTTTAGTACTCTGCATTATTCATTAATATGACTTCAATTTCCACTGTATATAGCAACCTCTAAACTGCAGTAGGTTAGTTCTTGATTCCAGTCACTCATTTCCTTGTTGACATATGGCAATTAAGTCTCTGAAGATAAAGTTCTGTTTATCAGCATATGTATTAAAAGGCAATTCTGAACGTAACTACATTCTGCACTTGGTGACCATGAGGTTACCTTCTAGGCCAATCTTCAAAGCTCTTCGGTCTCATGTGTGCGTACCTCAAGACAACCAGATAAATGCCTTATGGCAATTAAGATTCTGAAGATGAAGTCCTGTTCATCAGCATATTTATTAAAAGCCAAAACTATCATTGGATGGGCTAACATTTAGGAGAATGAGAAAAATATGAACAGCATGCTTGTGCCCCTGCTTTGTTGTGCCAGTGATAGACAGGAAGTGGGCAAAAATGGTGAGTAATCTAAGAAGTAACCTGAAGTGAAAAAAAAAAAAAAAAAAAAAAGGGACAAAGGGGGAGTAAAACAATACATGTTTTGTGCAGTGGAAACAGAACAGCCTATATGGCATTTTTATTAAATTTCATGCAGGGGTTTCCTGAGGCATGGTAACTATTTCAAGAGGGTCCCACAAGAGTAAAAAGGTTCAGAAATGCTAACCTCATGCTACATCACTGTTCTCAGTAACTACAACTCCAAAAAAAATAAAAATAAAGTGATGGATGTTAATCCATAGTGAGTACTTCCTTTCCATCAATCAAATCGAGCAAATAAAATCCAAACTGGCAGATATGAACTTAGCCCAATCTACATAAAAGTTATCTGAAAGGTAAAAGAATATAGTTAACATTAAGAATCCTTTCTGTTACCAATTTCTTTAAGACTTCCTTGTTGGTTACTTGCCCCACTCATGACATTCTCAGTATCCTTCTGTAGAAGCAATTTTTTTTTACTCCAGTTTTCACTTAATCTGTTGCAGAGATTGTCCAGCATTTACTTTCATATAGGAGGATAGATATTACGTAACAGTTCAGCTCTCTTTGTTCCTAACAGATTTTTTTTCTGTTTCTTCGTACTGAGGTCGTTAGGGGTTCCAAAAGAAATGGTGATAAATAGGCTAATGCTTTTTTTTTTTTTTTTTTTTTTTTTTTTTTTGAGTCATTTTATGGAATTTTTATGCAGAGGCTAAGGCATAAAACGGAATAATGTTGACTTAGAGCGCTACATCACTGTGCCCAATAACTGCAACTTATAGCAAAGAAAACAGCAACTTACCTTGTCAAGCCAAGCGACAGCACGTCGTGTGTATTCTACAACAGAAAATGTGGCGAAAAAGAAAATTACTTTCCAAACAAAAGGGCACATATTCTGCATGACATGCTGAAGATGGAATATTTGAATTAAAAACAAGTCCGTCGCAGGAGTCGCTATAAAAGTATGTTGATATGCAAATTACTGAACATCCTCTCCCAGCTGTCAATGAATGGAAAAAAAAAAATGTTTGGCCAATAAAAGCAGTTGGTGTTTTCGAATCAGGGGAGGAAAAAGTCGGCTATTTTGGCTGCCACGTTGGTTGGCAAGTGAGTTATTTTTCTGACTGGTTGCATGTGTTGCGATTTGTGAAATAGTACTTGCAAATTGAGTTTTCGGCATTTTCTTTCTGTTGCCGATGTTCGAGTCTGAACTTAGTGATTTATTCTCGGTGATGTGGAAATAATCTGTGATAAACATTTCCTTTGCAATCCCAGATCGCTTACACAACCCTAACAAAAAAATGGTGGGTGTTAGTCCAGAAACTTTTCAGCAATCAAGCAAATAAAGTCTGAACCAGCAGGTGTGAACTTAGTACAAACTATGCTTTTTTACCTTTTAGATAACTTTTATGGAGATTGAGCTGAGTGTCATTATTCTTTTTGTTACCAATTTCTTTAAGGTTTCGTCATTGCTTACTTACTCCACTCATGAAATTCTCAGTATCCTCCTGTACAACCACATTTCTGTTACCTCCAGTTTTCTCTTCATCTGTGAAGAGTTTGTCCAGCATTTACTGCCATATAACAATCAATATTACATAACAATTCAGTACGGTTTCTAGCAAAATTTTTCTGTTTCTTAATACTTTGGTTTAATGAAAGCTGCATTCCCAATGTGTGTTCAGAATCCGATGTCGCATTTTCCATCTTTTGTTAACCTTTATTCCTCTGCGTTATTCCTTAATAGGACTTTAATTTCTATTGTATATTGCAGCCCCTAAACTGCAGTAGTTTAGTTCTTGATTTCAGTCAGTCATTTCCTTGTTGATATAGACAACACAACTGTGAGGTTCAAACCTACAATTGTTTAGTAAATCAAGGGGTAGAACAAACTTTTTGCTCAATACACATAGTTACAGTGTGTTAAAGGTTTATCCACATCCCTGTGCACCCTTGTCACTGGAGAGATGGGTCCCAGTGTGCAGTGCCATAGAGGGGAAAATGTCTTCAAACTATAGCAAGCATTGACTCAAGCTTTGTGAGGGAAAAATAGAAGAATCTATTCAAAAGATGTCAATTTGACTTGTGACTTATTGCTAGCACATCATGACCAAGGGTTTCATTGGACTGGCCTTGTTCAACTACCACAATGATGGGCAAACCTCTACCTGACCTGTCCAAATATTTGATGCAAAATCTCATGACACCCATTATCAGCCTTGACAGGGACTTCTCATAATAATTTATTTTTATAGTAATCTTAGGCGTTGTTGAAAACAAAAAAAAACAAAAAAACTATTAGGTTGGTGCAAAAATAATGACGTAATAATGTCGTTTTTTGACGTATTTTTTAACGTCAAAAAACGACATTATTGCGTCATTATTTTGCACCAACCTAATACTTGTCCCATAATAGTTGTGACATTTAGTATGCCGATGTGACAATAATTGTGGAACAGAGGTAAATAAAAGCTGAAATCTTCATCTCTCATTTTTGTTTGAATTGTTTCTGATACTGTACCTAAGCATTCATGTCAGACTGTAAACGGAATGCTTCTGTAACAAATTTAGAAAAAAATATTCAGGTATCACAATTAACCCTCCTCTCCCCTTCTTTTAATCAACATTCTCAGGGCTGGTTTTAAATTCTTTTTAAAATATGCAAAAGAAAGTATGCCAATAATCGAACACTGACTAATTGCATTTGCTAGTTGCAGAGAATGAAACAAGCTGTTTGTATTTAACTGAGCACTAAATACCTTGGGACAAAGAATTAAAACATTTACTACTAGTGGAAATAAAGCAAGTGAAATTAAAATGAAAGAATTGTTAATGAAAAAAATGAACATTTTGACAATGATTCAGTATCTGTCTATATTTCTGAGATGAGGTATTATGTAGACTATTTACATTATTCGGATTATTGTCCTCATCTTTGTTGCCATATTTATCACAACGTTTCGGCCGTTGTACGCTCCGACCTTCTTCAGGTGTTTGGAATGTCGTTTCAGCCCTTTAGTATCTGTCTATATTTCTGAGATGAGGTATTATGTACACTATTTACATTGCTTGGACTATTGTCCTCATCTTTCTCGCCATATTTATTACATTTCATCCGTTATACACTTCCACCTTTTTCAGGTGGTTGGAATGTCAAGGACACCTGGCACAGTGGGTAAAGGCATTAGTTAGATCCAGTGACAGGACCCAAAGATTGTGAGTTCAATACCCGGTTAAGGCAGTGGAGAACTTTCAGATGGGAATTAACAGAAGATAACTGATAACTGACATCCATTAAACCTGGCACGTGGAATTAGAACAGTCTACCCCAATGAGCGAAATAAAGGATTCAGTTTGATATTCCAACCACCTGAAGAAGGCTGGAGTATACAACGACAATAATCCAAATAATGTAACTAGTGTTGACAATGATTCATCTGAAAAAAAAAAAAAAAAAATCAAGATATTACTACTAATAGCATAAGATGAAAAAGTCATTGTAAAAAAAATTAAAACAGGCTTTAGAAGGTAAGTTTTTGTTTAGGCAGTCAAAAAGATATATGTAATATATATGATTATAGTTATCTAAGTAAATCCTCAAGTTAAAATCAGTTAAGCAACTTGTTTTATGTACAAAGTTGGAAGAGAACTAATTTTTTTTCTCGTCTTTTTACAGGAGTTGCATCCAAGGAGAATGACTTTTGATGAAGTTGCCAGTCGTGCCAGTAAGTCAGAAAAACCACTCAGCATTCTGTATTTTATAAATCAACTGAAAACATATTTTGTAGAAGTAAGTTAAACTTATTTTTCTCTTTCACGGCTCTCTACATCTTCCTCTCTTTCACCACTATCTACAGCTTCCTCTCTTTTGTTGCTCTCTACAGTATTTGCTCCTTCATAAATCCTTTGGTTTTGCGGTATGCATTCCATATATATCATTGCCAGTGAGTGTTTTGTTCCCTAAACCTTCTTTCTTCATTGTGTCCTAAAAAATTTCAAAATTATGATCATCATCACTATGGCTTGGCAAAACAAAGATCAAGAGGGAGTTTGTACACATTGCTTGCAGGCACATTTGTGACTTATAAGTCCAATGTGGGACAGGCATACACGGTCACAGTAATTGCAGCTAAAAATCTAGCCTGGGTTCAATGGCATAGCATTGTAGTACTTCCTACTCTGCCTTTTGTCTCTGAGAGTGGCTCTTCAGGTATTTTCAAAGGAGACAGCATGGTTGGTAGTGAGACATCAGGTATCACGGCTCTCAGCTAGTGTTGACCATTGGCAATGGTTGATGTTACATGCAACAAATGTTATGATACAGAAATGAAAATTCCACACAACAAAGTATATCAGTTTCTAACAATTCTCCAAATTTAGCACCCAATTTATCTTTTAATCGTGTACCAGTTTGTTCTCCTACACGATTAGTCACCTAAATGTTTTCAGCCTTATAATTATTAGAATTAATAAATAAATTGTTATTGCCAGCGATTGTTCTCCAAAGAAAGGTTGGCCAAAAGTTTCCTTAGATATATGCTATTTTTGTATTAAGATGCTTTCATTGGTATTGTTCAAGGTTTTAATAAAATTTTATACTATGAAAGTCATATGGGTGCATGGCCAAGTGGTTAGAACTTTTGCATTCTGACCATGAGACCCGGGTTCAAATCTCACCTCAGTTGATTTGTCAGGAAGCAGACTTCCTGATGTTATTGATCTGGAGGAGGTTATCCCAACATGCGGCACCTTTGGTAAGTACCTGAAAACCATACCACGAGTTGACCCAAGTCTTGTGAGTGAAATTGGGTAGACAGAACCCTTGGGGGCTATCAACAGCTGTGCTAGCACAAAGTCACAAGTCATCATGACCGAGGATTTGAGTGTGCTGGCCTTGTTCAGATTGTTGACCATGCTAGATAACACCCTCACCTCCAGAAACTGTAACTAAAGTCTGCTCAACATAGTTGCAGTATAAACCTCAGGTTGGCTCTGTCAGTGTTGAACATAAATGTACCTGAAGAAGGATCTGCAATAGGGATTGGCTAGCCACCCCAATACACGGGTATTCTTGAATATGAGTGGTCAGCTATATATAAATAATTAAACCTAAAGAGCTAGATAAACCTACCAAGGTTTCACCTGGCCAGTATTCCCTGACGAACCGCATAGGTGAAACTTTGGTAGGTTTATCTGGCTCTTTAGGTTTGATTAGGTTTGCTCTACTTAGCATATTGAGCACTTTACTTAGTTATTTTAGTTACTTGTATCGGGGTTTTTTTCTTTGGACTCTGAACTTGGATGCTAGACGATTGTCTTCGGCTGACATACATGTTCTCTGTTCTTTCTTTTTTTGTACCTTTTTTTTTCCCCTTGGGTATTGGTCTGTTTATTTACATATCAAGGCACCCAAGGTTTTCCGGATGAGTATAATTTCTTATATTTATAAGATTATATATATATATATATATATATATATATATATATAGTTTTAAGGTATATTATATTTATGGGTTCAAATTCTCAACATACAACATATGTAAATATAAAAGTGGACATTGAAGTCAACACCCAAAGACAACAGTCTGTTTCATTTAAACACAACCATCCTTTACAAATAGTAAATACCTGAACAGCACAATGTTTTCTAAACAGATCAGGGAGATTAAATACAAAAACCAAATCACCTCAAAAATATCATGGAACATAAGGAAAACAGCATCAGCCTACAGCAATCAATCCAAAAACTGTAAACTCTGCCTGGAGAAAAAATAGCTATAATTACCTTCCCAGACCAAAACAAACTACTAAATAAATGATCAGAACTCATCTCAAAATGCAGACATGAAAACAAATTTTTACTATGTTGCTTAAAAATTGAAAGCTGAAAACAAACAAGAATAAAACAAAAACAAAAATAAGTAAAACAAATTAATCCAAACAAATAAATAACGGTTAAATGTAGTTGTCTCTTCTACTCCAACAGCTTCTTATCTCACATTTCCCATCAGTGGAACTCCTTTCCTCTTACTTGCTTCCCTGATAGCTATAATCTTCAAATATTCAATCGACATCTGATGCCTTGATCTTGATCCCCGTCATTCTCTTTATCCTTTCCTCAAACACCCCACTCTTTACTTTTACACTCTGTAACCCCTTGTGTGCTAGTGGTAATTCTGCCTTGCTTGGGGTGATATGTTTAAAAATAAACTAATTAAATATTAAATAAATTAGCAAACCACATACGCATAGATAAACACAAGAAAATGTATTAGGTTGGTGCAAAAATAATGACGTTTTCTCACATAGTAACATATGTGAGAAAACGTCATTATTTTTGCACCAACCTAATAGCAATGACAACCAACAATAAAATAATCAATAAAAATAAACTTAACAAACACTATAAATACCAAAGAACTGCATTCGGATCCACAATTATACCCACTCAATAGCATCTACAATAAACCGAAACACAACCGTTACTGCCCACCATTTGAATAATACAATAGACTACCCATAATGCATCACTGACCTGTATATATAAATAGTTGAGAAAAAACAGCGTACGTGGCCTGATGATTACGTTTAGCATGAAACAGATTGTTGGTTCTGGAGGTTGACTTATATATATATATATATCTCTGTGTGCTTTCAAAATTAACCATCACACACACATAGCCACTTAATATATTGAATTTCTTTATTATCCTTATAGGTATCAAATGAAAATGATCCAATTGTATATATCAGTGTTCCTCGGATACAAACACGTTCGATAATACAACATGGAATGCCAGACAGTATGGTGAGTTTTCTTTTTAATTCCTTACCATTTTCTTTTCTTTATGTTCCACTGTAGCCGAACTCTTCTAGACAGAGTGTAAATCCACCTCATTGAATAGTCAAAGATTTTACCAGATTTCAATATTATGTATCCATCTTTCTAATGAACAGTATGGCGTTTTAGTTTCTCTGTACATGTGTATGCAAATGTACCAACTACTATCGGACAGAACTCCTGTCCCATAACAGCTGGTTGGTTGATTTTGTTTAACGGCATATCAACCTTATATTCCTAACTATTATGGGACAGAAATAGGTGTCTATTTTCAGTTAACATCTCTGTCCGATAATAGTTGATACATTTGCATGCACATTTCCTGTACTAAATGTACCAATTATTATGGGACAGGAGTAATTAGTTGTCCATTCTCAGTTAATACGTTTTTTTTTGTTTTAAAAGAATAATGTTGCCAGTTATGTTTTTTTGAAAAGAAAAAATTGTTGCCAGCTATACGTTTATTTGTACTATATATATATATAAACTTAATTTGGCATTAAATGACCTACAGTGGTTGATATGCCATAAAACCCAACCAATCAGTTAATACTGCTGTCCCATAATAATTGGTACATTTGGTATAGGAAATGCATTTATAAATGTACCAACTATTTTGGGACAGTAGTTATTTGTCCATTCTCAGTTTATACCTGTCCCATAATATTTGATACATTTGGTATCAGAAATGTGTATGCCAATGTACCAACAATTATGGGACCAAAGTCATTAAATATTATACATATATAACCATTTTCTTTCCTCCAGATCACAATCACTGAAGACAGAATTCTTGGCATTCATGGATGGCTGTGCTATGACAAGTCAATTTCCAATTATTTCACATTTGAAAGAGATCCGTCCTTAGCTAACAACAAGTAAGTATCTTGTAGAATTTGGCCACAGGTGGGGAATTATAAAACTGAAAATCAGATGAAATTTAAATAAATACCTGCTCATAATTTTGTCCAGAATAAGAGAAGTGCTAACCATCATTTGCCAGAACAGTGACTTTTTTTTTTTTTTTTTTTTTTTTTTTTCATGGCTTATCAGTATTTATTTCTGTAAAAAACAAAAAATACAGAAAATGTGGCACAAGGCCTAAAAAACAAGGTAGGATGGGGAAAAGGACTGTCATCATCTGTCTTAATATTAAAACTTAGACACTTTCATGGCTTATCACCCCTGGGTGAATTGGTAGGTAGCTAATATAACAGCCTGGGAGATTCCATTCTGTTACCTGCGCAAGCCTATTCTGTAAGTTCTGATTGCCTGAAACAATGACGTGTCAATCAACTCAATACATTGGAGAAGATAGGTTCACCTGTAACCCAATTCACAGTCCTTCCCTGTCTATTGAACAGGAACAGAGGTGTATCCCTTGTTTCCAGTTATTTCTAGTCTTCTCATTCTCTGTCACTCTCAGTAACCCCTTTGTATGTTAGTGGCATTATTGCTTTGCTTTGGTGAAATGATTAAAAAAAATAAAAAATAAATGAAGTCAGATTTTACAGAGTGATTACTGAATTGCCTCTGCCTGCAAGAACTGTTGATGCCCAATTGTAATATAATTTATAAGGTAAAGAAAACCAATCACCTGAACTATTGACCTTAAAAATAAGTTTAATAATACATTAACAAAAATGTAGTGGCAATTACATAAGGAATGACAGTTACATTTCAAAAGGAGGTAGAGACACTAAATAATGATGAAATCATCAAGACGACGGTCCCAGTTCAAAAGGAGGTACAGATGCTAAATAATGACGTGATCATCAAGGGATGATGGTCCCATTTCACAAGGAGGTACAGACACTAAATAATGACGAGATCATGGGATGACGGTCCAATTTCAAAAGGAGGTAAAGATGCTAAATAATGACGAGATCATCAAGGGATGACTGTCCCAGTTCAAAAGGAGGTAAAGACGCTAAATAATGATGAGATCATCAAAAGAAGACAATCTCAGTCCAAAAGGAAGTAGTGATAAAAAAAGTTAAAGCAGTAACAGTACTGGTCATACCTTGTTCAAAATGTAGTCCTTAAGAACTTAATGACTATACTTCATTTGAATGTTGGACAAAGGCTGTGTGCTAATGAGAGCCCAAATGTGAAGAATTTACAGAATAGAATTTAAGGAAAAAGATTTTTGTTCTTTTTTTAATGTTTTCTTATTTTTTTATTTTCCAGAACAAAGAAGAGGCTGCATGGTACATTTTATCCAGGGTTGAAAATCGATCCAAAATTGTTTGTTGTCTCACATGATGCAAAACTCTTATTTATTGGTGGCTACTGGGACAACAGCTTGCAAGTGTTTCATCTGAGCAAACTAAGAAAAGTCAATCACATTTTTGGACATATAGGTATGGCATCTCATTGCTTGTTCAGTTTTTTAAAATATACTCAGCATATTTTCATTACTATTTTTTTGTCCAATCATTACACAGTGTTAATACTACTACTTTTATGTGAATATAGATACAGCATTAGAGTGTTTGCTTTTCAACCATGAGACCTGGGTTCAAACCTCAACATAGTCTATTTGTCAGGAAATTGACTTCTTCAGGTTATCAGTATAGGTAGGCAATCCCTGTATGCAGCACCTTTAGAGAGTACCTGAAAACTATACCATGGGTTGACTTAAACCTTGTGAGTGAAATTGGGTAGATAGAACATCTTTTAATAGTCATATTAGTATAACAGAGTGGCTGCTGGTGCTTCTTGTCACAGTAATTTATCAGTATCAGCTGATTGCGTCATGTCCGGGAACAAGAGATTAAGCCTTTCCACTAGTCTATTTGACGGCGATAGTCAATAGTTGGACCCAAATTCTGTCAATGATTTCATTGATTTTCTACAAGGACACAATCTCCTACAGAGTTATGGTAAGCCTTGACTTCTAGTTGCTAATCAATCTCCAACAGAGCTTGGAAACTTTTCTAGTTACGGTTGAGTTGTTGTTGGTTGGCTTGATGGGGAGAAAAGGTTTTTGATAAATGAACCAAATAGAATTTAATATGAAGGAAAAAAAATAAGTCTGCAGAATTTAACTTTTATGAAATGACACTGGACGATTCTCTGTATTCACTGTATCTCTGTGTTCAGGGAAATGTGGGCGTGTTATTGAATCCAGCTCGCTTACTCCCCTTACAGAAAATGAGTGCAAAGCAAAATCAATTCTTGCTTATATGGAGAAATCTTTCCTGATAGCAATGATTAATGACTTCACTTTACCTAACCAGGCCACAGAAAATGATAATTTGCAATGCTCATAGATCCCAGTTCATTGTCTCGATATTCTCATAAATTAACCAGCTGGCTCTCCTACTGGTGAAGGATTTCTGTCCAGAATTCCAAAATAATGATAATTATAAAAATTGCAGACGATTGTCACAGAAAAGGGACATCTGGTTTCTCTCTAGTCCTCAGATTCAAATAAATTTTGCCCTTACCAGTTTTCAAACATTGTACAAACCTTTTTCAAACAAACACTGTGACCACCCAGGTGAAGTTCATGAAAAAAAAAAAAAAGTGTATCCAAGTGCCACTTATCATCAGAGCAACACCATTCTGACCAAAAAGGCTCTTTGTACTTGAAAATAATATTAATCTTACTTTATCAGCTACCATCATAACTTCTCATTTCTTTCTTCCAGTTTCTGGTCCAGGGTTTGTTCCCTCCTGAAGCCAGAGTTGAATTTGCCAAACCATGTTCTATTTTTCTGTTTATTTAAATTTTAACCCTTACAAAATGTTTAGATTTCTACTCATAAAACAGTCGATTTTAGCGATGTTTCCCTGTTATGCAAGCACAATATTGCAAGGCATTGTGACCAAACATACTGAATTGTCCAAATTGCTGATCTTGAAAACCTAACAGGTGATGTCTCCTCATCATCACCAAGCAGACTATGAATTTTTGCTTTTCACAATGAACGAATATCTTCGATTCGTATAATTTTGATATTTCTTACATTAATATAAATAAGAAAAATCCTTTTTGAAAATTTTGTTTTTATTTATTTATATTATTTTTATTTATTTATTTTAGTAAAAAGGAATACAAGACAACGTTTTTAAATAAATTTTCATTTTAATTACAGATATTGTAACGTGCCTCGCATTGGATTACTGTGGCAGTTACCTTATTACAGGATCCAAAGATACAACTTGTATGATTTGGAAAGTTTTCATGCAGGTTTGTACTGATATATATATATATATATATTTTCTTTTTTTCAAATGTCATGTCTTTCCATGACATAAGGAGTTGATAAGCCATTAAACAAACCAATCTTTCCATGACTTCTTAAAGAAATGGAAAACTATTCCTGTTTCTGAGATGAGGTATCTTTGTTGTTGTTATTGCTTTTCTCTGGCACTCCTTATTACTGGTTCCATATAATAAGGAGTACCAGAGAAGGGCAATAATAACAACAAAAATTGCAATATGAGCACTAGGTAAAAAAATGTTTGCTGAAGACATTAGGTTTATAATACCCAGAAATTCATACACAGATGTCCTCAAGGACACATGGCAAAGTGGATAAAGGCATTAGTTAGATCCAGTGACAGGATCCAAAGAGTGTGATGCAGTGGAGAACTTGGAGAGGGGAATTAACAGGAGATAACTGACATCCATTAAACATGGCACGTGGACCTAGAACAGTCTACCCCAGTGAGCGAAATAAAGGTATATGTTTGACATTCCAATCACCTGAAGAAGGCCAGATCATACAACCGCTGAAACATTGTAATAAATATGGCAACAAAGATGAGGACAATAGTCCAAATAATGTACTCCATTTTTCTTGACTACTTGCCTCCAAGGCTAGAGAGGCCAGTCTACTCTGTTATTTCACCTATAGCTATGGGAAGAAGGACATTTGTACAAATGTGAACATAAGACTAACCTGGACATTTGAATTGTCAATATCCATTTACTCTACCTGCCATGTCCTTACAAAGTACATGAGACAAAAAATGTAGTAAATGCAAGTTGCTTACCAGTTGATATTATCCAATGAAATATACGGTTGTACTTGAAAATGTCCATAGAAGAGTCTTAAATGCAATCAATCCTGACTTGACATTTCAACTGCAGTCACTTTCATACCCCAATGATGTGGCTTCCCTCTGTCTTTTCTACAAATATTTTCATGCCAAATGCTCTAATGAGCTATTTTCCCTGGTGCTACTAGATTGGTTTCTAGAGTTCCACCCTTTTAGTGTTGAAATAGTTAAATACAACTGCCACTTCTTTCTTTTCTCACACTTCCCACCTATGGAACTCCCTTACGCTTCCCTGATAACTACAATCTTCAAAAATTTAAATGCAACATCAACTGCCATCTTGAACCGCATTCATCTTTTCCATTCTGGGTATGACGTTAAACTACATCCGTATCCTGGGTAAGACGATAAACTACGTCCAACAGCAAGGCCTCTGATCAGGAGGTTTTGAGGAGTGTGGAATCACCTCTTAATTGCTGGTGTTCAAAGGTCTGCCCTGACCCGGGGTGAAAGCACCTGTTCGGGTCTCAGCTATGGACAAATAGTTAACACCTAAACTTGTGTAAAAATAGGTTTTAATACCAGAAATACTTTGATTTTTGAAAGAAAAATTATCTACCAAGTGAGAAATTTAAAAAAACTTTTCACGAAAATAAAACCATTCGAGATTATACATTTCCTAAAAGAAGTTGGATTGTACTAAAAAATATGAGTAATTGAAAAATGGTTCAAATATATATTTATACATACACACCTTTTTTTTTTTTTTTTACCAAACTATTGCTATGAATCTATTTAAAAAATTTTGTTGGCATTAAATGACCCACTGAAGTTGATATGCCATAAAACAAAACAATCAAACCATTATTCTCAATTTTCACTTTCATTTCTACTTACTAGTGACATTATTGCCTTGCTTAGAGTGAAAAAAAAAAAAATTAATCTAAGTGGGCAATCTATCTAAGCGAAGGAAAATTGATTTCAAATCTCCTTTCCCTAGTAAATATTAGATTGGTGCAAAAATAATGTCGTTTTCTGACATTCCACTTTATGTGAGAAAACGACATTACTTTTGCACCAACCTAATAGATCTCATTAGCTATAGTGAAATAATTCTGTCCAGCTGAAGGAAAATCTTTAATATAAAACAAAGTTTATTGTGAAGGTCTAAACACTGGGTTAGTATTTGGTACAAGTAAATGCACTGTATGTGGGAAGAAAAACTTCTTTTAATCCTGGTGTTGGGATACAAAACCCTCTTTCAAGCTGCTCTAAGACCGCACAGATGAGTAGGCTGATGAAACTGGTTTGACAATGTCAAACCCCTTGGAGAGGGGAATTAACAGGAGATAACTGACATCCATTAGAGATGGCACGTTGAACTAGAACAGTCTACCCCAGTGAGTGAAATAAAGGGTTCAGTTCAACATTTCAACCACCTGAAGAAGGTCAGAACGTACAACTGCTGAAACATTGTGATAAATATGGTAACAAAGATGAGGACGATTGTCTGAACAATGTAAATAGTGTACATAATACCTCATCTCAGAAATATACACAGATCAATTGCCATCTTTTGTCTTCTTGAACCCCATTCATCTTTTGTCCTTTTTCCTCAATCCTGACTATTCTCAATTTTCACTTTCACTCCATACTTGCTAGTGGCATTATCGCCTTGCTTAGAGTGAAATGATTTAAAAAAAGGAAAAAAAAAAACAAAAAAAAACGACTCTTTAATCTAAGTGGGCAATCTATCTAAGAGAAGGAAAATTGATTTCAAATCTCCATTGCTTAGTAAATAGATCTCATTAGCTATAGTGAAATAATTCTGCCCAGCTGAAGGAAAATCTTTAATATAAAACAAAGTTTATTGTGAAGGTCTAAGCACTGGGTTGGTATTTGGTACAAGTAAATCCACTGTATGTAGGAAGAAAAACTTCTTTAAGGCTGCTTTAATCCTGGTGGTGTCCTGGGTAAGATGATAAACTATGTGCGCTTCTTGAGTAAGACTATAAACTACGTCCAACAGCAAGGCCTCTGATAATACGTTGTTGAAAATATAATATTACCGGCTCTACGATTTTTTTTTTTTTTTTTAAACAATAGTATTACCAGCTATAGGTTTTTGAAAAAAGAAAAAAATAATATTACCAGCTATACGTTTTTGAGGAAAAAATATTAACAGAAATAGATTTTTGACAAAACAAAAATATTACCAGGAAAAAAATTTAAAAAAAAAAAAAAAGTTGTCGGCATTACCATTGATGTTGATATGCTGTAAAACACACCAAATCAAACCCTCAATTCTAGTGTTGGGATACAAAACCCTCTTTCATGCTGCTCTAAGATGAGTAGGCTGATGAAACTGGTCTGACAAGGTCAAACCAATGATTTCTGGACCAGAGTTGGGCACCTCTTGACTTTCACCGTGCAATCGGGAGAGATAAATCGATAGCCCTGGACTAATGTAGCAATTCAACATAGTAATGCTCATACAAGTGGACAGTCTATCTCACTAGTTAAAACCTTTTATCATAATACCTAATACTCACTAGCATACACATATTGTATTCAGGGTATAACAATTTCATTATCTATTTAATAAAATAATTGGGTGTATGTGTTATACACATAGAATACAATATAGTTAAACCTAGAGAGCCAGACAAACCTACCAAGGTTTCACCTAAGCAGATTGTCAGGGAAGGCTGGCTAACCCTGATGATCTGCTTAGGTGAAACCTTGGTAGGTTTGTCTGGCTCTCTAGGTTTAACTAGGTCTGCTCTACTCATTGTATTGAGCACTTTATTTAGTTGTTTTCAGATACTCGCATCGGTTTTTTTTTTCTTTGGGCCTTGAACTTGTATGCTGGATAATTATTTTTGGTTAATGTACATGTTCTTGGTTCTTTCTTTTTTTATACCTTTTTTCCCCATTGGTATTGGCTTGTTTATTTGCAAATCAATACACCAAAGGTTTTCCGAGCGAGTATAGTTTCTTATACTTATAAGATTTCTATTTAGAATACAATATATATAATAAACTGATGCTTAAATTTTGCTGCTTTTCCGCAACTTAAAGTTCCATGTTTGTTTATTTATTGGCAGTCACACAATCATTAAGCCTTTCAAAAGAGCGCTCAATTCTATAATTAGATATACTTTTTATATATTGAATTTCATCCATTGCCCTGCTTGTGTGTGTGCGTGTATATCTATATATATATATATATATATATATATATATATATATAAAATAATGGACTCTCCCTTTGTTTTCAACGTATGAGTGTCTTTCAGTTCAGTTTTTATGTTTGTTTCGTATGAGTCAACAATCCTGAATGCAGAACTGTAGACTACCCAAAGAGAGGATTTGTTTAGAATGGTGAAGTCTTGTGTAAAACCGGCCACCCTTTTTTCGAAGAGCCAAATACAGAAACCTGGTGTTATCATGTACCTCAAGGTCCTCAAATGATCCTCTGCAGGTTTTGACTTCAGAGTTGTTCTTCTCCTAGACCAGTTGCCATCCAAGGCTATAGTCTGTCCTGCTATTTACCCATAGCTGGGGGGAAAAGAGGAGGATTCATGGCCTTTCCCAAGGGTATTAGCACGTAAGGGGATGTAATGGATTTGACAAATTCAAACTAGGCTCTCCGATTCCTCAATCTGGACCATTATCTATTACTCCATCATGCTGCCTCATATATATATATATATGTGTGCGTGCGTGCGTGCTTTAAGGTGTTCTATATTTATGGGTTAAAGGTGCTGAATATCAGGGATAGAGCAAAAGGTCGAGCCATAACACACATGGTCTGAAGATCCTGTTTAAGCATGAAACAGACTGTCACGGTTCATTCTATTACATGATGATATATTACATTTACTGTTAAAGCACTGGTATTCATTCAGTCACTGCAGTTAAGCAACATAAAGTCTAGTTAATATTTAGATGGGGAACTATAACCAATGGGGGAGTAAATTCCAACAACAAATAAAAAAAAAGAAATCCCACCTTTGGAATGCAAGGAGGTGGTAAAAGATGGTAGTGCATACAACGACAGATTGTTACATTCTTAAAAAAGAGACACTGCAACCTTTAGTAAGAGCTGAAACTTAATTGTTTCAAGATTACTTGAATTGCAACAGAAAAAATTCTGATTGCAGGATCTAACCATTCAACATATTTTTCTTGCAATCCAAAATATGTTTCAGTTTCAAATATCCCACAAAGACTTGATAAGCCGTAAAAAAAATCAGTTGGTCAACAATCTTTTGCCGCTTGGACTTGCATACGTGTGACACTCATTCTTCATTATAACCATCACAAATGATTCAGTAGACATTTTGTTCATTTTGGGCTATTGGTTTGGTTTATGGCATATCAACCTCAATGGGTTATTTAATGTTGACAAGATTTTTAGTGTTAGTAATATTTTTCCAAAAAATGTATTGCTGGTAATATTTTTTTTCCTTCAAAATTTGTTGCTGGTAATACTTTTTACAAAAATGTATTGCTGGTACTAAAACCTATTTTTACACTTTCATAATGTTTTGACCCCAGTTTGGGGTTAACTATTTGCCCATAGCTGGGAACCTAACAGGTGCTTCCACCTTGGGAACACTAGCAATTAAGAAGTGGTTTCATGCACCTGATCAGAGGCCTTGCTGTTGCGTCTAACTATTCAACATAATTTTCATTCAGCAACAAGGGAGAAATTTGTCATATTTTTAGTTACCTCTCATACACACAGGACAAAGGAGTAGTTCATTTAGCACTTCTGATGAAGGACACTGGCTTGAAAATTTAATTATACTTCTGTCCCATGATAATTGTTACATTTAGAGTGTGAAGTTTGTATGCACATGTAACAACTATTTTGGGACAGAAGTAACTTTTTTTTTTTTTTCAATAATAAACAAGTGAAATTTTTACTTTTTTTGTAATTGGAAATAATTTATGCTCAATGACATTATGTCTATTGATATAAAACCATTTTGATTGGATGTGCATGAAATTGTCTCTTCTGATGATCGTCCTGGTTATGATGATAAACTACATCTGGCAGCAAGGCCTCTGATCAGGAGGTTGGAAGTTTTGAGAAACATGGAATCACCTCTTAATTGCTCTTGTTTCCAGGTCCACCCTGACTTGGTGTGGTAGCACCTGTTAGGGTCCCAGCTATGGGAAAAGAGTGAACCCTTCAAACAAAACACTATTAAAGTATAAAAGTACATTCTTATATAAAAAAAATGACCAACAATACATTTTATCTGTAGTTGAAGGCATGCAATTGTGTTCAAAATATTTAGATTTCAGCATAGAAGTTGATATGCCACTAAACAAAATTAACCAACTTCTGTTGTAGAACTCTAGCCTGAAAATTGAATAGACCGTCCCAAAATAGTTGTTACATTGAGTGTATGAAGTGTGAATGCAAATGAATACAACTATTATGGGACAGAATCTTATATAATGATAGTATGTCTGTCTATATATAACGTTTTGTACACTTTTTTTCTTTCTTCAGGGAGGCTGTTCATATAGTTTATCTTCAAAGCCCAGCCAAATCCTGTATGGTCATGACAAAGAAGTTACTGCTGTCTACATCTCCACAGAGCTTGACATGGCTGTGTCTGCCTCCAGGGTAAATATGTTTTTTTTTTTTTATTTATGCCTTTGTATATAGATTTTGTGAGCAATCCAAATGCACTCATGCTTTAGAGATTATTCAGATGCAAAACTCAATCTATTTTGAAAAGATGTTAGAATAATCCAGAATTTATACTGGGGAGGAAACCACTACATATGAAAAGAAATTCAGTAGCTATACAAAAATAGAAAGATGTGTTTTCTCCACAGACTTATTCAACCTCTACAGTGAGGATATCCCAAAGGAGATTTAGGATTTATTATCAAATTTTAATTTAAGAGGAAAGAAAAAAGAAATACGACCAGTTGATAATTAAAAAGCCGTATAATAACTAGACTCAACTTCTCATGTCCCTCTGGCAAATGTTCAAACAGTTCAATAATTCTTATATAGGTCAGTGTTGCATTGTGGGTAATATATTCTGGCAGTTATTTTGCGTGAGTGGCTTGTTTATTTATTTGGGTTAATTTGTTATACTTGTTTTTTATTGATTTTTTTTTTTTTTTTTGATGTTCTATTAACATAGTAAAAAAAATTTTGGTCGGGTGGGGATTTGCTTAGGTCACTTATTTAATAGTTTGTTTTGGTCTGGGAAGACAAAGATATTTATTTGTCCAATGTTTAGATTTCTTGCTGTAGTCTATTCTGTTTTTTTGGCGGGTGGACAGTTTCTACTTTGTTTTTACTTGTTTATATTAGTCCTATATATATATATATATATATATATATATATATATATATGAAGGTCACTTATTTAATAATATTTTTATTACTTTCAAACACCTAAGAAAATTTAATTTCGGCATGAAATGAACCATAAAGAGTTGATGTGCCATTAAACTGACCAATCAATCAAGACCAAACTGATTTGAAATTTGTGGCTGTCTCTTTTGTAGGATGGTACAGTGATCATCCATACTGTGAGGAAAGGTCATTATATGAGGACATTGCAGCCACCTTGTGAGCCGATAGAACACCTGCACATTCCGCTCTTGGATGTAGCTGAAAATGGGCAAATTTGCATCTTCTGTCAGCAGAACCAACCTTCTGAAAAGAGTGTAAGTAAAAATATTTTATCTGCCATCACAATCTCAATTTTCTACTCAACTGTTTCTGTTTGAAATTTTTTATTTTTCTGTGTTTTCTTTATGGCACATGATGCATCAGTTCATGCTGGGGCTGCCTATACCACAAACATTATTCTGGAATACATCTCCAAACTGTATATGTAACCTCTCATCTAGTAGATATTTGTTGGATATTGCTAACTTTGGTACAAGGCCACATTTCTTGAGCACTTAATGGCTGACTAGTAAGTTTTACTCGTTTACTATTGTGGATGCTCAGTCTAGCGATATAGACAGTACACTTGTTTTGTAAGCTTACTTGTAAAATATGTAATCTATTTTATGTACAAATGTGATTCAACGTCCTGGGTATGATGGTAAACTACATCCGCGTCCTGGGTACGGCGATAAACTGCATCCTACAGCAAGGTCTCAGATAATGTTTTCAGAAAAATAATGTTGCCAGCTCTACGTGTTTTTGTAAAGGAATAATGTTACCAACTCTACGTTTTTTTTTTTTTTGAAACAATAATGTTGCCAGCTATACATTTTTTTATTCCATACAAAATAGGCATTTAAAATTCATATAAACTGGATTTGGCATTAAATAACCCACAGTGGTTGATATGCCATAAAACCCAAAACAAATGTGATTCAGTAACCCCATAGTTTGTCAGGGGTTTATAAATTCTATGTATTGGTTGGCCATCTAGGAAGCTTATTTTAAAAATGTAAATTTATCAATTTAAGTAGTATAATATTTGCCTTGTCTCCCTACTGAGATGAAACTCAGGTAGGAAACTCAAGCGTGTACACCCGGGCTAAGGACAAAAATTGCCCAGCCCCTGCAATCTCGGTAATGACTTGCAAGCCTCCGTCTCTACTGCAATGGGAAGTGCATCATTGGGCAGCTCTTCCCCAGGACCAGGCACCTCACAGTATTTATTTTCCTCAGTTGTGCCTCCCTCCATGGACAGAGTCACAACTTAGTTGCACTTTGCCTGAAGACAGAGACACAACTGAAACATGATAAACCCTACACATGTGCCAGGCAAGTATAGATTAGTATAGAATACTGTTTACATTTTACAGTTCTGAGTTTCAAATGGCCAAGCCAGGCTGAGATGATACTACCTTCAAGAAAAATTCACTTTGAACATCCTCCTTATTCCAATGAAAACCTTTTATTAAATACTAGATCACCCATAAACCAGTTCAGGTTCTTTTAAAAGCAGTTCATGAGACAAAATGACAAAGTAACAATATTATCAATTTTATTATTAATTATACATGTTAATTTGTATTTAAAGATGGTAAAAGAAGGTTTATTGTTCCACTAGTCCTTTTAGTTAACAAATTAGTTGAAAATTTGGAGTAATAGCTTAAAACAGGTGTAGTCTTTTTCAAAATAATAAGCATTTTTTTTTTTTTTTTTTTTTTTTTTGACCCAAATGTTGTTGGGCTATGGATACATGTTTCTGGGCTATTTTTTCACGCTGATTCTGAAAATCAAGTCCTTTTTTTTTTTTTTTTTTCCCCATCACATGTTCTTAGTACAGATAATTTCTATTTTTCTTACAATAGGCCAAAATACCCATTTAACCATTTTATTATACATCCTTGTATTTATTTCAAAATACATAATGGCAGCAAATCAGCATGCATCAATTTATTTATTTGCCATTAAGTCATGTGACATATATAGCCTCTTCACTTACCAAGTACTTTATATGCCAGGGCCAAGCAGAACCAACCTTAAACATTTTAGAATAACTTATCATAAAATAAAAAGTATCCCAATAACTTAAAGAATGCATTTTCAGTTCAGAAAAAGTTTTCAGAAAAATCTCACATGAAATTAAATTAAGGCAAGCATATGTCATCAATATTTGAATCAAAAGAATGAAAAATAGATTAATTTTTGTCCATCGAAAGGTATAAATCTTCTATTCTTGGAAACTCTACGGTGCTTTTGAAAAGGTTGATCTCTTTTGATGCTCCAGCAGAAATCAGTCAGCATGTTAACATCCCATCTGTAAAGTCTTTACTTGGCTATGCCTATCCGGTCTTTTGTGGCTATTTTAAGTGATGATAAAGAAAAACCCCTTATTTATCGATTTTCCTATGCATGCTATACAGAGACTGCATGACAAATACCATACCCTCCATAAATTCAAGTGATATGATAAAATTAAAATCATTGTTTTTGAATAACTTCTAAAGAGCTTCTATGAAAAGTAGAGAAGAAACACAAATCACAAATTTTTAATAAACTAAGAACATTGAGAGCACAAAAACATTTTCCAATGAGAGATCTCTCATAAAATCAAGCATTTTCAGGTCAGCTTATTTGAACTGAAATAGCTTAGAATTCATTTTAAAAGTTATTTGGATACATTTCTTAATGGTAAATCAGTTTAACATGAAACAAAATGTTTCAAATGTCACTTGCATATTTAAGCCATTGCATATCCAAGTGAATTAGGCATTTTGGCCTATTTTACGCAAAATAGAAATTATCTATAATGAGAAAATATGATAGGACAAAATGAACTTGATTTTCAGATTCAGTGTGATGTACCCATAGCCCAACAATATTTGGGTTGGAAAAAGGTCTCAACCAGTGTTAATTACTTCATAAGTAAAAATGTTTCTGACCTAAGAATGAACGAAAATCACTAAAAATGTGTTACTTCAAATCGGAATCTATTTGCATTACGTAAATAAATTATTTTACATTAAAAGAGAAATTTTTTTCCATAAAATATACTTTTAATGCTAAAGATGGGTAAAAGAAGGTTTATTTTTCCACTGGGCTTTATAGTCAACACATTGCATGAAAATTTGAATTGACAGCTCTAAACAGATGTAGGCCTTTTCAAAATATTAGGTTGGTGCAAAAATAATGTCGTTTTCTCACATAGTAACATATGTGAGAAAACGACATTATTTTTGCACCAACCTAATAATAAGGATATTTTTTTTTTATTATACATACTGTTTTCTTCCCTGTATTTATTTCAAAATATATTACGGCAGCAAATCAGCGTGCATCGATTTATTTATTTACTATTAAGTCATGTGACATATATAGCCTCTTCAAGTACTTTGCCAAGTACTATATAAAAATGTTCTAATGGATTGCAGTGAGTTGTATAAATATATGTTGTGTTATACATATTTAAATTTATTTAATAATGTTGTTATAATGTATTATTAATGTTTATATATTGTTTAGATATAATTTTAATTTGCATTTAAAGACAGTCAAAAAAAGATTATTGTTCCACTGGGCTTACATAGTTTACACACTGTGGGGGAAAAAATTTGGTGTAATATCTTCCAACAGGTGTAGCCTGTTTCAAAATAATATGTATATTTTTTATTAATTAATAAGAAAAAGATTTTCCGGACCCAAAACAAATGAAAAACACCAAAAACACATTAATGCAAATGTATCCTGATTTAAAGTATGAAAATAAATTATTCTATGATAGCAATGAGAAATGTTTTCTTCCATAAAATGTACTTTGAATACAAAATTAATAGTTAATACTAAAGACAGTGAAAGAAGGTTTATTGTTCCACTGGAATTTATAGTTAACACATTGCATGAAAATTTGGAGTAACAGCTTTAAAACAGGTGTAGTCTTTTTCAAAATAAAAAGGATATTTTTTTTTTTTTATTAGTTATTAGTCAATGATAAGCAAAAAAAAAAAAAAAAAGGTCAGTTCAAAAATGAATTAAGACACCAAAAACTCCTTAATGCAAATATATCCTGATTTCAACTATGAAAATAAATTATTTTATGATGTCAATAGATATATGGTTTCATTTTTTACATTAAAAGAGAAATTTCTTTCATAAAATGTACCTTGAAAATGAATAAAACTGAAGATGGGTACAAGAAGGTTTATTGTTCCACTGAGCTTTATATTTAACATATTGTGAAAATTTGGAGTTATAGCTTAAAATAATAAGTATATATTTTTTTTTTATTATACATACTGTTTCTGCCACACATTTATTTCAAAGTACATAATTCCCGTAAATCAGTGTGCATCAATTTACTTACCATCAAGTCATGTGACATATATAGACTCTTCACCTTTCAAGTAGTTGTTTATATAAAAAAAAAAATTAATAAAGTTTAGTGAATTGTATAAATTTGTGTTTTCTTTAATACATATTTAAATGTATTTAATAATCCTTTTATAATTGTACTAATCCCTCTCTTTGTTAGTTCACATGACCAATTATGCCTTGCCAATAACTTAAAAATAATGGCCTACTCTGCATTTTGATCCCATGAAAAAGACTACTTGGTTTCAGAGAGAAAATTGAAGATAGAAGTAGAAAGAGAATTAGATTAAGATAAGAACAACACTTTGATCCCAGCCAATAGTCTGAGAAGCCCCCACAATAAAACCGTCATTTTTCAGATGCAGAGTATTAAACAATGGAAACTGAGTAAGACAATCACCAAAAATCGAGTTACCATAAATAAAATAACATCATCTGCTGAATTATTTTCAAATTATTAAGAGAAATGTTTGTGAGACAGGGATTTGGCTCGTAACAATTATTGCTATTAAAATTCCTGAATCATCAATAGTCCTTTTATTTAATTCTAATGTTTTATGAAGGATGAATAATTTTTTTTTTGAATTGAACAACTCTATATTGGGTTTAAAGTTATTAGAATCACCTTGAGCCAAAAATCTGAGAAGCGAGACACCCACAATAAAAACGTCATTTTTTTTCAGGCACACTGTATTAAACAATGGAAACCAAGTAAGGCAATCGCCAAAAATCCAGTTACTATAAATAAAATAACATCGTCTGCTGAATTGTTTTTAAATTATTATTAAGCGGAATGTTTGTAAGATGGAGATTTGACTAGAAAGAAAAGATAGCTGTTGAAGGTTCAAGGGTGATGGATTATTTTGATTTGATTGTTGAGGGGGGAGACTACTTGGTTTCAGTGTGAAAATGAATGAATGAAAGAAGAGAAGATAGAAGTATTTAACAGCTTTTTCAATTTTAAATCTTTTCATTTCTACCCACTTCTTAAAATAACAACCAGTATTCATATCCATGATTGTTATTGCAATATTTTGTTAAGTTCAAATATTTAACAATATTGTTGTAGAACTTGCCATGAGCTTATTCAATCATTAACTTAAGAGTTAAGAATTAAGATTCATCAGAAATTTTAAATAGGAAAAATAATGATTGGAATATGATATGCAAATGTTTGTTCATATATGCAGATTGATATAAAAATATGTGTATTGAAAACACTACCACATTGCCTATTAAAAATGCCATAAAAACAAAAACAGCCCCAGCCAATGAACCCCCTGTCTAATTTTAATGAAATTAGGCATTGCACTTGATAGACGTACAATATGCTTTTAAATTAGTTGGGGTAGTGTGTATCATTTAAGCTGTATCTCATATGCACATATATACAATATTAGAATTTAATTATTATATAAATTCAGGTCTTAATTTTATGCTTTGAGCATTCTAGGATAAAATGTTTTCATATTAAAAAATTATTAATAAAAAAAATCCTAACCTCTCATTTATTTCAACCAACTCTCTATTTGAAACTAAAGTGTGTGTGTGTAATATATATATATATATATATATATATATATTCATGAATCATTCATACGAAAAACAAATATAGAGGTTAATGATTTAAATGGCGAGAATACTTCTCATTTATTCTCGCCATTTAAATCATTAACCTCTGTATTTGTTTTTTGTATGAATGATTCATGAATTTATAAATTATATTTGCACCTTTTAATTGAAATATATATATATATAAAAACATAAAAATCTCTTAAAATAATTGTCAGACTTTGTCCATTTCATAATGCTCGACATCATTTGTTTACATTTGGATATGCCATGAGCAGATATGGTAAGCGAACCATGGAAGATTGTAGTTTAAAGACAGTAAATTCGACTTTGCTAACCGAAACGCTCCTCTGTGGCGAAATCGCTTAAAGGCATGTCAGGCTATATGATGGTTTTGTATAGGATGCAGGTTTGATTCCTGTCAGCGGACATATATTTTCTATGAAAATTTCTTGGATATTCAGGCCAGTAAATGTTGTTTAATACTGTTTATTATAAACAGAGCATTTACTTAAAAATTTGTATCTATAAAAAGAATATTATAAACATAAAAATGTCTTAAAATATATCTATATACATATATATCTTACACTGTGTGTGTACACATGAATATATAGCTGTATGTATTTGGTAAATATTTGTATATTTTTCAACACCTCTTGTCCAGTAAATCTAATCACTGAGCATGGAATATAATTTAATTATGCTAGGCTTCTTTTTTTTTTCTTTTCCCCCCCCCATTTCTGAATATTTTTTTTGCTCAAATTTTCAAAAGTTGACACCGAAACTGTTTTTAATTTTTTTTACAGGAAAAATTTGTAAAATAAAATTCTCCTACTGACATTGTATGTTCAAATTATTATATAGTATTGTGTTTTTTCTTATGGAGGTTTTGCATAGAACTTGCCACATTCACTGTGGGTGTCAATTGTTTTTTTTGAGGGGGGTGAAAATGAGAAGAATGACAATATTTGATAAATTGGCTTTAATTTTTTTTTTCTTTTTCTTCTTTCAGGATAAATACACTCTACATTTATACACTGTCAATGGTAAACACCTGTTTCAACAGAAAGTGACATATCCAATCACAGACATGATAATTAAAGAAAATTATCTGATTTCTGGCAATGACCAGGGTCATTTGACAGTCTATGAATTGTTTGGGTGAGTGAAGCTTCTTTTGTTTTGTTTTTTTATGGTGGGGGTGTTTGATGTTTATTCTTTGTTTTTTGTTTTTGTTTTTTTTTGTTTTTTTTTCCTGTTTAATTTTTGCCTTTATTTTTGTGGGGTTTACTTTTAGGTGGGGAGTAGTGTTTGGGTTTTTTATTGTTTTTAAATCATTCATGCTTTAGTGCTGTTAAATAAAATGTCCATACTTTTGTTACAGCTTTTTCACTGGTTCCCATTTGATCAAGGTTAAGCAACCAGTTTCAATTCCATATTCACTTATGCACAAATACTCTTGGGAATGGTATGAAGCCACCATTTCACCCCACAACTATGGGTTAATGATTTACTGATACAAGTCTTACTAATTATCTCAAAAAAAATAAAAAAAATTATAGGAATCTAAAAATATTTTCTGGCTTTAATAACCTGCAAAGGGTTGATAAGTGACCTTATAACCTTTTCCAGTCATGACAATGATGATGATTATTATTATGACTTAATAAGAAAAGAAAAAAAGAGAAACATATATATATATATATATATATATATATATATATATATATATATATGAATTGTAAAAAAAAATTATTGCAGCTCTTGATTTGTCTAATCAATCGCATGCCAGTGTTTGATTCTGAGACATACCAAGGGAACTGGTCAGCTGTGTAGTAACCATACACAAACTTTGGCAATGTAGCCACAACATAAAATGTTTAAACACAACCAGAATATTTCCATGAAACTTTGTCAACATTACAGTATAAATAAATGTCCATCAAATAATGTCAAAAAATTAGTGAGGTTGGGGGTAAAAAAAAAAAAAAATATCAACAACCAGAGTGGGTGAGGGATTTATTTGGCCCTTGAGAGGATATACAACTTTGCATTATCCAAATCCTATTTTGTGATGTAGAAAGAAAAAGAAAAAAATTAATTTTCATGTTCAGTGTATAACGTAATCTTCACTTTACTAGGCATAGAAGGCATAAAACAGTTTTCAAGGTACGTAATACATTATTTCATCATAAAGAAGGATGAATTTGGATACCCAGTTACTTGAGTGTCAGAGAAGGCTGGGTAAGCACAGTCTGATACACAAAATATATATATATATATATATATATATATATATATATATAGTGGGGTGCTATTAATATTAAAAGACTATCTTCTTTCATCACAGTTTAGCTTTCCTTTACCAAACTCTTCTCTTACATTGTCAATAAATACTGTATTTAGTCTTTGCTGTTGCAACAATGTCTTAAAATTTTCTTTCCAGCTCAAGTAATGAATTTCTTGCTATAAATATTGATGTGGATTTTTCTCTTTTTCTCTACCACTCAGTCTGAGTCCGCAGACCACAGTTCCACTTTTGGTCCCTATTCAGTGCATTGCATCTACTCCAGGCAACACACACATTCTGGTTGGACTTAGAGATGGCAAACTCATCATTGTTGGAACAAAGAGCAAAGCAGAGATCAAGTGAGATACACTAATCCCCTGTAAAAAGAAATCTTTCTTGGATCCCCTGTAAAAAGAAATCCTTCTTGTAGGGAAGCTTTTGTTTAATGCTTGGAAACTATGGGTAATTTCCAAACCACAACAGTGTGCTAAATTGGTACTGTTTTCAAATGTTATCCTATTGCAAAAGATTTGTGTTTTATGCCCCAAGGAATAAGTACTGAGTTACCATGGTGATTTGATTTCAAAATGGCAGTAAAAAATGTTTAAAACTTTTCATCAAATATCCTGGGAGTCTTTTTTTCTTTTTTTTTTTATTATTTCAAGAGGGGTACCGATGTTTGTGTTCTTTACAAAGCAAAACTCTACTTAACTTTGGTCTTAGTTTGGTCGTGATATAATTGAAAGATCAACTCTAATTCATCAAAATGTGATTTGTAAAAAGAAAAAAGCCAAACTGATTTCTGTGAACATTTTTGAAAAGGTAAAAACTAGCCCTTAACAATTATTCAAACACAAAATATACAGGTGCTAATAAAACATTTTTCTGCTTTCTAATGATTGCCTCAAATAGAGCTTGCAAGACTCTGGGTGCACACTTTTCTTTGAAATTTTATTAAAAATTTATTTAAAAAAAAAAGCCTCTTTTGCAATATAACGATATTTAAACATTGGCTTTCTATGTCATATGCATTATTAAAAATTGTGGAAATTATTGGAGGTGAAGAGGTTGAAAGATTAAATTTAAACTTTACACTCATCTTTAAAAAGAAAAAAGTTTCATACTAATTCTGTTTTTGGTCATCAGGCTGTGGTAAATTCTCTCTTCACCTGAGTGTTATCACTGGTGGGTCTACTACATTTTAATCTAGACAAAATTTTATATCTGCTCAGTCTCCTGGAAGACTGAGCTTTTTATTCTGGACAACCATTCTGTCGATCCTGATATTGGAATGCTGTTTAAGAATTTGGTTTTTTTTTTTTTTTTTAGCCAATGCGAAAATCAAGGAATACTGCTTTCTATGAAGATTAAGCATTACTTACGTTTCATCAAATATTTATTGTAGATTTCTTTACTAACTTCTGGCCAACCTCTTCAGACATTTCTCATAGATTTGTTTCATCTAATCTTTCTACCAGTCCTAAGGATTTTTTTTTGTTTTTTCTTTCCAAAACATCCAATCGGTCAGAAGTGTATTATTGTCTTACAAGTCTACCAATTAAAAACAATATATATGAAATTGATATTTTAAGTCTTTCCTAATATATATAAATATATTTACGCTTGATATATGAATATATTTTTTCTGGTTATTGTAGTAATTCTGTGAGAGACAAGTTTATTACTTAGCAATAAAAAAAAGAATAAATCCCACTTTATGTTCAATAGAATTTTATATTAAAATGAGTTTAACCATGCCATTATTTAGGTTTTTGCTATCACATGTGACATCTGTAATATATTTCTTTGCAATTATGTTTTTACCCATTTGTGCATCCATACACTAATATCTACTGATCCTTTTTGTAATCAATAATAATTAATGAGCAGAAAGTTAACAAACAACATTATGGAATAGCTACAAATAACTGGATTTGAATCCACAATACTTTCAACTCAATAGCCTATAGAATAATTTGAAATATAATCACTACCACAACACTTGATAACTGTTAGGATAATACAATAGACCTTGCTACCCATAATGCACCATTGGCCAGCATATATAAATAGTCAAGCTAAAACACAACACACACAGCCTGAAGATTGTGTTGACCTCAGTATTCCCTTTCATATTTATATACACTATGTTGAGCACTTTCATCCATAAATATAGTACTAACTTTTTATGACATACATATTGTGTATTTGGACAGAAATCCCCCTTTTATACAAGATTCATTAAAAATGGCTGACAAGGTAAGGTGGTTAAGATTTTTATTTAATTTTTGTTGTGTTCTTATAATTTTCTTCTTTTCTGGGCATAAATTATGTAGAAATTGTCTGAATGTCTTGTCCGAGCACTTTCGGCTATACTTGTATCCATTATAAAGGATGATTTTATTTTTACTTTTAACTGAACGTGTGGATTATTTTATATATGTATCTAGTTATAGGAATCTTTTATTTTCCAAACTTTTGAGTGCTATAAAATTCATCCTTGATAATGGCTAAAAGTATAGCCAAAAGCGCTCGGGCATATGGAACAATTTCTTAAATAATTTATGTCCAGAAAAGAAAAAACACAAAAATGAAATTAAAAAAAAAAAAAAAAATGTAGTACCTTGTCAATTGTTTTTAATGAAACTTGTGTGTGAGTATATATATATATATATATATATATATATATATATATACATATATATACACCCACCATGTATCATATTGCCAAATTATTATGTGATCTCTATTAGCCTGGCATTACGAATAGTCTGGAACAGTTCTAGAGGCCAAGATGCTGGTAAATCACAAGTGTACCTGTGTGTAAATTTGTACATAAATATTTTAAAAGATTTTTCTTTCTTTTTTGCTCCCTCTTGGCCTCTATTTCCAGAATCAGCACTCCAGTATGGACATGCCTCAGCAGGGTATCAGAGTGTTAGTATCTTAAACACGATCTTATTACACACGTTTGTTGAATTTCCAAGGCCTGCATGCCTTCAAGGATTCATTTCTTCATATGTCCGCTCCCCCAAATATAAATATTACTTTTGCATGAACTCAAACAGCTTCTTTTCAGAACAGACAGTTGGACATTAAAAAATAAATCGTAATGTGGATTCTCATTAAGCTTAACTCACACTTCTCGCTTGTGGAACTCTTCCAGCTTTGCTTTCAAATTGTTGAAGATCAATATCAATGATTATGTAATGTCTTAATTCCTCCTCTTTTATTGCTCTCTCTCAATAAGGTTTTTCTTTTCTAATTATTTCCCACTTATTAATCCATTGTATCTTAGTGGCTTTATTGCCTTGCTTATGGTGAAATGATTTAAAAAAAAAAGAAAAGAAAAAACTAGTATACATATGAGATTCTGTTGGACATAAAGTGGGGGGCTGGTTTTATGTAGTTATTAACTGACTCTTCCCCCTCATTAATTACCACTTAATAATTAGAAACATCTACATTTAATGACACAATCAGCCTACAAAAGGTTGATAAGCTATAAAAAAAAAAAAACCCCCGAATCAAATCAACAACACAATTGTTCTTTCTCCTTAATTGTGTTTTTCTTTTTTCTCATATTCTCTCACCTTCAGTAACCTCCTTTTTGTATCTTAGCAGCTTTATTTGCCTTGCTTGGGGTGAAAAGATTTAAAAAAAAAAAAAAATCATTTTTGACATGGAAAAAAAAAATTGTATGAATACACTAAAGTGGGGGATCGGTTTTATGTAGTTATTAAGTAATAAATTGAACACCTCCCTTCACTCCCGTTAAAACAAATATGTTTAATGACACAATCGTTATCTGTCTTTTTAATTCATGTTCTTTTATTACGCTCACAATTAGTAACCATTTTGTATCTTAGTGCCTTGTTCAGGGTGAAATGATTTAAAAAAAAAAAAAAAAAAAAACAGTTTCATGGCACAGTCATTTAACTGCTTGTATTGTACTTTTAAGCAAATAAATCCATTTAAAAGTAAACGACTCTTTATAAAAGATGGCAATTTGTGACCTTATTGAATAGTTTTCTTAAACAGAATCTATTTTTTATATAAAAGTCCCAACTAAGTGACAGTATATTGACTAGTTAGTCTCTTGTATCAGGCATTTGGTTTGAATGTTAGGAATACGCCAGCCCAGCAGTAGATTAGAAAAAGAATTTGAATTTTCTTTTTTTCTTTTTCTGGAACCGCTTCTTCCAGAGTCTATACATTGTCACATTGCAGTAGACAAAATTGTGTAAGGTTCCAAAAATGGTATATTACCCATAAAAACTTTTAAGGTTTCTCTGGGTGCAAAATATGACTTGTTTATATATGGTGTACAATATGTAATTACAGAATCATGTCTGTACATTTTTTTTTTTTTTTTTTTTTACTTAAAAAAAAAAAAAAAAAAAAAACTTTTGGTCTTTATTATTATTAAGTAAAGATCTGGATTAAATCCAGCAAAATGATTGAATAAGGAAATGTTTTGTCATTTATTCAACTTCATCAGAATTTTTTATTTTGGAAATGGATCAAAGCAGAATTGATTTGATTACTCATTCACTATTCATCATATTTATCATGCAAAACACACCAATTTACCATTTTTAAAAATTTTTTTTTTTTTTTTTTTTTATACATGCTTAAATTATACTGTCACTTCAAGAATTACATTGACGGAGATACTATGAGATGAATACAAAAATTGTTGAATACAAATACATACAAAACATTTAAAATAAACACCTGATGTCTACCACAGCTAATGAAAGCAAAGTTGTGTTGTTCTTCTATTAAGCTTAGTAAATATCTATAATGAGATAGATTTCCAAATTCTATACTTTTTAAACATCTTAACAGGCACAGTTGGACCTTGACCTTCAGATTTGTTTGCCATCAATAATGGCATTTTCTTTCAGTTTTGTGACGGATTTAAAAAATTTCACAAACATATATAGTCGAGAAATTATAGAGAAAATTTAAAAGACGAAAATGAAGCTGCTGCATTTAGTAAGTGACAAATACATAAAATGTTTGGACGATAATATTTCTATTGCAACTGTTGACAGGAAAAGATAAACAAATGCTGTAAATGAATGATTAACAAATGTAATTAAAAATATAAGCAAACATGATTTTGAAAAGGAACAAATTAACAACAGTTTTTCTTTTGGACATTTTTGGGGGGACGAGTTAAATTTAACTATCAACACCACATAAAAGAATTTTAATAATTTCACCCCAAACAAGGCAATAAAGCCACTAAGGTGCAAGGGCTTACTGAGTGTGAAAGAAACAGAAGAAACATTACTGAGGAGACAAAATAACAATTGACATTGTTTCCTTAAATTTTCCCTGCAGTGTTGTTGATGACATTTAATGCTGTTGAGTTGCAGGAGGCAAGGAACTAGAGATATTGTCAGATTCTCCGGTTTTTTTTTTCGGTGGGGGGCTCCCTACCCCCACGAGCCCCTGTAAATGGGAAGGATCAGTTGTGTTTGTTTCTGGCAAAAGTGTGTACAAAGTTTTTAGCCGAATTTTATTCTTTAAAAATAGAATGGATGCAAAATGTATTAAATTTTTTTTATTTCAACAACCTCCCCCACTCCTGCTACCCGGGGTTAGGGATAAGGGTTTTTTGTTTTTGGCTTATTTATTAGATGTAGTCCCTATCTTTTTTTTTTTTTTTATGTGAATGTACCATAATGAGAACAAACTAAATTTCCCAAATTGTGTTTTGGATCAATTCCGAGTTTAATAAATCAGCCAAATACACACACTATATATATATATATATATATATATATATATATATATATATATCTATATATCTCCATTTTTTTTTTTTTTTAAATCACGTGAAAATTACTAGAGATTTACCAGTTGAAACTGAATTTGTAAATTATGATTACTTCTGAATCAAACATTTTATTTATTTTTTTTTTTTTTATTAATTAAAAATTAAACATAATTTTAACAGTGTTCACATATTTCTCATTTAATTTGTTTCTTTTCCTCCCTCCCCTAATTGCTTTAGCTTCAATGGAGCGATGATGATGATGCAAATAATAAAACTCGTTAATTAAGTCTTTATATGCCATAATTAAAAGAAAATGATATTCTAGAAAAAAATAAAAGAAAATGGCTGTGACATAAAAAATTAAAAAGAAAAAAAAATTAAAATATGCTTTACCCTTCGTACAACTCACTTAATCCCCCACCACCAACCTTTTATTTTTAAAATACAAAAAAGATCTTTAAGCCAGTGATTACCAACCAATAATTGTTAAACATATTGTCTGAAATCTCTTCACTATGTTGATTTATGCAGATGTGCATCTTTTCGGTTGCTCTATTCTTTGGTCTTCTTCATACACAAACAATTAGGAATGGTATTTTATTTTTTCCATCTCTCACCTTTTTCCAGTGTATAATTTGGTTTTTGTCCCTTATTCCTGATTCTCAATTTGGATTTCAGACACTCCACCCCCACACATTGGTGACCAAAGGTCTGCTACAACCAAGAGAAATGATGTTGTCCGTGTTTAGCACACTTGGATAAATTTGCATATGTATACGTCTATTTTGTATATATAACCAAAACTTTTCCTCGTTCATTCAGACTTACTGTATCCAAAAATTCTTAATTCTCCAGATTGAAAACCATTTCTCTAACCATTTCTCTAAAAGAGAGCTAGGTGGAGAAAAAAAACAAAAAACAAAAAAGCCAGAATTAACTCCATCTTGAAGAAGACTAACAGATACTACACCAACTAAAATGCCTTGATAAAGACTATAGAGATGAGGATATCAGTCAGAATGATTAGTGTAATATGTTCAGCATTTTTGTAAGTCAAACTTAAGATCTTTATTTTCAGTTCGCAATAAATGTCAAGATATTATTCTGGATGTAGACAAACAATCCAGTGTTTCAGTAATTTTTGAATGTCGGAACTTGGAAAATATTCTCCAAGTTTTTCAGTACCATTTCCCCACTCAGTCATTTTAAAAATAAAAACTTTATATATGGTGGAAAGGGTGGCTGTTTTAGAGGACTTTTTTGTCAGAATTTGTCTACTTGAATATTCAAAGGTTTTTCTTTTCTTTTACAAACAATTTCATGGGTTCAAATCAAATACACACATTATATAATTTCATAAGAGTATAGATTTTCAAAGATTTTTTTTTTTTTTTTTACCCACTTTATTTAATACTCAAGAGAGGTAACTCCTTATAAAATGGTATTTTAAGTCAAGTTGCTCTGAAGGGAAAGAAAGACAGTGTTGGTGGAAAATGCTTTCTTAAAGACCTTATATATATATATATATATACCTACCTTTGTAAAAAGACTTGTGAATAATTTCTTTTGTTATATAGCTTAACACCTGGAAGGTGTGAATTGACCCTTGGAATATGGAAAACAGAAAGATGAGAAGTGTCTGTCCAACCTTTAAGCTTTTTACATTATAACTAATTAAACGTGTATATAGGGATTTTTTGATTCATTGATTAAAACTACTGTTTGTCAATTTATCAGACACTCTTCCATCTTGAATATTTAATTCATAGTTTAATAGAAAATTGTATTTGAAGGGTTGCAAGGATACACTTTTTTCGGTGTGTGATTTGTCCAATATGTTTTTTTTCTGATCTACCATAGTGTCATATATATATATATATATTATAAAGAAGTAATTATACAAAGAATTAATTAGCAATGTTAATGTGATCAATGGTGAAATCACTTCACTAACAAGATTTAATGAAACATTAACTAACTATCAGTTCTTTGAATAATGCAATCCTTATATTTGAATTGTTGTCAGATGGAACTGATGATTCAGAGTACTTTCAACAATTTCAAATTGTCATCTTCAGGGTGTATTATTTCCATTTACAGATAAACTCCAAGACACAATAAATGTAGTGTAGGCCAAAAGATGTTTTTAAAATATGCTATTTATTATGAAAATAAGATCCACAGAACATTCAGAATGTGAAAAAAAAAAAAAAAAATATTAAGACATTTTACTCTATTAATTGAACAATACTTTAGTTCATATCACTTTAACTGAAAAACAAATACAACAAAAAATTTGTGGATTCATCACGTTACTAAATTCAAACAAAATACTTGAATCATTTAAACAAGAAATCTATCATTGCAGCATCACACATTCAAAAATAATATAACTGTCAATAAATAGCATATTTTGAAAAAACATCTTTCAGTCTACACTACATTTATTGTGTCTTGGAGTTTACCTGTAAATGGAAATATTACACCCTGAAGATGACAATTTGAAATTGTTGAAACTACTTGTCCCAGGATCATCAATTCCATCTGACAACGAATTCAAATATAAGGATCATGTTTTTTCAAGGTGAGTTAATGTCTCATTAAGTCTTGTTAGTGAAGTGATTTCGCCATTAATCACATTAACGTTGCTAATTAATTCTTTGTATAATTACTTCTTTATTTTATATATATATATATATATATATATATATATATATATATAATGGGAAAATATCCTTTTTATTTATCAACTAATGGGGGAGTCAGTGCCAATAACCCTCTTCCCTTGATATCTAATTATACTCAAGACAGGTGAGAATTTTTTTTTTTTTTTTTTTAAATTGTTTAACTTAACCTTCTGAATATTGACATTGGTTCACGTGACAATATGCAAATGATTTTCTGCTGACTGGGCATTTTGTTGAAGAATCCCATATTTTTCTTTAATCTGTCAAAATTCTTTTTAGCAGTTAAATTGACTGTTTTATATTAAATTTTTTTTTTATATTATCTAAACGGAACGTTGACCTCATTCAAAATGATTAGGAAATACATTTACAAATCAATTTCTATTAAGTCAACAATGATTTTGGTACGCGCTTTCGTTTTCACAATAAATGTATCGAAAATATTGTAGAGGGGAGATAACTCCCCTGTTAATTAAAGGGAGAACACTGACAAAATTTATGGAGTTATTTCCCCTTTTTTAAAATGTCCTGAATGAATGAATGAAGAACATTTATTTCTGTTAAAAATGGGCTTTGATTTATGAATCAATGTTCATTTATTTTATCTAACGCTTAATCATTGAACAGTACTATTGCATGAGATAAAAGGTAACATTACATTTCCATAAGGATATTAACTACTATGACTCCAGAATAGACAATCACTGAGTAAACATTATGGTGCACAATATATGCATATAATATTAATAGTATTACTCTTTTGAAATATAGTTTGTAAAGTAGTTTTAGCTTAATAAAAGTTTTGCTGATTTGGTAACTCTGTAGATTAAGAGATCCTGTTGTGTGCACATATATAATCTTGATTCAACATTGTTAGAAATAAGTTGATCTTGGATTTACTTTTTCAACAACTTTGATGAAGGAGTAACTTTTAATTAGTCAGCTTGGAATTTATTTTCTGATTAGTATACTAATATTGACTGTTATACCTTCCAGGTGTAGATTGTTAACAGGATTACTCAACCCTTTATACAATGCACGGAGTTAAGTTCAACATTCAGAGTTTACCAGGTAGAACAGATGCCTGAAATAGGGCGGAATGTATGAATGATCAAAATGTTGAGTGTAATAGGTTGACGAGGAGGGTGGGGGGGATACATAATGTTATTGCAGTAAAACAAGCATATTTAAAAAAAAAAATGTGATAGGAATTGAAAACTAAATCTGTCTAGTTATTGTTATCACTCTTCACATTCTATCATGGAATAAGAAAGGGTATTGCACAATGATGGAAATAGTGGCATGGGGTGGGGAATCTCAAAGAGACACAGGCATCAAAAGCAAACAACATTCAGGTTTGAATGCTACTCTTGCTTACAGAAGGAGGGCTGTAGGGACTTCATATATATTGTATGTAAGACTTTCAAATGAAACTCTGGATGTACCATACAGAATATGTCTGGCAGTTATTATCTACAAATGTTCAGCTATTGCAGACCTGGATGTGTTGATGACCGTTTTTGAAATCTGGCGAGTACATGGTGACCTTTTTTTCTTTTTTTTTTTTTCAACTGGCCCTACTTCAGCGATGTTGATATTTAAAACTGTAAATAATTAAACTAATCTGGTATGGTACTCTTGTAGAATGAGGATTGAATTCCAAAATGTTGTGTTGACCCCCCCTAAAGTAACTACTGGCCCCCATAAAAGGGAAAAAAAATCCATGGTGGCAGAGTATCTTTACGAATTGATTGCAACATTGGTTGGGAAGTAAAAAACAATAATAGGTTGATTGGTAGATAAATAACAATGTTCTTACACTGGTAGAAATTTATTTGGCAAATATTGTGCTAATATCACTAACCAATTATATGGTAATGTTTGTTTGTCATCTCAAAAGATTCCAAGTTTGTTTTTTTTTTTTTTGTTTTTTTTTTTACTTTGCATACAATGATTGATTTCTTGGTTGATTTTATCACATATCAATCCTTGTTGCATTATTTGATGTCAAATATTGATTATATACACAAACTGTCCTATAATTTTTGTTACATTGAGTGTATAAAATGTGTATGCAAATGAAACAATTATGGGACAAGTAGTATAAAAATATAATGTATTACCTCTGTTCCATAATAAATGTTACAGGTAGAATATGCAAATGTATATAAAAATGTAACATTTATTATGGAACAGTGGTAAGAGCATGGGGCGGCATGGTGGAGTAATGGATAGTGGCTTGGATTGAGGAATCAGAGAGCTGAGTTCAAATTCCAGTCAAATCTATTACATTCACTTATCGAAAGATACATGATTGCCTAAGTGTGTATCACATATAGCATATGACTGATTTTGCTGTTGAATCCATTACATCCACTTACGTGCAAATACCCTTGGGAAAGGCATGAATCCTCTCATCCCCCCCAGCTATGGGTAAATAGCAGTACAGATGGCAACTGGTCTACCGCAGAAAAGAAATGGTAACCTACTGCGGGAAAAAATCTGCCACGTCAGTCATGTATCTTTTGATACATGATTGCCTAAGCATGTATCACATATGGCACATAACTGATTGGTAAGAGCACAAAGAAAAGAATTTATACTTGTTGAGGGATCTCTTACTAGTTTTTTTGGGGGGTTTTTTCTATTAAATTTCCAAGAAACTAATTATCATATTTCATGTCTTGTAGAGTAGATTTTTCTCCCATTCTTATGTGTATAAAACTAAAAACTTTTTGAAATATATAAATATTGAGATTTCACTTAAGTATAGTTCTACATATTTTAACAGGTTGATGATATTAAGATTTACTCAACATTGCCTAGTCTGGCAGAAGGCTACAAGCACCCAGTGTGGATTGAACTCACTGTGAGACCAGCTCATTAGCCATTACATCACGATAAGGTACCCTTGTAGAATGTGGATAGAATTCCAAAATGTTGTGTGTTGACCCCCTAAAGTAAGTACTGGCCCCCATAAAAGAGAAAAAAAAAATCCATATTCAGAAGGTTAATTTGTAATCACACATACATATATGTACACTGACCAATATCTTTAATTTTTATATAGTCTGTGAAGTTTTGCGAACAGCTAGAATCAATTCCATTCTCAGGCTATTCAGTATCAACCGAGAAGATGGCAAACATGCTGACAGGAGCAGTTTTCCCTGTTTGAGACCGGTAAGCCACCGACATGCGATGCTAGTCGCTGGGAATTGTTTTTGTCTGCTAACTTGTTTATGTGAGCCATGAAACCCAGTTTCATTAGAAGAGTTGACAGCTAAAAATTCCTACTGGTGGGGATGTCTGGCTTGCTGGGCCCTAGGGAAAAGAGGTTGATTTGAGAGTGTCCCCCCACAGGTTAATGTGAGATAAAGGACTGTCTAGTTGTTCCAAATGTTAACAAGAAATACATCAGGAAAACACCTTCATGCTGAGGGTGGAAACTTCACTTTCTTTTTTTTTTTTTTTAAACAAAATAAACTTAGAAAAATTAAAAACAAAGGATTTTATATCGTAATCTGTCTTAGTTCTAAATGCCCCCCCCCCCTTTAACAAAGAAAAAAAAAAACCTCTCAAGTATTTTTTCATTATGACTTTTTCTCTGATTAAAGAAAAAAAAAAAAAGGTAGTTTTTTTTTTGTTTTTTTTTTTTAAATAATCTACTGTATTTTTTTTTTTTTTTTTTCATATTTTTTTGTATTAATGATGGTTTCATTTGTGGATATCATGTAAAAAAAAAAAAAACGGAAGAAAGAAAAAACTTGAACAAAAAAAAACAAACTTACTAAAAATTGTCATTTGACAATTTATATTTTTTTAATGTTTTTTATCTCGACCACTAGCGATGTATCGAGATATTAAATTATTTTTATTTAATCATTCATTATTGCAGAAAAATTTCAAATCTTGGTTGAAAATTGCATAATAAAGAATCTAAGAAATTTTTCTCATTGTTTTGTTTTTTTATTCCTATTTTACTGCAAGACTTTTTTTCTCTAACATTTCATGATGGTCAGGCTACATTCTGGAACCAACTCTGAAGAGGACTGATCACTACAATCTTAATGTTAGGTTGGTGCAAAAATAATGGCGTAATAATGTTGTTTTTGATGTTAAAATATATGTCAAAAAACAACATTATTACGTCATTATTTTTGCACCAACCTAATAGCTGAAAATTAGGAAGGTTATAGTTTGAGAGAGTATCGAAAGAACAGAGGACTAGGTTGTGGAAACAAGAAAATACTTGAGTAAACCAAATACTACTCAACTCCTACTCTAATGTGGCTACTTGCCATATTTATATGTAGGAGCAGTCCACTGTTACAATGGTAGGGATGAACAGGAAATATGCTGAGTCCTAATCTACAACACTCTTTCAAAAAGTCATTGATTGATTGATTGATTTATTTGGCCATGTACTTATATCATGATAAAATATACATCTAATCAGCAGGTATATAATATTGGGGCTTTATCCTTGTTGTAATGTTGTCTTTGTACAAAATAACTTAGTATTAAGAAGGCCATAGTTAGAGAGAGTATTGAATGAACAGAAGACATTTATTAAATACTCATACATAGAACGGAAATACTTGAATAAACCAAATACTACTCAAATCCTACTCTAATGTGGCTACTTGTCACATTTATGAATAAGAGCAGTCCATTGTCACAGTAGTAGGGAGGATCAGGAAGTACTACTCTACAATACTTAACCTATTTAACTAATATCTTCCACACACATCCTCATAAACTGTTTCTCTTACTCTGTGACCCTCTGTCTCTAGGGGCTTCTGAACCTTGTACAGAGTAAATGTTTTTTTTTTTTTTTAAAAAAAAAAAAAAAAAAAAAAAGGTAACATAAATCAATGAACTTTTGCTTAAAACAAAAATGTTCCAAAAAAAAAAAAAAAAAAAAAAATAAATAAATAAAATGAATCTATAAAACCTTAAATTACTTCATATACAGGCTGTCCATAAAGTTCGTGTGCACTTTAAAAAATTTATAACTTTATTTGTATTTGCAATAGAAATAATTTGTAAAAAGGATTAGAAAGAAGTAAATCTATATTTTTTAAGTTTTTATTGAAATTTTATTTAAGTTTCCACATGTCCTCCATCATTAACAATATAAAAGGTAATACGATTTTGCAGTTCACGGAAAACATTTGCCAACTGATTTACAGTAATGCCTGAAATCACATTAGTTATTTTAGCTATACTTAAAACTAGGCACATTAAACGTTATAACATTTTTTTACAGATTATTTCTATCACAAATACAAATAAAGTTATAAATTATTTAAAGTGCACATGCACATACAAGCACCTTCTGTCAAATGTTGGCCATTGACTAAAAATTACTATATTTTCGCATGTAATAGGACCTTTAAATCCAAAAAGTCACCCTTAAAAATTGAGGATTGCCTAATACTACAGTTCTAAAAAAGAAACCTTAAATTCTGAGTGATGTTCGTTGGTAGGCTAACCTCAGCATCTGTACAATAACCAATAACGTACATGAAAAGATTGAAATTATCAAATAAACTGAGGATTAGATAATGTAGAAAACAAATATGGTGGTATGATATGCTGTTCGGTCGGACACATACTAAAGTGATGCCGAAATACCTTGTTCTTTTTCTTTACTGTTTCCTGATAAATTATATATTTTATGATTCCTTTTTAATTTCTCTTCTTATACTGAGCATGTTTTATGAATAATATTAATAGTAGCAATATTAGTAGTAGTAAATACCCTTGTAAATTGCTCAGTTGTGCAATTTGCAAAATTCTTTCATTGTAGAGGTACAAAAAAAAAAAAAACAAAATGGCACCACTTCAGCATGTGTCCTACCAATCAGTTTCTCATTTAGTGTGTTTCCTGCAACCACATTTGCATCCTAGATTATCAAGGCATTGTCTCGACTTTTTTTCCACTGTTAAAAGACATTCACAATGTTTTTATTTAAAGGATTCAAATATATTGTTTTAGGATTTTTTAGCCAAATTATAATTTTTTTTAATTTTAAATTTTATAATACAACAATAAATAGAATCCCTAGTTGCGGGGTTAACTATTTGCCCATGGCTGGGGCCCGAACAGGTGCTACCACCCTGGTTCAGGGTGGACCTGGGGACACCAGCAATTAAGAGGTGGTTCCACGCTCCTCAAAACCTCCTGATCAGAGGCCTTGCTGCTGGACGTAGTTTATCATTTACCCAGGACGCGGATGTAGTTTATCGTCATACCCAGGACGGAAAAAAAAGTTTAGAAACCACTGGAAGGGAGACTGTACATAGATCAACTGAGAACTGGTGTTTTCAGCTTGACAAGATGATTATATATTGAAATTGACATTTGTTAAGTCAAGCAAAGGATTAATCTATCAGTAGATAAAGAGAATGAAATTCCTAAAATTATGGATTATTTATTTATTAATCTGGCTGAGATTGTCTAAAGCAGCGGTTCCCAACCAGGGTCCAGGTAACATGACTGGGGGTCGACACACACACACACACAAAAATATCAAAGTGGGGTCCACAGTAATATTTTAGTTGTCCATAGAGCAATTTCCCTTTGGAAAGATTGTTACAACTGACGATTGGAATTTCTACAGTAATCTAAAACTAGCAGAAAATGAGATCAAGCGATGTAAGTTTTAGCATTCCTTTTACACTACCATATGTTTTGATTGTAAAAGTTGAATAAAAACTGAGAATATATGAAGGAAGGATATCATATATGTGTGTGTAGGTAAGATGAGAACGAAGAGAGTACAGTTCCAACGTTCGTAACAATTTTAAAAAGGCAAAGTATTATTTATCTTAGGATATTACATCGAAAACATATCAAAATGGATACACAAATGCAGTCGTGTTTCGATTCGTATGAATGCATCTTATCAGGCGATTGTAAATTTTGGCGAGTGAACGATTTACTTAGATTTAAAAGTAAAAGACAGCTTCTTTTTACGAAAAAAAAAAGTGGGGGTATAAGATTTGTGGACTTTGATCAACCAAACAAATATCACCTATGTTAAATTTAAACTAACGGAAGAAGCAAAAATTATTTTTCATAAATGGGTCATGACACGTAGATTGGCAGTCAATGGCAGCAACAGACGTTAAACAGGAGCAGATGTAAATGGATATATATTGTACATTAGACAATGTCATTTCCTAAGAAAAAAAAAAAAATGAAGTAATCTAACAAAATGTTACACAACTTATATGCTTTGTTAGTTTCCTACATTAAAAAAAAATTCAGTACCTGTCTATATTTCTGAGATGAGGCATTATGTACACTATTAACATTATTCAAAATATTGTCCTCATCTTTGTCACCATATTTAAACATGGCATGTGGAACTAGAACAGTCTACTCCTTTGAGCGAAATAAAGGGTTCAGTTCGACATTCCAACCCCCTGAAGAAAGCCGGAGCGTAAAACGGCCGAAAC
>OZ010607.1:22937292-22964792 GCA_963932145.1 Acanthosepion lycidas
GAAGACTAAATTAAATGAGGACGTAATTTTCTAAATTTGCTCGTCAAAAAAAAATATGCGGACGTCAGCAATTATGAGACAAATGAAGTATTCACAGAATTCACAATTCTTCTTCTATGGGCTGTGTCATTTTTTGGCGTAGACGATCATAGTTCTGCGCAAATTCTTGTCCATTGTAGGCCTGAGTAAAGTTGGTCTTTTTTTTTTTTATATATATATCTATCTCTAAATCCCTGTTCTGCCAACCATTTACATAAACTCGTTAGGTGAGGCACTGCTTTCTTCAGGCCCCCTTGCCCTCAATGTCATGTGAGTGTCAAATTTTCTAAGCCCTCTTTCCTCATTACGTACCCCAGAAACTTCAACTATCTCTCTCTGATGTTAAGTATAAGTGTTCTTTTTGTTTCAATTTTCATTTGAATAACTCTACTATTTTTTCACGACAGTATTTTCAGTAACACATCTAAAATTTCAAATCAAAAACATCAACTTCAAAAGGATCAGTGTCAACTGAAAGGCTGGGATGGGGACTAAAATGGCCCCTGTTTAAAGCTGAACTATCAAAATCATGAATTCCGTTAAACACAATAGTAAAATTAAATCTATTGAGATTAACTTAATGCGGTTCAAATCTAAAATAGGATTACGTCTTACAACATCTGCCTATATTTTTGAGATGAGCTATTGTCTTCATCTTTATTGTCGCATTCACGACGTTTCGGCCGTTGCGTGCTACGGTCTTCTTCAGGTGATATACGTTGGAATTTCGAACCGAACCCTTGATTTAGATCACCGCGGTAGATTGTTCTAGTTCCACGTGTCATGCCTTTTCTGGATATCTCAGTAAAAAAAACTTCCTAGTTTTTAAGGGACGTTTGTAATGACTGTATGTGAAGTGCTTGGGTCAGTGACAGCAGCTTTGTATTACATATTCAAAATGTTTATGGTTGTCTCACTTCCATCAGGCCACGATTGTTCATGTTCCAGAGATCTTGACGAAAAAATTCAGGATTAGATGATCCGAATACAGAGCATTTTAGACCAAAATGGGGTCAGTGGTCATTAATGAAAATATTAGCCATTTCCCCACAAGGAAACATTTGGCATTCAATCAGCGATTAACTAATAATGCTTTCGGTTGAAATTTAATATTTCTCTTAAAACAATCTTTCAGAAAAATAGGTTTCTCAAGCTATTATCGCTCTTTCCAGTATTGATGGGGTTTTCCTTTCTAACCTTTTGTCTGAAGTGGTGTGGAAAATCAACATCTTGATTATATCATGATTTTCTCTTCGAATTACATGTACTATCCATTTTAGTTATTGCTGATGTTGGTAGTCCTAAAGTGATGTTATTTGGTACAGTCCCTTGTCTCTTAATCTGTAGCGTCAGTCCACAATGGTCAATGAATTATGATCTTTGCCAAAACCCGCTGGTTTTACTTCCTCAAAGCCCTTTCTTAGCATTGATCATATGAAGCGGTTGTAAACATCTGTTTAGATATTTTTGGATGGGTTTGGCACCATGCATGACATCCAAATGGAAGTCTCAAACAGGACTCAGAGTTTTCAGGCTGAGGTTTTGGTTTTATAGCAATTTGCAATGTTGGGCGAAATTACCTCTGTCGAATATATATATATATATATATATATATATATATATATATAAAATTTCCTTTTCTCCTACACTAAATTTGTTATAACTGATCCATACGCCGATGTATTTAAAGTGTTTCGGATTTTCAAATTCCATATCCTGATTTGTTTATGATGAATTCAACTTATGTACAATCACGGCTTTCATTCAAGTTCTAGATCTTTTATTCCTGCCGCGATAGAAGGGCTGATCAATCCAACAAGGTTTAAAATGGCAGCTGATGTTCAAAATGACCATAAAACCATCGTTAACTGGGACAAAAAAAAAAAATCAACATCTTATGTTATTTTAGCTGTTTTTGTTGTTGAAAGTCCTCAAGTGATGTGGTTTCTGCCATTTTGTACAGTTCTTTGCCTGTGATTCTGTAGTGCCTGTCTACAGGTTGATCCTTGCTAAGAACTTACAGGCTTCATTTGCACGGGGTCCTTTTTAGCCCATCGATCTTAGAAAGCGGTTGTATACAGCTTAGAGTTTTGATATTTCTGAAAGGTTTTGACGCTATCCATGATATTCATATGAAAGTTTCGATTTGATGAGGCTATTTAAGAACATTACTCGAGTTTTGGTTTTGTCACGATTTACGATGTTGGGTGAAACTACCTTTATTATAAATTTAGTTTCCTTTTCTCTTCTACTAAATTTGTTTTTATTGTTGAAAGCCCTCAAATGATGTGGTTTTCGTCATTTAGTACAGTTCTTTGTGATTCTGTAGCCAGTCTACAGGATGATCCTTGCTAAGAACTTACAGGCTTCATTTGCACGGGGTCCTTTTTAGCACATTGATATTAGAAAGCGGCTGTATACAGCTTAGAGTTTCCATATTTCTGAACGGTTTTAGCGCCATGCAAAGATATCCATATGGAAGTCGGAATCTGATGAGGCTATTGAAGAACATGAATAAGACCTATTTACGGTGTAGGGCGAAACTACCTCTAGCGCTGCCTATTCTAGGTTCAATTTCACTTTTCTCCTCTACTAAATTTGTTATAACTGATCCATACGCCAAGGTAGGAGAATGACTCATTGCGCCTTCTCGAACTAATGTTTTCCGCTGAAGCGAAGTGGAAAGATTACGTTGAATCAATTGCTAGGTCTGCTGCTAGGAAAGTTGGTTCATTGTGTCGTTCTAGACATTTTTCTCGCCAGAATCTATCTTACATATTTATAAATCTACCATCCGTCCACGCTTTGAATATTACTGCTACATATAGTCTGGTGTTCCTCCTATATATTTTAGAGATTAAAAAAAAAATTCCAAAGAAGAATATGCAATGTTCTCCGTCCTGACCTGGCATCTCGGCTTCCTTGTGCCTTTTCTATAAATATTTTCATGTTACTTTTTCTGATGAGCTTTCTTCTATGGTACCTAGGCTTTATGAATTTAAGCACAATACTAGATCGGTGGCAAGATCCCATCATCTTACAGTTAAATTGATTAAATGTAACCGTAAGTTCTATGCTAAGAGTTTCTTCGATATCACTTATCGCTTGTGGAACTCTCTTCGGGCTTTTGCTTCGAAGACAACTTTGATCTTCAATAATTTAAAGGCAATGTCGATTGTTATATTCTGCCTTAATTCTTGTTCTTTTAATATTCCCTCTCCTTAGTAGTAGTTTTCTCATATACTCTAACACTAGGTAACCCCTTGTATCTTAGTGGATTTATCGCCTTGCTTGGGGTGAAATGGTTAATAAAAAGATTAAGAGATATAATCCATAACAAACTGCTAATCTATTTTTTTCATATCTGCAGGTTTAGCACTAAATATTTCATTTCTTATGTTGGCTGCAGCTGAAAGAGGCAAGAAAATGTAGAGACACACACACCGAGGAGACACGACACAAAGAAGAAAAATGTTTGTTGTGGAGTAGCTAGCACCCCTTTCAGCACTCTACCAGATAGCCTTAAATAGTCTACGATTAAGGACTTCAACAGTTGATTAATAAGTTGATACTAAGCTGATTAATATTTGGACTGATCTTAATTCGTTTGGCAATACAGCATTTGACCCTCCTCTATTCCTTGTAAGTTGTCTTGTTAATTGTTTTGTAACTTATTGTTCTGTGTTTTTTTTTTTTTTTTTTTTGCATGTATCCGTTAGCACTGGATACTGGTGCCGAATAAATATATTAATCAACCATTCTTCTCTGTGTATCATTCACCTCGACGATACAACAATTAGTATGGAAATGCAATGTAAATAGATTTGCTATAGGAACGCATTGAAATCAGTGCTACTATTGAAATGAATTCAAATATTATTAGTGTTGTAGAGTAGCTAGCACCCCTTTCAGCTGGCCTGGATCATAGCCTTAAATAGTTTACGATTGAGGACTTCAACAGTTGATTAATAAGTTGATACTAAGCTGATTAATATTCAGACTGACCTTACTTCGTTTGGCTATACAGCATTTGACCCTCCTCTATTCCTTGTAAGTTGTCTTGTTAATTGTTTTGTAACTTATTGTTCTGTGTGTGTGTGTGTGTGTGTTTTATGTATCCGTTATCACAGGATATTGGTGCTGGTGCGCTTGTGGATTCCTCACTGCGATGTATTTTTTTTAATCATTTCATCCCAAGCATAATGATAATGCCACTAGAACACAGGTGGTTACAGAGAATGAATGAGAATAAGAAGACTTGAGTGGGAAGAAGCGATGAAAAGGACAATAAAGAAAGAGGTTTCAGGAAAACAGAAAATGGCGATAACTGGTTAAAAAAAAAAAAAAAAAAAAAAAAAAAGACAAAAAACAAAACTAGATAGTACGTACACACAACTATTGAACCCATAATGTAGCAGACATTAAACCTATTCACTAGACGTGCATGCGTTGATAATCATGTCAGCAGCAACAACCGGTTTTCAGCTTTTGGACATGCGTAAAAAAGAAAAACTGGGAGTATGCGTGCTGCGAATCGAAAGAGGCTAGCTTTCTTTCACTTCGGGCCGAGATCGGGATAGGACGTTAAAATTAGCGCCCCGTGCAACAGAAGCACATGGCGTAGACATTAGTTACTCTCACCAACATAGTAAGTTCAATTTTTCTTCCTTCTTTACAGAGACTCTTCGGAATATTTCTTGAATTCATGCTTTCTTTCAGGAACATTCATTGACATTTTATATACGCAAAACATTCCCGATAGAATTTGTAATTCTATCTAGCTTTGTTTCACTCACTTGTTTTAATATTTTCTCGACCAATTCAATACTTCGTCAACACACGACACTTTCCCAGCTTCAAACGATGACCCATAACGTAATAATAAAAAAAATCGCTAAATCTAAGTTGGAATTTTCCAATCGTTATGGGGACCTACTCAAGATTACGGACAATCTGTGAAAGATGGGTGAGGTTTAGTGGTGCGTTATGCATCAAGCAGATGGGAGGATTCCGAAGGTACTTCTGCACGAGGAACTGTCCACCGGCAAGAGGGCGACCTCATCGTCTGTAAAATGGACACAAGGGCGATGGACATCGTGAAGGGGGAACATTTCGCCAACGATCGTTCACGCTGGACACACAATTTACACTCAGGGCTGGAGCGAGGAGAAAAGAAACGAAGGCTTGCCACTGAGGGAGATTGCTCGAAGGAGAAAAAAACAACATGGCAACTTTGGAGGAGGCGTCTTCAGTAGATGCTGTGCTGCCATCAACAGCTGAAGCATACATTTTTGTATACAGATGCATGGTCTTTCGGGACCGACGGATGCCACACATTGTGTGTGTGCGTGTGTGTATATGTGTGTAGCATAAAATTAGATGCAGGGTGTCACCTGATTAATATCAGTACTACTACTACAGCTTTTACAATTACGTTTTGTTTATGTGTCGCTTGGTTATTTTGTAATGTAGAATGTGCAAACTGGTTTATGAAAATACTTTAAAAGCGAGAAATAATTCACGAAAAGGAACTTCGGCCTCAAATTAATTTGAGCATGCTAAAGTGAGCAATCAGTACTATTTACATCTCAATCGAAGATATACTGAAAACCTATTCTATTGATTTATGTAAGGCTATTTATAGGGAAAAAAATCAAATCACAAGAAGTTAGCTTTTCGGGGTGTGGGCCTTCATTTTTTTTAACATACAAGCAATAGTTGTTTGTTTTTACAAAGCTTGAATTGCGTTTGAGATAACCTCACTGATTGGTCAATAAAAGCTTATGTGGGCATTTGAATTTTACATTCGTGTTATCTTACTTAAATCCACTGATTTTTTTAAATACAGTCTTTAACTGGGTTATATATATATATCAAATATGTGGGGCCGTTCAATTTACATTACAAGGAATCATTCATACAAAAAGTAAATTAGGTTAATCATATAAAATGGCGAAATCCCTTTGCTAAGAAAATTTTGAAGATGCATTAACCTACTAAATCAATCGATGAGTGTTATGATCCTTGCTTTTAAAAGTTATAAGGTGTATAAGGTCTTTCTTAAATACGCGAGTACTTTCGACTATACACTCGGTCATCTTCAAGCAAATTTTGTTTTGGTAAAATTCAGATAGCACCCGAGACGAAAATATATAATACGAATCGAAATACTTTTTTTCTTTTAAATGTGTTATTGATAACGGATACAAACTTGTGGGGCGTGCAGTCGCAACGCTAAGGTTGAGTGCGTTTTTTAATAATATGGCAATTTGAGAATTTTTTGTAGTAAGTCTCTATTCTGTCGTCGGTTAAAATAAGTCCCCCCACCACCCATAGGAGGCAATTTAGGATTTTATTTTACTACTATTTATTTACTCTGTAGTAATAAATACATTGAGCTCTTTTTGTGGATCAGTACGAGGGCTGATAAAAAAAAAAGCACGCACATTTTATATATTACACTACAGTCAAAAAGCTTGAAGCCACACCTAGAAATAGCATGAGATAAACTTGACAGAAGAGTGAAAAAGAAAAAAGAAAAAGAGCTCTTAGAGTCATTGAAAAAAGAATGGAATCAATTATCAAATTTGTACTTTGAGGAACTTTTGCAAGGAATGCTAAAAATTTATGCTGCAATAATCAAGGCTAAAGGAGGATATTTTGACGAGAGCAAAATTTTAATCATAAAATGCTTTTTTTTTTCTGTCATAATAAAATTTCTAATGAGAAATCATGTCTCACTTTTTTACCATGTATAATAATTTTTCTTTTATCTAAATTAAAAAAAAACAAACCTACTACTTTTGGGGCCAATTTAAAAAATTACCAGGTATAGCCTCAAACTTTTGAACTGTAGAGAGAGAGCGTGTGTGCGCGTGTGTATATTGTCACACGAAGTCTGATCAAAAAGTATCGGGACTGGTGCTATAAAAAGAAAACTACAACACATATCAATTCGACATTTAATCTCCTTCGAAGTAGTCCCCTTCTCAAGCCACACACTTTATCCGGCGTCGTTTCCATTGATAGAAACATTCCTGGAACGCCTTTTTGGGTAGGATAGTGAGCAGCTACCTAGTCGCATTTTCTTGGATTTTCTCGACGTCTTGAAATCTTGTTCCTTTCAAGGAGGATTTCATTTTAGGAAAAAAGGAAAAAGTCGCAAGGAACGAGATCTGGGGAATATGGTGGCTGTCAGCACTGGTGAATGTTTTCATTCAGCCAAAACTGCTGCATAAACTAGGTTCACTGTTGAAACCTGTGATCTGGTGAAACGGCCACACTCTACACACTCTCCTTCCAAGTACTGCTATAAACAAAGGAAGTGAGCGAGAATGTTCTAACTTAGTGTGCATGCGCGACAGAGTTTAAGGTCAATCTGCGTACTTTAGCTCCTTTATTAAGTCCCGATACTTTTGGATCAGATCTCGTATTTTCAAACGAAATTATTGCAAAAAATTACCAGAAATAGATACCCGTGTATTGATCGATCACCAGTTTTTCACCGAAAAACTTGTTCTTCAAGGCCAGTTTTATATACTGTTTATTTCCATAAGAAATTAAAAAAAAAAAAAAAAAAAAAAAAAAAACGAAGTCTTACCTAGAAAAAAAATAGAAAAAGAGAAAGTTGATTAGAATAAGTCAGTGTTAACCACTGGGGGTCGATTTAAAACTTGACTGGATATAGGATTTTGAGTATTAAAGAGGTATTTCAACATATGCTACCTGAAAAAAAGTAATCAAAGAAATATTCAAAGAAACTGTATAAAAAAAAAACAAGAGGCTAAATTCGAATAACTGGGTCACATCCAAAGACACAAATATGTCTGCTAAAACACGGAATATACTGTTATCTTCTATAGTTTTGAGAAGGTTCTTTAACATTCAAATAGTTCTTCAGATATTAACATTTTAATAAGATTTTCTTCGGATATAAATCAGATAAACGAAGACAAAGAACAACGAAAAAATATTCGATGAATTTTTATTAGTTACTTGTAGTGTATATTCTTTTTAATTTTATATTACAAATGCGCATAGAGATAGCGAAATACGCATTTCAGAAAGTGAAAAAAAAACAAAAAAAAAAAAACAAACTTTGTTACATTTATCCATTTCGATTGTAAAATAATGAGATCTTGCCACCAATGCGCTTAAATTCCACGAGTCTAGGTACCATAGAGGAATATTCATCAGAATAACTGTTTACTCCACTCTTCTTCAGGTCATATTTGTTTAAATTTGAAATTGAACACTTTTAATCCATGGCCAGTAGATTGTTCTAATTCCACATATTTGGATATTTCGGTTTTAGTTAATTCACCTTGATAACTGAACTCTCCAAGTTTTTATTTTCTCTGCTGTGACCAGGGATTGAACTCTCAACTCCGAGTTGCTTTTGGATCAAAAAGTTTATCCGAGTCCATTCTTCAAAGCAAACCATTGTGTCGATACTGAGGAACAAGATAATATAAATATTGCTATTTTATGTCTATTAGTTTATTTGTGTTTTTACGAGATTATATATATATATATATATATATATATATATATATATATATATATATATATATATATATATATATATGCCAGCTATAACAGTAAAACTGTCCAAATCGTGTAACAGCATCCTTGTCCATCCCACAAAATGTTTATTATCTATAATAATAATAATAATAAAAACACGAAGTAAATTGAGTTTCTTTTATTTATTAATGTTATGTAATTCATTCTGAGCCTCTTGCCATGCATTTTCAGATTTTAATGCTTTCCTATCCTTGATACCAGCACAATAGATGGTGTAATATTTCGAAATTTGTTTCTTAATTAAGAATGGCTTGTCTGGTATATGCCAATATGTGCATAATGTTAGGAATTGTAGTGGCTAAGTATCTGAGAACAAATGTGTGTGTGTATGTGTATTTACTTATTTAAAATCATTTCACCCCAAGCAAGGGGTTACTGAATGTTAGAGAATAGGAAGAAAAAAAAAACATTATTAAGGAGAGAGAGCAAGAAAAGAAGAGGAATTAAGAAGGAGAAAGATAACGATTGACATTGCATTTAAATATTTGAAGATCAAAATTGACTGGAAAGCATAGAAGGAAGTTCCACAAGCGAGAAGTGTGAGGGAAGAAACGGTTAACCTAGAACTTACGGTTGCATCTAGCCATTTCGACTATAAAATAATGAGATTTTGCCGTCAATCTAGTAATGCACCAGAGAGGTACATTTGCCATGAAAGTATATACAAAAGAAAGACAGAGGGAAACTATATTACGACGGTTGCTGACAATAATAGAATTTGCCGTATGTGTAGATCTGTTTAAATAAATTTTATATTCATTTAAATTATTAGAATATTTTGCTACAAATATAATAAGGTTCACAAGTGGCCAAAACCCTGAATCGATTTGTATGCCACGAGATATGGTCATTTAAAGCAGACGTCAATATGGCGGATTCCGCTGTAAGCGTAAATTATTCGGAGTGTTTCTAATATTGACATCGATTTTACATTAGGTAGAGTTTTATGAGCGGCCCTTCTCTAATTTTTCTGTCATTATTTCGATGTCTATTTTCATCGTCTTTCCAGAGTGGATTTTTCCGTTTCCAGAATATTTAGAAGAGACATTAATTTAACCTCACTTTCTAAAACAAAAAAAAAATATTTCTAAATATGGCGTGTAATCTACTTCCGGTTGTGAATCGAAGGATTGATCATAATTACTGAGTTGGGTTAAAAACTCGCAGTGGTTTTTCCATACGTGCCGTTTGAATGTATCCGATATTGTTAAGATTATGTCTGCCAATAATAAATTCTTTCAGGTCTTCTAATTCATTAATGTGCATCTGTAACGAGATCCGATTTTTAAAAAAAAGAAGTTAATAGCATTTTTTAATGGGTGATTTTGTTTTAGACGTCACAGAAATTTGTAACAGCAACATATTCTGAAAGGTGATATTTCGATATGATTTTCTCTGAATCATATGTGAACTGTATTTTTTTTTAAATCTCTATCACCCCATGCAAGGCAATAAAGTCACTAAAACACAAGAAGTTACAGGGCGTGGAAGAATTAAGAACAGAATCATTAATAATGAGTGAAAAGAGAAAAGAGTAATCAGGAAGACAGTAGATAGCGATTGACATTACATTTAAATTTTTGCAGATTAAAGCTGGCTGGAAAGCATGGAGTCGGAAAGGAGTTCCATATGCGAGAAAAGAAACTGTTAGCATAGAACTTATGGCTAAATCTAGCCAGCTCAACTGTCAATCAATGAGATCTCGACGCTAGTCTAGTACTCCGCTTAAATTCATGAAGTCTAGGTACCATAGCGAAAAGCTCATCCGGACAATTAGCATGAAAGTATTTATAGAAAAAAGCGATAGGGAGGTAACCTCACGGCGGTGGAAATGTGACTGAAGCCGAGCTGCCAGTCAGGATCAATAATATTGCTAATTCTTCTTTGGATCTCATCAAGGAGTTCTAGGTAAATAGCAGGGGCACCGGACCATATATGGCAGCAATATTCTAAGCATGGACGAATGGTATACTTATAGATAGATTTTGGAAAGAAAAATTGTCTCGCACGACACAGTGAGCCGATTTCTTAGCAGCTGAACTAGCAATGGATTCAAATATATTCTTTCCACTTTGTGTCAGCTGAGAATGTTAGCCCGAGAAGGCGCAACGAGTTACTTTCCTGGAGGTTAGTATCAGCCATGCTTATGGAAGGGTGATGGGAATATCTCAAAAGTTTAGTTTTGGCGGGCGGCGTTAAAATTAACGAGTCATCTTTTGTCCCAGTTAACGACAGACTTAGGGATTTAAAAAAAAAAAATTTAACATTCAAAAGATGAAAAATGTAGGTAAGTGAGATGCATTTTTGTCATTGGATACTCATTCATATATATATATATATATATATATATATAGATAAGGCAGGATGTGTGTGTGTGTGTGTGTGTGTGTAACGAATGCACGGCCGCATGCACATGCTCCAAGTTAGCGGGAAGGCCAAGACTGACTTTGCATTTCCCAACTCCCATCGATAGTGGAAATAATCATTTTTTCATGCTTCTACAGAAGTTTTCATGTAGTTTGCGGCCATTTTGTACTGGCCAGAGTGAGAGCCAATAGCTGGCTGCCACGAATAAGCAGGAAGATTCTATTGGCCAGCGTGAGAGCCAACAGCTGACTGACACGGATATTAACTAGCATGCAAAAAAAAAAAAAAAATCGATAGCTGCATTGGTCACAAGTGGGAAAAATTTAAATCTGCATGGCACTTTACTCCAATTGGCTCATTCGCTTGCTTAAACTCAACGTTGATTCTGGTTCCGCAGAACTGGTTTGGGTGTGAAAAAGTATTTGTTAACATTCTTTTTTCATTCGGTTTTTCCAGTTACGAGTCCTTTTTTAAAGCTCATCGTTTTGTGTTCATTTTGTTTAGTTCTTTTTTCGTAACAGATTTAATGTTTAGTAGAGATTAGAAAAAAAATCGCAGTGTGAGATAGGCAAGAAGTAAGGCATGTAGCAACATCAGCACTCCTTTAAAGGCAAGAAAGGGCAAAAAATATTTTAAGTCAAGTGATAGCGATTGCTGTACGAGTCGTACGATTTTTGAATCAAGCACGGGGAAAGGCCGGGCCATGCTGCTAGTATATATATATATATATATTATATATTAATGGTCTGAATTGAATTAAACCTGGGATATATATAGATAAAAATATTAGCAGCAATAAAAATCTTGTCGGCATTAAATAACCCATTGAGATTGATATGCCTTAAACCAAACCAAACCAATATATACTTAAAACAAAATAAACCAAGCCAATATATACTGAGAGATAGATAAATAAAAAATATTACCAGCAATAAAAATCTTGCTGGCATTAAATAACCCATTGAGGTTGATATGCCATCAAACAAACCCAACCAAAGAAATTTAGGTAAGCATAAAAATAGGTGTCCTAACCTAATTTTGGGCTGCTGTTTTCAGATGTGAAATCCGTTTCCACTCAACTCTTGTTTTTGAGATATACATGTAAATGCAACCAAGGCTGTTTAGGACAATTTGTTGTTTTTTTTGTTTTTCATTTCAAATTTTAGGTATTGTATTCTGAAAAAAAAAAAAAAAAAAAAAAAAAAAAGTGACATAATAGCCGCCTTTGGTGATTAAGGTTCGGTCTTTTTAACTTGAATTGCGGTGAAATTAAATCCTCTTCACATCCGAATGGCCGGTACGCATGGGCGTGACAATATTATATACGATTAACGGTTATGTTGTTTTCTATATTTTTTGTGAGTTAATACGTATCTCTAAAATAGCTTCAGTCACTTCAAAACACCGAGGATGCATCAGCAAGGCAAATTCCTACTGTTGCACAACACCGAACAATTAATCCTCTCCTGGGAACTGCTGACTTTCATTATTTTGGCTGTAAAACTGGACATCAGGGCAAATCCGGGGCCGCACACGTCTACTGTAAACTCTGATACAATGAACTAACTGAATAGTTTCATGACAAGAAAGCAGCTTGCTGTCCCGATGTTCTTGAAGGAGCAACGAAGCCCTGCAGATACATTTTATATTTCTTAGAGAAATACAACTAGTTTCAATGCTTCTTCAAATATATATATATATATATATATATATATATATATATATATATATATATATATATATATATATATACATACACACACACTGGGTGCCCATAAAGTTCGTGTGCACTTTAAAAAAATTATAACTTTATTTGTATTTGCGATAGAAATAATCTGTGAAAAATGTTATAAAGTTTTAAGTATAGTGAAAATAACTAGTGTGATTTCAGGCATTACTGTAAATCAGTTGGCAAATGTTTTCCGTGGCTATGGTTAATTTTGAAAGCATATATATATATATATATATATATATATATATATATAGAGAGAGAGAGAGAGAGAGAGAGAAATTCTACAGTCAAAACGATCACTTGATAAAACACCAGAAGTGTTGAAACAAAACGGCTATTTTTGTAGTGATTTTATTACATATTTATGTTATAATTTTCGAATAATTATATATATATATATATATATATATATATATATATATATATATATATATATATATATATATGTATGTATGTCAACCTTCAGAGGCAACACTGTTTCATAATAAACGCAATCATCAAGCCATGTATTTTTTTTCTCGATTATTTATATATACAGGTCAATTATGCATTATGGGTAATCTATTGTATTATTCTAACTGTTATTTTGGTGGGCAGTAACGGTTATGTTTCTGTTTATTGTAGATGCTATAGAGTGGATATAATTGTGGATCCGAATACAGATTTTTTAGCTATTTATAGTGTTGTTTGTTAACTTTGTTCTGTTATTGATTATTTTATTGTTAGTTGTTATTACTACGTTTTCTTGTGTTTATCTATGCGTACGTGTTTTGTTAATTTATTTAATATTTACTTTTTTTTTAAAGCATATCACCCTACGCAAGGCGGGAGTGCCACTAGCATGCAAAGGGTTATAGAGAGTGAAAGTAAGAGTAAAGAGGGATGTTTGAGGAAAGGATAAAGAGAAGGACGAGGATCACGATCAAAGTATCAGAAAATGTCGATTGACATTACATTTATATTTTTGAAGATGATAGTTATCAAGAAAGCAAGTAAGAGGAAGGGAGTTCCACTGTCGGGAAGTGCAAGAGAAGCTGTCAGAGTAGACGAGGCGGTCACATTTAACTGTTTCGACCAAGATGCCAACCTAGTAGCACGCTTAAATTCACGCAGTTGGGGCACAAAAATAGCTCGTCAGAGCAGTTGCCATGGAAATATTTGTAGAAAAGACAGAGAATCCTCATCCCGTCTGTGAGAAAGTGACTGGATTTTATCGAGAACCTCGAGGTGAACAGCGGGGTGTCCCAGACCGTATATGGCAACGGTAGTCGATGCAAAGATCAATGGTAGATGTGTACATTTGAAGGATGGACTCAGACGCGAAAAACCTTCTGGTGCGACACAGGGAACCAACTTTCCTTGCGGTACATGCTTCTATTGATTTATATCGCTCGGGTGCATCCAGCAGAAGTCCCCTATCATGCTGGGTTTAACTTGTCTTTGTAGTTTCTTTCCATTTTAGTAATATCGTGGTGGAACCTTTCTCTATGCTTATCACTTTCTGCCCTGAGATTCCGAAGAAAGAAGTTGAATGGGGAAGTGAATTTTGAGGGACGGACATTCGGCATCCCATAAGCCTGTAACAACTTCTCGGTACACTGTTGCTAATCTAGTACCTGTGAATTATCAAGAAACTCATGGCAAATCACCCCAAGCAAGGCGGGAATGCCACTAGCACGCAAGAGGTTACAGAGAGTGAGAGCAAGAGTAAAGAGGGTGGGTGTTTGAGGAAAGGATATAGAGAAGGACGGGAATCAAGGTCAAGGCATCAAAGGATATTTGAAGATTATAGCTATCAGGGAAGCAAGTGATAGGAAGGGAGTTCTACTGACCGGAGGTGAGAGATAAGAAGTCGTTGGAGTAAAAGAGACGGATACATTTAGCCGTTTCGACAGTGAAAGGGTGGGACCGAGATGCCAACTTAGTAGCACGTTTAAATTCGTGCAGTTTGGGAAACAGTGAAAGTAGCACGTCGGAGGAGTTGCCATGAAAATACTTGTAGAAAAGACAGAGAGAAGCTACAGTAAGTCTGTGAGAAAGTGACTGTAGATGGGATGCCAGATCAGGACCAATCATGTTGCATATTCGTTTCTGGATTTTGTCGAGGACCTTGAGACAAACAGCGGAGGCTCCAGACCATATATGGCAGCAGTATTCCGTGCAAGAGCGAATGATTGATTTATAGAGTTGAAGGATGGACTCAAGCGAAAAAAAAAAAAAAAAAAAAAAAAAATTGCTTCCTCGTCACCTACAATATTCAAAAATGTAAATACAACGCCAATCGCCATCTTCTGTCTAATTGAACCCTTTTCATTTTTGTCGTTACCTCGGTCTTTCACTTTCACTCCCTGTAATCCCCTTCGTTTTAGGGGTGTTGTCGCCTTGCTTGGCGTGAAACGATTCAAAACAAGGTAAGCTCTCTTCATTGGTACAACATAATATGACTTCGTTCTGTACTAATCCAAACAAGAATCAGCAATATTATTGGTCCTGATCTGGTGTCCTTGACGACACTTGGCAAAGTGGATAAAGGCGTTAGTTAGATCCAGTGATAGGACCCAAAGAGTGTGAGTTCAATACCCAGTTAAAGCAGTGGAGAATTTGGATAGGGTAATTAACAGGAGATAACTGACAGCTTACACCCATTAAACATGGCACATGGAACTAGAACGTTGTACCCCAGTGAGCGAAATAAAGGGTTCAGTTCGATATTCCAACCAACTGAAGAAGGCTGGAGCGTACAACGGCCGAAAAGTTGTAATAAATATGGCGACAAAGATGAGGACAATAGTCCGAATAATATAAATAGTGAACCTTTTCATGGTAATTGTTCGAATGAGCTCTTCTCTATGATACATATGGAGGGGGACTAGTTAGGATTTTCAGAGAGACATGACGTATTATGGTGGATGTTGTAAGAATGGTAAGTAAGAATGCGTTGTTTTGGTGTAAAGGAATATTTTGTTATGTTTGGGTTAGTGATCGTGGCTAGCTAAATTTAATATTAAGACAGAAGACAATCCTTTTTCCTCCATTCCCCATTTTGGCCTTGTACCACGTTTCTGTACATCAATTTACAGTTGAATTGGCTAGATGTAGCCGTAAGTTCTATGCTAACAGTTTCTTTTCACGCACTTCCAGTAAACTTTGATGTTCAAAAAATTGAATGTAATGTCAGTCACTCCCTGTAACCTCCTGCGATCTAGTGGCATTGTCGCCTTGCTTGGGATGAAATTATATATTAGTATAATAATGTGAAAGAAAATAACAGTCTCCTGAGAATTATTTTAACTGTAACAAAAAGAAACTTCAAGTCAAATTATTGGGTTGAGAAAGCTTATAGAATTTGTGAATACGTGGTGTTTAAACACGTGATTCTTTCAAAAATGTATTGCTGGCAATAATATTTTTTACAAAAAGTATTTCTGGTATTAAAATCCATTTTAAAACTTTCATAGTGTTTTGACCCCAGTTTGGGGGTTAACTATTTGCTCATAGCTGGGACCCTAACAGGTGCTACTACCCCGGGTCAGGGTGGACCTGGGAACACCAGCAATTAAGAGGTGGTTCCACGCTCAAAACCTCCTGATCAGAGGCCTTGCTGTTGGACGTAGTTTATCGTCTTACCCAGGAGGCGGACGTAGTTTATCGTCTTACCCAGGAGGCGGACGTAGTTTATCGTCTTACCCAGGAGGCGGACGTAGTTTATCGTCTTACCCAGTGTGGTACATAAGAAAGGTTCGTCCTGGGTAAGACGATAAACTACATCCTGCAGCAAAGCATCTGATTGGCAGGTTTTGAGGAGAGTGAAACCACTTTATAATTGCTGTTGTTCAAAGGTCCCAGGATGGTAGCACTTCTTAGGTCCCCAGCTATGGGCAAAGAGTGAACCCTCAAATTGGGGTCAAAACATTATGAAAGCATAAAAATACATTTTTGTAGTAAGAATACCAACGATATATTTTCATAGTAAAAAATTACCAGCAATACATTATTGGCAAAGGAAGCGAAAAATTACCAAAGCAGACACGAAATTTAAATTTCGGCATTAAATGACTCAAAGAGTTGATATGCCGTCAAACAAACCAAACATTAAACGGTGAAAAATGAAAGAAAATCAGAATCAATTTTGTCATTTGATACTCTTATCTGTATGAAGGAAAAAACACGATATAAACAGCAAAAGAGATAGGTGCCGTTCATAGGAATTGTGCCATAACTGAGTGCACTGTTCGTTAGTGGTTCGCTAAGCATAGAAGTGGAAAGTTTTACATGAAGGACCGAGAATATTCTGGCAGACCTGCAATCATTGGTTATGATCAAATCAAAACGCTGATAATAAAATAATCCAAGTCGTACAAAACACGGGACATCGCAGAGATACTCCACATAGCTCATATGAGCTTTGTAAGGCATTTGAAAATATTTGGATATGTGAATCGCTATGATGTTCGGATTCTTCACGATTATACAGGAAAACAAAAATGGACTGTATTTCCATCTATGATTTTCTGTTCAAACAAAAAATACCTTTTTTAAAAATCTAACTGATTTTTCACAACAATGTCGAGTGAAAAATGTCCTAGGGAAAACGAAATGAGCCACCGTTAACCACTCAAAAAGCCAGCCTGCATCCAAATGATTGATTTTGTTAAAGGATATATGAACAGCTCTATGGATTATCTAATGCCGAAATCTGACTATTTTTGAACACGTTTTATGACTTCAACTACAGATAAAATGAAGTGGTCATTTTGTTATAAAATATATTGTTGGTAATTTTACTATATAAAAAAAGTATTGCGTGTATTTTTACTATAAAAATGTATTTTTACACTTTGCTCGTGTTCTGTTTGTGTTTGGGTGTTCACTAATTGCCCATAGCTGGGACCCTAACAGGGGCTACTACCCTGGGTCAAAGTGGACCAGGGAACAACAATAATTAAGATCTTCAAAACCTCCCGATCAGAAGCCTTACCGCCAGATGTGGTTTATTGACATACCCGGGACTCCGAAGAAGGTGATCTGGTGAGATTAGAAAATCCCTATGTATTATGAGATCCTTCCGCAAAATTAGATTGATTTGTCTTTTTTTTTTTTCGGCTTATCAATCATTTAGAGATTATTTAAAACCGGAAACTATTTTTAGATTTTAAGAATTTTTGAGATAATGGTTTGGTTTGGTTTGTTTTACGACATATAAACCTCAATAGGTTATTTAATGCGGACAAAATTTTTTATTGCTGGTAATATTTTATTTAGTCAAAAATCTATTTCTGGTAATATTTTTCCTTCAAAAATGTACTACTGCTGGTAATAGTTTATTTTCTTCATAAATTTATTGTGGTTAATAATTTTTTAAAAGTATTTCTGGTATTAAAACCTATTTTTACACCAGTTTGGGGGGGTTTAACTATTTGCCCATAGTTGGGACCCTAACAGATGCTACCACCCCGGGTCAGGGTGAACCTGGGAATATCAGCAATTAAGAGGTGGTTCCACGCTCCTCAAAACCTCCTGATCAGAGGCCTTGCTGCTGGACGTAGTTTATCGTCTTACCCAGGACGGTTCGAAATAATGTTTTACCGATACAAGTTCTACTATTAGGTTGATGCAAAAATAATGTCGTTTTCTCACATATATTACTATGTGAGAAAACGACATTTTTGCACCAACCTAATAATTAACCCATAACTAGAGTGGTGGAATATAGATAGATTCATAGCTTTCCCAAGGGTATTTGCGTGTAAGTGAATACAATGAACCCAACAGGAATTATAGGTCTGCTCTCTGATTAACAATTCCAGACTTATCTATTATACCACCAGCACATTCAAGATTACAGCACATGGTCAGCTATCTAAGTACCTACCAGGCTCAAAAGCCTCCCATTAAAGAAAAAAAAAAAAAAAAGAAAAGAGATCGCATATATAGATTTGAAAAAGTACAATCATTTTTAAGGAGGTAAGTGAAGACAAACCCGACTGGAATCGTGACTCGACCCTCAGATTTCCAATTTTAAGTCGTTATCCATTACACCACCCACACATCTAAATATACATCACTTGGTACTACAAAGCAGTCACCCATCTAGGTACCACCCGCACATTCAAGCTTACAGCACGTGGCATTCCCAAATAGTCACTCATCTAGGTACTGACCAGGCTCGACTTTGGTGATCGTAAGCGTCACCGTGAAATTAGAAGTTGAATTCAGACAAGAATTGTTAACCGGAGCAATTAAACGGAACAATTAATGAAAAGGGTCAGAAATTTGACTAATTGGAAGGATGTCGTCTTCGATCAGGACAGTGCCAGTTCGATCAGAAATTGATACAACTTGGTTGGGATGTCCTAGAACAGAGGTCGGCAACCCATTTGCTAACTATCCGCCGACTTGTGGTTTTAAAATCATTCAGTGAGCCAACAGCATACGTATTTTAATACAAGTCAAGGTCAATATACCTGTTCTACAATATATTTTATATAGTAAGATATACAATAATATGTCAACATATTAATAGAAATAAACTTTTTTTTTAAATATACATCATTTGGATTACAAAGCAGTCACCCATCATTTGCACATTCAAGCTTACAGCATCTTTTATTATTAATGAAAGTCCAACCAGTGAGCAGTTTTGAAACAGCTAAATATCTTTGCGTTGCAGTGGTTATTCGTTCGAACTTTGTGATGTCATTTGTGGTTGCGCGCCATTGGAAATTGCTTGGTGTGTCACGTGTGAAACGCGTGCCATAGCTTGCAGACCCTTGTTGTAGTATATCCAATATGATTATTTACGAATTTAGTTTGATCCGGAACATAGTTCCTTAAGGGATATGTAACTATTGGTCGACATGTGCAGCTAAGGTGCAATTGATGTTGTTGTCTTTCATAGGTTTCTTATTATGGTCATTAAACCAACAACACTTTTTTAAACATTATCAAAGATGATTTTTTTTTTAAACTTTTAACTGGATGCCTGGTCAGCACATTGTGGCCGAATTCATAGTTAATGTTACTGAGTGTTGGTCTCTTTTTAATTAATAATACTTCCATTATTTTTAACCATTTTTGCATGTGGAAGTGGCTATTAAATTTATATTGTCAAAGAGTATGTTGCGGATGGAGTTTGCTAAGTCTCCATGTGTATTTAAATATGACCTAATTGAGCTATGGTCTTAGAGATGTAACGTTGGTTATCTTGTTAGGCATGTTGTAGTACAGGGGTCGGCAACCTTTTGCGATGTGCCGACTCAGGGTTTTAAAATCATTCATTGTGCCAACAGCATACGTATTTTAATACAAGTCAAGGTCAATATACCTTTTCTACATTATATTTTATATAGTAAGATATACAATAATATGTCAATATATTAATAGAAATAAACTTTTTTTTTTTTTTAAGCATTTCACCCCAAGCAAGGCGGGAAGCCACTAGGACGCAAGAGGTTACAGAAAATTTAGAGCAAGATCAGATAGGAGTGATAGAAGAAAGGATGAGGAGGAGGGTAGTGGATAGGTCAAGGCAACTGGAGATGTCGATTGAAGAACTGGAGAGTATAGTAGGTTGGTGCAAAAATAATGACGTAATAATGTCGTTTTTTGACGTATTTTTTAACGTCAAAAAACGACATTATTACGTCATTATTTTTGCACCAACCTAATAGCTCACAGGGAAACAGGAATAGGGAAGGGAGTTCCACAGGTGAGAGGTGCGAGACATGAAGCTATTGGAGTAGAAGAGACGGCTACATTTAGGAGTTTCGACAGTAAAGGGGTGAGAGCGGGATGCCAGCCTCGTAGGGCGCTTGAACTCATGACGTTTGGGAACCAGAGTATGCAGCTCCTCGGAGCAATTTCCATGAAACTGTTTTTAAATATACATCACTTAGTATTACAAAGCAGTCACCCATCATTTGCACATTCAAGCATACAGCACCTGGTATTTCCAAGTGGCCACCAATCTAGGCACTGACCAGGCTCGACGTTGCTTAACTTTGGTGATTGTAAGCCTCTCCGTGAAATTAGACGTTGAATTCAGACAAGAACTGTTCTCATCCGGAGCAATTAAGCGGAACAATTAATGGAAAGAGTGAGAAATTTGGCTAATTGGAAGGATGTCGACTTCGATCAGGCTCAAATGATTGATTAGAAATTGATATAGCTTGGTTGGGATGTCCTAGAACATCCGCCATATTCATGTGATCCCGCAACTTCAGATTACTACGTTCTGGGGGTCTGGAATCGGGAAGCTGCCTTGAAGATGGCGAGAGACAGTGGAACAAATACGATTGAATAAATCTATCTGAAGATCGTTTTTGAAATTCCCTTTAAAACGATACGAACTTTTGTTTCGACTATATAACATTTATCAGCTATTCTCTTGGACAGAAAAGTTGATTTTTAGAAAAATAAAACCATTTTAAGCGGGCAACGAGAGCATCCGGAGAAGAAGAAGAAGGTATTCGGAGAAGAAGAAGAAGACCATTAGAGGAGAAATTTGGAGGAGGAGGAGAAGAGGAAGGAAAATTAAGAAGTGGTTCCACGCTCCTCAAAGCCAAAAATCTTTCTGCTAATATTCTTCCCATCAAAAATGTATTGCTGGTAATATTTTTTTTCTTCAAAAATTTCATTCTGGTAAAAAATTTTACAAAGTATTTCCGGTATTAAAACCTATTTTTACACTTTTTGCTTTTTACCTCAGTTTGCTCATAGCTGGGACCCAAACAGGTGCAACCACCCTGGGTCAGGGTGGACCTGGGAACACCAGCAATTAAAAGGTGGTTCCACGCACTTCAAAGCCACCTGATCAGAAGCCTTGCTGTTGGACGTAGTTTATCGTCTTACCCTGGAGGCGGATGTGGTTTATCGTCATACCCAGCACGCTGTTCTGAGTTTATTCAAATCCGAAACGATTATCAGTTTATAGATCGACGATAACCACCCCGACACTTTAGGGCTTTAAAAACTCGTCATACTCGTGTAATAGACGAGCGTAAAAGAAAAATGGAAGAAACAGACATGGTCATTAATATATTTTTGAGGAGGTGGCATACTCTAAAAGAAAAGAAAATCATTATCACCTGACGATGCTTCATTAAACGCTTCTATGGAGACAAAATTAAGTTAAAACAAAATAAAGACAGGACAATGAAATTAAAGCAATTATTCTCACTAACGAAGCAGTCCGGAGAAAAATAAATATTTTCCTTCTGTTTTTAATATCTCATCAAGTGACAAGGAAAAAGAATTTTTCTTTTTCCCCCTTTTTCTTCCTCTAAGCTTCGCTCCCAGAAATGTCGCACCAATCAAAAATGCATGAGGACAACGAAGCAATCAGTTGCCGAGAAATGTGTTTTTACAGTTAGGATGAATTGACTGTAAACAACATGAAAAGACTTAGTCAAAATTTTCAAATTGCATGTGCTCTTGACACGAGAATGAAAATGAATTCATTCTTTTATGGGGAGCGAAATTCAGTGGCGTAACGGTTAACAACACAAAAAATAGAACCAAGAAACAAAGTCCGACTTTATGCTGAAATTAAATAAGTTCACTTAGTATTAATGTTTTTCAGGAAGGCATGAATCTGTATAACCCTGCGTTAACCCATTACCATAGAGAGTACCCTATATGAACTACTTCACCTGCACAGGTATGGCGATAAAAAGCTGTTACACTTTTAGTTAACCTTGACGGGGAAAAAATCAGTTATTGTAAGTTTCGGAAGGCTAGGTTATCTACATAGAGTGAAAAGAGAGAGAATGTGGAAAAAAAAAAGAGGAGAGAGAGAGAGAGAATGTGGAAAAAAAAGAGGAGAGAGAGAGAGAGAATGTGGAAAAAAAAGAGGAGAGAGAGAGAGAGAATGTGGAAAAAAAAGAGGAGAGAGAGAGAGAGAGAATGTGGAAAAAAAAAGAGGAGAGAGAGAGAGAGAGAATGTGGAAAAAAAGAGGAGAGAGAGAATGTCGAAAAAAGAGGAGAGAGAGAGTGTCGAAAAAAGAGGAGAGAGAGTGTGTGTGTGTGGAAGAGGAGAGAGAGTGTGTGTGTGTGGAAGAGGAGAGAGAGTGTGTGTGTGTGGAAGAGGAGAGAGAGTGTGTGTGTGTGTGGAAGAGGAGAGAGAGTGTGTGTGTGTGGAAGAGGAGAGAGAGTGTGTGTGTGTGGAAGAGGAGAGAGAGTGTGTGTGTGTGGAAGAGGAGAGAGAGTGTGTGTGTGTGGAAGAGGAGAGAGAGTGTGTGTGTGTGTGTGGAAGAGGAGAGAGAGTGTGTGTGTGTGTGTGGAAGAGGAGAGAGAGTGTGTGTGTGTGTGTGGAAGAGGAGAGAGAGTGTGTGTGTATGGAAGAGGAGAGAGAGTGTGTGTGTGTGGAAGAGGAGAGAGAGTGTGTGTGTGTGTGTGTGTGGAAGAGGAGAGAGAGTGTGTGTGTGTGTGTGTGTGTGTGGAAGAGGAGAGAGAGTGTGTGTGTGTGTGTGTGTGTGGAAGAGGAGAGAGAGTGTGTGTGTGTGTGTGTGTGGAAGAAGCGAAGAGAGACAGAGTGTGTGTGGAAGAAGCGAAGAGAGACAGAGTGTGTGTGGAAGAAGCGAAGAGAGACAGAGTGTGTGTGGAAGAAGCGAAGAGAGACAGAGTGTGTGTGGAAGAAGCGAAGAGAGACAGAGTGTGTGTGGAAGAAGCGAAGAGAGACAGAGTGTGTGTGGAAGAAGCGAAGAGAGACAGAGTGTGTGTGGAAGAAGCGAAGAGAGACAGAGTGTGTGTGGAAGAAGCGAAGAGAGACAGAGTGTGTGTGGAAGAAGCGAAGAGAGAGAGACAGAGTGTGTGTGGAAGAAGCGAAGAGAGAGAGACAGAGTGTGTGTGGAAGAAGCGAAGAGAGAGAGACAGAGTGTGTGTGGAAGAAGCGAAGAGAGAGAGACAGAGTGTGTGTGGAAGAAGCGAAGAGAGAGAGACAGAGTGTGTGTGGAAGAAGCGAAGAGAGAGAGACAGAGTGTGTGTGGAAGAAGCGAAGAGAGAGAGACAGAGTGTGTGTGGAAGAAGCGAAGAGAGAGAGACAGAGTGTGTGTGGAAGAAGCGAAGAGAGAGAGACAGAGTGTGTGTGGAAGAAGCGAAGAGAGAGAGACAGAGTGTGTGTGGAAGAAGCGAAGAGAGAGAGACAGAGTGTGTGTGGAAGAAGCGAAGAGAGAGAGACAGAGTGTGTGTGGAAGAAGCGAAGAGAGAGAGACAGAGTGTGTGTGGAAGAAGCGAAGAGAGAGAGACAGAGTGTGTGTGGAAGAAGCGAAGAGAGAGAGACAGAGTGTGCGTGGAAGAAGCGAAGAGAGAGAGACAGAGTGTGCGTGGAAGAAGCGAAGAGAGAGAGACAGAGTGTGCGTGGAAGAAGCGAAGAGAGAGAGACAGAGTGTGCGTGGAAGAAGCGAAGAGAGAGAGAGAGAGTGTGTGTGGAAGAAGCGAAGAGAGAGAGAGAGAGTGTGTGTGGAAGAAGCGAAGAGAGAGAGAGAGAGAGAGAGTGTGTGGAAGAAGCGAAGAGAGAGAGAGACAGAGTGTGTGTGGAAGAAGCGAAGAGAGAGAGAGAGAGAGACAGAGTGTGTGTGTGGAAGAAGCGAAGAGAGAGAGAGAGAGACAGAGTGTGTGTGTGGAAGAAGCGAAGAGAGAGAGAGAGAGAGACAGAGTGTGTGTGGAAGAAGCGGAGAGAGAGAGACAGAGTGTGTGTGGAAGAAGCGAAGAGAGAGAGAGAGATTCAGAGTGTGTGTGGAAGAAGCGAAGAGAGAGAGAGAGATTCAGAGTGTGTGTGGAAGAAGCGAAGAGAGAGAGAGAGATTCAGAGTGTGTGTGGAAGAAGCGAAGAGAGAGAGAGAGATTCAGAGTGTGTGTGGAAGAAGCGAAGAGAGAGAGAGAGATTCAGAGTGTGTGTGGAAGAAGCGAAGAGAGAGAGAGAGATTCAGAGTGTGTGTGGAAGAAGCGAAGAGAGAGAGAGAGACAGAGTGTGTGTGGAAGAAGCGAAGAGAGAGAGAGAGACAGAGTGTGTGTGGAAGAAGCGAAGAGAGAGAGAGAGACAGAGTGTGTGTGGAAGAAGCGAAGAGAGAGACAGAGTGTGTGTGGAAGAAGCGAAGAGAGAGACAGAGTGTGTGTGGAAGAAGCGAAGAGAGAGAGAGAGACAGAGTGTGTGTGGAAGAAGCGAAGAGAGAGAGAGAGACAGAGTGTGTGTGGAAGAAGCGAAGAGAGAGAGAGAGACAGAGTGTGTGTGGAAGAAGCGAAGAGAGAGAGAGAGACAGAGTGTGTGTGGAAGAAGCGAAGAGAGAGAGAGAGACAGAGTGTGTGTGGAAGAAGCGAAGAGAGAGAGAGAGACAGAGTGTGTGTGGAAGAAGCGAAGAGAGAGAGAGAGACAGAGTGTGTGTGGAAGAAGCGAAGAGAGAGAGAGAGAGACAGAGTGTGTGTGGAAGAAGCGAAGAGAGAGAGAGAGACAGAGTGTGTGTGGAAGAAGCGAAGAGAGAGAGAGAGACAGAGTGTGTGTGGAAGAAGCGAAGAGAGAGAGAGAGACAGAGTGTGTGTGGAAGAAGCGAAGAGAGAGAGAGAGACAGAGTGTGTGTGGAAGAAGCGAAGAGAGAGAGACAGAGTGTGTGTGGAAGAAGCGAAGAGAGAGAGACAGAGTGTGTGTGGAAGAAGCGAAGAGAGAGAGACAGAGTGTGTGTGGAAGAAGCGAAGAGAGAGAGACAGAGTGTGTGTGGAAGAAGCGAAGAGAGAGAGACAGAGTGTGTGTGGAAGAAGCGAAGAGAGAGAGACAGAGTGTGCGTGGAAGAAGCGAAGAGAGAGAGACAGAGTGTGCGTGGAAGAAGCGAAGAGAGAGAGACAGAGTGTGTGTGGAAGAAGCGAAGAGAGAGAGAGAGAGTGTGTGTGGAAGAAGCGAAGAGAGAGAGAGAGAGTGTGTGTGGAAGAAGCGAAGAGAGAGAGAGAGAGAGAGAGAGTGTGTGGAAGAAGCGAAGAGAGAGAGAGACAGAGTGTGTGTGGAAGAAGCGAAGAGAGAGAGAGAGAGAGACAGAGTGTGTGTGTGGAAGAAGCGAAGAGAGAGAGAGAGAGACAGAGTGTGTGTGTGGAAGAAGCGAAGAGAGAGAGAGAGAGAGACAGAGTGTGTGTGGAAGAAGCGGAGAGAGAGAGACAGAGTGTGTGTGGAAGAAGCGAAGAGAGAGAGAGAGATTCAGAGTGTGTGTGGAAGAAGCGAAGAGAGAGAGAGAGATTCAGAGTGTGTGTGGAAGAAGCGAAGAGAGAGAGAGAGATTCAGAGTGTGTGTGGAAGAAGCGAAGAGAGAGAGAGAGATTCAGAGTGTGTGTGGAAGAAGCGAAGAGAGAGAGAGATTCAGAGTGTGTGTGGAAGAAGCGAAGAGAGAGAGAGAGATTCAGAGTGTGTGTGGAAGAAGCGAAGAGAGAGAGAGAGATTCAGAGTGTGTGTGGAAGAAGCGAAGAGAGAGAGAGAGACAGAGTGTGTGTGGAAGAAGCGAAGAGAGAGAGAGAGACAGAGTGTGTGTGGAAGAAGCGAAGAGAGAGAGAGAGACAGAGTGTGTGTGGAAGAAGCGAAGAGAGAGACAGAGTGTGTGTGGAAGAAGCGAAGAGAGAGACAGAGTGTGTGTGGAAGAAGCGAAGAGAGAGACAGAGTGTGTGTGGAAGAAGCGAAGAGAGAGAGAGAGACAGAGTGTGTGTGGAAGAAGCGAAGAGAGAGAGAGAGACAGAGTGTGTGTGGAAGAAGCGAAGAGAGAGAGAGAGAGACAGAGTGTGTGTGGAAGAAGCGAAGAGAGAGAGAGAGACAGAGTGTGTGTGGAAGAAGCGAAGAGAGAGAGAGAGACAGAGTGTGTGTGGAAGAAGCGAAGAGAGAGAGAGAGACAGAGTGTGTGTGGAAGAAGCGAAGAGAGAGAGAGAGACAGAGTGTGTGTGGAAGAAGCGAAGAGAGAGAGACAGAGTGTGTGTGGAAGAAGCGAAGAGAGAGAGACAGAGTGTGTGTGGAAGAAGCGAAGAGAGAGAGACAGAGTGTGCGTGGAAGAAGCGAAGAGAGAGAGACAGAGTGTGCGTGGAAGAAGCGAAGAGAGAGAGACAGAGTGTGTGTGGAAGAAGCGAAGAGAGAGAGAGAGAGAGAGAGTGTGTGGAAGAAGCGAAGAGAGAGAGACAGAGTGTGTGTGGAAGAAGCGAAGAGAGAGAGAGAGAGAGACAGAGTGTGTGTGTGGAAGAAGCGAAGAGAGAGAGAGAGAGAGACAGAGTGTGTGTGTGGAAGAAGCGAAGAGAGAGAGAGAGAGAGACAGAGTGTGTGTGTGGAAGAAGCGAAGAGAGAGAGAGAGAGACAGAGTGTGTGTGGAAGAAGCGAAGAGAGAGAGAGAGAGACAGAGTGTGTGTGGAAGAAGCGAAGAGAGAGAGAGACAGAGTGTGTGTGGAAGAAGCGAAGAGAGAGAGAGAGATTCAGAGTGTGTGTGGAAGAAGCGAAGAGAGAGAGAGAGATTCAGAGTGTGTGTGGAAGAAGCGAAGAGAGAGAGAGAGATTCAGAGTGTGTGTGGAAGAAGCGAAGAGAGAGAGAGAGATTCAGAGTGTGTGTGGAAGAAGCGAAGAGAGAGAGAGAGACAGAGTGTGTGTGGAAGAAGCGAAGAGAGAGAGAGAGACAGAGTGTGTGTGGAAGAAGCGAAGAGAGAGAGAGAGACAGAGTGTGTGTGGAAGAAGCGAAGAGAGAGAGAGACAGAGTGTGTGTGGAAGAAGCGAAGAGAGAGAGAGACAGAGTGTGTGTGGAAGAAGCGAAGAGAGAGAGAGACAGAGTGTGTG
>OZ010607.1:22969792-22994792 GCA_963932145.1 Acanthosepion lycidas
ATAAAGAAAAAAGTGTGCAAGACAATAAGAAACACTACCTGCCAAAAAAAAGTGAAGTTTTGTTGAAATCGGTTGAAAAATGTAGGAGATCCGATCCAATATATAAACGAACAGACACACACACACAAACAAACTGGGTTTTATAATAAGTAAAACTCGATATGAGTTGTCCCCCTTTCATTCTGGCGACTTTTATCGTGTTTTCAAATTGATTTCGTGCAAAAACAATTGTGTTTTTCCAATTTTGGGCGCTGTCAGAACCACCGCAATGTAATAATACGCAGTTCTGTGAAGTTTTGTTGAAATCTGTTGAAAAATGTAGGAAATCCGATCCAATATACAAACGTACAGACACACACACACACACACACACACACACACACACACAATCTGCGTTTTATAATAAGATGATCAGTTATATATAATTAGGTTATATTAAAATTTGAACTTTATATGAATATTACCTTATGAAAATTGAGATGTAGTATAGATTCAGGGGTATCATAGATTGAAGGTGGGGAAGAGACCCTTGCATTGATGCTGTATCATATATAACCATGGCTGGTATCCGACTATTCTTGTCTACTAGGCGGCTGGCCAATCCCTATGGCAGACGTATTTGTTCAATATCCAATGAGCCCACCTGTCGTTTACAGGGCAACTAAGTTGAGCATACCTTAGTTATTGTTTCTGGGAGAGGGGACATTATCTAGTCTGAACAAGGCCAGTGCTCTCGAACCCTCGGTCACAATGACTTGCAACATCATGCTCGGTCAACCATAGGCGGCTCCGAAATAGTTCCGTCTATCCAATGTCACTCACTTGGGTATTGTTTTCAGGTACTTTCCAAAGGTGTCACACGCTGAGACCGATGACATCATCTTCCTGACAAATCTACCATGGTGAGATTGGAACCCGGGTCTCATGGTAGAAAATTGAACGTTCTAATCTCCTACCACACACACACACACATATGTGTGTGTGTGTGTGTGTGTGTGTGTGTGTGTGTGTGTACATCCCACACACACAGAATTAAGAGCATAATTATCCATCCCACAAAATGCTTAATATCTAAAAAAACCAAAAAAAAAACCCACTAAACTAAGTTTCTTTTTTTCCAGATCAGATACAGCACTTACTAATTAACCCATATTAGGTTTTCAGATCAGACAATCATCTTGACACAATTTTTCGTAAGAATCACTGAAAACCCTTTGAGTTATTCAGCTAAAAAGAATACAGGTTAAAATTGTTTTGTGTCAGACCTGCCGTCTTTCCAACTGAGCAATGGTGAGAGGAAAAAACATTCTGGCCTTCAGAAATGGTATCAACATTCATACTCTGGTTTCCATCTTCAAAGTCCATTCCAGAACCATCAAGAGAACGGTGAATAAGTTTAAAAAAGAGGGAACAGTAGAGAGAAAAACTGGATCAGGAGGTCACAACAGGAAGAGGGATCATCATTTCAGCTTAGAGCTAAAGAGACCAATTAGAAAAGATCCAACTCAATGCATAAAACGTTTGGCACGTGAGAGAGGAGTTTCAGCTATGGCAGCCCAAAGAGTAACGAAAAAAATACTTGAAAATTAAATCGTACGCGAAACCTCTTACTCCAAGACAGAAAGTTAGAAGGCTGAATAAATTAGAAAATGATCCTGGAATAATATATATATGTATTTGAACTTTATTTCAATACTGCCTGAGCTATTATTAATTAATGATGAACATGTTTTCGTTTTTGATCGATTTCATCCCGATTCTTCTGTTAAGCTTGGAGAGTAATTAGACATTTTTATTGCTTAGAGTCCAATTGTGTTAAAAAAAAAAAAAAAAAACATCGGGGAGTTCCAGTATGATATCTAATCATTTCTAAGATAAAACGGTTCAAAGCCTAATCTCACAATTGTACAATTTTGCTGTTACCCCATTTGGATAATTTTCCTGTTACGCCCGGTATATATTATATATATATATATATATATATATATATATATATTGGAGGTGTAAAGATCGATTCCAGTTGTTAAAACAAATCAGACTCGTAAGCAATCACAGCCTGCTTTGAATCAGCTGATGATGACATATTTAATAGCTGCTCGAAGTCAACCAGTGTCGGCCGCTGTCAAGGATTTGTGTAGTTCAACTCGAAATGAATAGAGATTCGTTAAGACGACTTTTCAAGTCTGGAGAAGATCATGTTCCCCCATCCCCTCCCCCAAATCAATACTATTTAGTTGATACCTTTAGGTTGATTTTTAGGAAGCCAACTAGACGTAAACAAGAAATGTTTACGGGTATCAAAATTTCTAAACAGATATCATTAACAAAGGATTTTTAATAGATAATGTTACCTATTGATTTCATATGACTCGCTCTTGATGGCTTTGAATTTTTTTTTTTTTTTTTTTTTTTTTTTTTACAATGATGTTCACTCTGTAGAAGACTCGCGAACCATTTTAGATTTGCCTGTTGTTTAGAGGCATATCAACACCTCTCTGGTTTTTAGTGATACAAGACTTATTAACTAATTAACCCATAGCTGGGGAGAAGAACAGATGGATTCTTACCTTTCCCTAGGCTTATTTGCGCCTAAGTGAATATAACAAATCCAACTGAAATTGTAACTCTGCTCTCCGATTAAGAATTTTGAGCTATTATCCATTAAACTACCGCACATAAAAGCTTACAGCATCTGTATTCCAAAACGGTCACTTATCTAGATACTGACCAGGATCGTCGTTGCTTAACTTTGGTAATCGTACGGGAACATGTGTTTCAATGTGATACGGCTGTAAGCCAGAGTTGGTTCATTGTATTTGTTTACCGGCATATCAACATCTCTATGGGTTTTTTAATGCCGAAATCCAAAATTTTGTATGCAATTTTATTTATTTAGATAATGTTTTTAGTGATACACACTTACTAATTAACCCATACCTGGGGGGAAAGACATGGATTCATGTCTTTCCCAGGATAATTTGTTTGTAAGTGAATATAACGAACCCAACTGGAATTGGAACTCGGTTCCCCGATTAAGAATTTTAAGCCATGTGGTCATTATACATCCAAGATTACAGCCTCTGTATTCCAAAGCAGTCACCCATCTAGGTACTAACCAAGCTCAATGTTTCTTAATTTCAATAATCATACGGGAACCGGTGTTTCAACGTGATGTGTCTGTAAGCCCATGGAGTAGAGAGTTACAGAGTAAAAGGCAAAGTTTATGCGGATATGTGTGGAAGATAACCTGTTCAAGTCTAGACTTGAACAGGTTAAGATTGTGGTGATCGGAGAAGCAACTTCCTGGGAATCACTTCCACAAGGTAGTGATTAGCTTTTGGCAAGAACTGATTGACAGAGGAACCCACTACCTTTTTCCCCCCACAAAAAAATATATTTATAAAAGATACGAGGCTTAGTCTGGATTAACAAAATTTATGTGCAAAAAAGAGGAAAATGTCAAAGGTGACAAGCGTTTATGGAGTTCAAATTTTTTTAGCAGTTCAATGTTCATTAAAAAAAATGTACGTATTTTTAGACATGGACATAGAGAACACATCACGGATTTTCAAGAAATTTTTGTGCCATGCCCCTTTAAGAGGTTGGCGATCATGGCTCTCCACAATTTCCTGTCCTTTGTATCAGTAAGTAAATTTTGTCTTTTTGCTATCTCTCCTAATCCCTGTTCTGTCGACCATTTACACGATCTAATTGATCTTCAGGATGTGGGTGATCACGGCTCTCCACATTTTCCGGTCCTTTGTAACTCTTAGTAAATTTTGTCTTTTTGATATCTCACCTAATCCCTGTTGTCATCGATTTACGCTGTTTTCCTCTGTCTATCTTGTCTTCAATAACTCCTGTGAGCATTCAATTTTCCAAGCCCTCTTTCCTCATTATGTGCCCTAAAACTTTCGACTATGTCTTTCTGATGTGAAGTGTAAGTGTCCTTTTTGTTTCCATTTTCTCTAGAACTTCGTCGTTGCTCACATGTTCGGTCCATTGTATCCTCGTCATCCTTCTGTAGATCCACATTTCTGTTGCTTCAGGCCTCTTCTTCATCTATGACGGGATTGTCCAGCATTCACTGTCATATAGGAGGTATGAAATTTCAGAAACATGCAATGAGGAAAGATGAGTCGGAGAATTTAACACTCTCTGGGCATACTGAGAGAGTAGATTGGTTTGTTTTGTTTTACGGCATATCAACCTCAATGGGACATTTAATGCCGACAACTTTTTTTCCTGGTAATATTTTTGTTTTGTCAAAAATCTTTCTGCTAATATTCTTCCCCTCAAAAATGTATTGCTGGTAATATTTTTTTCAAAAACGTATTGTTGGTAATATTTTTTTCTTCAAAAATTTCTTTCTGGTAAAAGATTTTACAATGTATTTCTGGCATTAAAACCTATTTTTACACTTTTATAATGCTTTTTACCTCAGTTTGCTCATAGCTGGGACCCAAATAGGTGCAACCACCCTGGGTCAGGGTGGACCTGGGAACACCAGCAATTAAAAGGTGGTTCCACGCACTTCAAAGCCTCCTGATCAGAAGCCTTGCTGTTGGGCGTAGTTTATCGTCTTACCCAGGACGCGGATGTAGTTTATCGTCATACCCAGAACGGCTGAGGGGTAGAGGAAAAGAGTGATTAAATTTAAGGTTCTTACTTTTAATTATAAATTTAGTTACATATTCAGCCCATGGTATCCTCGTCATCCTTCTGCAGCACCACATTTCTGTTGCTTCAAATCTTTTCTTTGCCTGTGAGGTGTTTGTCCCGCATTCACTGCCATTTCAAGAAATACTTTTTAACTCATTAGAAGTTAGATAAGTATTTTCATGGAGCTTCCAAAAAAAGCTATAAAAAGTGGAAATTTTTAACTAACCGGGGCTCACATTCAACTTGCTACTATGTCATCAAAAAAAAAAAAAAAAAAAAAAAAAATGCAACCAGTACTTTATACTTATACTAGTAAATAAACAATCATACATATTCACAACGTTTCAGCCGTTGTACGCTCCAGCATTCGTCAGATCCGTCTATATTTCTGAGACGATATATTGTAACTGTTTACATTGTTCAGACTGTTGTCCTCATCTTTATCGCCGCATTCATGACGTTTCAACCGTTGTACAATCTGGTCTTCTTCAGGATATGTCTATATTTCTGAGATGAGATATTGTAACTATTTAAACTATATTGTTCGGACGGTTGTCCCCATTTTTAATGTTATATTCACGGCGTTTCAGGTCTGGCTGGAAGAAGGTAGCAGTGTCTATCATCACCCCGTTAAAGACATCCAAGTCACAGTAAATTGAAGGATTCATTATCTTAATAAGGGCTTCAGTTTCTTGATGCCCTTATCCAATTGCATATATTAAATAAGTCATAATTTCCGTCTTTATCTGTCTATATTTTTGAGATGAGGTATTGGTAACTATTTACAATGCTCAGACTGTTATCCTCATCTTTATAATCATATACACGACGTTTCGGTCGTAGAACGCTCCGGCCTTCTTTAGGTGATTGCATCTCTGAGATGAATTATTTTAATTATTTACAATATTCAGACTGTTGTCCTCAATTTGTTGAAAGCGTTCGTTGATTGATTTGAAAGTAACTTGAACCCACGAATTGGGAGTTCAATCCCTAGCCACAGCAGATAAAACAAAAACCTTAGAGAGCCGAGTTATCAACAGATACAATATATCAAAAAGCATAACACGTGGAATTAAAAGAATCTATAGCGCCACGGACTAAAAGGGTTCGATTCGAAATTCCAACAAATAACATCTGAAGAAGGCTGGAGCGTACAATGACCGAAACATCGTTAATGTGACAAAGATGAGGACAACTTTTCGAACATTGTAAACAGTGTAAATGGATAAAATCATACATCTAAATCTAAACGTAAAGAAGTAAATAAATAAATGAATTTAGTTTTATATTGAGGGAAAAAAGACAAAAAAAAGTAGAAGAGGAAAAGTAAAAAAGTAGAAAAGACAAAAAAGTAGAAAAGGAAAGAAAAAAGTACAAAAGACAAAAAAAAAATGTACAAAAGACAAAAAAATTACAAAAAACGGTAAGAATTGAAACCAATTCGGTTCAACTTATTTTATTCGGTATTTTTATTTACGTCAATATGTGATCATTAATTCATTTCTTTAGTAAATTAGGGTTATTTATATTCTTTTTAGAATCATAAATTTTTCTAGAAGGCAAAGATTACACCTTTCACCTTTACTATTTTAAGATTTAGTTCGAACCATTATTTCCCCACATAATTTCTGGTACAGTTCCACCATATTTTATTCTTCTCAATTTGAATCAAAAGATCCTTCAATTTTCAGTGTTAAATTTGTTATTTTTTATATACGAGACTGGAATTTTGTCCCCGTTCTCACGCGATAAGAAGCTGTTTTTGTCATAGATTATATATATATATATAATCTCAGTCTAATGAAAAGTGTCTACAGTCAAGCTCCCGACTAACTATTCATCAGATTCAAGTAAAGTTTCAGTATTTAAACATTATCAAAAATAACGGGAGACCTACGAGTCTCGCACAATACCACCAGAGGTTGGCGATCGAATGGAAACCTCATGCAGTTCAAAATATACTCACCACACACAAACCGTAGATAATGTTCTTTTTCTGATTAATGATACATTTGGGTGACCACTTTCATCTCTGTTTAAATAGTTTTTTTTTTTGTTTCAAAAGTGCAACAAAGTCAACCATCTCATTGACGTTGCCATGGAAGATTATCGGCGTTTCAAGTAGGAACATAAAAATATATTCATTGGGGAACGAGGGCGAATGATAAAAGGTCATAAAAGGGTTGAGAATGTATGTCGCGGGGAGACAGTATACAATAGAAAACTTTTATTAGGAAACATCACGTAAAAGACACGTAAACAAAAAAAAAAAAATACATACATACATACATACACGCACACAAAACAAAGAGGAAAAAACATACAAAAAAGAAAAACATGTACAAAAAGAAAAACACACACAGGCAAAAAAAACACACACGAAACAAAAAAAACAAAACAAAACACACGAAACAAAAAAAAAAAAAAACACGAAACAAAAAAAAACACACAAAACAGAAAAACACATCAAGCAAAAAACACACACTCGAACCCCCCCCAAAAAAAACACGACCCCCGCCAAAAAAAAAAAACACACGAAACCAAAAAACACACACACACGAAACCAAAAAACACACACACACGAAAACAAAACACACACACGAAAACAAAACACACACACGAAAACAAAACACACACACGAAAACAAAACACACACACGAAAACAAAACACACACACGAAAACAAAACACACACACGAAAACAAAACACACACACGAAAACAAAACACACGAAACAAAACACACACACACACGAAACACACACACACACGAAACACACACACACGAAACACACACGAAACAAAACAAAACACACACACACGAAACCAAAAAAAACAATAACAGACGAAACCAAAAAAAAAAAAAAAAAAAAAACAACACATGAAACAAAGAAAAAACAAAAAAAAAAAAAAGGATAGACGCACACGAAACTCATAAGAAAACACAAAAGAACACGCTGTCGCTATCGTAACAGTAAAAACGTTTGGACCTAATAAATGATTCAAAGAACAAGTTTCCACCAAGATATCAAAATAAGTAAGTCTGTAAGTTCAAAAGCACTTACACTGCCTTGGGATTTGATGAATTATTCTCCACCCCACAACGCTTAATATTCCACAGGCGAAATCTCACTAGTCTTTCACTGCGATATCGCTTATTAGTATGGCAAAATCAGTAGAGTTAAAATTACAGCATATTTTGTTGCCTTCGATTTTGCACCGGTGAAGGCATGAATCCATTCCTTCTCTAAGGTAGACCCGAACTCTCGAACCTTGAAGGAAGAGAATTCGGAATTCAAAAACCGTGGAGAAGAAAACGTGAAACCCGTTCACTAACCTTTACAATAAGTTAAAGAAAGGAAACTGTGGAGTGCCATGATCACCGAAGTCTTAAAGGATATGCCATGAAACATATAAGAAACTATATTGTTCTGTGTATTGTTTCTTGTTTATGTTCAGTGCTTCGTGCATATTAAACAAGTAACATTTTAAATATTTTAGCAGGGTAGGGGCAAAATATTTTAGCGGGGTGGGGGACACAATTTAATAATAGCGATAGAAATAACAAAAGAGGTGATTATTTATACTATTTACATGAAGGCTATTATCCTTATCATTGTTATTTTTATCTGTCATTATGTCATCTCAAACAAGGCAATAAATCCACGAAGACGCAAGATGCTATTGACTGCTACAGAATATGAGCAAAGAGCAAAAAACAAAACAAAAAACGCCACCAAGCTTTAACGTTTCCTGCTTAGAATTATGTTTCCGGTTCCTTCTAAATTCTACTTCAACTCTAGACTTCTAACATCTCCACCTAAACTCTAAAATTTATACTATTATTGGATTTCCGGTTTCTTCTGAAGTCTTTTCATTCTCTTTCACTACCAGCAGTCCCTATCTTTGGGTCATAGTGACGTTGTCCTCTTGCTTTGGGTGAATTGATTAAAAAAATAAAAATTATAAAAAGCGGTACAAACCCGTCACCATATCATTTGAAAACAAATATAAAACACCAAAAAGCACACTATTAATGTCCTTCGGGACGCAAGAGTGCTACAGAATATGAGGAAAACAAAACACCACTTAGGAGAGAGAACAATAAAAAAACAGGAATTAAGAAGTCAAGATAACGATTGACATTGCATTTAAATCTTTGAAGATCAAACTTGACTAGAAAGCAAAAAAAAGAATCCCACAAGCAAGAAGTGCGAAAGCCAAGTGAGTGACTCGTTGCGCCTTTTCAGGCTAACATTTTCCGCTAGGTTTGCTGCTAGGAAAGTTGGTCCACTGTTTCATGATAGATTTTCTCGCCAGAATCTATCTTATATAAATCTTCCATTCGTCCATGCTTTTCATATTGCTAGTGCTTCCGCTATACATTTAGAGATTCTTGATAAAATCCAAAGAAGAATCATCAATATTATTGGCCCTGACCTGGCATCTCGTCTTCCCATTTCCTTTTCTATAAATACTTTCATTGTAATTGTTCTGATGAAATTTTCTATGTGGTACCTAGACTTCATGGATTTAAGCGCAGTCTGGTGTCAATATCTTATTTTAGAGGACGCCTCATTTTTTTGGGGTGTGTGGGGGGGAGTCTTACCCCTCTGCAGAGGTGCAGTCAGTGTATTTTGAAGTCCCAGCCGACAAGGCCACATTTTTTATTTATTGTTGAAATCTAAATATTTTGAACGCAATTTCATGCCCTCAAAGATATTTTCTACATATTTTTATATGCTCAGGGTATTATATATATATATATATATATATATATATATATATATATATATATATATATGTTTGTAGGTGATAAAATGTATTTTTGGTATTATTTTTATAAAAAAATGTATTGCTGGTAATTTTATTTTAAAAATGTATTTTTATCCTTTCCTAATTTTTTTATTTTTGTTTGGGGATCACTATTTGCCTATAACTGGGACCCTAACAGGTGCTACCACACGGGTCAGAATAAGCCTGGGAATAGCAGCAATTGGGAGGTGGGTCCACGCTCCTCAAAAACGCCAATCCGCTGATTAGAGGCCTTGCTGCCAGATGTAGTTTATCGTGAAACCCAGGACACTAAATGGATTTTTTTTGTAATCGTTTTTTTTCGTATAATATAATTTTTTTTTACCCTGTAAAAATTATGCATAGTAATGATAGTCTATATTCTGAAGAGACATGCCATTTAAAAAAAAAAAAACTTTTCAAAGAAGTTCAAAATTATTCGTAGAAATATGCTTATTGCATTTGCTACGATATTTTTGAATACTTACATGTACAGTAGGTACTTCCACACACAAAAAAGGAAAAAAAAAAAAAAACGTAACTAAAGTTTTATTTTTTTTCGCGATTTTACTTTAGTTTTAATTTCAAGTTAATCTAAGATTAAATTTATTTCCAATAACCAAGATACGTTTCTATGTCTCAAAAACTAATTTAAAGCTTATTTAAATTAACAGGGAGGAGTTTTTTTTGCTAAAATAGCTGATTAGCGCCTCTTTTTAGTCGTCATTCATCGCAAGTAATTCTTTGTTAAAAATGTTCCAAAAACAAAATATATTTTTCTAAAATTCTATTTGATGAATATTAGCTGATTTAAAGTATTGTAGTGGACCGTGCGGTGAAAATGTAAAGAACACATGTGGGATAAAATTTCCTGCTAGCCGGTCCAGCTTCATGAGAACGTTGGACTTTAATTAAGTCCAAAGAAGACAAAGAAAACAAGCAAGACCGATAATTATATACAAACAAATGAAGCACATGGACAGTTACATTGAGTTTGTGTGGTGAATATCATGTGTGTGTATTGTGGTGAGTGTTCGTACGTACGTGTATTGGTATTAGCTGAAATGAAGAAAGAGAAAAGTATTACCTCACCTCCACGCAAGGTAGTATACGGCCCAAGGCCTGAGGGGAAAAGAGAGATCGAGGCAAAAGGTCACCCAGTGTTTATGGCAAAGGGACCCTAGCGAAGGATTAAGGAACTAAGGAGGAGCTAACTCCGACAGTATAATTAATCTGATTTGAAACAAATATATATTTAATTTAAGTTTAAAATAACACAGAAATGCATTTTGAAAATAAACAGTAGCCGTGTTTTTAATCGACACTATACATGTTTACGTGTTTGACAAGTGATGATAGGTTGATTGTTGTTCTGCGGAGACTTTATCTGTAAAACATAATTGAAGAAAATGACTTGAGCGCCTTTATATAATTTTTATGTACTCAGTAATCTTGAAGTTTGGAAAAATATTCCCCGTAATCTAATTTTAAGAATGTTGACTTTAAATTTACTATAGTCATCGGTTTTATTTTTTGACAGCCGGTCTGTCTTCTTGATTTCCAGTTAAGTTTGATCTTCAGAAATTCAAATGCAATGTCAATCGTTATCTAGTATTTTATTTATCATATTCACTAATAATCAGTAACCTCTTCCGTCTTAGTAGCATTATTGCCTTGCTTGGGGTGAAATGATTAAAAAAAAAAAAAAAAAAAAAAAAATCATACACAAACCTGATTTTTTTCTGCAATTGCAAAGAATATTAAAGAAAAGTAAAGACAATAAAACTAATTCTTTGATTTTCTTCTTGAAAGAATTGGAAATGAATTATTCCAACGGCTAATCTCCTCCTTACCCAAGAAAAAGAAAAAGGGAAAAACCAAACAAGTTTGATCTTCAAAACATTAAATGCAACGCCAATCGTTATTTTCTTAATTTCTGTTCTTTTATATATCCTTTCAGACTAAGTTGCCCGATCCGTATTAGAGGCTATTTTTTCTTTGCATCTGATGAAATTATACATAAAAAAAAAAAAAAAAAAACTTCTACGCTATCATATATTATCGTATTTTCCGGTATAGAAGACGCACCCTAATACCGCAAAGAAATTTCTAAGAAAAAAACAAAAAAAATAAAAAAAATAAAACGTCTTTATCATATAACAACACATTCAACCATGCGTCCTTCACATACTGGCGCCATGTATTGCTTACATTAATCCCTCGTCCGATTTTGTTTGCTGCTAGTAAACAGAGCATGTTTAAGCTTTTGGCTCGGTCCCAGGAAGGTTTACAGTCTTGAAGATACTTGTAACAGCTAAGCACCGAGGTTACATCATATAAAACACTGAATTCGATTGCTAACATTACAGTGTAATGACTCAACAATCAGGCAATTAAGTGACCGGCCAAGCTTACTTGAGCCTGGGTGTTGCCTTACATTCGTCTTGGAAGACGCATACATATTTTTCAGGGTATTTTTTTTTAATAATGAAAAAAGTGCTTTTTGTAAACTGGAAAATGCGATATATTCATTCCATATTTCAATGTCAAGTTTTCAAGGGCGACTCACTCGCCTTTAGTGCAGTGGAGAGATACTATCCAGATATGGAATCTCCAGACACTTGGCTATACCTTTTTTATGCAATTGTTTTTATAACTTAAAATTTGTTAGCCAAGAGAAAGATAATGTATTCAAAAAAAAAAAAAAAAAAAAAAAAAAAAAGACACACATAACTGGAAGAAATTCCCCTCTCCAGGATTAGCGACTGTTGTAAAACTAACCCAGCATATATAAAAAGCCTTAAAAATCGACTATCTGCAGACACGATGCCTAGAATCAAAGTGTCCTTTTTCAGGACGACACTGTTCAACGGCTACAAAACAGTCTGTTTTCAGGACGACAACGCTCTACGGCTAGAAAACGGACCCTTCTTACGACAACGCTCTATTTGTTTGCCTAACCTTATTTTTGTCGATGTACTTTGAAAAAAAAAAAATTATTTTTGTTAATCTATTTTTATTTACTCAAGTCTTCGTTTTGTCAGTTATTGTCTTTTGTCATTTAATATCTCTGCGTATCAATAAATCGCAACAATAGAATTTAAAATGTTTCTGAAGAGACATTTTACTGAAAACTTTATTTAATAATTATATTATATATAATAATAAAAAGGAAGAAAGGGTAAATCAACACATTGACTGCCAGAGGTCAAAGATGAAAACAGACTTTAAATGGTAATTTTTTAATAACTAATTTAGGCTGTAACATTTTTTTTAGGAGTTGATTTACAGCTTCAACTGAATTTTGTTTTGAAACGACAAGAATCACTGCGGGATAAACTCATTGCTACGAGAAAAATGGTAGTCGGCGTCATAATAAAAACTACGAACCACGAGTTATATCGTGATTGGCAGGAAATGTGGATCAAAATGTCTCGACCAACCAGTTCAGATAACTGTTGCCTAATCCATATAATGAAAATCTATCTGTCCTCAAAAATCCTTATAATAATTTATAAAACATTTCTATCATGAAATCATCTGTCATGGATTTCTAAAAATTGTTTTTAATATTTGCTGTGTCATCTTTTGCAGGGTGTTCCTTAGTATTTGCACGAGCGACACACGTTTTAGACATTCTTACAACACATTCCATGTCCCTTCTTGATCACAGTTCTTCACAGCTTCCTTTGTCGATCTTAGCAATCTTTATATTTTTTACCATCCTTCTTTTTCTGTTCTTCCTTCCATTGACACAAGCTAATTATATAGTGATTTTCCAAGCATAGTTTAGATATGGCACAAGGCCGAAATTAGGGGAGCACCCAGTGAGAAAGAAACTCATTACTCAGTCGTAATTGTTCTAGCGAGACAAACTTGCTAACCATTACACCACCTCGAGGTGCCCAAACAAGCTAATTATATATGTTGTTACTCACTCTCCCTCTTGCCTTCAATATGCCTCTTCAGTGTCAAATTTTCTAAGGCTTCTTTCCTCATTATGTCCCAGAAATTTCAACCGTTTCTAAGTGTTATGTTTTTTTTCCAGTTTTCCTTAAAACTTCCTTGTTGTTAAAATGTTCAGTTCATGGTATTCTCAGGATTCTTATGCAAAAACAATATCTTTTCCCTCAAGTCTCATCTTCATCAAAATGTCGAACATTCACTGTCATATAAGATAATACTGCATAGCAGATAAGTATCGTTTCCTTTGTTTCTAATGAAATTCTTTTTTCTTAATACTTTGCTTATCTTTTGGAAGGCATTTTTGTTTTAATTACTATATGTTTCATATGCTCATATATGATCTAAGTCCGTTACTGATGAAATCGTCATCATTTGCTAACCTAGTTTCACAAAATCTAGAAGTTTAATACTGAAGCTATTCGTTTGTTGCTTAAACAGAATTGAAAATACACATAAGAATTAATTCCATCAAAATTTTCCAGTTAAGGAAGAAATTATAATTATACAGTACAATCCGGAATCCCTCATATCCGGATATGATTTCGATGTGTATATTTGAACTATTTGGGTAATATGTAACTGATTCTGTTCTGTTTTTCAGGAAATTTACTTTGGATAATTGCATATGCTTATTTCACCCTAATGGCTTTTATTGGTGCAAAAGATGATGGGAATTTTAATCAGACTAGACGCTGGTGAAAGTTCATTGTAACTAATGGCCGACTTCAACATGGGAATGTAAACATTGTATGATATAACATCTTCCAAAGAAGCTTTTCTCCAGCGTTCACAATGAAGAAGGAAATAAAAAAAAACATGACTGTGATGAAACATGGACTGAAATTGAAAAAGCTATTGAAAAGGTTGTCAGCTTAATGCTGGCTTTCTTTCCATAAAACCATGACGATTTCAATAACGCAATGCAGTGTTAAAAAGTGTCTTTCGTTTAAAAAATTAAGAACAAAAAGAAAACGAAATACGGAAAAAGTTGCGAATGACATTTGAAGAGAAAGAATCATCATGAAACAGCGATTGAAAATTCCTCGTTACATTATTTGTTTTGCATACATGGCATATTTAATTTAATGAATTTTCATTAACATTAGATGATTTATTACTTTTTCCTTAAAATCAATTCCGTTATATTTCACTCACCATTAGCTTATTTTTTTTTTTACTATAAAAATATTGAAAATAAATATTAAACCTGATTTCAGTTCTTTTAATCTAAATATAACCCTTCATATCTGGACTTTGTAACCAATTCCTCATATCCGGAAGGCCTTCTTAGACCGATTGTCAGGAATTCTACTGTAGGAAGAAACATCAGCGATCAGCTTGTTCTTTTTATCGTCCCTCATATCCGGAATCACTCATATCCGGACTTTGTAACCAATTACTCATATTCGGAAGGCCTTCTTAGACCGAGTGTCAGGAATTCTACTGTAGGAAGAAACATCAGCGATCAGCTTGTTCTTTTTATCGTCCCTCATATCCGGAATCACTCATATCCGGACTTTGTAACCAATTCCTCATATTCGGAAGGCCTTCTTAGACCGAGTGTCAGGAATTCTACTGTAGGAAGAAACATCAGCGATCAGCTTGTTCGTTTTAATGTCCCTCATATCCGGAATCACTCATATCAATTTCTCATATCCGGAAGGCCTTCTTAGACCGATTGTCAAGAATTCTACTGTACGAAGAAACATCAGTGATCAGCTTGTTCGTTTTAGCATCCCTCATATCCGGAATCCCTTATATCCGGACTTTGTAACCAATTCCTCATATCCGGAAAGCCTTCTTAGTGCGATTGTCAGAAATTCTACTGTACGAAGAAACAACAGCGATCAGCTTGTTCGTTTTAGCGTACCTCATATCCGGAATCCCTTATATCCGGACTTTGTAACCAATTCCTCATATCCGGAAAGCCTTAGTGCGATTGTCAGAAATTCTACTGTACGAAGAAACATCAGCGATCAGCTTGTTCGTTTTAGCGTCCCTCATATCCGGAAAGCCTTCTTAGTCCGATCGCCATGAATTCTACTGTACGAAGAAACATCAGCGATCAGCTTATTCGTTTTAATGTCCCTCATATCCGGAATCACTCATATCAATTCCTCATATCCGGAAAGTCTGGTTGTCAGGCATTCTACTCTATTCAAATTTTGAGAGAAACTAGTTTGTAAACCTCTGAACATGACCTACTTCAGTTTTATACACCATTTCCACCGAAGACAAGGACAAGGTTGATTCCAACCAATCAAAAAGCAGTGAGCAAGTATGTTGGTGACATTTATTACCTTAGAAATAAAAAACATCATACGAATAAGCTAACAAACTGGATAGGTGTGAAGGCTAAGTTTTACATTATCGTTAACCATTTTTTGTGATCCAAACACACAATACATCTATTATTCAAACACCATAATAAAGAGAATAGGAGAGACAGATTGAGAATTCTTTATCCGAAATTATTGGAACCGGAAGTGTTTCGGTTTTCAGATTGTTTCGAAGTTTAGAATACAGGCTATTTCATTTGTATATAGTTTAGAATAAACGGAAGTTGACGTTTTAAATAAAAACAAACAAGGGCAAAAATAAACCGACCACTCAAAGGCTCCTTACAGTCTGCAAATTTCAAACATTTCAAATTAATAAAAATAAAGAAGAGCCAATACAATCAACTCTCACCAATAAATAAGACATATGCTTCTGGAACCTACACGAAGCCATATAAACCAGACACCCATTCAACCCAGAAGACCGACAGCAGTAAGGAAACACGAGTCAACCTCGCCGTTCTGTCTTTCTTACCAAAGCAACAACGGACTCCCTTTGATCTTGTCTCCCAATTTCTCTTTCTCCCATCCTCGCTGAAAGACGATTTTCATTTCTTTTTCAGTCAGAGAGAAGAACTTATTTCATGATAATAGCTACAGTTAAGAATTTGTGTATTTTACCTTAAATATCGGCATTTTATTTAATAGAAAACACAACCACCCTTTATGTCATTTTTAGTCAATAAACGGTGACTCATAGAATCTTTCGCCAACAATAGCATCTACAAAATGGGGCAACTTGGGAACTCAAGCATAGAAACGATATCACTTTACATTTCCCGTCCTGAATAAGACGATAAAATACATCCGACAGCAAGGCCTCTGATCAGGAGGTTTTCAGGAGCATGGAACCACATCTTAATTGATGGTGTTCCCAGGTCCACCTAGACCCGGGGTCTTAGCTCCTGTTTGGGTGCCAGCTATGGGCAAATAGTTAACCCACAAACTAGGGTTAAAACATTATGAAAATGTAAATATAATTTTTAATACCAGAAATACTTTGTAAAATACATTATTACAAGCAATACACTTTTGAAAAAAAAGAATATATATTACCAGCTATACATTTAAAAAAAAAAAAAAAAAAAAAAAAAAAATTTACCAGCTATACATTTAAAAAAGAATATTAGAAGCTATACATTTTTTGAAAAAAAAAAAAATTATTAGGTTGGTGCAAAAATAATGACGTCATAATGTCATTTTTTAACGTAAAAAAACAAACAAAAAAACAAAAAACGACATTATGACGTCATTATTTTTGCACTAACCTAATAGAAGCTATACATTTTTTGAAAAAAAAAAAAAAAAAAAAAAAAAAAAATTATATATATATATATATATATATATATTACCAGCTATACATTTTTTGAAAAAAAAATATTACCAGCAATAGATTTGAAGAAAAATAAATTACCAGAAATAAAAATTCTCCGCATTAAAAAACCCATTGAGGTTGATCAAACTTAACATTTCATAACACAGCATATCAATATACCCTGAAATAATTTTATAACATACATTACCTAAAACTAGTTTTATATAAAATTTAATAAATTTTGTGTACATATAGGTAATGCCGCTAGTCATATAATGATCACAAATTTTTAAATGATGAAATTACGAATTCACGTAAAAATAACGTTTTGTACTTTCTGTACGTGTACAAAAAACATGATCACTCCTTACAAGACATGTATATATGCAGGTATCGTTGAGATTTTGAACAATATCTCTACTGGGCACGAAATACCTGGTAAGCAATCCACGAACCAAGGTGGTGTCGTGACGATCAGTACTAAAAAACTGGCGGCTACGTAGTCGGGCTGGAGAACCCCCACCTAGGGCAGATGAGGTCACTTACAAAAGATTCACATCACCTAGGAACCGCCCCAGTGCTTTCTGAAAATTTCCGTTTGTGGCAAGTCATTTCAGATCCTTAAAAAGAGGTTTTCGGATTTGTGAATTTCGGCTAAAGGATACTCAATATTATATTATATATAATTCCAGCCCCGCAAATTAGTGTTATCCAACAAACTGAATCTTTATTTATCATTCTATCTAGTTGCTTCCTTCTTAATACAAATTAATGTTGGGGATGACATAGTAATATGATAAAATCATACTGTTGATCTTATATTTTCTAGTGTCAGCCACTCAGGTTTAAGTTTGTTTTGTTTTGCGGCATATCAGCCTTAATGGGTTATTTAATGATGACAAAATTTTTATTGCTGCTAATATTTTTATCTATCTAAGAATATATTGGTTTGGTTTACGGCATATCAACCTCAATGGGATATTTAATGCCGACAACAATTTTATTGCCGGTAATATTTTTATCTATCTCATATTGGTTTGGTTTGTTTTGTAACATAACCTCAATGGGTTATTTAATGTATTCCTACTAATATTTTGTTTTTCAAAAAATGTATTGTTGGTAATATTTTTCTCATTCAAAAATTCATTACTGGTAATAAGTTTTACAAAAATGTTTTGCTGGTATTAAAATTTATTTTAACACTTTCATAGTATTTTGACCCCAATTTAGGAGTGAACTATTTGCCCATAGCTGGGACCCTAACAGGTGGTACCACCCTGGGTCAGGATGGACCCGAGAACACCAGCAATTATGAGGTGGTTCCGCGTTCCTCAAAACCTCCCAATACACAGATTGAGAATTCATGTCAGATATAGTTTATCGTCTTACCCAGGGACGGTCAGACACCCAGTCCCTGATTTCTCTAAGGCTAGGAAGAATAGTACATAGTAATTCGGTCTGGTCCAATAAGTAAAACACGCTAAAAAAAAAAAAAAAAAAAAAAAAATCGTTACTGACTGGAATATGGTATAAACCTTCTGTAATTTTGAGAAGTCTTTGATATTCCAGTATTTATTCGGATGATACAATTGTTTTTACAGACTTTTTCATGTACAGTCTACGAAAATGGCAACAAACAGAAAATATTAACCCATTAACTGCCAAATTTTTTTAATGCGCATTTTTGGCCCAGACAGGTGTCTTAGGAGTTTATTTATTCCTTATGTTTAATTTCAGTAGTTACCATTGTCGTGTTTATAGAAACTAGAACATCAAATATATATGTGTATAAAACATCAAAAAATAATATTGATTAGAAATAATAAAAAATACTTTTCAAAACAGTCATTATTTTTCTACTTGTGAAATGTAAAATTACGACAGAAAGTGACTTCTTACGGTTAATAATAAAAACTTTAAAAGGCTAAGTGTTGTAAATATACCTCTGCAAATTTTACATTATTCGGACTATTGTCCTCATCTTTGTCCCCATATTTATTACAACGTTTCGGTCGTCTTCAGGTGGTTGGAATGTCGAACTAAACCCTTTATTTCTCTCACTGGGGTAGATTGTTCTAGTTCCACGTGCCATGCTTAATGGATGTCAGTTATCAGTTATCTCCTGTTAACTTCCCTCTGAAAGTTCTCACACTGCCTTAACTGGGTATTGAACTTGTATTGAGTTCAATACCCAGTTAAGGCAGTGGAGAACTTTCAGAGGGAAAACATCCATTAAAAATGGCACGTGGAACTAGAACAGTCTACCCCAGTGAGCTAAATAAAGGGTTAAGTTCGACTTTCCAACCACCTAAAGAAGGCCGGAGCGTACCCCGGCCGAAACGTTGTAATAAATATGGTGACAAAGATGAGGACAATAGTCTGAATAATGTAAATAATGTACATAATACCTCATCTCAGAAATATAGACAGATACTGAAAGGCCGAAACGTTGTAATAAATATGTTGACAAAGATGAAGACAATAGTCCGAATAATGTAAATAATGTATATAATACATATGCAAAAAATTAATTAACCAATCTCCTAAAGATACATAAATAGTTTTAATATACGTGGTATTATTGTGGCGTCATTGTCTACAATTTATTGTAGGACCTTGTTCTGAAGCGAGTCAAGGTACAGACCGATTAGAAACGAGAGAGAAAGAGAGAGAGAGAAAGAGAGACGCGAGTCGTATGCGAGCAGCACACAGTGAATTAGTATTACAGTGTAAGTATCCGGATGTTAATTGTTTTTTTGTGCAACAAGGTGACACCAGGATGTAAATTGACTACTCTGTCTAGGACGCCGTCGAGAGAGAAACCAACTATTGGCCAAACAATATCAAAGACTTACTGAATGTCACCATTGTGGAATGTTACCCTACATTTACAAGAACTACCTGATCTTAGTATGTAGTTCATTTCGAGACTGCATTAAAACTGAAAACAGTTTCCTGGAATAAAAACTATTTTAATTTGAACAGGTTATCATTAGGGTCATAACCTTTCTGTAGAAATCTCATGTTACGGTATTATACCTTTTTGCATAAAAACAAAGAAAGTAAACTTTTTATTTCAAAGTCTTTTTATAAAATATCATCCCTAAATCAAATCATCTATTTTTGCACATACATCTGCATATATTTCATAGATCCAAACATACATCTGCATATATTTCATAGATCCAAACATACATCTGCATATATTTCATAGATCCAAACATACATCTGCATATATTTCATAGATCCAAACATACATCTGCATATATTTCATAGATCCAAACATACATCTGCATATATTTCATAGATCCAAACATATATCTGCATATATTTCATAGATCCAAACATATATCTGCATATATTTCATAGATCCAAACATATATCTATATATATTTAATAGATCCAAACATATATCTATATATATTTAATAGATATAGACGCCAAAATAGTTCACAAATGTTACAATAGTCCATCCTGGGTATGACGATAAACTACATCCGCGTCCTGGGTAAGACGATAAACTGTCCAACAGCAAGGCCTCTGATCAGGAGGCTTTCAGGAGCGTGGAACCACCTCTTAATTGCTGGTCTCCCTAGGTACACCCTGTCTCGGGGTGGTAGCACCTGTTAGGGTCCCAGCTATGGGCAAATAGTTAACCCCGAAACTGAGGTAAAAAGCATTATAAAAGTCGGTTTTAAATATAAAAGTATATTAAGTATATTATAAAAGTAGGTTTTAATACTTAAATACTTTGTAAAAAATTATTACCAGAAATAAATTTTTGAAGAAAAACTATTACCGGCAATACATTCTTCCAAAAAATATTACCAGGAATACATTTTTTTAAAAATTCTATTACCAGATATACATTTTTGAGGAAAAAAAAATATTACCAAGAAAAAAAAAGTAGTCGGCATTAAATGACCCATTGAGGTTTTGATATGCCGTAAAACAAAACAAACTAAGTTACAATAGTTAAAAATTGTAGAAAAAAAATCAATTTAAAATAATTCAATATAACATAAGTTAACAGAGTAAAATAGCTACAATTAACGGCAATTGGAACTACAATTGGAAAAACTCATAGGAAGTACATTGAAAAAGTAATCCATTTTATATTTAGTAACCTTTTTTTTTATTTTCCTAAACTTTTTTCTTATTGATTGTTAAGTTGGCATCTATTCGTTTGATTTTTGTTCATTAATTAACTCGTGATTGTTTTTAGGTCCCTAATTATCAAAGGTTATTCCAATTTAAATAATTTCATCAATGATTATTAAAGGGTAACGTCTAGCCTACACAGAGTGGGGTTAGGGATAAGGAATTGAAATGGTACATCTAACTCACTCATGTCTTCTCTCCCACCTCACTTCCTCACTTCGTTAATTTTACATATACTTGATGCGGTCCGTCAAAAATGTGCGAATTTCTTTTCATTTTTCATTTCAACCTTTGGAAGTAAAGTCTGATGATCCAGAGCCCTGTTAAAGGGGTTGTGGGGAAATAACTTATTACATGGAACCTTAAAGTGGTCTGTTTTTATTCAAAAAAAAAAAAAAAATACACACACACACACATATATATATATATATATATATATATATATATATATATGTGTATGTATGTATGTTTGTTTGTGTGTGTGTGTGGATGATTGATTTACACATGTCCATTTATTTTAATCCTCTCAAATTCACGAATTAATTTCTTAGTGTTGCAACAAAACTGATTAAGGAAGACGCTATAATTATTCTTATGATTTTTTTTTTTATTTTCCCCGTGTTTTCTCATCCAAGACCATCTTCAAGGGTGAACTTTTAAGACAAAGAATTAATGTATTTGACTGTTATGAAAGCTATACGTACGTACGAACGCGCTCGATTAATTCAAAAATTTTACCACTATATCAGGGAGTTAATTTAAATTGTAAAAATCTTTATTAAAAATTGTAATTACGTGTTTTAAAACATTGTTACAATTGTAGTTTTTGAACAATTACAATTTATATATTTTAAAACTTTGTTGTCATAAATATTTTAGAACTTTGTTTACTATACTGTAATTTTATTTATTGCTGGCCCTAACTTTTTATATAAAAGGCTTCTAGAATTTGAAGTTTTTGTTTTATTTTCGTAGTGGAGTATACTTGTATTATCGATCAATATTTCTCTAAATCGTGAATGTGGACAAGAATGTTCATTTAAATGTTGTGCGATCGAGCTAGGATCCGACATATGAAGTGTAATTCTCCTCGATAAGGTCGTTGTCGTAGAAACAACATATATATTTTCTTTTTGTCAGAGATACAATCTCCCAAAGGACACTGAAATTGATATACAATGTTGGTTTTCATAAAACACTAGATGACGGAGAAGAGTTATTGCGGATGAATGAGTTGGTTGTATTAAATTTAATGTAGTATAATCATTTTTCAAAGATTTTTATTGGGATCAGTGGGGGATAAATTCGTACTTAGAAATTTTTAGGATTTTTTCATCTTATTTGTAGTTAGAATGTATTTCATTGCGTATTTATGCTAGTTCGTTTTTTAGTAACCAATTCGAATAATCACGTGCACTCTCAACTATAAAAAGTGAATGTCCTATTACAAAATTTAATAAACAATGCAAAACCTTAATTCCGTATTGACGTTGTTTTATGAATGCGTGTAATTTTCCAGCAGTCAGCGAACGTGAGCTGTGTTACGACTATTAATCACATCGTTTGCATAACCCCGTGAAATGTTAAGTAATTAATTATACGACAGGTGTGATAATTCAGTTGTGTACAAGAACAACAACCCCGGGTCTATGATTGACGGATAAACTGAAAACTTTGTTATATATACGATTGCGTAAATTCACAAAGAAATAGAGAGATCTAAAACTTATACTATTTACATTGTTCGGACTGTTGTTATCTTTTATCTGTACGTTCCGGCCTTCATATTATTGGAATTTCGATCAGAACCCTTTATTTCGTCCACCGGAATATATTGTTCTAGTTCCACGTTCCACGTCTCTTCTGGTGTCTCCCTTTAATCCAACTATCCAAGTTTGTGTTCACCACTACCGTAGCCAGCTATTGAACTCACAGCTCTTTGGGTCAAGTGACTGAATCCAACTAAAGTTGAATTAAAGAGAGACAAGGAACTAGAACGATGTACTCCGGTAGACAAAATGAAGGGTTCAGTTCAAAATTCCAATCATCTGAAGAAGGCTGGAGCGTACAACAGCCGAAACATCGTGAACATGACAATAAAGATGAGGATAATAGTCCGAACAATGTAAATAGTTAAAGTACCTTGTTGGGGATTAGAGAATGTATTTGGTTAAATCAGAAGGAATTTTTAGGTGGCGTGTTCGTTAACATTCATCCACAACAAATAATAAACGAATATTTAGAACAGGTCATGCAAAGCAGAGTCAAAAACAAAGACAAGTAAAATGCACAACAATACGGTAATTTATATACAATTTAAATATATACAAATGAGTTATGAATTGGTGGTTTGTTGTATATTGATGCAATAAGACATGTAGTTTGTTTAAATGCTTAAATCAGTGTTTTGATGAATTGTTATAAGAATTAAAGTGTTCGATTTTACAGTTCAAATGTTAGCGTGTGTATACGAGTGTTACGTCAAACATTCTTAAGTTGCACGAAGTTGCGTACCTTGAACTGTTAATTGTTAAAAGTTTTGTTTGTTACTGTTACTAATATATAGTGAATATATATTTCACTTTCTCAAGTAAAGTAAATGAATTTTTGAGAAGTTTGTTTAAAAAGAGAGATCGAGTATGCCAAAAGGTTGTTGAGTCAGAAGTTAATTCGAGCGGCAAAGTCAAAGTTTAAACTGGCGTGGAATTGGTTGGTATCTCTCCGAGTGTGGAATTCTGACTGGTAAGTTGGTTCGAATTTATTTGTTTTATAGGTTCTGGAAAGGAAAAATAGGCTCAAACACATTTGAGTGCCAAAGGAAGTTTTCACGTGCATACTTAGTTTTTTTAAGACTGTTAGCCAATGAGAAATTCAATTTGACAGAACTAGTGTTTTGATTGGATAACAGGTGTGTGGGTGTAAGAATGGATTGTTCTGCAAAGGGGTGAAAAGGTAACGTGGATTATTCCACAACCTCAACTCAGAAATATAGACAGATACAATTTAGATTTACTGAACTCTGAAGTTTATTGGTTAATAAATATTTTCCCAATTTTTAAATTTCTATTTTTAGGAGGAAAAATATTGTTAATGATTTTCTAGAGTCAGCTCTCAAATTTCGTAGCAGACGCGTGCTCGTCTGAAATCTGAAGGCTTTTGATAGCGTTTTAAATAACGTCGCTGATTGGTTAATAAATGCGAATGTGGAAATTCAAATATGAACTTAAGTTTTGTACAAAAATAGGTCTTTGATATTACTTAAATATGTTTCCTTATACAATTTTTAACAGGGTTCCATATATATTTTAATTTTTACCTATAAAAAAGCCAGATAATGCAATTTGTAAATAAAAAAATATTAGACGAACTAATATCCGAGAAAAAAAGTCAATAAAAAAAGAAAAGACTACAAAAAATCGTTCTGCTTGAAAAGAATCAATCAGCATCGCAACGTCTAGCCTAAAGAACAAAAAAACACCGACAGAATTACGTTAATACATAAAACGGCTCAATACAGAGCAAAATTAGAATACCTAAATAGCCAAAACCTATCTGCCTAGGTTTCACCTACCGTAGATCGGTTCTGGCTCTTTAGGTATTATATATATATGATCGACTCTCTCGTCGAGATTCGACGTATGATGGTCAAGCAGATCAGTTTCCAGGAAACCGACAGCCCGACACCGGCACATGAGATTTGATTATAGTGGTGAAGGCCTCGTGCAGGACCATCCACACTTTTTGGATGGACGAATTATAGAGATC
>OZ010607.1:22997292-23142292 GCA_963932145.1 Acanthosepion lycidas
TTTGGGTCTTGGAAGTTATGTTTAATGAAACCGTTCAGAATGTATGGAGTTTTAAGTAAATATGGCATTGGTTAGATTTCGGCTGTAGTTTTCGAATTGAAGTGGAGAAATCAATAAACAGTTCCGTCTTATCAACAGAAGAAACAATTTGACATTCACACTGAATGATGTTTACTCCTTCATACGGTATAGAAGGTGTCAAAATGGCTGACTGACGTCAGGAAATATTTTGAAATATCAAATTGATAAGATATATTTTTTTTTTTACTGGCTTTTCTTCCGCGTCACTCACGACTGCGAAATAGCGATATGGGATTTGATTACATAAATAAAACATAATAAAATAAAGATATATAAAGATAATATTACAAGTTTTTTTTTTATATATAATAAATGACAACTGCGAACGTCGTCAATAAGTGGATATTCCTATCTTGATAGAATCCAAAACCATCTACGTGGCCTTGTGTGTGATGAATGTTCTACCTTCCAACTTCTTTCACACAGACCATATGCTGCTGCTCTATCGCTATTTCCATGGCAAATATTCAGACGAGCCACATTCCTTAGTTTCATCAATTCTGACCGTCACAGCAAAGACACACCACGAAAACTGAGGCGAATTAGCCTTATTCCTTTCGCGGAACCTACTACCAAGTCATTGCTTTCTCAACCTCTATAAATCTAGGGTTAACAGTTATCCTTCTCATATATCAAGTAGGTGGTGCAACGTGTGCACAATCTTAAATTTAAAAATTCAACCTCAGCGTTGCGACCGCACGCTCCAAAAAATTTCATACAATTAACAATAACACATTTCTAAAAACATTTCGGATTACATCTATTCTTTCGTTCTTCTGTTATTACCGGGAAGTAAAAAACAAAAACAAATCTATTTCCATACCTGATGATGTCTGTATGAACAGATGAAAGGTTGTAAAAAAATAAAAATGAAAACCTTATACAACTGGAATTAAAAAACAGGGATCATAATATTCATTTACAGGTTTTTGCAAAAAACAAATCTATTTCCATACCTGATGATGTCTGTATGAACAGATGAAAGGTTGTAAAAAAAAAAAAAAATAAAAAAAAAAATAAAATAAAAAAAGACCTTATGCAACTAGAATTTATAAACAGGGATCATAACATTCATCTTCAGGTTCGGGATTAATGTAATTTATTAAATTTGTTTGCGAAGATGTATTCTCGCCATTTATATCATTAGCTTCTATATCTGTGTTTTATTTTGTATGAATGATTCATGTAATATATATATATATATATATATATATATAGATATCATAGGTTGGTGCAAAAATAATGTCGTTTTCTCACATAGTAACATATGTGAGAAAACGACATTATTTTTTGCACCAACCTAATATATATATATATATATATATATATATATATATATATGAGAGAGAGAAGTGTTGTTTAAGACAACGAAGCTTTTCCGTTTAATAATCATTTTTTTTTCCTGTTTTTCTTGCTTTCTCACATGTTTTTTTTTTTTCATAAATTTGTGCCTAAGTTATTGACAAAAGACCGTAGTCGTTGGTGTTTAGCTGAGCGCTTTCGGCTGTCGTTAACCGTCATCATCATGACTGTATGTTTTGGTTTAAAATAGGTTGTTTATTATTTTATTTCATAGATAATATTTGGAGTATTTAGGCAGTGTTGTTGGATTAGTTCTTTAGCAATCGGGAGGGGTTTGCTATTTAGTTAGTAAAGGTGTTTAATATGTTTCTGCCAGTATTAAATGCTATTTTATTTATGTTGAGTTTTTGGTTTTAAATTATGATAGCCTCAAGAATTTGTAAGCGTATTTTCATTTGTTTTTGTAGAGGATTTTGGTATTGTTGATTATGATTTTTCTTATTTCGGAGGATTTGAATGCTGCCAATATGTATGTATGTACATATATATTATGCTCTGTAAATTTACATTGAGCACTGTTTTATAAGAATAAAAATATCAAAAAGAACACCGGATTAGATATCTTACTGTTCTTTTTTTTTTTTTTTTTACTATAAAATTATATATATATATATATATATATATATATATATATATATATATTATTATTATTCGGAAATACAACAAACTCTTTCATTAAACCCCCTACATCGAGTGGCTCTTGCATTAGTAAAAAAATATTAGGTTGTTCGAAAAATAATATCACATTTCTGGAGAACGAATAAAACCACATTTACATGAAACAAAAACAAATTAATCCAGCTTTAGATAAGAATGGTGAAATGCTTTGGATATCTCGAAGGCATTTGACAGGGTTTAGCCTATTCGTCTTCTTCACAAGTTGAAATATTACGGTATTTCTGGATGAATGCCTTAAATGATTCAGTGTTGCTTATCAAATTGCGAAATGAAAGTTATCTATAACGGCTACTCTTCTAGATCGTTTCGCATTAATGCAGCTGTCCACCGGAGCTCTATCCTTGGATCTACGTTGTTCTTAATGTTCATCAACGACCTTTTTGATGTCATCATTTCTCAACTAGGACACAATTTATTACTGTCTTAATAGTAAATCAGATTGGTTCGATAAAGACAAATTGGCAACCAATCTAAGAAAAAAATTATCTACTTTCTATTGTTTACCGGGGCAAGGAATGATTTGTTAATTTTAACGCCTCTAAAACAAAACTGCTATCTTTTAATCGTATGAGAGGAGAATTTTACCATTCATAAGCATGGCTGGTACTAGCCTCCTGGAGAGTGAGTGGTTGTGCCTTATTTGGTTATCGTTTTTTACTGGCATCAAAGGAAAAATCAATTGCTATGTCCGCTTTTAGAAAATTTGGTTCACTGTGTCGTGGTAGACAGCTTTTCTTGCCAGTACCTCTCTTACATATTTATAAGTCTACCGTTCATCCTAGCTTTGAATATTGCTGCCACATCACGTCTAATTCCTATTCTATATATTTGGATGATAGATATAACATAACTGTGTAACTATTGTCTTTGTAATGAGATTTTCCTATCGCATAACATTTTAATTTCTGTAAGGCATGTTTCACTATTCCAATTTTACATCAGAAACATTTTAAAGTTCATCAGGAATACGACAAAGAATACAGAAAGCCCTCGTCTATGCCCTGTGCATTTTTGAACACAGATATGAAGAGACGGGTGTTGATCATTTACGAATTCTATACCACATCCCAGACGAATCTAAACTTAGAAGACAAAGATCTTGCTTCCCTTCCACCGAGGATAATATACTGATGATGAGGGGGACGGTTATGGGCCCTACCTTTATGGACTAAATGGACTTGTCCTATTACTATATATATATATATATATATATATATGGGGAAATTATGCCTCTCAAGAGAGCTGTCTACAGTTGACGAGTTAACTATTGTACTTTGCTTTCGGACCTATTCTGGGTCCACAACAGGGACTATGCTGATGAGATAGGTAGTCATAATTGAAACAAGAATGGATTTTGAAAAAAGAAAAAGAAATCAAAGAAATAGGACTCAAGATAAACCTTACCAAACCAGAAACCATGATCTGGAATTGGAATGAAATCAATGATGGCGCCTACCCTGAATGCATCATCAAACTGAAAATATGCTGTATGAAGGGTTCTTAGTAATAGGACTCAAGATAAACCTTTCGAAAATAGAAACTATGAATTGGGATGAAAGCAGTGATGAAAGCATCATAAAAATCCAGGATATGGAATTAGTAAATCTAAAACACTTCAAATACGTCGGTATGCGGATTATTTATAACAAAATTAGTACAAGAGATCAGTAAATGGAATGTACACAAGAGGTAGTTTCGACCAACACAGCAAACAGATACAAAACCAGAACATTAACCTGAAAACCCGATTTATGTTCTTAAATAACCTTATCAGACCGAAACTTCCATATGGGTCTAATAAAATATTGAAACCTTCAGATATATACAAACGTCTTCTAATATCAATGGTTAAAAATGGATTTCAGCGAGTGATGACCACAAACATTGTCGACTGGCGCTACAGTATCACAAACGAAAAACTGTACCAAATAACAGAGACATACGTCACCTGAGAACTTTCAACAGCAAAAATGGACATCATCTGTAACTCGAAGAGAAAACAACGACATAATAAATATATTGATGTTCCACATGACTTTAAAAGGTTAGAAAAGAAACCACCATAACAGTAAACTTAAACTTATTTTCATGAAAAATTGTTTTAAGAAAAAGATTTTACGGATTTCAATCGACAGTAGAATAAGCTGATCGGCCAATGAATGCCGAATGTTTCCTTATAAGGAAACGGATGATATTAATATTTTCATCTATCTCGTTCATTTCTGAACTTTTTTTTTTTTTTTTTTTTTGCTTACTTGGTTATTTTTGTCAAGTCACGGAAATCAATTTTCCAAGAAGATGCACCTTCTCAATTCGGAGTATATATCGATGAATCGCTTCTAACTTCAATTCATTTTTTTAGCTAATTCTTCAACCATATCTATTTACTATTGAGCCGAGACAAAAGCAGATCTAGTATTGAAATCGTCTTTTGTAGATTTAAAAAAGAGAAAGAAAAGAAAAATGAACTTCGGCCTTTTCATTCTGTTAAAAAATCTATCCCATAAACATTGTAAAGATTTTTGGTGGCTTCTGTAGTATTACTGTCGCCATTTTTTTTTTCAGATACGGAAAATACAGGGTGCCCAGCAAAAGAGCGGTAAATTGAGAAATATAAGAGACAAGTGATGAAAACTGGTGACGACTGAAGTGACTGAAAAATTCAGGAAGAATTTCTGCACATTTCGTCAATCTCCACATCGGATATTCTTTGAAAATGGCGATAAATTGACGCTCAATATCAGTGAGTTGTTTCGCCATACGAGAAGGCTAGAACGAAAGACGAAAATTGTCTTCAAACAACCTTCAAATGACGAGTCACAAGATCGAGCAGCAATTAATCAATCATAAAAGAATCAATCAGAGTTAATTATGTAAGGTCAGGAATATTCAAGAATGGTTATGTCAAGAAACAAAACCCGTTTTTTAGTGAATTCGATGGTGCTGATTTCGAAAATGACCTTAGCTTTTCATAGTTAGATACCATTTTTGCTGTACTGAAATTGCTCATTTTTGGAAAAAAAAAAGAGATCAATTTGCGAACTTGGCTAATCCGAAATTTAATTAATAATGGTCGTAAAAACCCATCAATTTTCGGGTAGGCCGAATAATTCGTCAATCACCTAAAATAAACTATGCGAAGACTTTAGAAGGAACCGGAAACCAAAACCTAAATAGGAAACAAGGGATAAACCTCTACTCCTGTTCTAAAGACCGGGGAGGAATGTGAAGCAGACGATAGGTGATCATGTCTACTCTCATTGAGAATAAAATAAATACAGGTTGTTCATAAAAACAAAGTGGTAAACTTAGAAAGTCCCGAGACAACCGTTGAAAACTGGTGACGATAGATATGACTAAAAAATTCAGGAAGAATTTCTGCACATTTCGTCAATGAAAATAAGTGAGTTGTTTAGCCATACGAGTAGGCAGAACAAAAGACGAAAGTTGTCTGTAAATAACTTTCAAATGACGAGTCACAAGATCGAGCAGCAATTAATCAATCATAAAAGAACCAATCAGAGTTAAGTAATTATGTAAGGTCAGGAATATTCAAGAAGGTTATTCAAGGTCAATTTATTCCTGGAAGATAAAATAGTGATAAGTTTGCTGCTTTTTTACTGGGCATCCTGTCTCTCACACACACACACACACACACACAAATAATATAATAGCATCATCTGCATGAAAAAATGGCTAAAAATAATGGAAGCCTTATTAATAAAAAACAAAAAAAAAACACTTAATAATATTAACTTTGAGCATGGACAAAATATCTTGATCGTGTTTTGGAAAATGAAAACATTTTATAAAACATACATACAACAAATTATTTCTTATTTAACAGTTAAAATATTTAATCCTTGCAAATGGCTAAATGTATAGCCGAAAGCGCTCGGATAAAAAGAACATTCGGACAGTTTTTATATAATTTATCATCCGAAAAGGGGAAAAAAAAACCTATGAGATCGCATGAGAAATTGTATAAAAAAAAAAACAACAAACAAATAAAAACACCTTGTCTGTCGTATTCAATGAAATGTGCATGAAAGAAGGATTGCTGCCTAAATGCACGCACGCACACACACACACACACACACACATATATATATACTCCAATGACAATTTTTATCTTCAGTGTGGTTGTGCTGGGAGTGTCATGGAAAACAGCTTAGAATGAGAACTCGGAGAGCCGAGTCCGAATTCGAAACCCAGTCAAGTTCTTAATATCCACTAAAGCGCAAATACCCTTGGAAAAAGTATGAAACCATATCCTCTCCACCAGCTATGGGCAAAATAGTACTACTTTTATTTAGAAAAAAAATCATTGTTATCAAAAACATGAAAAGAAAAAAAAAAGAATTATAAAATAATTCAAAATATGTGTCGGCTTTAAATAGCCTACAAAGTGTTGATAAACCGTAAAAAGTTGATCCATCTTTAAGAAGTTAATTTGTAACTAAGTCAGTTGATAGTTATTATATCGATGTATATTACGTGTTGAAAATTGTACGAACACTGTGATCATGTTTTAGCATTTAGACATGTTGGAATAGAGAAAAATAGGATTCGACCTTTCGAGTAACGATAGAATTTGAATTAATGAAACGTTGAAAACTCATAAAAAAACATTTAAAAAAAGAAAGCGTGCAAAAAAGACAAAAAAGAACGAAGACAAGCGTTTGGAAATTTCCAGTCAGAAAACCCAACCTAGCAATTCAATAAGACATCAAAGAGACAAAGTTTCGTGACTTCAATTTTTACGCTATTAAGCTTTCCTTAAACAATTCATGGAATTAGCAAAGACAATCGAAGTTAGTAGGAACCTAATCCAAAGTAAGGGGAGAGAGGGGGGGGATTCTTTAAAAAAAAAAAAAAAAAAAAACATTGCGTGAGACTGAAATATCAACTGAATGAAAGAGAAATAAGGGTTCGAAACCATAATCGGGTGGGAGATGACACAGATATTTATTTACATGTTTATATTTGGGATCTTTTATTCAGTAGCCTATCATCCATATCTAATTCTAATATTGAGAGTCTGCCCTCAATACAAATTACTACTACTACTACTATTATTATTACTACAGTGTAACCCGGATATAAGAGAGTTGTCGGGACCGGAGAAGAAGTCTCTTATATCCGGGTTTGGTCTATTTTGTTTAGGTAAGTATGGCTCTAATTTGGGACCAGAGAAAAATCTCTTATATCCAGGTTTCTCTTATATCCGGGTTACACTGTATTATTATTATTATTATTATCATTATGATACTACTGTTATTACTACCGCCTTTACTAGTATTACTACCATCATTATTAATACTATTACTACTACCATTATTACTATTACAGTTACTATATACAACTCAAAAATCTGTTAATAACATACCTGTCACCGGCAGTTGTTTGCCTTCAGTAAACATTTCTAAAGTAAGGCGACAAAGTGAATATAGTAATTTTCCAAGCGTAGCTTAAGATATGGCACAAGACCGAATGTAGGGGGCACCCAGTGAGGATCGAACTCACTACTCAGTCGTAATTGATCTAGCGAGACAAGCTTGCGAACCATTACACCACGCCGAGGTGCCTTGACAAAATGAATATATAAGAATACCAGTAATACGACCATACACAGTACTCTGGATATTCGTGCGTCTGTCCTAGTTAGGAATGAAGTACCCTAAAGTAAAGTGGATAAAGGCGTTGGTTAGATCCAGTGACAGGACCCAAAGAGTGTGAGTTCAATACCCGATTAAGGCAGTGAAGATCTTTCAGAAGGGAATTAACAGGAGATAACTGATAACTGACATCCATAAAACATGGCACATGGAACTAGAACAGTCTACCCCAGTGAGCGAAATAAAGGGTTCAGTTCGACATTCCAACCACCTGAAGAAGGCCGGAGCGTACAACGGCCAAAACGTTGTAATAAATATGGACACAAAGATGAGGAAAATAGTCCGAATAATGTAAATAGTATACATAATACCTCAACTCAGAAATATAGACAGATACTAAAATAAATTTGACAACTACTTTTACAGGCGATTAATGTTAAAGTGATTCTACATAGGCCAATAAACATTTGCTCAGTATATATCTCACCTAGTGAATGAGTAAATGAAGCCGACATTCATTAAATTATAAGGCAACTCCCTGCACCCTTTATGATATTAGGGGACTTTAACTGTCACAAAACCATACGGGGTTGTAAAGACACAAATCAAAAGGTAAGGACTTTAGAAACAATTATAAACAAAAGAAACTGATCAGATTATTTTTGTTTGGAGCCTTTCTGTAAACGTCAAAATTGAGTTCGTTATTATTTCTAATTAACAAAATGTCCAGGAACGGAAGAGTGTAGTTGGTTTCAGTTTCGAAAGTGAAGTTTATTGTAGGTTCGATGTTGTTAAGTTTGGAGAGAAGATCCGTTAAATTGGTGTTTTTTGGAATTATTAATAATGAGTCGTCTATGTATCTGAAATATGAAGAGTTTGTAGGGAGAATATTTTTGAAGGAGTCACTTTCTAGAAATTCTAAAAATAGACACGCAAGAACGCCGCTGAGAGGAGATCCCATTGGCAAACCAAATGTCTGTAATGTTGGTTATTAAAAGTAAAGAAGCATAACTTTGTAATTAGTTGGCACATTTTTATAATTTTGTGTGTAGATATAGGTAATTTGATTTTTGCATTTGTTAGGTGTTTTTTTTTTTTTTTTAGTAAATATAAGCATTTATCTATGGGGACGTTTGTATAAAGAGATTGTATATCTAAACTAGTCATATATTTGTTTTCAATGTCTATGTTTTTTAATTTGTTTAAGAAGTCGCCTGAATTTTTTTGTGTGTGATGGACTAATAGTGCCGAGAAGTGGAGTTAAAATTTTGCTTAGTTTGCGGGCTATTTTATGTGGAGCGCTGCCTATCCCTGATATGATAGGCCTCATTGGTATGTTCGGTTTATGTGTTTTTAGTATTCCATATAATATGGGTGTTTTTGGATGGTATTCAATGAGCTTTAACCAGGAGAAGTCTTCATTATTTAGTAGTTTTTTTAATGTTGCTTGTAAACTTTTGTGTTTCTTTTGTAGCTATGTTTTCATTTACTTTTTCATAGTGTTATCATCATTAATGAGTTCCCTCATCTTCTGTTGGTAAATGTGTTTATCCATAATTATATATTGGAGAAACAAATAGAAGTTTGAAAAAACGCATTTATGAGCACAAAAGAGATCTCACAAAAAATAACTTAGCTAATGCACTAAATCATACATAGAAATAAATTCAACCATAATTTTGATTTTAAAAATGTTACACTCATTAAAAAAAGAAAATAACTCGCTCAGAAGGAAAATTCTAGAGAGTGCCGACATAGAATATTACCCAAATCTACGCCCAGGTTTTTCCCCATTTCATCTTAACAAAATTACTGCTCTTACAAACAAATATACACAACAGATTCATAAAATCAAAAGAAAATGGTTGAATACATCAACACAGATATAATGACAATATTCCCCACACGTGACAAATACTGATGTTATTTTCAGTTAAAAATGTGAAAATAGCATTTCTCTACATTCCAGTTGCTAGGTACATTCTGTTTTTATTAGTTAAATTGTTCAATTAATTTCATTTTCGTATTTTGCTTTGATAAAGTCCACACTGGACGAAACGCGTTAGCAGTTACCAGTTTTCCTATTGTCATATATATATATATATATATATATACACACACTCTCTCTCTCTCTGTCTCTCTCTCTCTCTCTCTCTCTCTAATCCTTATTCTGCCAACCATTTACATAAACTAGTTAGGTGGAGCAAGAGGTGTCTTTCAGACCGATTCTGAAAAAGAAAATATAGAATTTCAATTTCCAAGATTTTTTTTTTCTGCTTACGTCCCTAGAAGAAACTCCAAGCCTAAAATTAGACGGCACAGAAATCCCGGTAGTGAAACAAGGTACTAGACATTATCCTCGATAAAAAAAAAATGAATGTTTATTATCCATGTAAAATATTTGAAAACAAAATTTAGCGAACCTACTTCTGCGCGTAGTGGCCCATACTGAATAGGAGGCAAATCGTCTAAAATTAATTAAATTACAAAGATCACTACGTCGCCTACAACTGGATGACGCTAGTTTCATATATGTCGCGGCTAGAAAGTCGTACGTAAAAATTTTCAATGCAACCTATCATCAAAGCCTCAGACTAGTACTTGTGGCTTTCAGAACATCCCCAGTACAAAGCTTATATACAGAAGCTAATGAAACACCGCCACACTTACGGTGCAATAAACTGGTACTACAGTAATATGTAAAAATAAAATCATGGCCAACTAACCCAGCTTACAGAGGTATCTTTCAAGCGAATTACTGCGATTTATTCCGACAAAAAGATAATGCTATATAACTCTACGGACTTGGTGTAATGGTTAGCAAGCTTGTCTCGCTAGAACAATTACGACTGAGTAGTGAGTTCGATCTTCACTTGGTGCTCCATAATTTCGGCCTTGTGCCACATCTTTGAAAATCGCTTCTCGATGAAATTCATTGAAGAGTTAGGCACCTCATTCTCAAGTAAAGAAAAAAACGACTGCAGCCAGTATTCCATCATGAACTATCAAGCAACCCGAAGTACTACTAGAATTACATAATCTCCCAAAACAAGAAATGCACCCAATCACAGAATAAGTTTCAGGACATATTGGCAAACTACCCTAACCATACAGATGGGTCAAAATATGAAGACAAGATAGGATGTGAGGCAGTGAGTCAAAATATTACTAAAAAAAGGCGCCTTCCAAAGGGAAGATCTATTTTGACTGTAGAGTCTTAGGCAATCGAGCTCGTATTCAACATTAACTCAGAGAGCAAACAAAAATAATTTCTAATTTTTTCGGACTCACTATCCGCCTTATTAGCTTTGAAGTAAAAAAAAACAAAAAAACACCCGCTTATTATGAAAATATTACGCAAAATGAACACTATTAACAAGCATAATGACATCAAACTATGTTAGATTCCTAGCCGTATCGGAGTTAATAGGAAGCAGACGTAGTAGTTAATTCGGCTTTAGATGTGAATATGGACACAAGGACCAAAATCCCATAGATTTTAAGGAGGTTATTAATAAATACATTCAAAAGAAAGGGCAACGGTACTGGGGTGATAATCCACTTAAACTCTTCACAATCCAGCCCAAACTAGGAGAATGGAAGTCAGTTCCCAGAAAATCTCATAAGAAAGAAGTGGTACTGTCCAGCGTAAACATTGGCTATACGAGAATAACCCACTCGTACTTGCTAAACAAAGAACAACCAGTATGCTAAGCATGTAAAACAGATATGCTATCAAACATTAACCGAATGCTCAGATCTTGCTCTCTCATGACAAAAATATAATATAAATAAAATTTATGAGTCGTTCGAGAATATGAAAGGGAATATTATTTCTCAAAACAGCAGGGCGCTACCAAATATGATAAACCAAATGAGAATGTCAAAATCGATTTCTTTACAAACCGTATATCTGAATAGATTACTTCAATGAAATCAGACTCTCGACAACAACCCTTTTTACAAAAGAAGGTCAATGAAACCGGATTTATTTTTCTTAGAAAGAATATATATTTTATTCATAAAAATCTGTTGTAAAAATCTTATCGGATTTAAATATCCCCCTGAGGTTGATATACCGTAAAAAGTTTCATAATTAGAATCCTGGTTTGAATATATTTTCTATTCAATGCATCTAATACAAAACATATCAAATTTTATTTAGACTTATTCTTGAAATGGTAAAAAAAGGAAACATGGTACAGAGGATAAAGGCGTTAGTTAGATCCAGTGACAGGACCAAAGAATGTGAGTTGAATACCTGGTTAAGGCGGTGGAGAACTTGGAGAGGGGAATTGACAGGAGATAACTGACATCCATTAGACATGGCACGTGGAACTAGAACAGTCTACTCCAGCGAGCGAAATAAATGGTTCAGTTCGACATTCCAAGAAGGCCGGAGCGTACAACGGCTGAAGCGTTGTCATAAATATGGTTTGTTTTGGTTTGTTTTGTTTTACGGCATATCAACCTCAATGGTTCATTTAATGCCAACAACTTTTTATTTCCTGGAAATAATTTTGTTTTGTCAAAAATCTATTTCTGTTAATATTTTTTTCGTCAAAAATATATACCTGGTAATATTAATTTTTCAAAAACGTATTGCTGGCAATAGGTTTTTTTGTTGTTTTTTTTTCAAAAACGTATTGCATGGCAATAGGGTTTTTTTTTTTGTTTTTTTTCAAAAACGTATTGCTGGCAATAGGTTTTTTTGTTTGTTTTTTTTTTCAAAAACGTATTGCTGGCAATACGTTTTTTTTGTTTGTTTTTTTCTTCAAAAACGTATTGCTGGCAATACGTTTTTTTTTGTTTTTTTTTTTTTTCAAAAACTTATTGCTGGCAATACGTTTTTTTTTTTTTTTTTTTTCAAAAACTTATTGCTGGCAATACGTTTTTTTTTTTTTGTCTGTTTTTTTTTTTCAAAAACGTATTGCAGGGCAATAGGGTTTTTTGTTTGTTTTTTTTTCAAAAACGTATTGCTGGTAATATTTTTTTGCTGGTAATAAGCTTTTTACCTCAGATTCGGCGTTAACTATTTGCCCATATCTGGGACACTAACAGGTGCTACCGCCCCGGGTCAGTGTGGACCTGGGAACACCAGCAATTAAGAGGTGGTTCCACGCTCCTCAAAACCTCAAAATGCTCATAGGAATTTTTGTCGCAAAGTGGGTGGCAAGGCGTAGCATTTGATTCATCTCTGTCTCTTATGGGATTAAACCTGTTCTTCACTCAACCTTTTGTTCCAGTCTTTCCTTATGGCATTATAAGCAGAACTATGAGAGTTACACATACATTATTACAATATATGAAATTGTATTATTTGAATATAATTGTTTTGTAATATTATTCCTACCTTCTCTGGTAGCTGCATTCGCTCGATTTTTATTCCGATAGGAGACATTTCAATTTATATTAAGTTCAATCTTAATAGTTTAGAACATACTATCAGTTGCCTAACTAACCTTACCCTGACGCATGTATTCGAAGCTAATCCTACACTTGATCCCATCACTCTTACTCCAATCTTAAATTTCCTTTTCTGGGTTAGCTGGTGGAGGTGGCATGTAAATGGAGAACAGAGGGATTGTTTTGGCATGAGCAGCAAAAGAATTGGACAAAATCTTCACTCTTAACTGACAAAATATAAAATGATCCTATAGCACTGTACGTATGGATATAAGTGCTTTTCCCTGTTGTTTTTGCAATGTCAAAACACAACTGATAGTTCAAAATTAACTGCTATGTTAATTCATAAGGAAACTACATACGGCTTTTTTGCATGCAAATGATGCAATTGTATTTGTGTTGTTAGCAAGTATGTTATGAATAGGGTCCGGTAGGTCTCATGGAGACCATGAGTATTTAAATGTTAAATGAGACCTAATTGAGCTATAGTTAGAAAGGTGTAGTGCGAGTCTTCGCGTCAAACATGTTGTAGTATGGCATATATATATATATATATATAATATGCGCGTGTGTGTTGTGTAGAAAGATGATCAGCCTTCTGTACACTAATTGTTGAACATGGACTCTTCCATCCACGATGAGTAGAACGTCTGCTCATAGGAACACTCATCGCGAAGTGGGTCTAAGGCGTAGCATTTGAGTCGTACGTATTGCCGCACTGAACTACGGTATTCTCTATTACTGTATTATTAATCCCTGTCTCTTATGTGATTAAACCTTTTCTTCACTCAACCTTTCGTTCCAGTCTTTTCTTACAGCATTATTAACCAGAACTATGAGAGTTATACGACTTTATGACACTTCCAACATGTCCGCATAAACCGTGCCTTTTACTCTGTAACTTTATACCTCGAGTGGCTCCCAGGCCTTGTGTTAAATAATAATGTTCCAATAACTTGGACTGATTTTAAATGTGAATTAAGTTTAAGCGTCTAATGATTATTTTTTTTCTTTCATAACTTAACAAAGTCTTTGGAAATTTCAACCATGGAAAGATTAACAATCAAACATGTTATCGAAGCCTATTATGAAAATAGACGTTCAAACAGAATTTGATTGAGAACTTCCTAGGTCGCATCATCTCTTGAAACAGCGAAGTCAATTGGCCACCACGATCGTGCAACTTGACGCCTTTAAATTTCTTCCTTTGGGGGTCATCTCAAAAGTAAGGTTAATGCCAACAAGCCAACAACAATTCAACGGATGAAGGATGAGATAATAAGGCATTTTGGTGAGATCGAGGAGGAACTATGCAGAAACGTCATCAAAATTGTTGACCACCGAGTTGAGATGTGACACCGAAGCCTTGGCAGACATTTGGGCGATATTATTTTTCACATAATTGCCATAACTTCATCAATTGGTTTGATTTGTTTTACAGCATATCAACCTCCATGGGTCATTTAATGCCGACAACTTGTTTTCCTGGTAATATTTTTGTTTTGTCAAAAATCTATTTCTGGTAATATTTTTTCCTCAAAAACGTATAGCTGGTAACATTATTTTTTCAAAAAGGTATAGCTGGTAATATTTTTTTTACAAAGTATTTCTGGTATCTATTTTTTACACTTTCATAATGCTTTTTACCTCAGTTTCGATATTAACTATTTTCCCATAGCTGGGACCCTAACAGGTGCTACCACCCCGGGTCAGAGTGGACCTGGAAACACCAGCAATTAAGAGGCGGTTCCACGCTCCTCAAAGCCTCCTGATCGTAGTTTATCGTCTTACCCTGGACGGATAACTTGATCAAATAAATAAATTTTCACCAGTAACACTGATTTAGTTACTGCTGACTTTGATCTCTATAATGAAACATCCTTTAGTTTCACACTATTTTTAGTACACTAATTATATTAGTGTCCTCACCTTTGTCGCCATGTTTATCACAACGTTTCGGCCGTTATATGCTCCGGCTGTCTTCAGGTGGTTGGAATGTAGAACTGAACCCTTTATTTCGCTCACTGGGGGTAGACTGTTCTAGTTCAATGTGCCATGTCTAATGGATGTCAGTTATTTTCTGTTAATTCTCTTCTCAAAGTTCTTCGCCGCCTTAACCAGGTATTGAACTCACACTCTTTGGGTCCTGTCACTGGATCTAACTAACGCGTTTATCTACTGTGCCATGTGTCCTTGATGACATCCGTGTATGAATTTCTGGGTATTATAAACGTTGTCTTCAACCATTTTTACCAGTGCTCATATTGCAATTTTTGCTGTTATCATTGCACATTTTTTTACCAGAGGTCATATTGCAATTTTTTTGTTGTTATCGCTTTTCTCTGGCACTCATTTTTTAATGGCATTGTATTTGGCTCAGACCTTCTCTGACAAAACAAAGAAAGTGCTTTTTGATTGGCTAAAACTAGCGTGGGAAGGTTAGATAAAAAGTGTTTTCGAGGAGTTAAGTTTTACGCATCGACAAGAGCAGACGTGTTAATTTCGTGTGCGGGGAACTTGCTCCACAGTGGGAGTGATAGGGCGACCCTACTGGTTTGTTAAAAATGTACATTTCAACATGTTTAATAAGTAGTAAGTCAAATTCCCTTTTGTTGAAATTCTCACTTTACCTCTGAACAAACCAAACTAGCGATCACCCGTCCGGAAGATCACAGAAAGAAGAAAGCAACATACAAGTGAATCAAAACCGTCGCCTAAGACGACCCCCACCCTCAGCGCGAGGGGGTATACAACACTTGTACAGGGGGAACCTAAATCTGTACTCGCAGTAAACTCCAGAAACAAATGACAGATTCAGCACAGCCGCTTTTATAGAATAGATTGCTTCACTGTATTTTTCAGCGTAAGAGCAATTATAACTTTTTATGATTAACTTGATAAAAATAGAATCCAACTACTTTGAGAAAAAAAAAATCTATGCATATTATATCTGGTTTGATCATTATGCAAATCACAGTGGTTAGTTTTATCGATTTGAATGCTTAAAGAACAAATCGATGCTTTTCATAATCGTTTCGCCAGCGTTCAGCGCGTTTTAAGCCGGAGGAAGGCTACAGTCGAAATAAATTGCAGTCTATATAATTTATACGCTACGTGAAAGAAACATCATTAATATTTGTACAGATGTTGTTAGACCGGATCAATAGGTATTATAAGTTCGTTATCCTCACCTGGTAAATACTAATTGTCCAGTTGGCTGGTTGGTGGCATGACAACATCGTGTTAACGGAAGATGAGAACAATTAGTACTTCAGTTTCTCCTTTGTTTATCTGTTCATCTTCGTTGCTATGCTTCCAACTGAAGATGCCCGATCTCAAATGACTGGGCATTAATTTCATTAATAAAACTCCAATGAACTGCTTTATCAAAATGAATGCGAATTATACTGTGCCGAAATTATAAAAAGATAATTATTTAATATACATACACACCCACACACATTATATATATATATATATATATATATATATATATATATATATATACAATTAAATATAACAGACAATGAATGTTTATTGTGTCTGATCATGAGCCGTTCTAATGTTCGCTTTAATTTCTGGTGAAAATAAAGACAAAAATTGTCCAAAATTTGGATAGATTTTTTTAAGTTGGTCCTAAGCTTTCGGCTCACATGAGCCATCATCAGATTAGTTATACAGACACAAAACAAAGACATCCACCGTCAAAGATGAGCATGGTTAATGTGAGCCGAAAGCTTAGGACCAACTTAATAAAATAATATCCAAATGTTGTACAATTTTTGTCTTTATTTTCAACAGAAATTAAAGCAAACATTCAAAGGGCTCATAACCAAACTTAATAGACATTGTCTGTTATATTTAATATGTTTAAATAATGATCTGCTGCCCCAGTACACTAATATATATATATATATATATATATATATATATATATATATATATATATGTGTGTGTGTGTGTGTGTGTGCAAGCTTCATTAAATATGAGACAAGGTGGTTAAAGATTTTTTTTTTTTATATATAATTTTTCACATCTTATGATTTTTTTCATTTCAGTAGATAAATTATACAAAAACTGTCCAAATTTTATTTTCTTCCGAGCGCTTTCGGCTATACATTTAGCCATTTTCAAGGATGAAATATATTAACTGTTAACTGGAAATAGATTGCTGTGTGTATGTATTTAGCAATATAGAATGCTTCATTTTCAAAGCAGTCAACATATGTCCATGGACATAGTTGATATTACGGAGTATTTTTTTTTTTTTGTTTGTTTTTATTAATAAGACTTACATTATTTTTTAGCCCTTTTTTTTTTTTTTTTTTTTTTAAACATGTAGACAATGCTATTATATTTGTATTATCAACAAAAATGTTGTGAATAGGGTCCACTACAGAACTTAACGTGAAACAAATTAGTTAATAACGGTTTTCCAAACCATCTCATAGATCATCAGATCAGAATTTTTCTTTCTCAGGTAATCAATAGCAACTCTACTTTGTTAGGCACACGCAGGGTGTATCAAAAATACTTTTACAAACATTGGGGGTGGATTCCTCACACCAAAATGAGGACAACAGTCCATATAAACATATGTCCGCAAATCCTTCGTTTTTGAGTTATGTTTAAAGAAAATTTACGGTAAATGGCGCTGTGTTGCCATGTAGACTAGATTACATTTGTCATTCATGTATCTGTATGGCTTGTCTGTTTTCAACGTTTAACGTGTGTAGTACGGAGTTAACTGAGAAGTCTTCCGTTTAACAATGGAAGGATATTTATATCGTAGCAGGCAGATATCATTTTACATACGGCCGCACGAATACGGTTGTATCAGATTGCGTTTCCAGATCGAAGGTAGCCGAGTCACCCAACCTTTGCTGCTGTTTATCGTTGCGTTGCTGAGACAGGATGATTGAGGAAGACCGAGATCCGTTCGCACGCCTGACCATGAAAAACACCTACAGGTTGTCGGAGACGATGGAGGTATCAGCACACATCAAATGGCCCGAGCATGTCGTACATCTCATAGTACCGCATGGAGGTACTTTTAGAGCGAATCCTGTATCCGTATCATTTGCAATGTTTGCAGGGTCTTTCGGCTTCTAATCACTAACCACGGGAGAACCTTTGCCGATGGTTTATTGCTGATCCATTGTTTGTCTCTTCAGTCTTGTTTACGGATGAGACAACAGATGAAATAAATTTACACAACCAAAACTTGTGGGCGGATCGCAATCCCCATGGTACAATACAGGCTAGACACCAGCATCTGTTTACTATTAATGCGTGGGCTGGAATTGTAGGTGACTGTCTGGTTGATCCATATGTTCTTCCAGCACGTCTTACATGAGCTGCCTACGGGGACTTCGTTTCGAACACACTTAAAGACCTGTAGAGGTTATAGCCTTGCTAATACGAAGACCTATGTGGCTCATGCGTGATGGCGCTCCAGCACATTTTAGTCACATTGTTCGCAATGCACTGGCTGACACCTACAGTAAAAGATGGATAGGTAGTAAAGGAATGGTTCCATGACCTGCACGTTCCCATAACCCCACTGCTTTGGATTTTTATCTGTAGGGCACACCTAAAACAATTGGTTTATGCAGCAAAGATTAATAATGTAGAGACGCTTCATCAACCTGTCATGGGGACCTGCGAAACCATTTGACAGTGTGTGGGAGTATTTGAAAGGGTCCGCCAGTCATGCATGTGAAATAGCAAACGGAGGACATTTTGAACATTTGTTATGAGTTGCTGTGTTTAGGGACGACGACGGCTTTTTGAAAATATGTTTATATGGACATTTTACCTTGTTTTGGTGTGAGAAAGCCGTCCCCAAAATTTGCAAAAACCTGCTGCACTCATTAAAAAAAAAAAAAAAAAAAAAAAAAAAAAAAAAAAAAAACACACACTCAGAAGGAAAATCCTCGAAAGTGCCGCCATTAAATATTATCCAAATATTAATCTACGCCCAGGTCCCCCCCCCCAATATCACCTTTCCTAACAGAACTGCCACTATTCTAAGCCAGCGTACACAACTATATCAAGAAATTAAAAGAAAATGGCTGACTCCGTCAACATAATAAAAACAATATTTCTACACGTGAAAGTACTTGACGTAATTTTCAGTTGACAATATGAATAACGTTTTCGAAATTATCCCAGTTGCTAAGGACATTTTGTTTTGTTAATAGTTACTTTGTTTTCAATAAATTCATTTCGTTTTTACCTTGAAAAGGTCAACATTGGACGAAACGCGTCGGCTAATAGTTTTCCTATTGTCTTTTACATTTATACGTATTGTCTTTTCTACAGATTAACGCTGAGAAATTTTTCATATATATTATACACACGCACAGTGTGCGGTAGGCAAATTGTCGCCATTTTATATTTTTAATTTCGCGCATGCGCGATGTTCGTTTTTGATTTTGTCGACTCCACAAGTAGGTTCAGCTGGACGTCTTCTGTGAGTAAAAGAGCACATGACGCAATTCACTTCGCTAGAAATTTAGAAACGGCATGCTGTACTACTTGGCATTCGCACCGAAGCTCCAATACGAACATTTGAGAGTGTTAGAGTGTCAATCTGAGGATAGTAGAGAGGATTCAGAAAGAGTTGGATGAGTCTAATGCTGATTACGAAGTTATGGCAGCTTGGAAACCTCACCCCGATCGTTCTGATGAGAAAAAAAATCCCGAATTTGTTGGTGAGGACCTCAGACTCAACCCACTCAACACGGATGCCTACATCAACCCCCTGAGGAGGTGGCGCTGCCATAGGTCAACAGAGTGCCTGCTGGAAGACAATGTATGGCAACAAGACTCTGCACCATGCTACAAAAGCAGAACTTGTTTATGGTTGTCAAACAATTTCTGTGACCACATCACCCCTTACAGATGACCACCTAACTCCCCAGACCACAATCCCCTTGGTTATTATGTGTGGGGTACGGTTGAGCGAGAGACCAACAAAGCTCCTTGTAACACTGAATATGCACTGAAGGCAAGGATTATGGCAGCATTGACCAATGTAAACAAGGAGACCGTCCAGAAAAGTTGCAGAGATTCCGAAGTTGTTTGGAGGCCGTGGCTGAAGCCAATGGCGATTTTATTGAATACAGCTCAAGAACAATAAGACTGCATCTTCGACAAAGAAAGCTTTAAAAACCGTAAAGCTATTCAAAATCTACATTTCCTTACACACAATTAAATAGCTCGTTTAAACGTTGTTGAGAAGCGCCAAACATTGGACATAAAATAGCGGAGTAGTTTTTGGTCTCTGAAGAGAAAAAAAAATGAATCTAGATTGTCCAGATAACATCTAACATTACTGGACGGTAAGGATATCCCACCGGGAACATTTTCTACACAACACAGTGAGGGTGGTTCTATCATGTTCTGGGGTACTATATCCTTCCAAAGAACAATAAAGCTTCAAGCTATACAGAGTCTTGAAACCGCGGCTGGTTACATTCGCATGTTGGAGAGAGAATCGTTATCGACTGAAGGTCCTTGCTTGTGTTGAAATGATGATCTTTCAACACTTTAATCCATAATTCCCGCAGAACAAGGGGTTTTTTCATGGCGAATAAGGTGATTCTTTTAGGGCATCCAGTATGTTCGCCAGGTCCGAATCCCACTGAGGATGTTTGGGTTAATGGCAAGATAAATCTATAGAAATAGACGCAAATTCCAAATAGTGCATGGTCTTCATGAAGCCGTCTTAGCCACTTGGAATAAGATTCCAGTCAACCTTCTGGAGACGCTTATATCGACCATTCCAAAGCAAATTTTTGAAGTTCTTCACAATAACGGCCGTGCGACTCACTACCGAGACGTCTTGCTGATCATTTCCTACTCTGTTTAGGACTTGGTCTTGAACTTTTCACCAGTTTGTATTTAGCCTATTTTCTCTGTTAAATGCTAAGAAAAAAAAAAAATAAATAAAATAATCCAATTTATGTATATCATATTGCTCTGTATATAAATACATTGAGCTCTCTTCATGGATCTTCCTTGTTAATATTTTATATTAAAAAGACCTACTTGAATTATCCTTACCATTGACGGGTTTGATATTATATATTTATTAGTAATAAAAAGAAAGAACAGTAATATATATGTAATCCGGTATTTTTTTTCGTATCTTATTTTTATACAAAACAGTGCTCAATGTAAATTTATAGAGCATAAATATTATAAATCAACCGATTTAAAATAGGGTTTCTTCGCTACACAGTTGTGTTTCAAAAACCGAAGCTAAAAACTTCAAATTTAATTATATAATTGAATTAAAAGCATTAGTTCTGTTTCATCTTCAAGCGAAATGAAGATGAAATAGAACTAATGCTTTTAATTTAATTATATAATTAAAATTGAAGTTTTTAGCTTCGGTTTTTGAAACATGGTTATTAATGTGTAGCGAATGAACCATATTTTAAATCAGTTAATATGTGTGTGTGTGTGTGTGTGTGTGTGTGTGTGTGTGTAAATATATAGAAAAATAGGAAAGGACCGTTAGGTTAATAGTATAAAGTTCTTTAGTATTTTTGTTTTTATTTTTAAAAAACAGTGCTCAATACACAAGTAAAGTCTATATTATTATTATTTTTTTTTAAATATGATTCCATCGCTACACAAGAGTTCTCATATTTCAAAAACAGAAGTTAAAAACTTCCAATTCAATTATAGAAATTAAAGTATCTGGTTCTGTTTCATCCTCAAGTGAATTTTGGAATAACTAATTTTGAAATTTACGGAGCTTTATAAGCATATATATTCGTAATATTAATTTCCATGGATATAGAGAAAATCATTTTAATAAGGGGCGGTAGGATATTCATTTTCACTGACAACTATTGTATCAACAAATTAGTTACTTTAGAAAAGAGGTTAAGTCAAGGTAGGGTCAGAGTTCAACGCATAGCATCTGGTCTATTTCAACGACAGAGTTTTTGGCACTTTTGTTCTGCTATTAAATGTGTACTTATACATTATAAAATGGACACAGCGCGACAATTATTTTTAAAGACATTTTTTATGTTTATACGTTCTTTTTATATTTAAGTAATTGCTCTGTTTATAATAAACAGTATTAACAACATTTACTGGCTATATGACTTTCCGTATAAGATACAGGTTCGATTCCTGTCGGAGGACGGATATTTTCTATGAAAATTTCTCGTACATTCAGGCCGGTAAATGTTGTTAATACTGTTTATTATGACCCGAGCATTTACTTAGCTATTTGTATTTATAAAAAGAACGTATAAACATAAAAAAAATGTCTTAAAAAAAAAGGTGTATTTGTTATCTACACATAAAGATTTTCTTTTTTCCTAAAAGTGTTGTTTGCATATGAATACGTCGTATTGAATTACGTTTTCTTTTTTTTTTTTTTTATTGTTGACGACGGCTTATCTCGCATATCAGCAGTTGGACAATAAACGAAGGCCATTTTGGTTGAGTTTCAAAGTATATATGTCATGTCGACATGTTAACATATTTGGCGATATACAATTTATTTTTTTTTTTTTCAAAGAAAAATCTCTACTTAGTTGTCATTAACAATGTTAACTGGACAGTCACTGTGCATTACATTTCAGTCTCTAAGTGTACAGAATAAACACTAGAGGGCGTATTATTTTATTTAAATAATAAATTCAGACACCGACAAACAAGAGAATTGGAAGACATAACCACCATCAAGAAGAGAAATCTGAAACGGTATGGACACGTTATAGGAGCCAATCTCCCTTCCTCTACCATATTATATTATTAGGTTGTTGCAAAAATAATGACGTAATAATGTCGTTTTTTGGCGTTAAAAATACGTCAAGAAACGACATTATTACGTCATTATTTTTGCAACAACCTAATATTTATATATAGTGTAACCCGGATATAACAGACCCGGATATAAGAGAAACCCGGATATAAGAGATTTTATCTGGTCCCAAATTAGAGCCTGTGTTAATGTATATAAATTAGACCAAACCCGGATATAAGAGACTTCTTATGCTGTCCCGACAACTCTCTTATATCCGGGTTACACTGTATATTATTATATTACTTAGGTAAAAAGAAGCAGTGACTTCACGAGCTTGTTCTTGTGAAAGAAGCGGTTTTAGAGGAGAAAATGACATGCACGTCTGAAATAAGACGTAATCGCCTGTGTCAATTATTTAATGAATTATGTCCTTGTGTGAGTACTGAAAAGCTTAGGTTGATCTGATGCATAATGTCTTGGCGTCGGAGAATTGATCAAATTAATCTATCGATTCTGATCGACTATGCAGTCAAATCTTTAGTGGCAGAATTTCTAATTATTTCGTCAAAATATGTCATATTCTTGTAGGAAACGTTTCTGATTGGTTCGTGGAAATATGACGTCAGAGCCAAGCGATTCCGAATGTTTATTTTTACAGATGATAAAACTTTTTTTTTTTAAATATTTCACCCCAAGCAAAGTAAGAAAGCCACTAAGACGCAAGAGGTTACCCTTAGGTTCGAGAGTATGTGAAAGAAAACATTAAGGAGAGAGCAAAATAAAAGAACAGCTATTAAGACGATAACGATTGAACTTTAAAAAAAAAAATTAAAAGCAAAGTTGTCTGGAAAGCAAGAAACCGGAAGAGATTTCCATAAGCGTGAAGCGGGAGAGAAGAAACTGTTAGCATAGAACTTACGGTTACTAGCCATTTCAACTGTAAAATGAGGATACCTAACCAGCAATTAAATACGTCACTTAAATTCATTAAGTCGCAGTACCAACGATAAAAAAAAGCTCATCAGAACAATTGCCATGAAAATATTTATAAATAAAAAAAAAAAATAAAAAAATAAAAAATGAGGAGTGAAACTACGTTACGTCGGTGGGAAAGTGACTGAAACCAAGATACCAGGTTAGGACCAATAATATTACAGATTCTTTGTATTTTATCTAGAATCTCTAAATACAAAGCAGAAGCATTAAACCAGATATGACCGTAATATTCAATGTATGGACGAATGGCAGACTTATAAATGTCTAAAATACATTCTGTCGAGAAGAAAAGGTCTAGCACGACACGGTAAATCAATTTTTCTAGCAACGGATCCAGCAACTGATTTAGTATAATCTTTCCACTCCATTTCTTGTTATTTTTACTTGAGTCTTTATTTGAACATGAAGCTTGTTATTTTTACCATTACTACAAATTTTAATTGGAGATTGCCAAGTTAACAATGAAGCTGGAATCATTTCCGACGAACCATTATTTTGAATATAAACGTGAAATAGAAAACTGGTCACGATAACGCTGTTCCCCATTACAAAAGTCATTTTACAGTTAACGCATAAAGCTTCGAGATTTGAGTAATGTATGGACGAATGGTAGACTTCGATTTGAGTAATGTATGGACGAATGGTAGACTTCGATTTGAGTAATGTATGGACGAATGGTAGACTTCGATTTGAGTAATGTATGGACGAATGGTAGACTTCGATTTGAGTAATGTATGGACGAATGGTAGACTTCGATTTGAGTAATGTATGGACGAATGGTAGACTTCGATTTGAGTAATGTATGGACGAATGGTAGACTTCGATTTGAGTAATGTATGGACGAATGGTAGACTTCGATTTGAGTAATGTATGGACGAATGGTAGAATTCATATACTAAAGTATATATACTATATATTATTATATAAAATATATTGTAGAACAGGTATATTGACCTTGACTATAAAAATGGCAACTTTAAGTGGGATTGAAAATTTAAAAAAAGACAAAAATCATTGATTGATTCGTTTTTACGACTTGACTTAACCTTTTGCAGGTTATTTAAAACCATAAAGAATTTTGAGGGGATAATAATGATTTACTGATACAAATCCTACTATTTAACCCATATATGGGAAAAAGTTGGATTAATACCTTTTGTGCATGATGTGAATATAACGAATCCAACTGAAATTAAAAGTCGACTCTTCGATTTCCAATTCTGAGCCGATATTCAATTTTACATCAACTGGTATTCCCAAGCGGTCACCTATCAAAGTACTGACCAAGCCCGACGTTGCTTGAGCAGAATAATTAAATCAGGTGTTCAACATTTTTTGCTCAATGCATCGTTTTCACCATATGTTAGAATGCCATAACCCCTTTCCAAGATTGTCCGACTAAAAAGATGCATTCCAAATAATATACATATATTAATGAAAATTTTAATTCTTTCCATATATTTTTAAATGGATCATTTTTATGACGGAATTTTCGACACTCATAACGCATCTCTTCCTCAGCTTATTTTGTGTCCTTGTGATTGAGACCCCTGTTCTATACTTTGAATGTCTATTGGGTTTCAAGTTCACTCTAGACCTCAAATGGAACTCGTACATACAAATGCTAAAGATGCCAGGAAAAAAACGCCAGCTCATTCCACTACACCAGGAAGTACCTGACTCCTTTTGCCATGTTTTATCTTTACAAGAGTTAGATTTGACCAAAAATGGAATACTGCTGCTATATTTGGTCTGGGGCTGCTGGATTCTCACTTTCTAGTCTGAATTCATTGCCAGCGCTGCTGCTAAGAAAGTTGGTTCACTGTGTTATGCTAGACAATTTCTCTCTCCTGAATCTATCTTACATATTTATACGTCAACCATTTGTCCATACCTTGACTATTACTGCCTCATATGGTGTCCCTGTTGTATATCTAGTGATTCTTGATAAAATCTAGAGAAGAATCAGCAATATTATTAATTTTGACCTGGCATCTCCACTTCAGTCAGTCACCCACCAAACATAATGTAGCTTCCCTCTGCCTTTTCTATAAATACTTTCATGGTAATTGCTTGGATGAATTCTTCACTATGGTACCAAGACTTTATGAATTTAAGCGTAGACATAGATTGGTTGCAAAATCTCATCAATTCACGGTTGAATTGGCTAGATGTAACATGAAGTTACATGCTAACCGTTTCTTTTCTCGCACTTTTCGCTTAGAGAACTCGCTTCTGATTCCATACTTTCCAGTCAACTTTGATCTTCAAAAATTCAATTGCAATGTCAATCGTTATCTACGGTCCTTTTGACCTGGGGTCGGCAACCTACGGCTCGCGTGCCCCGCCAAGCAATTTCCAATGGCACGCAACCACAAATGACATCACGAAATCCGAACCAAAAACTACTACAACGCAAAAAATATATTTAGCTGTTTCAATTTTAATATATACTGAAGTATATATATACTATATATTACTATATAAAATATATTGTAGAACAGAACTTGAATTGTATGAAAATACGTATACTGTTGGCACACTGAATGAGTTTAAAACCCTAAGTCGGCACATAGTTAGCAAAAGGTTGCCGACTCCTGCTCTTGACTACACTTATATTGTTCTTCCTTTAAGGTTGTGCTTTTTTTTTCTTATTCTTATTCTTTTACACTCAGCAATCCCTCGAGTCTTAATAGCATTAATCTATTTCAAGGGGTGATATGATTAAAAAAAGGATTCTTCAGATTAAAGTACAAAATTGATAAACAAAAGCAGAAATTATTGATGGATGATTTCAATTGCAGTTTTCAGTAGGACAATGTACATTTCAGTAGGAATAGTTTCAGAAAAATGACAACTAATATGTTTCGGTTACCAAACTCCGCGTATTTTAATCCCATTAAGCATGTGTTGGATCAGCATGTTCACTTTGCAGAAATTCTATCAGGTAAACCTTCAGCATTTAAAGAACCTAATATCCCGACATCAGATCTCAGACGCACCCTTCAGAAGTCTTGTGGACATAGTTATGGAGCTTAAGAAGTTGTGCGTGTGCATTTTATGTGTACGTGCGTTCACGTATGACAAGAAGCAGCATACAAAAACTTGGGTTTCTACTATGGGCCGTTCTTTTTTATGGTGACAGCAGTAAAAAAAAAAAAAAAAAAAAGTTCTGTGTCTCTTGGATATGTCGGTTTTCTTTTTGGTCCAGAATTTAGGATAAGTGCCTATAAGCATCTTACTGATGGCAGAGTTCAATTCAGCCTTGTGCAGAGTTGGAACAACCAAAGAAAAGTTTGTAATTTATCGTTCGAAGATGGGGAAAAAAAAAAAAAAAAAAAAAAAAAAAAAGAGTTTAGTTGTCAGCAGGCCGCGGAAACTAACATTCACCAGCGGGAACGTAATCAGCTCGTTGGGCTACATATTGGAGCAAAAAGGAGAAAGAGCCCAAGAAGGAAAATGTTTGTACCTTTATAGACTTACACAGCGCCGCCTAGCGGCGATTGACGAAATCACGTCGGATAATCGTATTTCCGATGCCTTTACTCTTAACATCATTGGAAAATGTAGTGATTATTTTTTTATTATTCAGTTTTATTTTATTCATCGATTTTATTTAATTCCCTCCCCTCCCAGAGTAAGTGCTATTGTAAGAGAACTTAGTCAACCAACACACAATGCTTTGTTTAATTAGTGTACAAATTCGTATTGCTTAAAAGCACGATATATCTACTTCATTTTTTTTTAGTATAGGACAAGAACAGCGCGGGTTCGTTAAAGACAATAGAATAAGGAATACAATATTTATATGCACAAAATGATATCAGATAAGAGCAACATAAATACAGAAGGGTGTGTACCTGTGCATTAAAAATTCTGCAAAAGCATTTGAAAAGTACGTCACAAAGGAATGTTGGAACTGCGACGTAACGTGTGTTCAGGGGCGGCTCCGTCAAAGGACAGAGTCGCAACTGAGGAAAATTATACCGAGAGGTGCCTGCCCTGGGGAACATCTGCCCAAGGCCGCATCCCATTACACCAGAGAGAGGGATCGGCGCTCCCACAGAGGCCAGCGCAACCGACGGTTGCGGTGACTTGAGCAATTTTTGTTCCTAGCCCGGGTGTACGCGCTCGGGCTCCTCACATTAAACTGACCTTGTGTCATAACCTGACTTCGTGGGGCGGGATGAGTAAATACAAAAAAAAACTACATAAGAATAACATAGAACCTGTATTGGCTGTAAACCGCCTGCATACGAATAGAAAGTAAATATACAAAAATAGAAAGGGGTGTAAGACAAATATGTGTTATCACCGAATTTATTCAACGAATACAGTGAGGCGATTCCGAGAGAATTAGAAGTCCTATCAGGTTTCATTGTTGATGGCCACAATCTTAACAAGATAACATATGCAGATGAAACAGTGTTGATAGCAGCCACAGAAAGAAAACAACAAGAGCTTCCACAGAAGGTAATGAAGGTTAGCGAGAAGTAATGACTAAACACCAATTACAAGACTGAATGCATGGTTTGTTAGCAAAAGGGAACAGCCCAACATGCAAATTACAAATTGGGGATACCAAAATTCAAACAAGAACAACAATTTAAATATTTGGAAAGTCTTTCAATACAGGGCGGAAATAGCAAAACTGAAATTCGAAGGTGCATTGGGATAGCGAAAGAAGACTTCCAAAAGCTAAGCAAAGTAATAAGAAATAGGAAAAAAAAATTTAGAAAGAAAGAAAAGAGCACTGAAGTGTTACATAATACCAGTCCTCCTATATAGCAGTGAATGCAGTACAATCTCCTCAAAGATGGAGAGATTTGTAACAACAGAAATATGGTTCCACGGAAGAATACTGAGAACTCCATGGACTGAACATGTAACTAACGACGTTGTTTTGTTGAAAATGGGAACAAAAAGGAAACTTATCAGGAATAGACAGTTGAAATTTCTAGGATATAATGAGGAAAGAGGATTTAGAAAATCTAACACTCACAGGCCAGATTGAAGGCAAGAGGGACAGTAGAAAACAGCGCATAATTTACCTAGCGAACTTGAGTACAGTAATTCCCCATGTATAATACACATTTTTTTATTACCACATCTAAGCAATGCTTGAAAAAAATCGCTATAATAGACATTTTTTTTTCTAAAAAGAAAAAAGAAAGCAAAATTTGGGGTGCGTATTATGAACAATTACAACAAAATCTTTAAAAAAAAAATTGTCGTTTCATCGGTCGATTTCAGTTGAGAATGACTACTCACCATAAACATAACAATTTGACACTAACATTCGGCGATTACGACGATGTCAAATACAATCATATATATCTAAAAACACATACGAATGTAAAATAAAATAAAAATTATAAAAATAAATTAAAATAATATTATTCTATGTTTAAAACCATTTTTAATAAGAGTAGGAAACGCTGGCCGTAATGAAATTGGAAAGGTACACTCAGCACAATTTTAGGAGCGCGTATTATGGATGAAGGCGTATTATTCATGGGGAATTACGGTAAATGGATGGTGGAACACGGTTCAGGAGAGGTGACAAAAAGACAAGATTTATTAAGAGTTACAAGGGAAATGAAATTGTGGAGAGCCATGTTCACCAACGTACTGAATGGACATGTCACATAGAAATATTTAGTATTAAGATACGTACCATCCATTTTCTACTATAGTATGATATCTACTATTCATTTTCTGCTATAGTAAGATATCTACTATTCATTTTCTGCTATAGTATGATATTTACCAACTGCTGGAAGTATAAAATGTTAAAAACCATTAAAGGATCATAATAAACAGTTTATAGTGTAAAATTTATACCAGTCATTTATAGTATTACGTGACTTTCCAGTAAAAGTTACTGTAGTACTCATTGGGATTTCATGAACAAAATAATACACTAACTCTAAAATTTCACACATTTTGTAATGGAATTCCATAAATACCTCCTTTATGCATACAAATTAGATAAATACCCCACTCTTTAGGTTAAATAACACTGTATGTAGTTTGAGAATTAATTACTATAGGCCGGAAGTGGGTTGTTTGGTAAAGTGCATTTTTATTTACGGTAGGTCGCAAATGCCTCGGTAGCTATCATACTATAGTAGCATCTATTTCTTTTAAGGTCCATGTCCATTCCAGATATAGACAATCATAGCTGTCCAAAACCTCCGATTTTTGTTAATCTTGGTAACTTTCGACCCTTTAGCATCTTTCTCTGTGCAAATGAAGCGAAGAACAAAGAAACCTTATTTACACTATTTATATTCAGACTAATGTCCTCATCTTTGTTGTTATCAAATTTTCGTGTGGTTTGGTTTGGTTTATTTTACGGCATATCAACCGCAATGGGTTATTTAATGCCGACACGATTTTTAATTCTGCTATTTTTTTTTTTTTAAATGTATTGCTGGTAATAAGTTTTTTCTTCAAAAATTAATTGCTGTAATAATTTTTTTACAAAGTATTTCTGGTATTAAAACCTATTTTTACACTTTCATAGTGTTTTCACCTCAGTTTGGGGGTCAACTATTTGCCCATAGCTGGGACCCTAACAAGTGCTACCACCCCGGGTCAGAATGGACCTGGGAACACCAGCAATTAAGAGGTGGTTCCACGCTCCTCAAAACTTCCTGATCAGAGGCTTGCTCTTGGACGTAGTTTATCGTCTTACCCAGCACGGTAATTACATAGAACTCGGAAAAAAAAGTTACACGCGCAGTGGAATAGTAGAAAAAAAAAGAAAGAAAGTCCCACTAGCAGAGGTTGGTTGGTTGGTTTATTTAACGACATATCAACTCCTTATGAGTCATTCAAAGCCCAAATTTAATTTTAATATATTGCTGAAATTTTTACTATAAAGATATATTTTTATATTTTCTTAATGTTTTGACACCAGTTTGAGGGTTCACTGTTTGCCTATAGCTGGGACCCTAACAGGTGCTACTACCGCAGGTCATGGTGGACCTGGGAACAGCTGCAATTAAGAGGTGATTCCACACTCCTTAAATCAGGTCTTACTGCCGGATGTAATTTATCATTTAACCCAGGACGTCTGCGCTAGTAAAAACAAATGTCACACGCGCAGAAGACATGACCTCCACACAAAGTGTAAAAGGAAAAGAAAACATGAAGTGGTTAAAACACACATGCAAAAATGAAAAAAGCGAAGAGGGGAAAAAAAAAAAAAACCTTACAAATGTTTACTGTTCTTGTCTCAGGAACCTTCTTTATTCAGTGTTAAACAAAATAAAACAAATCAAAATTCTATGCATTCTTCGTATTTGTCCAAGTGGCTAAAAGGTCTCCATTGCTCAACATACGTTCACCGATCAATTTACAGTTAAGATAAAACTTTGAATACCAGTCGAAATGAAATATCTAATTCAACAGATTGGTTTATTTTAAATAAACAAAAACAAGACAACAACAATCAGAAAACAAGACAACAACAATCAGAAAACAAGACAACAACAATCAGAAAACAAGACAACAACAATCAGAAAACAAGACAACAACAATCAGAAAACAAGACAACAACAATCAGAAAACAAGACAACAACAATCAGAAAACAAGACAACAACAATCAGAAAACAAGACAACAACAATCAGAAAACAAGACAACAACAATCAGAAAACAAGACAACAACAATCAGAAAACAAGACAACAACAATCAGAAAACAAGACAACAACAATCAGAAAACAAGACAACAACAATCAGAAAACAAGACAACAACAACAACAATCAGAAAACAAGACAACAACAACAACAATCAGAAAACAAGACAACAACAACAACAATCAGAAAACAAGACAACAACAACAACAATCAGAAAACAAGACAACAACAACAACAATCAGAAAACAAGACAACAACAACAATCAGAAAACAAGACAACACAAAAAAAAAGACAAAAAAAAGAAGACTAAGAAAAAAGCTAAACGAAAAAAGGGTATTCTCGTTTCTCTAATTATAGTATCTAACTGCGCTTATTAATTTTTGAAAAAAAATATTCCAACCTACCCTCTTTTATTCCAATCCCACTGGCTGTTTGCTTTGCCAAAAGTACGAGTCAGCGCTTCATACAGGTTTCCAATAAACAATCTTTTACCCGATCCCAATCATAAGGTTTATTATATTTTGAAACAAAAAATTAAAATAAATACTTCCAATCCCGTTTATTCCAACCCACCCTTTTATTCAAGAGCGGAGTGGATCTAATCCCAAAGACCGTTTTTAAGTCAACCATTTAATTTCAGACAATAATTCCTTTACATTGTGTAGTTTTGAGACAAGTAGTAACCCTAATAATATAAAATGCTATGGATTCTTGAATTATTTTTTCAACTAAATTTTTATTTACTTTAAAATGCACTTTTATTGCAGGAGACGTAATAGTCACTAAAACTTCATAAAACCACCATTATGGGCAATTATTTTTGCCGTGTATAATCTTCATTTTCTTTTCTTTAGCGGATTACAAATAAAGAATAATCTACCAGCAAAACTCCAACTCTTACTCTTTTCCCGCCGAAAGCTGTCTGACCGCAACAGCTGCTTTGACTGTTAAGCTACAAAAACCAACGATTACAGTATCTAATATTTAACCATATAGCTTTATTCTTTATTTAGCTCAAACGACCGATACCGCCATCTTTAACGGTTTGTGTACATAATGTCATTTTATTTTTTATTTTTTTTAATAAAGAAGATTAAGATAAATTTCTGATGATAGATATAATAGTCAGATGAAGATGGCTAGATGTAAGCGTAAGTTCTAAGTTAACAGGTTCTTTTCTTGCATTTCTCGCTTGTGGAACGCTCTTGGTTTCCAGTCAACTTTGAACTTCAAAAATTTAAATGCAATGTCAATCGTTATCTTCTGTCATTTTAATTACTTATTATTCTCCCTCCTTGATGCTTTTCGTATTCTCATATTCTCTCAGCCAAAAATTCTTTGCGTCTAAGTGGCTTTATTGCCTTGCTTGAGGTGAAATGATTTAACTTATTTTAAATTATTAGATAATCATTTTCGTTTTTGACTAGCGGCTGTAAAATAACGCTTTGAATAGGTGTGATAAAAAGCTATGAAAATTAAAAGATAATATCAACATTATTGGTGGCCAAAATCTTAACAGCGTAAGATATGCAGATGACACCGTGTGGATATTAGAAACGGAAAGAAAACAAAAGCATTGTATTTGTTATATAAATTTCAGTTATTTTCCTTGACAGAAGTTCGTCTGAGGGTACGTTTTGCTCTATTTCGCGTCTTTCAGACCTGTTAATAGTGTATATGACACGTTCGGTGGAGGAGGGGGCGTATTCAAAACGGTCATTTTTTTTGAAGGGTACTATTGTTAATTCACATGACATGACGCGTTCGGTGGAGGAAGGGTCTATTCAACAAAAACTCGAAAATTGCTTTTTTCACTGCAAATTATTCATCATATATCCAAGTACAAAAAAAAAATTAGAGCCGATTACACAATAATTGAAGCTCAATTTACGTTGATAGTTTGTAACTATGCAATGCGGTAACATAAACCGTAGATTTGTCTACAGATTATCATTACATTATTGTTATATAATTATAGTAAAATCATAAAGTTTTTTGTCAAAAGCATTTTATTTTTGGTCGTATATTAATTTCAAATATTCCTTTTTGCAGGCTTTATTTTTTAAATGTAATAAGAAGATGATTGTAAATTTCAGAATTTCGCTATTGCCCATCAAAATGACTGGAAGAAAGCAATCTAAAAAGAACAATGGAAAAGAGAGATAAAGCGTAAATGAAATAGCTTCAGTTTATTCAACTTAGGAAACTTAGCATTGCATTCAAACTATTCTAAAATACTGCCAATAACAAAGGAGAAAATGAAAAATACCGAACAACAAGTAGAATGTAGCATCAAAATTTATATTATTTTGACTTATTTTTTTTATTTAACTAAATACATAATGCTCAACAATATTACTGTAAAATTGACATTTCTTGTAATAAATTCTTAATATTATTATTTTATTTAACTGTAATTCCTTATATATATATATATATATATATATATATATATATATATATATATATATATATATATATCTCCTTATTCCCCCATAGCTAAACATTTTAATCAATCAGGACATTCATTAGAAAACTGCAAATGTTTGATAGATTCTGATTTTAGTTCCGCATACACACGCAGGAAAAAAAAAGAAACATATTGGATTTTAAAATTAAATACACATAAACTAGGGTTAAATAAAGACTTAGGTATTTTAAATTTTTATAAATATTTCAATAGTTAAGCATTATTTTAGATATAGTTAAAAAAAAAAAATTATTTATTTTTTTAAACAACATCTAAAATATTTATTACAGTTAGATTTAAGTTAGGAATATCCGAACAGTGACGTTCCATATCACGTGACGTCCGCGTCTCGCGACGGACGCTACTTGCTAACAAACAGTAATTTTAATTTATTTGTAACAAACAGTTATTTCTGATGAAAGATTGAGGGCAATCTGAAATATCATATATATATATATATATATATATATTTCTATTATAGCTGCTGTTCAACTTAATTACATGAATCATTCATACAAAAAACAAATATAGAGGTTAATGATTTAAATGGCGAGAATGATTCATGTAATTATAAGTTGAACAGCACCTATAATCGAAATTATATATATATATATATATATATATATATAGATAGAGAGAGAGAGAGAGAGAGGAGGGAGTCACTGTGCAGTATATTCTATTTTTTTTGTAGTAAGAGGGACGGCACACACTCTCGCCATGCCACTATTTTTATTTAATACTTTTCTTGGGTTTACCTCTTTCGATTCACAAGATATTTAAAGTCCTTTCTGTAAGTTGAAGTTAACTACCTTCAGCGCCTTTCGTCATATTTTTCCTTTTTTTGGCAGGATATGTAAAAATCTATTCTCATGGTTATTTAACACCAGTAATTTTAATCATGGCTCTCCAAAACTTACAGTCCTTTGTAGCTTTCAATACATTTTATCTTTGCTATTTTTACTAAACCCTGTTCTGCCATCCATCTGCTCAAGCTCACTATGTGAGGCGTTGTTTTCCTCTGTCCCTCTTGCCTTCAATCAGTCATGTGAGCCTCAGATTTTCCAAGCCTTCTTTCCTCATTATGTACCCTAGAAATTTAAATTGTCTCTATAATATTAAGTATAAATTTACTTTTTTTTCCATTTTCTGTAAAACTTCGTTGATCACATGGGTCCATATTTTATGACAAAACTATCCCAAAATCGTGATAAAAAATTCTTTTATGTGCCGTGTCTGTTCAGGACGTAGACGATTATGGCTCTCCACTTCCCCTTATCCCTTGTATTTCTCAATATGTTTTGCTCTTTTTCTACTTATCCAAACCCCGTTCTCCCATCCACTTGCTTAAGCCCGCTAAGTATGTCACGCGTTACTTTCTCCTCGTCTCTCTTTCCTTCTATCCGCCCTGTGAGTATCAGATTTTCCAAGCCTTCCTTTCTCATTACGTGTCCAGAGAATTTTCAGCTGCCTCTTCCTGATATTAATTACAAGGTTCCTCCTTGTTTTCATCCTCTCCAGAACCTCATCATTGCTCATATGTTCGGTCCATGGCATCCTTCTGTAGAACCACATCTCCGTAGCCTTGAGTCTCTGTTTCATCTTTGAGGCGACCAAATTATATTAAGGGGAACTTTGGACAATGCCGAGAAAATTATCAAATTAAGTTCTCGAATACAAATTCCTCCTATCAAAGATAATTGTTTCGGCAAAATAATTTTAGACTAGATTTTGAATGCTTTCACAACCTACAAATTATATTTATATTCGGTGAACTGTTCATAGGTCAGCAAAACAGGTACCCACCAAGTCAACTGGCAATTGAATGTTGCAAGATGAAGCCATAACCTTCATCTCCATAGGATTTGGTTTAGATATTAAGGCGCACCCTCCACTTTATGGGCTATAATGTACTACTACTCCTCTTTGGGAAATCTAACTTGGCAGCATTTTATTTAATAAAGTATTACCACATATACTCGTGTATAAGTCTAGTTAATGTATAGTGCAACCCTTGATTTTTTCTTGTGAAACACCTGATTTTTTCCCTATAGCTCGTGTATAATGGGACACCAGCATCTGAGCAAATACTATTAGTCCTACCGTATTTAAATATTACAGTATCGGGCATCATCCTGGATATATTTTATAACAAATAAATGGCCTTCATTGTTTTTTTTTTTTGGGGGGGGGGTTCGTACAAAATCTATCTCAAAATGGCGAGAACAATTTCTCGATCGCCTTTGTAATGAGAAATAGATCCTATACGACAACCGTTAACGTTTAGAATAATGGTCGAATCGCAAGGCAACTCCTAAACAGTTCCCAAGGATGATGTTCTAGCAAAAGAAGTTTATTGTGACTGCTGGTCTAAAGCTGGATTTATTCATCGCTGTTTTCGGAAACCTGGTGAAACAAGCTGAGAAGTTTTACCAGGAACTCGATCAAATGCATCAGAAAAGGTCCCAATCCTCTTGCACGACAATCCTTGGCCACGCGTTGCACGACGAACGCTACAAAAATGGAATGAAGTGGGCTGCGAAACTGTCTCATCCAACTTGTTCTTCTTAGCCCTCGCCAACTGAATACCATTTTTCCAAACATTTGAATAACTTACAAGGAAAAGTTTTCAGCTATTCAAGCTGCTGTCCAAAATGGTCCCAAAGATTTTGTTGCCTCTCAAACTTCTACGCTGGTGGAATAGCTATTGTATCTTGGCAAAAAATATGCAGAATATAATGGATCTTATTTTTTTTTAATAATAGACGACCACCACCACCACCACCACGACGACCACGACCACCACGACCACGACGACCACCACCACCACCACCACCATAATAATAATAAAGTCTGTGACATCTGTTATCCCATTCCCCGCACTCTAAAATAACCATACACTGACCGATCGAAACCAAATTTTGGGGAGAAATGCAAACAGATAAGGGGGTAAAAGTACAGCTGGTTTTAATAAGGTACGCAGCTTAGTACAATGAATTTTCATTAATTATTTTGGGGAAATTAAGTTATTTCACATACAAAATACCCCCACAATTTCAAAAACAATTCACTGATTAAAATAAATACTTATTTAATTAAAATTCCATAATTGTTTTTTACGCATATTTTCCTTAAATTTTGATATACAAGAATCCAGTTTCCTGTTGGCCCTGAATTTGCGAGAACTCTAAACAAATCACTAGACCAAGGGTTTCAAAAATATTGGAATTTGGCTACAGAAAGAAATATTTACGCATAGCAAGTTGTATGTTGCATGCTCAAGAGTAAGAAATTCTAAACTTTTATTCTTCGCTGTTAAAAAGGAAAAAAAAAATTTTCTTAAAAAGTATTGTTTACCATAGAGTCCTATAAAATTAAATTAAAAGATATTATTAAACCACGAAGTAGGCTTTTTGCCAAAGTATTTTCCAAACAAATCAGCTTATTCAAATTTCATCGATTGGTTTGCGAATTTGAACGAAAAGTAGAGTTTTGTAAATCTTGACAAAAATGTTAGCGATAACTTCAACAATATTAAGTCAATGTGATGGACTAAAGAAATTCAATGAATATGCTTAATTTTTTTGTTTGTCTTTAATATAGTAACTAAGAAACTGAAGCAGCTTAAAGTACCCGAGCGTGACTAACACTTCTACCTGACGTAACAGTTGACAATTGGATTCGTTTCAAGCTCAGAAGGGCATAAAAGAAAAATGATTGACGTATAAACACGTCTCTAGCTGTTTTTTAAATGTTATATTTTGGACGTGTTTATTCGTCCTCATCTGAAAAAGACAATTTCGGTAAAAACGTTTATACACGTTTACGCAGAGGAAGGGATTAAATAAATTATTAAACCGTGAAGTAGGGTTTTTTGTCAAAGTATTTTTCCAAACAAATCAGCTTATTTAAATTTCATCGATTGGTATGCTAAATTGAACGAAAAGTAGAGTTTTGTAAATCTTGACAAAAATGTTAGCGATAACTTCAATAATACTAAATACTGAGGATTTCAACACGCCTCAGTGTGTTGTAAAATAATTCTAGTGATTAAAAATGTTTTATTTTCTGAACAACTTAATATTTATAACTCGACAGAAGGAGAAAACAGAAATTAAGTCGTAAGATACATGAAACCTCATGAAAGCCGTATTTCTATTCAACATCCTAAATTAGAGTAATACGAACAAGCGAGAATTGAAATAGAAAATTTATCTGTCTATATTTCTGAAGTGAGGTATTATGTACACTATTTACATTATTCGGACTATTGTCCTCATCTTTGTCGCCATATTTATCACAACGTTTCAATCGTACAACAGTCGTGATAAATATGGCGACAAAGATGAGGACAATAGTTCGAATAATGTAAATAGTGTAGAAAATTTATTGATATTTATTTAATAAGTTTTTTTTCCTCTTTCGAAGCACAATCAAATGTAAAAATTTTAAAGTCATTAATTATAAGTTATAATGAACGTGACTAATATTTTCTGTCTGTCTTTTTTAAGATGAACTGTACAGTAATGGATTGCGACTCGGACTACGGAATCGGAGAGCCGTGTTCAAATTCCAGTAGAGTTAATTGCATTTATTTACTTGCTAATTGTTCTACAGAAGGATACTAAGAATGCCATGGACCGAGCGTGTGAGCAACGATGAGGTCTTAGAGAGGGAGGGAGGGAGGAAGAGCCACGGTGGAGTAGTGGATAGCGGCTCGGATAGAGGAATCGGAGAGCTGAGTTCGAATTCCAGTCTTACGTGCTAACACCCTTGCGAAAGGTATTAATTTTCTTTCCCCCCCTCCAGCTATGGGTAAATAGCAGGACAGACTGGGTTCTAAAGCCTTCGATGGCAACTGCTTTAGGAGAAGGACATCTGCGAATTCAAAACCTGCGGAGGGTTGTTTGGGGACCAGGTCTCTGTATTCGGGCCTCCAAAAAGTGTGGTTGGTTCTGCACGAAGCCTTCACCACTATAATCAAATCATATGTGCTGGTGTCTGGGCTGTAGGTTCCTAGGAACTGAGCTGTTTGACCCTCATACGTCAAATACGATTGGAGAGTCCACCATATATATAATATTGTAAAAGGAGGCTGTAAAGAATCGCGTTTAAGAAGGTGCAATCACACAAAGCGCTCAATACAAAATCCGAAAAATTTGAGTTGTAGAGCAAAATGTAATAAGGGCCACCAAATTTCAACCTACCACGCTACCCAGGTTTCGACCGTTAGGCATCCTCAGGCAGGTAGGCTGAAAGATTTTAGTTGACTCCACCACCATTATATACGAACACTGAAATATAGGGGGCAGGGTGGGGTAAACGGAGGTGGGGAAAAAGAAAAAAAAAAAAAACACACACACAACACAATATTTTCATCCAGGTTCGTACATACACAACAAATAATTGCTAACGTGTCTGCACTTAGATAAAACCTCCGATCTTTCATTTAGGAATTCGTCCTTGTTTGGGTATGTGGCGATCCTGAATTTTTCCTCTTGGTAGCTTGAAATTTATATATATATATATATATATATATATATATATATATATATATGGTGCATGTTTCATTAAATAATATAGACAAGTTTTGTATATTTTATGTAAATTCATTTCATATCGTCTGATAAGCTTAACATTATCATTAAAAGAAGAAAGAAAATTACAATATTGATACATATTTTTTTTTAATCCTGTCTAAACTTTCGGCTTACATAAGCCATTATCAAAGATTAGATTACAATATATTAAACAATACACGGACAAAACAATGATTTTTATTTACAAGGAAGATTTCCAAGCAACGACAATGTCGTGCATACGAGACGGTGGAAACGAAAATCGCACCGCAGCTCATGACGTCACCCGCGGAATTTTTAATCAATTCTCCCTCCCTCAAATATCCTTTTTATCTACTTCTCTCGGTATGTTTATCATTCTCTCTTAGTATCTCGAAATATCTGAGTAAAAAAAGAAAAGAAAAGAAAAAGCTGTTCGAACAGTAATGTGTTTACTTGATTTTTTTCAGCTGACAAGTTTGTAACTACAGAGCACAGAACAAGGATCGAACCCCTTACAGTCATAATTGTCTACGAGAATCGCTTGTTAACCATTACATCAAGTCGAGGTATCCGAGACAATAATAATATCTTTACACCAATAATATATGATAATGGCGTTCATGTAGCTATTTATTAAGATTGACTTATTCTTGTACAAAAAATAAAGTATGTGACACCTAGTGAGAATCGAATACAACCGGGCTAATAGTCTGCGAGATCAGCTTGATAACCACTACACTACCACGAGGAACCCACGTGTATTTGAAAATGTTTCATTTTGAAACACAAAACACCTTTGTACTAACAATAGGGCTGGGCATATCGGACCCACACTCCTCTCATGAAGCATATGCACTATCAATACGGCGGACACTAACGTACCCACTCTCATCTCGAAAGGTCTGTGCACTAACAATAGTGTTAACCCTAGTAGTACAGATACTCTTTCAAGAACCTTTGCACTAACAATAGAGCTAACACTATAGTACCCACACCCCTCTCAAGAGACCTATACACTAGCAATACGGCTGACGCTATCGTACCCACATTCCTCTCAATAGACCTTTGCGCTAACAATAGGGCTGACGCTATCGTACCCACACTCCTCTCAAGAGCCCTTTGAACTAACAATAGGGCTAACCGTATCATCCCCCTCCTATCTTAATCCTGGCAAAACCTAATCGGTAATCACTGGTTTTAAGATTCGAGCTTTCCAAAGCGGATTAAATCAATTCAAAATGAATTTCGTGAAGGAAGCGGGAAAATGAAAAATCACGTGGTGTAAGGATACGAGGATATCAAGAATTTTACAAGCATAAGGATTGTAGTCTTGTTCTTGATTATACTGAGCTAAGTATAAAAATAACAGGTATGTGCGTGCGTGTGGAGAAAAGATGTATGAAAATGAGACGAACACCCCCACCACGTACCATTTACTTCACCCAATACACAAGAGTCTTTTCAGTAAACAACTTACGTAAATACCATTCAAACTAGTTCGACATTTACATCCTTGTTTTTATTACTTATGCTGTACCAATGAAGACGTCTCCCCTGCGGAATAAATGACCACAACCTCCCACGCTATGTGCTGCTGCTGTGGTTTTCGTGGAAAGTAGGTATTTTTCGGGTGGAGTTGTCTTTCTCCTAGTCTGACTATCAAACAAAGATAGAGAGCCCCAGTCTGCCGACCAAAAGTCCCACAACCCCAGTCTGCCGACCAAAAGCCCCACGGCCCCAGTCTGCCCTGCTAGTAATCCCTAGTTGGAAGTTGGGGAGAAAAAAGGTAAATTTTTCCGAGGAAAAGTGAAAGCAAAATCATATACTGGAATTTGAACTCGACACGCCAGTCCCATATTCCGTATTCCTAACCACTACGCATATGTATGAACAAAGTATTATTTGGGTACAAGTAAAATCTACGTGCCGTGGCCCTTTAGGATGTTAACGGTCATGACTCTCCACAATTTTCTATCCTTTACCGCTCTTAATAAATATTGTTCCGCCATATACTTAATCAAGTAGGTTATGTGTTGTTTTCCTGTTCTTCTTGCCTTAATCGTTTCCTGTAAGTATAAAATTTTCCAAGCCCTCTTTTCTTTATTATGTTCCCGAGAAATTCCAAATGTCTCTTTCTCATGTTAAGTATTAGTGTTTTTGTTTCTATTTTCTCTAAACTTCGTCGTTACTTGGATGTTCGATTAATGTTATTCTCAGCATCTTTCTGTAGAACCATATTTCTTTTGCTTCAAGTCTCTTTTTCATCTTTGAGAAAACTGTCCAGCATTCATTGCCATTGAGGAGGAATGATATTACGTAACAGTTCAACACTTCTTTCATTCTCAGTTTCTTAATACTTTATGGATTTTAAAAGTCATTTGATCGACATAATACATAAATATTACGATATGTCGAATGCTGGGTTTGTCTTTTTAATAAATATCTTTTTCTTAAGATCTGGACAGTCATGGCTCTCTACAATTTGCTGTTCATTTTATGTCTTAGTAAGTGTTGTTTTTCTCTATCCACCTCAGTCCTTGTTCTCTCATCCATTTACACAAGGTTCTTGGGAAGATTACTTGATATTTCCCCCCCCCTCTCTCCCTATTGCCTTCAGTATGTCCTTTTGACTTTCAAATTCACCAAGCCTTCTTTCCTCGTTATCTTTCAACTGTCTCTTTCTCGTCTTAAGTGGAACTGTCTCTTTCGCGTCTTAAGTGGAACTGTCTCTTTCGCGTCTTAAGTGGAACTGTCTCTTTCGCGTCTTAAGTACAAGTTTCCTTTTTGTTTTCATTAAAACCTCGTCGTTGCTCACATCTTCAAGGTATCTTCAGCATCTTTCTGTAGAAATTTCAACTGTCTCTTCCTGATATTATGTGTAAGTTTCCTTTTTTTGTCTCCATTTTCTCTAAATCTTCGTCGTTGATTACATATTCTGTCTATGGTATTCTCAGCATCCTTCTGTAGAACCACATTTTTGTTGCTTCAAGTCTCTTGTTCACCTGTGAAGAGATTATCCAGCATTCACTGCCATATTGGAGGACTGATATTAAATAACACTTCAGTACACTTCTTTGTTCATAACGTGATTTTTCCATGTTAAACAAATCTGTTTTTTGGAGGAAATAAAATCACAGACGTCTGCTCATCATTAATGCAGAACTAAATCATATTAAGGCAATAAAGCCACTAAGAGACAATGGGTAACTGGGTGTGAAATAATTAGAGAACAGAAACATTATTAAGGAGCGAGAACAATAGAATAATGATCGGGAAACAGAAGATAACGATTTATATTGCATTTCAATTTTTCAAGATCGATGGCGTTCTTTACTAAAAGTCATGTCATAGGCTTCAATTTCTGGGTGAGAGATGCACTATCTCAAATCTCATCGTTCCACTGGGAGCGAAGATTTTTAGTTTCCTTTTTTGTTTGTAGTAGACCGCTGCTGTAGTAGGCTTAAGAAATTCAAAGCTAATCTTCAGCGATCAACAGCATAGTTAATCCTCTTTATTTAGACTACTTGTATTCGGACTATTCTCCTAATCTTTGCTGATATTATTACATACCATGCTTCTTCCAGATGTCTTAGTATGAGTTATCTCCCTTTAACTCAACTCTCCAAAGTTTTTGTTCACCTCTGCTGGGACTCATGGCCCAGTGGATAAAAGCGTCGGTTGAATCTGGTGACTTGAACCAAAGAGTTGTGAGTTCAATACCTGTCTACAGCTGAGGTGAACAAAAACTTAGTTGAGTTAAAATGGGATAACTGATACTGATAAATCTGGAAGAGGCATGGAACGTGGAACTAAAACAATCTACTCCGGTGGACGTTTCGGCCAATGTGTCCTTCGGCCTTCATCAGGTTCATATCAATCCGGGTAACCTATAAGCAATTCCGAAGAGGATACTTTATTCAATCTCCATGTTATATAGTTCTCATTCCACTGCCCATGTCTAGTTCTAATTTAGTACTGCTTAATTATTGCTCGTCCGTAATTGGTTGATGAATTTGGTGACAGTGATTGTGAACTCTGTCCCTGGTTCAGGCAGTGTGTATTTTCTTTTAGTGGAAACTGGTGAGCAGTAATCATACATACGTTCTATCTCGGAAACTGAGTATGTTTAATTAATAAATGAAATAATGAATAAGATTCAAATGTTGCTCGAAATTCAAACCGAAGAAGCGCAAAACAGGATATACACGATTTGGAGAGTAATTATGGAGAGTAAGATGGAGATCAAAGTTGAGAGTCAAGTGAAGAACAATGATGTAAAATGCCTTCAGTGAGAGCGAAATCAACAGAGACGGAGACAAAGACATTGATAGAGATGAGAACATAGACGGAGAGATAGAAGTAGAGGTAGAGACGAAGATGAAGGTAGATATAAAGAGAGATGGAGACGGAGGACAGGCGATAGAGACGGAGGACAGGCGATAGAGACGGAGGACAGGCGATAGAGACGGAGGACAGGCGATAGAGACGGAGGACAGGCGATAGAGACGGAGGACAGGCGATAGAGACGGAGGACAGGCGATAGAGACGGAGGACAGGCGATAGAGACGGAGGACAGGCGATAGAGACGGAGGACAGGCGATAGAGACGGAGGACAGGCGATAGAGACGGAGGACAGGCGATAGAGACGGAGGACAGGCGATAGAGATAAAGGCAGACGGAGACAGCGATAGGCAGTGATAGAAACGGAAAGAGGGTCGCTGACTGAGATAGCGGTAAAGACGGAGATAGATACGGTGACAGAGAGAGGGAGAGAGAGAGGTGAGCTGATTGATAGATACCAGAATAATAGTCAGCACATGTATAACTTCAATAATTCTCCTTCATGATTTTTATACACTGCAATTTAGAATTCATCATTTCTATTCAGAATTACGCTCGTCTTTGAAAAATCTAATCAATCCAGCTAAGAAAGAAAAGTGTGACTCTATTCTTCTCATTTGGGCGAAGGTAACCATCCTTAACAAGCATGTGAAATGCCTATTCAACTGCCAAGACTGGAAACTACAACAGAAATTCGTTTCGCGTCTCCAAGGAGATAAAAGTCTTTCCATTTCTTTCTCGTCCAACCCAAAAATCGATTTCATCTATTTCTCGCTATATTTATCGCTGCCTGCCATTCATTTTGAAATACGTCTTCCTCCATAATAAGTGGTGAATTTCTTCTTATGCCTTTTACAGTTCTTTTTTATTTTTTTTTTCCTACAGGTCCACACCCTTTTCAAACAATTACGCTATTTTAATTAATTTCCATGCAGTACTTAATAATTTTCGTTTATTGGGGATGAGCTCAGTAGGACAAAAATTAAGTTTGTGTTGAAACAATGGCGTCATTGGAAATCTGTATTTGAAAACTTGGTTTAGTCTGATCTTCTTACCAAATCAATTAAAAAATTGTTTTATTTTTACAGCTATTTCAACTGCCCCGTGAAACTGACAAAATATATTGATACTAGTTTCTATCGTTTTCCTATTTACATTGTTCGGACTATTGTCCTCATCTTCGTTTCCATTCGGCCGTTGTACGCCCCGGCCTTCTTCAGGTGAACAGTCTACTCCGGTAGACGCAATAAACTGAACCCTTTATTTCGTCCACCGGAGTAGACCGTTCTAGTTCCACGTTCCATGCCTCTTTCAGGTTTATCAGTATCAGTTATCTCCCTTTAACTCAAATAAGTTTTTGTTCACCTCAGCTGTAGACAGGTATTGAACTCATAACTCTTTGGTTTCAAGTCACCGGATTCAACCAACACTTTTATCCATTGGGCCATGTGTCCCAGCAAAGGTGAACAAAAACTTTGGAGAATTGAGTTAAAGGGAGACAATTGATACTAAGACAACCGGAACTAGAACAATCTACTCCGGTGAGCGAAATAAAGGGTTCAGTTCGAAATTCCAATCACGCTCCTCAAAAACTTCTAATCAGAGGACTTGCTGCCAAATGTAGTTCATCGTCATACACAGGACGAACGCTGAGGAGGAGATGAGCGTTCAGTCGCATTCTTGAAAACAGGACATACACTTGAGAAGTTCCACAGACTTAGGAAGGATTTCTCCTTCGTTAAATAATTTCGCTAAGATCGGAGATGACTCAGGAATAACATTCTTGAAGAAACCACTGATTTTATCTGGACCGCTATCCTCCTTCGGGTCAAGACTTTTGATGAATCTGGAGACTTCCTCGGCTGTAGTAAGAGTATTACTGAGATCGGTCTCGGTGAGAGGATGGAAGTCGGAAAGGGAAGGCCCTTTGTCATCTAACGTTGAGTTAGAGGCAAAGATCATGGCGAAGAACTTTGGCTCATTTGACAAGGAGCAGATCACCTCGGGGTCATTAATAATAGAAGGCACTGAAACTTTGCCTCTAATCTGAATTTGGTTAGAGATCTACAACTCCAGTTGTTTGCTTTCTATCTTTGCCTGGACTGTTTGTGCATAGCTACACTTTGCATTTTGTATAACTCTTGCAATGATTATGGGCAGTTCTGAATGGAGAAAGTGTCCGACTTCATCGTTCGCTGTGATAGATATTGTAGTAGTGGTCACGGTGAGCTATGGCAGCTGCACACTGAAATGTGAAATAAGACTGGTTTTGATGGAATTTTTTTTCTCGCGTATAAAACTCTCCATTTCAGAAAGGACCCATTGCGAGATGAGGTTTCGTTCGGTTTACGGCATATCAACCACAATGGGTTATTTAATGCTGACAAAATTTCCTTTTATTTTTTTTTTCCAAAAATGTTTAGATGGTAATATTTTTTTTAAATGTATAGTTTGGTTTGTTTTGTAGCATATTAACCTCAATGGGTTATTTAATGCTGAAAAGATTTTTATTTTTGGTAATATTTTCTTTTTCAAATATTTATTGCGGATACTAATTTAAAAAAAAAAAAATTCTGGTATTAAAATCTATTTTTACATTTTCACTGTGGGGTCAACTCTTTCCCATAGCTGGGACTCTAACAGGTGCTACCACCCCGGGTCAGGGTAGACCTGGGAATACCAGCAATTAACAGGTGGTTCCATGCTACTCAAAACCTCCTGATCAGAGGCCTTGCTGCTGGACGTAGTTTATCGTCATACCCAGGAGAGCCGAGATTAAGGTGGCAGTTCTGGGGGTAGTATGTTTGAAGAAGACCGAGAGAAAATCTTCCGTCACATAAGATCTGAAGCTCTCACAGAAAAATTGTCCTATAGAACGACACATCGGGTGATGCTTTTGGTTCGACATCAATTTTAACACTGATTAGTGAATGATTTGAGAAGGCCTTTTTGGAAAACTTCAGCGAGGACATTTTCAGGGAATTATGTGAGGTTTTGGTTTGCTTTGTTTTGTTTTACGGCATATCAATCTCAATGGGTTATTTAATGCCGACAAAGATTTTTAACAAAATATTACCAGCAATAAAATTATTTCTAGTAATATTTTTCCTTCAAAAATGTATTGCTGGTAATATTTATTTTTTTAAAAACATTGTTGATAATTTTTTTTTTTTTTTTTTCAAAAATGTATTGCTGGTAATAGTTTTTACTCTTCAAAAATTTACTGCTGGGAATAATTTTTTTTTTTTTTTTTTTTTTTTTTTTTTTTTACAGAGTATTTCTGGTATTAAAACCTGCTTTTACATTTTCATAGTGTTTTTACGCCAGTTTCGGTGTTAACTATTTGCTTATAGTTGGGACCCTAACAGGTGCTCCCACTCCGGGTCAGAATAGACCTGAGAACACCAGCAATTAAGAGGTGGTTCCATGCTCCTCAAAACCTCCTGATCAGAGACCTTGCTGCTGGACGTAGTTTATCGTCTTACCCAGGAGCCGGATGTAGTTTATCGTCTCATTAGACTGGTGCGTGTGCCCGGTATACCCTCATTGGACTGGTCCGTGTGTCTGGTATACCCTTATTAGACCGAGTACCATGATGGGTATATTAGGCTTTGGATATTTATACTCCAGCCTCACTTTGTTGGCAAACTGATCTATTATTCAACAGAATAGTAGTATTATTAGAATATTTTATGTGGTGCAGGAAAAAAAAAAGGGTGGGGGGAGAATATTAGGGCTTGCTATTCCGACAAACGTAAATCACCCAACGTTTCGATTAATCTATTCTTCAGCCTTCTTCAGATGTAATTTCTTTTTTTCCGAATTCTGGACCGAACCCTTTATTCGTTTCGTTTCTTTTTTACATATTTAAGAAATATTTGTCATCATTTTATACTCAGCGGTCTTATTCACGTTTGAGTCGTGTGTCCGTTCCCCTCCATTGAACTAAAGTAGATATTTACTTGACCCCCCCCCCCACTGAGTCAGGTTGTGACACAAGGTCAATTTTTAACGTGGGGGACCCGAATGTTTTCACTCGGGCCGCTTGTCCAAGCTGCTCATAGCTAATCTTGTCTTGTCCTAGCTGGTCCAGGCCGGAGCCAGTCCAAGATAGTCTTAGCCGTGATGGGACGAGCCCTGTGCCAGGTAAGTATCCCCCACCATTGAACTAAAGTATACCTCTCCTCAGCACTACTAATGAATGCTAGTTCCAACAGACAATAAGTTTAATGAAAAAATAAACAAGCTAAAAATCTTAATTCTCAAGAACATAGCGCGTAGCAAAATTATACGGGAAGTAGGACAAGAACAGTGTGGCTTTGTCAAAGACACCGGAAAAAGAAACTAGATATGTAAGTGAGAGAGTGACAGAGACATATAGATAGGACAAACAGAGAGACATATAGATAGGACAGACAGAGAGACATATAGATAGGACAGACAGAGAGACATATAGATAGGACAGACAGAGAGACATATAGATAGGACAGACAGAGAGACATATAGATAGGACAGACAGAGAGACATATAGATAGGACAAACAGAGAGACATACAAATGCAGAAGGACGTGCATTTATGTTTTATACGTTATGCAAAAGTATTTGACAAGTTACAACATTAGGACTTACTTGAAGTGTCAGGAAAACTCGATCTGTATGGATGTTAGAATAATCCAGAACTTCTACTGGGAGCAAACCGCCTGCTTATGCATAGGAAATGAATTGAGTAGCTAAACAAAATTAAAAAGGGGCGTAAGACAAGGCTGTGTCTTCTCCCCAGATTTATTCAACCTCTACAGTGACAACTATCCTAATGAACAAGATACGGAGATGACACTGTATTGACGGTTGACAGGAGAGGAAACTACAGGACCAGCAAAGACACAGTGCGCGGGTGAAAGAAATCGAAAAGAGGGAAAAAAAAAAAAAAAAAAAAAAAAAGGACTAACCATCCATTGGAAGATGAAAGACATTATGATCATCAGCAAAAGAAAAAAGTCCAAGATGTGAGTTACAAAAGTTACCAAAAGATAAGTAAGGTGCTGAGAAACGGAATAATTTCATTCGAAACAACGAAAAAGAGTGCTAGATTGCTGTGTGTTTTCCATCTTCATAAAGTGTAGTGAATGCTGAGTAATCTTCCCAGGGATGTAGAGAAAATTTGGTTCTACAAATGGATACTGAAAAGGTCCATGGACGGTGCGAGTAAGCAACAAATTTGAAATAAAATAGCAAAAGAAAGAGCACTTATACTCACAATCAGGAAAATACCGCTGAAATTCCTTGGACACAAAAAGGAAAGAGGGCTTGGAAACCTTAACCCTCACGGGGCATATTTAGGGCAAGAGAAATAGGGGAAGGAAAGAGCTCAAGCAAAAGAGAAAAACTGCTAGGAGCCACTATTTTGGAGCGTCATTATCGAAGGGACACGGCAAGATATAAGGAGTTATGTATTCGATCCCCCTCCCAACTAAACAAAAGTTTGCAACTTCAGTACCACCAGATCAAGAATTTTAACCCACATATATCAGGGAACGAGCGATCTTAGAACCTCATTAGTTTGTAAACAATCCTAAAAAGTCACATTCTTCAAAAGTGGGGAAAAAAGGACAAGCGACAAGAAAGTTTGGTTTGGTTTACGGTATATCAACCTGAATCGGTTATTTAATGCCGACAAGATTTTTATTGTTGGTAACATTTTTTTTTTATCTATCTTGGTCCCTTCATATCTATATTTCTGTTTTGATTTACGGCATATCAACCGCAATAAGTTACTTAAAGCCGACAAGATTTTTACTGTTGGTAACATTTTTTTTTCTATCTTGGTCCCTTCATATCTATCTATCTATCTATCTATCTATCTTGGTCCCTTCATATCTATCTATCTATCTATCTTGGTCCCTTCATATCTATCTATCTATCTATCTTGGTCCCTTCATATCTATCTATCTATCTATCTTGGTCCCTTCATATCTATCTATCTATCTTGGTCCCTTCATATCTATCTATCTATCTTGGTCCCTTCATATCTATCTATCTATCTATCTTGGTCCCTTCATATCTATCTATCTATCTATCTTGGTCCCTTCATATCTATCTATCTATCTATCTTGGTCCCTTCATATCTATCTATCTATCTATCTTGGTCCCTTCATATCTATCTATCTATCTATCTTGGTCCCTTCATATCTATCTATCTATCTATCTTGGTCCCTTCATATCTATCTATCTATCTATCTTGGTCCCTTCATATCTATCTATCTATCTTGGTCCCTTCATATCTATCTATCTATCTGTTTTGATTTACGGCATATCAATAGCAATAAGTTACTTAAAGCCGACAAGATTTTTATTGCTGGTAATATTTTTTCTCCAAAAATTAATTGCTGGTATTAAAACCTATTTTTACACTTTCATAGTGTTTCGACCCCAGTTTAGGGGTCAACTATTTGTTCATAGCTGAGACCCTAACAGGTGCTACCACCCCGACTCAAGTTGAACCTGGGAACACCAACAATTAAGAGGTGGTTCCACGCTCCTCAAAGCCTCCCGATCAGAGGGCCTTGTTGCTGGAAGTAGTTTATCGCCTTTCCCAGGACGCGGACGTAGTCTATCGTCTTACCCAGGAAAGTGAAGATGACGAGTAAATATTAATTGATCGGAAATATTCCCTCAGGATTGGAAGCAGAACGTCAACAATCTACGCACTTGATTTGAATAAAGTGTTCACTTCAAAATTCTGATTGGGTTACAGGATACCACGACAGACATCTGAAGAAGGCCGGAAAGTATAACGACCAAAACGTGGTAAATCTAATAAAAAGGAAAAAAACCTCCTTTTTGTTTACTATTACATATTTCTATTTAATTTTTTAAATAGTGTTTGAGCGAAAGAAGAAAAATTATTTCAGAAAAGTATTCAATACTTCTAATTCATCCTCATTTACTTCGTAAGGAAGAGGTTCCATACACACACAAATACGACTATTTTCACAGAAGTGTACTTTGTGAAACAAACTCTGAAGAAGGTGCTTCCCCGATCACTATAATCTTAATCGATGACTAGTGTAAACTGATACCCATCCCCCTTCACCTCATAATTGGTACACAGGAATTTGATTGGTGGTACATTAGTAAAAATAAATTAATAAAAAAAAGAGTAAGTCATTAGTGTGACGGTAAATCTTGTCAATGATAACGCCTCTTCCCAAAAATTGTAACTGTGACTTATTGGAAGTGTTATTCTCATCTTTGCTATCGACACGACATCCATATTGAATCTCTTCAAATAAAACAACGTCGAGTAGCTGTGTAAAAAGAGAGAAAGAGAGAGAGAGAAAGAGAGAGAGAGAAAGAGAGAGAGAGAAAGAGAGAGAGAGAAAGAGAGAGAGAGAAAGAGAGAAAGAGAAAAAGAGAGAGAGAAAAAGAGAGAGAAAGAAAGAGAGAAAGAGAGAGAAAGAAAGAGAGAAAGAGAGAGAAAGAAAGAGAGAAAGAGAGAGAAAGAAAAAAAAGGAGAGAGAGAAAAAAAAGGAGAGAGAGAAAAAAAAGGAGAGAGAGAAAAAAAAGGAGAGAGAGAAAAAAAAGGAGAGAGAGAAAAAAAAGGAGAGAGAGAAAAAAAAGGAGAGAGAGAAAAAAAAGGAGAGAGAGAAAAAAAAGGAGAGAGAGAAAAAAAAGGAGAGAGAGAAAAAAAAGGAGAGAGAGAAAAAAAAGGAGAGAGAGAAAAAAAAGGAGAGAGAGAAAAAAAAGGAGAGAGAGAAAAAAAAGGAGAGAGAGAAAAAAAGGAGAGAGAGAAAAAAAGGAGAGAGAGAAAAAAAAGGAGAGAGAGAAAAAAAAGGAGAGAAAGAGGGGAAAAAAAGGAGAGAAAGAGGGGAAAAAAAGGAGAGAAAGAGGGGAAAAAAAGGAGAGAAAGAGGGGAAAAAAAGGAGAGAAAGAGGGGAAAAAAAGGAGAGAAAGAGGGGAAAAAAAGGAGAGAAAGAGGGGAAAAAAGGAGAGAGAGGGGAAAAAAGGAGAGAGAGGGGAAAAAAGGAGAGAGAGGGGAAAAAAGGAGAGAGAGGGGAAAAAAGGAGAGAGAGAGAAAAAAGGAGAGAGAGGGGAAAAAAAGGCGAAAAAAAGAGGCGAAAAAGAGAAGAGACGAAAAAGAGAAAAAGAAAGAGAAGAAAAAGAAGAGACTGAAAAAAATGATTTTGGTCAAACAAAACTTTGCAATAATATTGGCATGCATCCACTTTAAATAGTTTACAATATGTGTTCTAGAACCGAATTACCTCATTCCACTTGCTGGTGGTGGTAAGATTTAGTCAGGGAACGAAAATCCGAGACAGTGTCAATGAAACGCCGAAATCCACTCGGAAAGTAATGTTGCAGCGAGTGTTTGACAAAAGCTCGGCAGACAGATATATCCGATTACAATGGACGAATCAAATCCTTTTCTGCCCACGTGAGACAGAAACAGAAGAGTCGAGAGAGAGGAGAAAAATCGAATAATCTTTCGAGGATTAATAGAGTAGAGACGATTATGAAGAATAAAAGACGCCACGAAGCCCTAACAGGAACCAAGAACGGATAAGATTATTACCGGATATTACATTTCCTTTTCTTTCCGGTACATTCAATGACAGCACTAGATTCAAACTCACCAATTCAATATTATTGTCCAGTACTTTTAACCACTTCACTACAATATTGAACATAAAATAACTAGGAGGTAGTTTCAACCAAAGCAACAAATTGCTACAAACTCCATGGGGCAAGTCACTTTTTGGATTACTTAAACCAACGCTTTTATCCACTGGGCCGTGTGAATAGTGTAAAAAGATAAATCGTTTCCTTGCTGGGGGCTTTTTAGTCCCCAGCGAACCACGTGTCAAGCGACACTTTACTGAGAATTTAGAAAGGGAGTTTTGGGGGTTTTTTTAATAAAAAGAAAAATTTTAATTTATAAATTCAACCATCAATACAATAAATACAGATTATTGTAATTAGTTGAATTACACCGCACACATAGAAAAAAAAAAGATTACGTCCGTCTGAATTAAAATTTATCGGGTCCAGAATATGTGAAGAACGTTGATCTGACAACCCAAATAAAGTGAAATAAAGTAAACCCTATGAGTGCACAACTCAACACCGCCGGACCAGAATTTTTTTTTTTTTTTATATAACTGAATAAAATTTATTTAAGGATTAAAACCTTAATTAGGGAATATTTTGACTTTATTAAAAATAAATTTCTTTACAATATACTTTATTAAAAAAAAAAAAAAAATATTCAATAATTATAGTTTTAATCCTTAATAAATTACTTTTATTCGGTTATAAAAAAATGTTTTTCTGGTGTTGAGTTGTCTCGGTCCTGAGTTGTCCCGGAGCTCAGCAGGCCGTCCTGAGTGGTCCAGGAGCTCAGCAGGCGGTGTTGAGTTGTCCCTTCCCGAACCCTAGTCTGTGCACTTGAATAGGTTAAAAACAATTTAGTTACACCCGAAAGAAACATATACATTGATGGTAATTTAATTTACTGCAAAAATGCCATTACTCTTCATTCGATGTAATATATGTAGATCACCGAACGTAAAGATATTCTTTGAAAGAGATATAACAATATTTCTATCTTTTAAGATGGATATCGGAACAACTGTCCCCTGAAAGGAAGTAGGGAGAACCGACAGTCAGGTCATCAGGATGTAAAGTCCGGCTCGAAGATATACTTGACGCGTCTGTGTGATGTGACAGCCAGCGAAGGAAGAGAAATATTTTTCCGTTACACCGCCAAAGGGAATAATTTTATTCCCCCTACCAAGGATATATAAATGATATTGGTAGAAAAGATGTAATATTAACGCAAACATCTTATCTACAGAGTCATGATAAAATACCAGAACATTAGCAAGTACGTAATCAACAGTAATAAAACTTAGCTTATCATCTATATAAATAAATGCGAATGTCAGTGTGTCACACGTTTTCAACTTTGCTCCTAGAGGCCGTAACACAACATATCATACCATTTTGGAATCAGACAGACTCCATGAGCAAATTGAAAAACATTCCTGGTCGATTCCGGACCCGCAATCCTGAAATTTTAGATTCTCAAGTTTTCATTACTGCGATTGTTTTCGGCGATTTTTTACGACGAATTTTTGTACGATAACAATTTTTATAACTTGGAAATAAATTTGAGAATAATTCAAATTGCGAAATCCAGCGAAAGTCACCCATGAAATAAAAATAATTGTTTGTACGGAAATCAAGGACCTAAGTACATCAAAATTGTCTTTAAATTAAGTGGCGACATAAGAATTATCGTTGAACCTTTAAAAAAGTAAGCTTAAATATTAATGCAATACTTAAATGCAGCAATCAGTTTTGAGTTCTTCTGTAGTTTATTGTTGCCTATCACATCTACTCTTTGCTAACTATTGCGAAGAAGGCCCAATCAAGAGTCCTCCACAGGAGCTAGATTAAATGCCGCCCGACAGGACGGCTTTTAAGTTAGTAATATCTATGCCTCAAAGACAGCCTTTAATTTTATGATGGGTTTAGATTTCTGAGGATTTCTTTTCTTTTTTTTTATAACAGCTAAGTTGCCAAGCTGACTCACAAATAATGTGATACCGGATATAATACTGAGGTATATTTTAAGTATATTTTAATACTTTGTATAAAAATGATTTTCAATGTATCATGTTTTAGTGTAGAGAAACAAAGCCATGTTTGATTACTGGTAACAAACGTTAATTATTAAAAGGAAAAATATTTTAATAATTTTTAAAAACTTAATCCTTTCTCTTATTTTGGGAAAACGTTTCATTCTTTGACGAATTTTTTTGCCTATATTTCTGAGATGAGGTATTATGTACACTATTTACATTATTCAGACTATTGTCCTCATCTTTGTCGCCATATTTATTACAACGTTTCGGCCTTTCGGTATGTCTATATTTCTGAGATGAGGTATTATGTACACTGTTTACATTATTCGGACTATTGTCCCCATCTTCGTTCCACGCTCCCCAAAACCACCTGATCAGAGGCCTTGCTGCTGAACGTAGTTTATCGTCTTACCCAGGACGCTCAAGCTACAGTGAGAAAAACGAGAATCCTAATATTGGATTCAGGGATGTCATGGATAATTCCTTTTCCAAGTGATCGAGAATTTTGAAGGTTTTGAACCAAACTAAATCAGAGTAAACTTTTTTTCATTATTTACATTGTTCTCATCTTTATTTCCACATTCACGACGTTTCGGCTGTTGCCATTGGAATTTCGAACTTAACCCTTTATGTCACCCACCGGGGTAAACTGTTCTAGTTCCACGTGCCATGCCTCTTCTAGATATCTCCGTCATCTCCCTTTAACTCTGCAGTAGTCAAGTATTAAACTCAAGTCTTTGGGTCAAGTCATTGGATCCCACCCACGCTTTATCAACTGGGCCATGTGTCCTTGAATTTTGGGAACTTATAAATTTAATGTCTCAGTAATCATTTTTTTTCACCAGAGCTTATATTGCAATTTTTGTTGTTATTATTGCTTTTCTCTAGCACTCTGTATTACTGGTTCCCATAGTATATTCATTTCTATGCTTGGTCGGCTCAGGAGATTTTTGTGCGTATGTGCTGACTCCTTAAGTTTTCGTATTTTTCAGTAGTGTTCTTTGTCTATTATTTCAACTTCAAATAATTACAATACCCCATTCTCAGAAATATAGACAAACTTTTTTCATGTTATCTTATTTTGATGTTTTGAGCTCTTTAGTTTAAAAAGAATATATACTAAGTTTAGAGATATCATATTGAATTTAATTCAAAATTAAAAAAAAAAATACAACTATTAATTAAGTAGACCACGTGACCATAGAAGAAACGTATAAGTAGGAAGTCGCGTGACGACTAATGATCTATTTCTAGTCTATCCTCTATTGCTATAACGATCACCATTTCTATTCTATCCTCTATTACTATACGGACCTCTATTCTCTTCTCTACACTATTCTCTATTAGGATCAATACGGTGGTTACTATTCGAGCGAGTATTACCGAGCAAGTACTATTAGTGCGAGTGCTATTCGAAGGCGTCTGCCATTAGTAATGTTCAACGACGTTACTATAGTTTTAACTGCGATTACAAAGTCTACTACAACGAGCATTACGAAAGTGGCAACGAGTGTTCGCTGACACCACAAAAGAAATAAAACTGATGCCTGGCTATTTCAACAGTAAAACGATGACCTCGTAGCCAGTTTAGTAGAATGCTTAAATTCACGGGATCAAAGTCCAAGGATAGTTTGTGGGTGAATAAGTTGTTTTTTATGCACGTCGACGGGCATCATAATGTTGTGGGTGTCGTCACTCGCATCATAGCAGCATAAATTAGCCTCGTGTTCATGGAGATAAAAGCATACTCGGCAGAGCATAAAACGTACACAAATGACAGGAAAAGATTGGTAGATTGTATGTTAATTTCATGCAATCAATTTATATTTTTGTGTATATTGGTGTATGTATTTTTAGGTTACAATTGTTTTATGGTATATATAATAAAAGGGAGAAATTACTTCGTAGTATTACAAGCCATATCACAGAGAAGTTGGATACGTGCTGCCCGTACAAAGGTTCGTGGTGACGAGATTGGATTTAATGTATTTTGGCGGTATGTCTGTATTTCCGGCAGGAACTGTTTGTGTTGCAGGCTGGGAGTATTTTTTTATTATTTTTTTATACTTATTTATGTTGTTTTATTTTATTTATAATTTTCATTAATTATTATTTAGGTTTTAATAATAATAAATAATAATAAATAATAATAAATAATAATAATAATAATAATAAATATCCCTACAAGTTCACTCGAACTGCCTTGAAAATATCAAAAAATGACAAAGGGAAGCCACGTCATTTGCTTTATTCTTATCATCTAAGAGAGTTAAATTATCATTTGTATAGATTCTGTATATACCGTATTTGATGGCATATAAGGCGCACTTTTTTTTTTTTTTTTTTTACTAAAAATATCTTTTAAAATTACCCTGCGTCTTATATGCCATATGTAGGTTTAAAATTCACGGTAATCGGCTGAAATTAGCAACGGCAATTCCTATTAGCTTAGACATGAAAGATTAATGGAACACGTGGATGGCATTACCTGATTATGACTTTACACATACAGGAAGAATAAATAAGACCCAACATTGCACAAGTCTGCGAATGGGTGATGCAAACTTGGGATAATATTAAACCAGAAATTGTTGTGAACATCTTTGAAAAACTGTGGCATTAGCAATGCTCTCAATGGAACGGGAGATGACGCATTATGTAACGACGATGAAGTAGTATTGAAAATGAATATCAGAGTTTTGATAAGGAAAGACGACGAATTTTATGGATTTGAGGATGAATAAAATTTTAATGGTAACTTTACTGTTTTGCTCAATTGTAATAATTGCTTGATTTTTATTTTGTTTTCTTACCTTTGGATATAATAAAGATTTTATAGGATCGTGTTCTTTTTTTCCTATTATTTTTCGTTTAATTGTAATCCTGACTTGTTTAACCAAAATAATAACTCATAAATATAACCTAGGCTGTATCATTTACTAATAATTTTACTGGTTACTAATTTTTTCTCGAGTTTTTATGCTGAAATTGGGGCACTTCTTATATGCCGTCAAATACGATAATTAAAAAATAAAATAAGCATAAAACTGCCCATAAAATGACTTTTTAACACCCGCTTGTTTTTAACGCTTTTCGAAGGTTAAAAACTTACATTTCTTCGTAAATGAACAGAGATCTCTCTTTATAAAAAGCAAGCAGACACCATAAAAACGACGGAGGAAAAACTCAAGAAAAATGTGAAAATATAATTTCATCTTTATCGAATCTTTTTTAAAGATTTTTTCTTAAAATGAAGAAAAAAATGGTTAGACAGATTTTTGTTTTTATTAATTAGGTCTTTTTGCTGTCATCAATTTTTAACTAAGTTTTTCACAAATACTGTACCTTCTCAGTGATCGACTCAAGTCAATTCATATATATATATATATATATATATATATATATATGTGTGTGTGTGTGTGTGTGTGTGTGTGTGTGTGTGTATTTCAATTTAAGTAATAATGGCACAAGTAGAAAAAAAAGGAAAAAAAATCTCTATCCGATCGTAGTTGATCTTATAATCTGTTTTGTAGACTTGTATCATTAGAAACAAATGGGGTTGTGGTAGAGTCACTGAGATCAATAGTGTACTTAAGATTCCCGGACAATTGAACCAGAAGTAAATAAACGGACAACAACAGTCCTTTGATTAAAAATTTAACTTTAAACAGCTTAAAATTAAACAACTACTGGTCTACCTTTCTTTTCTTTTATTTGAATATTGCTGCCACATCTGATCCCATAATCCTGCTATTAGGTTGGTGCAAAAATAATATCGTTTTTTACGTAATTTTTAACGTCAAAAAACGACATTATTTTTGCACCAACCTATTTCGAGATTCCTGATAAAATCTAAAGAAAACGTAATATTATGGGTTTCTCGAAGTATAAGTTTGGTTAATTTATTCCATTCAGTTTTCAGTGACTAAGAGCTCTTTTTCATTTTTTTTTTTTTTTTACTCTTCTGTCAAGTTCATACCATGCTAATTCTGTGAGTGGCTTCAAATTTTTGAACTGTAGCGTGTATATGAATTTTAGTAATAATGGCACCGGTAAATATGGCAAAAGTAGAAAAATAGGTAAGAAAAATCTATCTGATCGTAATTGATCTTATAATCTATTTTGTAGACTCGTATCCTTGGAAGCAAATGTTTTTTTTTTCCTTTATTACTTTTAATACGACTTCCATGATGGGGTTGTAGTAGAGTCACCGAGATCAATAGGGTACATGACAGTTCCCGAACATCTGAACCAGAAGGAAATAAACGGACAACAACTGTCCTCTGATTAAAAATTTAACTTTAAACACCTCAAAATTAAAGGACTACTGGTGTTTAATTTTAAGGTGTTTAAAGTGTTTATCAATTATTTTTTTTTAAGCATTACGCCCCGAGCAAGGCGGGAAGCCACTAGGATGCAGGGGGTTGCAGAAGATTTGGAGCAAGAGCAGATAGGAGTGATAGAAGAAAGGATGAGGAGAGGGATAGTGGATAGATCAAGGTAACTGGAGATATCGATTGACATTACATTTCAATATTTGGAGATTATAGCTCTCAGGGAAACAGTAATTGGGAAGGGTGTTCCACAAGCGAGATGTGCGAGGTATGAAGCTATTGGAGTAGAAGAGACGGCTACATTTAAAAGTTTTTACAGTGTAAGTGTGAGAGCGGGATGCCAGCCTCGTTGGGCGCTTGAATTAATGAAGTCTGGGAACCAGTGAAAGCAGCTCTTCGGAGCAATTACCATGAAAGTATTTGTAAAAAAGACAGAGAGGCGACGGCGCGTCTGTGAGAGAGTGACTGTAGACGAGATGCCAGATCAGGGCCAATTATATTACATATCCGCCTCTGTGTGCCATTATTAACATTCAACTTGTTGGGTTTTTTTTGCAATGCCGTGGAGAGAATTTCCGAAGTCCGGTACACATTATTTTGAGAAGTCGGAAAAAGAACATGCTGGCACAAACACTATTTAGTGTGTCTTACAAGACTGTAAAGCGTGTCTGTCTGCTACGATTGTGATATGTTAAATATCATTTTTCTATTAAGGTCTGTATTTGTAGCTTTTGCGACAAATATTTATGCATGTGATTCTAATAATACGACACTTGACATTCCCATGTAGTAAACAAAACAAGATCTAGATTTAAAATTCAAATGCTAAGCACTGACTCATTGATTTTGTTAGAATTTAAAAAGACTCGAATTTATAAACTTTGCTTAACACACACGCAAAAGCGAATCCAAAACAAAACTCGTGAAATTTCACACCTTGATGCGAAATGTTTTTCATCCAATAGAAAACTAAGAAACATTTAAAAAACAAAATTCAAATAATCTTCAATTCTCAGAAACAAATTCTTTTACGGACCTTTTCGCGAACCGACGCGAAGTTTGTTCGTCGGTCAATGAAAAGGTCCGAATCATATCCGAGAGTGACTTCCCAAACGACCATTTCAAGCCCCACAAACAAAAAAGACGAACAAGTTCGCCTGTCACCAGATAAAAAGAGACGAGCGTATTAACACGTCCCTTAAACGTCAAGCGATCGTTATTATCTCTACCTTTCTCCCTCACTTCTTTTATACTTGATAAACGAACGGAACATTTTAAGACTGAGCGATTACTTCAAAGACATTCCTACCCTTCGATAACGCTCATACATACATACGTTCGCATAAACTTATTCTTGCAAGGACTACTACGAACATTTTGACGACTTTGTATCAATCAAAATACATTCATTTTATTTGTAAAGACTATAACAGATTTATATTTGTTGTTTCACTTTATAATTTGATTTTCTTGTTTTATACCCCTCTTATGGTGGGCTATCAAACTAACAAGGCCAAATCAAACTAATCTGTTTCAACACTCATACACTTCACTATAACTGATAATCCACTATACCCAAATCTTCGAACTGTATTGGAATACATCCCCTCGAGAATATTCTGAAGCCAATTGAACTGTTGAACAAGATCAATGCATTGGGTTTGTCGGGAATTTTCCCAAATATTTTCGTTTCTGTCCGAATTTTCTCTCGCCATTCCTGACATAGTTGCATTTGCAGGACGCTCTTTTAATCACTTCAAAGGAATAAAGAACTACCAACGCACAATGCTTCAAAGACCGGCTTACCAAACTGGCAATCGTAAAAAAAAAAAAAAAAAAAAAAAAGTTGCCGGAAACAATGGCAGTAATAAAAACTTAGGAATCTAAAATTTCAGGATTGCGGGTTTGGATCCGGTGTGAAATGTTTTTAATTTGCTCACCGATTCCCAAATGGTATGGCATGTTGGGCTATGGCTTCGAAGAGTAAAGCTGAAAAAGTGTGACACATTCACATTTATTATATAGATTAGAAACAAATATATTTAAAGACTCATAAAAATATTCTTTATAATATTCCTACATTAATTGTTATCTACTGTCTTCTTAATTCCTGTTCTTTTATTGTTTTTTTTTTTTTGTTTGTTTTTTATCTCCCTCTGTCTCATATAACCTTTTTTGTTTATCTCATATTCGTTCACACTCAATAAACTTAGCGTCTTAGTGGTTTTTTTGTCTTCCTTGTGGTGTGAAGATTAAAAAGATTAGACAGATAGTGATCAGATTTCGATAGATAAAATACAGTGTAACCCGGATATAAGAGAGTTGTAAGGGCCGGAGAAGAAGTATCTTATATCCGGGTTTGGTCTATTTTCTTTAGGTATGTATGGCTAATTTGGGACCAGAGAAAATCTTATATCGGGGTTTCTCTTATATCCGGGTTACACTGTATCACCGAAACTAATCGCAGTAATAAAAACTTGAGATTCTAAAATTTCAGGATTGCGAGTCCGGATCTGGCCATGAATGTTTCTTAATTTGCTCACAGTCAGCCTGATTCCAAAATGGTAGGATATGTTGGCCTACGGTTGAAAGTGTGCGACACACTAGCATTCCCATTTATTACATAGATATTAGGTTGGTGCAAAAATAATGACGTAATAATGTCGTTTTTTGACGTATTTTTTAACGTCGAAAAACGACATTATTACGTCATTATTTTTGCACCAACCTAAGCTAAGTCTTATTACTGATGATTACATACTTGTTACTTGGCACGAGAATTAGACTTTAAGGAACTCATTGCACAAATTGCTTCAACGAAAGTTCGAAAAATACACTTTTAAGCTTCTTTGGAATTGGTTTTAGTCTTCGTAATTTTTTTTTTTTTTCAATAAAATATCCATTCGTAATTTTCTTCCCTACTTTTTGTAAAGAAACCTCCCCTTCTCAAACCCCTCAAGGTATTTTCTTGAGGCCTCTCGGGTTTCGAGGTTCGGCATTTTTGTTCCACCTACCTCTCGCCGCCACTAGTCTTTTGTTTCCTGTAGCGACATTAGAAGTCAGTTCCTGCTACACAATGGCTCATTTTACAACATTAAGTTTTTTTTTCAACGTATATATTTTGTAAAATTAAGAGAACTAAAAGTCCCAGCAGGATTTATTATTTGAAGACAAAATCTTAACATACTATACGCAAATGATACCATCTTGATGACAGACACAGAAAGAGGACTACTGGAAATACTGGAAAAGGTAATAGAGTAGGTATCTTCACGAGATCGTAGAAAAAAAAGAAAAAAAAGAGCGTGATGAAAAAGACGCCAAACTTGACGAAAACAAATTTTTACCGTCTAAATGTTTATGTTATTATTAAGAGGAAAGATCAAAGTATTTTTAGGGTATTTTTTTATTTTACATTTTTTTTAATCGTTCCTAGCAAGTCCGAAATTTTCGTTAAAAATCTTTTTCTTTGAGTCAGCAAAATTGACAAATAATCGATCATGGCAACAACTTTTTTTCAATCTTAAAAAAAAAAAAAAAAAAAAAAAAAAAAAAAAATCTCAGCTTGAAATTCTTTTAAAAATCAATTATTTTTTCAAAACATAATTTAAGAAAATCAGAAATTATGATTATTTAAAATATTTTGAAGCAAGCTTAACTTAGCTTCTGCGCCGAAAAGATGTAATTTGAAAATAAAACAAAGCAGGCCATGAACTTTGTGATGAATGACATATTGACGAATTACGTGAGGATAATTCCTTCTACGGAAGGAGAAAAGTGAAGTTATATACATTTAAGTGAACAAATTATTTACCTCGTTATTTTTAAGGAAAACTTTCTGCGCTCTAATTTTTTTTGTACTTGTCTTTCACCTTTACGTTTACGATGCTTTATGGAAAACATATAAAGAAATTAAAATAAGACTTAAGAGTGAGATTAAATTTCATATTTCATAAGAAATTATCTAATTACTTCATAGGTACCTTTCTTATGAAGTTTTCTCAGATGTGTACATAAAATACTATAATTTTATGTACATTTATTACATTTTACTGTGTTATTTGTATTTCCATTCATTTTATTATTAATTTTGATATTTCATTTATGGAAAAATGTCATAACGGAGATTAATATAATAAATTTCATAAAATGATAGTGATACTTGTAGGTACCCTTCTCAGTTGAAATTTAAAAATCAAATTAACTTCTCCACACGCGTTTCCCATAAGTAAATGCCTTAACAGCGGAGAACAATGAACAAATGACGCAACTTAATTGTATTCTGGTTGGTCTTCCGTACTTTATAATTACAGCCCGATTATAAACACAAAATTACATTTAATTACTGCGGGTCTTCTGATTAGTCAAAACGATACAATTTACAACGCGATAAAAATATGATCTGTGTCATAAGGACACTTACGAAAGCGGATGCGGCTTTTAACTAATTTTATATTTTAACAACTTAAATATAAAAATCTATTATAATTAAAGAAATAACAGATAATTGTATTAAAAATTCATTTTTCATCGATTTTTTTTTTTTTTTTTTTTGCTTTCAGAAAACATTGTACATATTCATAAAAGTAAATAAAGGCATAAAAGCTGATTTTCGGGAGGGGGGGAACAAAAAACAAAAAAACAAGATTTGCATTCCTCAAAGCCTTGTGCTTTTAACTATTGTAATCACTAAAGTGGACTCGATCGAATTTCTTTAGTTTTCATAAAATTAGTTATGGGAGGATAATAAACCTAAAAAATATTTCTGCCATAACTTTAATAAAAAAAAAAAAAAAAAACCATATGTATAATAATTTCGATCATCTGTGAATACTTTCTAAATGTTTCATTAACATCCGACAATTATTTTTATTTTTGTAAGATTTTCCAAATTAATGTGTCATACAAAAAAAAAAAAAAAAAAAAAAAAAAAACCTACTCAAAATTATTTATTTTATGTTCCAGTGATACAAAGATAAACAAGGTTTTTTTTTTTTTTTTTTTTTTTTTAAAAAAATCAAAATTTAGAAAATTCTAAAAAGGAAAATTTTTTTTTTTTAAAATAATTAAAATAAACTTTTATCTTTCCTCTTAATAATAACAGAAGCATTTAGACGATAAAATTTTGTTTTCGTCAAGTCTGGCATCTTTTTCATCATGCTATGCTTTTTTTTTTTAGCGATCTCGTGGAGGTACCTATAATAGAGGGAAGCAGGAAGAAAGGAGTAACTATCAATTGTAAGAAGACAGAATGTATGTCCGTTAGCAAGATACAAAGCCCAAAACACGAGCTACGAGTTTAAAGTGTCAAAACAAGCGACGGAAAATTTAACACAGAAATCAAAAGTCACATTTTTTTTTACGGCATATCGACCTTTTACGGGTATTTAAAGCCATAAAAACATAAGTTGTAATAATTTGAGGAGATAATGATTTACTGATACAAGCTTACTAATTAACCCATAACTGGGGGGAGAGGCGAGTTCATACCTTTCCCAAGGGTATTTGCGCGTAAGTGAATATAACGAATTAGACTGGAATTGGAACTCTGCTCTCCAATATCGAACCGCTATCCATTACATAACCCGTACATCCAAGCTTACAGAATCTGGTATTCCCAAGCTGTCACCCAACTAGGTACTGACCAAGCTCGACATCGCTTAACTTTGGTGATTGTACAGGAAAATATGTTTCAACGTGATATGACCACATGACATAACACCCGCATACCCAAGCTTACCGCACCAGGTATTCTCAATCGGTCACCCATTTAGGTACTGACAAGGCTCGGCGTTGCTTAACTTCAGTGATCGTATGAGAACCCGTGTTTCAACTTGATATGGTCGTTAGCCATGCCACCGGCACATTCAAGCTTACAACGTCTAGTATTCCCAAGTAGAAAAATAAATCCTCAAAAAGAAAACAACTTCCGTGTATAATCAATCCTCATATACGACAGTGAATGCTGGACAATTTCCTCGCAGATGAAGAGGAGACTTTGAGGCAACAGAGATACGATTCTACAGAAGGGAGACATAATGCGGAAAGACTACTTGGAGAATTTAACAGACAAGGGATATATGGAAGCAAGAGAAGCAAAAGGAACATTAACTTAATGAGCTTATGTAAATAGGTGGCAGAACAGGGATTCGGTGTGATAGTAAGGGAGCAAATATTGTTTACAGCTATAAGGTTAGAGGGGCTCTACCCCCTTCACACGGATTCTTCTGGACGAATTGGCAGAGGAGGGAAAAAATTTTTTGCCCCCCGTTGAGATGGATGCTGCAGATGTATTAGGTTGGTGCAAAAAATAATGTCATTTCCCCACATATGTTACTATGTGATAAAACGACATTATTTTTGCACCAACCTAATAGTAACTGTGCCGTTCCGGAGGCCTTCCCTAAACTTGCGTCCCCCGACCCGTTGCATAACATCTGTTACGCAGCGTTGGTATGACAAGCTATGACCAGCGGAAACGCACGTTAAAAACTGACCTTGTGCCACAACCTGACTCAGTAAGGATGTGAAGGTCAAGGTAAATCTCGAGCTATAAGGTTAGGCAGGTCTGTAAAGCCATTGCCAGGTCTGCTGCTAGAAAGGTTGGTACATGTGCTAGACAATATCTATCGCCATTTATCCACAGTGAATATTGCTGCCATATCTAATCAGGTAAATTCTGCTATTCTTGATAAAATACAAAGAATGTGAAATTACAATTGAAATAACGAAATGTAACCGTAAGTTCTATGCCAACATTTTCTTCTCTCGCACTTCTCGCTTTCCAATCAACTTTGATCATTAAAAATTTAAATCAATCATCTTTTGTCTTAATTAGTTTTTCTTTATTGTTCTCTCTCCTTAATAATGTTTTCCTTTTCTCATTCTCTCAGTCTAGTAAACCCTTACATCTTAGTGCCATATATATATATATATATATATATATATATATATACACACAATAGTTTGATGGTACACTATATTTATTGGTTAAAGTACTCAATATCAGGGATAAGGCGTAAGCATGAAACAGACTGTCACCTCATGGTATTGACTTTAATGTCCACTTTGTGTGTGTGTGTATATATATATATATATATATATATACACACACACACAACGCGAATTTCTTAACGCTCAATGAGTATTTTGTGCCTGTAGATTGCGTGTTTGCATAAAAATCAGTTGTGCCATTGACACGGGATATTATGTATATTCAATAGTGTGTGTATGTTGAGATAGAGATAGCGGACATTGAGGTCAACACCCAAAGGCGACAGTGCTTCATACTGCCGCTCTATCCCTGTGCACTTTAACCCATAAATATAGTATACCTTAAAACACACACACACAAATATATATATATATATATATATATATATATATATATATATATATATATATATATATATTGGGGATTGAATGATCTACAATTTCCTCACAGATGGAGACTTAGGGCAACTGATATGGTTTTACAGAAGGATGCTAAGAATACCATTGACGGAATATGTGAAAAACGAGGAAGTTTTAAGGAAAATGAAAACGAAAAGGACATTTGTGCTTAGGATCAGATCAGAAAGGTAATTTAAATTTCGGTATTGTTTTGCCATTACGTTCGTCTCATCACCGAATATTATTTTATGCTCATTAAGTCGATGGCAAAGAAAGGTCGGAATTCAGCATCAGTATTAAGCCAGTGTGGGTGAAAGGATGTATGTGGCATATAATGAGAAAAGAAGGTTTGGGGTATTTGACACTCACAGAGCTTATTGATGGTGTAGAGGCTAAAGGAAACAAACAAGACCGATGTATATATGTCAACAAATAAATGTATTAAACAAATTTACAAGTGACAAAGGCATCAAAATTTGTGTGTGTGTGAACGTAAAGAGTTTGTATTTTGGTGAATATTCGTACATGTATGTGTTTTCATGGCGTTTTCCCACAAGTGGGCGAAAACGCGGATCTCTGCGAGAGATAACATTTTTAAATGTGTCCGCTGAAATATTTATTTCTGTAAAACACAGAAAATGTGACACAATGCCTAAAAATGGTGGTAGGGGGGGGGGTGAAAAAAATGGTCATCATCTGTCTTAATCTTAAACTTAGCTAGCCACAACCACTGACCCAATCAAACAATAAAATATTCCTACCACCAAAACAACACATTCATACTTACCTTTCTTACTACATCCACCAAAATACCTCATTATCTCCATGAAAATCCTAAATAGTCCCCATACGTACAATTCATTGTTTGGGGTGGGATAAAAACATGTTGAAAAATCCCCAGTGATTATATCTAATATGGTTATAAATTATATACATGCAACTAAAAAGAATCATGTTCGTAATACCCCCCTCACACACACAAACCTTAAATATGGCAGAAATATCAGCTAACTGGAAAAAATCTATGCGGCGCTATAAAATAGCGAAAACATTCATCCATACCAAGCACACACACAGACACGCACTCATTCTGACACAGCAACAAAGTGTACGCGCTCGGGTCCCCACATTAATGCGACCTTGTGTCACATCTCATTCTCGTGGGGGAATGAGTAAACACCGCAACAAAGTGAAAAAGGTTATTTATTTCTGTCCTATAACAAAAAATGTGACACAAGCCGAAGTGGGGAATAGGGAAGTGATCGGTCTTCTGTCTTAACTTCTAAACTTAGCTAGACAGAACGTGACCCAGTCATACTAACAATATTTCTTGCACCAAAACAACACATTTTTACTTACCTTTCTCACCACACCCACCATAATACTTCAATGACTCCATGAAAATACTAACTGGACCCCATATGTACAATTTGTGGTCTGTGGGAGGGGATTTAAAACAACAATTAAAAAATTTTTTAAAAGTAACCCTAATGAGTATTTACAGTATGAAACAAATAACTATTTACAAGAAACTAAACAAATCGTGTTAGTAATAAACCTCACCCCACAATCACTAAATGTGTCAGAAACATCAGTTTACTAGACGAAATTAAAGTGGAACTATAAAAATTAAAAACAGTTCATTCATCCAAAGCACTCACACAGACATGCACTAATTCAGACACAACAAGGAGGAGGCTACGCCGAAGGGCGGATTCTCTTTCGGGAAGTAAACCGGCCCTGAACCCGTTTATACGGTTCAATGGGCATATTTTTGGCTCGGAGATCCCACGTTAAACCGGCCTTGTGCCAGATGATGCCCACGTGAGGGGGGTGACTAAATATAGAACAACAAAGTAAAAAAGAGAATGAGGCAAGAAGTTGTCCAGTATTTCTAGTGTAGGGAGAGCGAGCCCTAGTGACAATTAGGAAATTAAGGGGGAGGTAACTCCGACAATGGCAAGAATATCAAGTAACTACTGAGCATGTCTAAGTGGATGGCAGAATAGGGATTGGAAGTGACAGGAAGTTTAAAAAAAAAAAAAAAAAAAAAAAAAATAGCTACAAAGGAGGAGGTAGTTGTCCAGAAGAGAAACAGAAGGCAGATTTTTTCAAATCAATTTTTTTTTTTTTTTTTTGCACTTACAAATTTAATAAGAGATGTGTACTAAAATCGTCTTGTTCCTACTAAAAACCGATTAAAAGAAAAACAAATGGTTTCTTCAGAGTGTTGCAAAAGAAGTGATTTCGTAAAATTTTCAGTACCTCCACCCCTGTATTTCTTGTGGTCGGTCATGAAGAGGAATAAACATTTCTGTCCTATCTTCAAAACTGACTTAAATCGGAAACTTTATACGACGTTAAGTTTTTAATTTTACATATTCATTAATATTCTTTTCCGCTTTAGTCTGTTTTATGAACTAGATAACAAAATAAATGGCGGTAGATAAAAAATAAAATAAACTTTCTACAGAAATGCATCTAAGAAATAATTTCTCCACTCCCACGATTGATTTCATTCTTTTTAAGTAGTCAACTGGCCAATGACGGTGAAGCCAGGACAGAATTTCTTATGCGCATTAGGTAAATAAAGGAGACGCGTGTAATTGTAAAAATTTAACTATTTTTTATGTTATTATGCAGAAGAATACAGAGTATAATTTGGATGATGTATATGAATAATGAGGAACTTTATCGAGATATTTATATATAGATTGTCCTAGATTACAGGTTAATTAGAAAGGAACAAGAAAGTTGAGGAACAGAAATTATAAATGCAAAAAGAATTGGTATTATTATTTTACTATTTATTACACCGGTCTCATCTCCGACTATTATTTTCTGCACTTTCAGTCAATTGGCCGATAACGGCGAAGTAAGGACGGAATTAATCATGCATCTTAGGTCAATAAGGGAGACGAGTGTAACAGTAAAGATTTACCGAAATTACTATCGACTAAGATCTCAAGGATACGAACAGCGAAGGAAAACAAATTCTAAAATTTTAAGGAGAATTAAGTTCACGATATAAATTCATAGTTAAGTGATCGTCTGACGCAAGCAAAATAAATAAATAAATAAAATAATGTGTAGGTAGGAGAAATAAGATTTATTATATAAAGAGAATAATTTTTCTCTTTAACATAATTCTTATTTCTCGTAAAGTTTTAAATTTTCAGAGTTTTCAAATTTTGCATAAAGCATTATTTCAAAACAATGCATAAAAAGGGTTAAGTTCGAATGGGCTATAACATTTTTTACAAATATTAACTTAAAATGCAGTGGAAGAGGATAGCAGGTGAGGCAGAATGATTGAAAGATTTAGAAACAGTTTCAAAATATTCATATGCCAAAAATAAATGATTTAAAAACTTAAAACATCATTATGGATAATTTGTAATTGCATTTATATTTTCTAAGAACATATGCCATAACAGATTAATATAAAAATAAGATCATATAAATTTCATAAGATGATAATATTTAATCTGAAGAAGTCCTTTTGAAGTAGGAAACGCAAATCTTTTTCCCTTTGTCTTTGTAAGTTACATACAAAATACACTAACGAAGTATGAAGTCCTAGTTTTCTCGAGCAGCAATTATAACTTACATTTAATTAAATTTAAATATTCGTTACCTTAATTACGTTTCAGTTTCTTGATACGTTGTATAACTTTCTTGAGGGACCGGCATTTTAAATCTCAGTCGAGTTCTAATTGAAATGTCGGCGACATCCACAAGCTTTGCGAATCATATCTGCTTCCGTTTTCACGCGCATGCGCAGTTTGACTTTTGAGAACTGCTATATTTAATAGTCTCCCCCCACCCCACACACACACGAGGAATGTATGTGGCACAAGGCCGAGTTTAACGTGGGTTTCTCCGAGCCTGTAGGCTCGGCCAAAAATATTCCCTTAGAACACGCATAAGCGGGTTCGGGATCTGTCTGTCTCCCTGGACGAAACTTTGCCCTTCGGGTTCCTCTCTGCTCGAGGCAGAGAGTTCAATAGTTGAACAGGCTAACTGTAGGTTAACACTGCCACTTTTGAGAACTGCTATTGACGACGGTGAGCTTAGTTGATTTATTGTATATAGAATACAATTATGGCACAAGGCCAAAAAAGGGAGGGATTGAAGCTGGTTGACACTAACTATCTTATATCTAGCTAATCCGATTCACGGCCCATTCACTCATTACGACGGCTAGCTTAGTTTAGGCGTAAAAAAAACAAACATAGTACTTCTAATGAGGATTGAACTCACTAGTAATGAACTGCGAAACCAGCTTAATAACTATTATTATAAAGTGAAGGTGGCAGGTTAGTTGTGTTTTGGCACAAAGCCACATTTATGACGCACACGAAAGGGATCGAACTTCGCTACTCAGTTGTAATGATCCGGAAGACAAGCTTACTAATCATTAAACCCTAACCTCACAGTGAGTAGTAGCCCAAGAATTTTGGCGAGCCGACCCTGAACTTTGACCTAGCAGGATTGATGGGTCTTCTCCCAAGGAGGCTTCTTGCCTTGGGCATCTGTTTGGAGTCAAGCTCTTCCCAGACCTCAAGTGGCATTCATATATCCAATCTATGGCAAAAGATTCTGGAAAAATGGTTAGTTCGGTTCATTGTAAAAATCTGACACAGCCTGCTCTACTCTATCTTTACAAGAGCTAGAAAATATCTAGGCTGGAGTTGCCCAGTCTTTACTTGCCTGTCTTGATAGAAGTCAAAAGCGTCGACGCGGCCTTGTGGGTGATGAATTATTTTCACCCTACAACACTTTTCCTATAGATAAAACATCGCGAGCCGCTCGCTGCTCTATCACTATTTCTATGTCATGTGTACAGATGGGTTAGATTTCTTTGTCCTAGCAAGCCTGACCTTTTACAAGTGGAAGCGCTATGTCGCATACAAAAGAGTGAATCATCCCCATTCCCTTCGTATTCTTATAGTGAAAAGTAAGTTCCATTCGAACAGCTTCTTCCCAAAATCTACCGATTTACGGAACAGACTCCCGGAAGGATGTTTTCCCAATCCCTACAATCTTGACCACTTCATGTTTTGTATTCCTATAGTAAGAAGCAAGTTCCATTTGGACAGCGTCTTCCCAAGAACTGCTGCTTTGCGGAACAGACACCCGGATGGATGTTTTCCCAATCACTACAATCTTGACCTCTTCAAGTCTAGGGTTAACCGTTATCTTTTCCTTTCGTATTCCTATAGTAAGAAGCAAGTTCCATTTGGACAGCGTCTTCCCAAGAACTGCTGCTTTGCGGAACAGACTCCCGGCTGGATGTTTTCCCAATCACTACAATCTTGACCTCTTCAAATCTAGGGTTAAGTGTTATCTTGCCTTTTCTTACGCTCATACATCATCACACAGTAACTATCTACCTTGAGTAGTTCTTAGGCCTTATATTAGGTAAACATCAGTATATTTTTTTTCACAAAGAAACAATGGACATGGACTGAGGCTGAGTGCAAAAAAAGCTATCATTGTTTAACTTAGTGGGTGTACAAGGAAAGAGATGACATTTCCAGTGTGCATTTCTCTCTTTATAGGCATTAGTATATCCGTATATACGATCCCTGAAGTTAAGCACCGTAGAACTAGATCAGTACTGAGATGGGTGACCGCTGAATGCCAAGTGCTGTAAGCTTGGATGTGCAGGTGGTGTAATGGATAACAACTCGGAATTGCAACTCTCAGAGAAAGAAAGGTATGACAAACACGTATTGTTCTTAAAGAGATATCGGGGTAAACCATCTTTTTTTAATATACTAATGTTCATGTAATATAAAGCATAAGAGCCACTGAAGGTATATAGTTATTGGATAAAAATCCAATTTTGAAACACCGTCGAAAGGGAAAATGGGGTGAAGTTGGTAGTCCATGACTATCCTAAACCTAGCTAATCTGATTCGCTACTCATTCATCCAATTCATTACGATTTACTCAACCGCCACAAAAATCCATTCATCTCCATTATTCTGACATACACGACAATACCGCATATTCAAAAGGTGGGGGGTCCCACTAAAACACCCATATCATAAAAATTTGACAATATATACATATATATATTTTGTAACTTTTTTCTTTTAAAAATACAGAACCACTCGAGGTCGATGGTTACTGAAAGAAAATATGGCCGATCTAAAAGCTACAATTTAAGAATAACTGAATGTCGGAGCTCAGATTTTGAGTGTCGAATTTGTGACTTATGCAAATTTCCGAGCCTCAGCTACTCGATAAAATGAGCATGCGCGAGAAAACATCTGACGTCGAGTGGGAGTTGGAGTTGGAGTTGGAGTTGGAGTTGGAGTGGAGTGGAGTGGAGTGGAAGACAGGGTACAATTGGCACTCGAAAAAGACGTACCTTTTTTTGCTACAGTTAATGTGGTCTTTCAATGAAATCGACATTAAAAGATAAAATCTTTGCGCAAAATCAATATTCTTGTTTTCGTATAATGGAAAAATTGAGGTGAACACAAAAATTCAGCCATTGATTGTCATCAGAATGTGAAGTGTGGCTTTTACTTTATAAAAATAAAGAGAAAGTTTTCATAAATATTTCACCGATTCCAAATTACTGACAGAACATTGTTATTGTTTATAATATAAATGTTATGCTAATAATTTTTCTGTAGAAATGCATTGCAAATTATTTTCCTATAGAAATGATTTGTAGATCATTACGTAAGTGGATGTCAGTAGTCAGTAATTTAGACAAGCCTTACTGATAAACTAAAACTGTTATCTATCTATCTATCTCTCTATATAACGGTTATCGGAGCATAATGTCTATTAGGCGAGTTCAGTTCGTGTTCGATTGTATTTTCGTTCACTTCGCACTAATGCACTTGAGAAAGGCATGAATCCATCTTTCTCCAGCTATGGGTTAAATCGCAGGGGAAACTAGGCTCTCTGGCCTTGAGGTGGCAACCAGTCTAGGAAAAGGAAAACTCTGAATTCAGAACAAGCCTGAAGAGGGATGGGCTCCGTCAGGCTATCTTGACACAACTGCTACTATGGCCCTACGACCCTAAAGGGTTATGAGACTCGGGGAGAGGGGACCATGAGCAAGATAATTCGTTTAAGCAAATAGTTTAGTGTTGCAGACGAGATAATTTATCTTATAAGGGGAGGTTGCTATGGAAGAAAGTTTTATTCTCCCATTTGAATTTCCCCCATTATGGGCATTATCATATCCATGATAAAATAACACCGTACTTTACGGACGGAACGGAAGGGCTGAAAGGAAAAAAAATGACAAAATTGCTTTGTTTTCATAGACAGTTTTATGATGCTACGTTGTACACAAAGTTATATATATATATATATATATATATATATATATATATATATATATATATATATATATATATATATAGATACACACACATTTCACTGAATACGGCAGACAAGGTGCTTTTATTTAGTTTTTTTTATACAATTTCTCATGCGATCTAATAATTTTTTTCTTTTTCAGATGATAAATTATATAAAAACGGTTCGATAAAAAGAACATTCGGATAGTTTTTATGTAATTTATCACCCGAAAAGAAAAAAAAAATCGCATGAGAAATTGTATAAAAAACTAAATAAAAGCACCTTGTATGTCGTATTCAATGAAATGTGCATGAAAGAAGGATTGCTCCCTAAATACACACACACACACACACACACACACACACACACACACACATATATATATATATATATATATATGCGTCCCACGCAGATAAATTATAGCATATATGCAACAACAAACAGTGTGTAAAAAAGGGGAACCTTACTTGTAATATTTCGCAAAGGGAAATCGATATTTTCGGCGGTTTCCCTATGACCCTGGTTAGGCCATGTTTTTTTTTGGGGGGGGGGTTCTGTAACACCTACTGCTGTGGGCTAGGAACGTCCTTCTTCAGGGGCTACATCGCAACTGGTTTTCGTCACTCTATCCCCTGAGATCATTCACACATTGTCACCTGACCCTCGTGACTACCACAATGGTCAACATAGGAGGTGATGTTCAACACTCTTTTTTGGAGGCTGAATGAAAAACTGTCCAGTGTGTTATTATTTCGCTAGATGACATCCACGACGTTATAGAGGGGACTGAATTCCACAACACACTCATAATTCTTCTTCAAACTGAACCCTAAACTCATTTTATCCCAATCTCGGCCTCAGTCTGTGAAAATATTATTGGACAGTGCTGTATCATTTGTCTAAAATCATTACTGCCATTAATTCACAATCTCCGACAATGCTATTCAATAGTACTGCATCATTTGTCTAAAATAATTACTGCCATTAATTTTCAAAATAAATCCGAAAATTTCATTTTCCATTTTTTCCAAAACATTAGTTTCTAAAACTTTTATATACGTCGAAAAAAACTGTTTAGGTCTTATTCCAGAAAAATAAGAACATACGAAAAAGTGGATGGAAAAGAAATTATTAAAATAAATGATGTAAATAAAAATGAGGTGTATCGATAAAAAAAAAAAATGAAATGAAAACAGGCTCCACTTGTTTGGTGATAATAATAGTGTTTTTCTATTTACAGGCCTTTTTCTTTTACACACATAAAATGTAAGAATTCATTCAGTTATTTTAAAGAAGGAAAAAGGTTAGATGTAATCGGAAATGATCGTATAAAAACTCTGTTTATACTTTGACCAGTGGCTGCTTCAGATATACAATCCAGTGTAGAGCGTGTGTGGCACCGGGCATAGGGTAGTTGATTGAGAGGTTGTCCGACAATCTCGAGCCGAGGTAAAGTTAATTTCGAAACTGATACGCTTCGGCGAATGGAAGTAACATCATCAGTTTAGCAATGGCGGGACCGTTAGAGGAAGTCACGTGATTGGAAATATGCGGTCTATGGTAATAATTATTTTAGACCCGCCTGGATCGGCCTGGATAATAAAAACCTTTTCTTGCGTATTTCAGGGATTACACACACACAAAAGTGATAAGGAACGACACAAAGATCTATTTGAACTGCTAGGAAAACTTGATTTTTTGGGGAAATATATTAGAACAGGCCTGCACAAAATATGGCCCACGGACCGCATGCGATCCAACAGACGACTTGGTATTGCTAAAGAGGGGTTTTAAAAATAGTGAATTTTTTGTGTTCATCAGAATAAATTCGATGACTGGTCCGTTTTTGGGACGCTTGACTTTATACAACCGACATTTCACTGATTTTACGCTAACTCCCCGTAAAAAAAAAAAGAAATAAATTTATCGCCTTCTATATATGTCTTTTTCCATCTTACGCGGTGGGGTAATGGATAGCGGCTCAAATTGAGGAATCAGAGAGTTCGAATTCCAGTTAAATTCGTTACATTCACTTCCGTGAAAAAATATGAATCCATGTCTCCTCCCCCCCAGCTATGGCTAAATAGTCTTTGGTGGCAACTGGACTAGTATAAGGAAAACTCTGAATTCAAAACCTCCAACTGAGTTAACTAGCCTTACCAACCTAGATTTGGATCTGCTTCTACAAACTTTCATACCTGATACCTATTACACTTTCGCTAAAGATCCTATTCATTTGTTACATCCAGACTAGAGTTGAATCAGAATCAAATTTGCCACACTATAGTGACGTGGATAAATATTTTGAGACTTCTGCGTCAGTGATCGAACTGAGTGAGTAGAATAAACACCGAGTCAGCGTTCCCCTGAACTTCGTTTGATGATAGAATGTTTGAAAGCGAGGGGTTAAGTTTGTGACAAAAGAACAAAAACTAAATCTAACCTTTCTTACTATAAAGCCCTGAATCCAGGTGGTAGAACCTGTTAGACTCCCAGCTATGGACTAGTAAACCACCAAATAAAACACTATGGAAGTATAAAAAAACATTTTTATCGCCAAAATACCAGCAATACATTTTTAGATAAAAATGATCAACAATACTTTTCTTAAAAGAAAATATATTTTATCTATAGTTCAAACCGTAAAATTGTGTTCAAACTATTTAGATTTCGGCATTAAATAACCCATTGATTTTGATATGCCGCTAAACAATCTTACTATAAGAAAAGAAACGTACAATGTCTACTTAACCATTACGTAAAAAACGGACAATCTTTATCTTTAAGAAATACCACTTTTGGGATACATTAATACATTACCGCCATTTTTTACACATTCAATCAATATCTGTCTATATCTCTGACATGAGGTATTATGATTACTTGCATTATTTACATTATTCGGACTGTTATCCTCATCTTCATTGCCATATTCACAACGTTTCGGCCGTTGTACATTCCGGCATTCTAAAGGTGAATGGGTCTCTGTGATGAGGTATTATGATTACTTGCATTATTTACATTATTCGAACTGTTATCTTCATCTTCATTGCCATATTCACAACGTTTCGGCCGTTGTACATTCCGGCCTTCTTCGGGTGACTGGAATTTCGGATCGAACCCTTTATTTCGTCCACCGCGGTAGATTGTTCTAGTTCCACGTACCATGCCTCTTCGCGATGTCTTCCTGCAAGTTTTTTAGTTCACTACTACTGTAGTATTGGACTCGCAACTCATTGAGTCTAGTCACTGGATCTAACCAACGCCTTCATCTGAAGAAGGCCGGAACGTACAACGGCCGAAACGTTGTGAATATGGCAATGAAGATAACACTCCGAATAATGTATATTCAGTAAGTTACGTGCCACAGGCTTGGGCAATCATGTCTGTTTCCATTCATGATTGGCTAGGAGAAGATATTCCCGCAGTAGGTTGCCGTTCCTTTCTGCGGTAGACTGATTACCAGCCAAGTTTATCCAGTTTGTCTTGCTATTCAACCCATAGCTAGGTGGAGAAGATATGGATACATACGCTTTCCAAGGGGTTTTGTGCGTTAGTGAATGTAACAAACCCGACTGGAATTCGAACTCTGCTCTACAATTTCTCATTCCGAGCTGATATCCATTACACAAGAGTGCACATTAATTTATTGCAAAAGTATTTAATCTTTTCTACCACAGATAATTTTCTGTGAACAATGGTCCTTCATATTTTCTCTAATTGCGCATGCGTGTATTAGAATAATCCATAACATTTACCTCCAACAAACAGCTTACATGCGGAGAGAAAATTAATTTTAGCAAGTGTACGAAAACAGAAAGGAGAGTAAGACAAAGATGTATCTTCTTCTTCTTCTTCTTCTTCTTCTTCTTCTTCTCAACCTCCTCCTTTTTTTTCTCCTCCTCTTCTTTCTTCTCCTCCTCCTCCTCTTTCTTATTCTTCTCCTCCTCCTCCTCCTCTTTCTTCTACTTCTCCTCCTCTTTCTTCTTCTTCTACTTCTCCTCCTCTTTCTTCTTCTTCTACTTCTCCTCCTCTTTCTTCTTCTTCTTCTCAACCTCCTCCTCCTTTTTCTCCTCCTCTTCTTTCTTCTCTTTCTTCTTCTTTTTCTCTTTTTCTTCTTCTCCTCTTCTTTCTTCTTATCCTCCTCCTCTTTCTTATTCTTCTCCTCCTCCTCCTCTTTCTTCTTCTACTTCTCCTCCTCTTTCTTCTTCTTCTACTTCACGTCCTCTTTCTTCTTCTTCTACTTCTCCTCCTCTTTCTTCTTCTACTTCTCTTTCTTCTTCTTCTTCTTCTTCTTCTTCTTCTTCTTCTTCTTCTTTATGTATCGTGTCCCTTAAGGATGCGGCGGCTGATCATGACCTTTCACAATTCACTGTTCTTCGTAGCTCTGAATAAATTTTGTTATCTCTCCTAAACCTTATTCCGTCATCGATTGACGCAGGCTCATTCTTCTTATTTTCTGTGCCATGTTCCTTCAGGATGTTGGCAATCATGGCTCTCCACAATTTCCCCTCCTTTGTAGATTATAATAAATTTTGATTTTCTTATCTCTCCTAAACATTGTTACGCCTTCCATTTACTCAATCTTATTAAGTATGTCATGCGTTATTTTCCTCTGTCCCGCTTGCCTTCAATCTGTCCTGAGGGTAAAAGATTTCCTTAAATTCCTTCCTCATTATGTGCCTTGTAAATTTAAACTGTCTCTTCCTGGTTTTAAGTATATGTTCTATTTTTGTTTCAATTTTCTCTAAAATTTCGTCACAGCTCACATATTCGACCTATGGTATCCACAGAATTCGGCCTATGATATCCTTAGAATTCGGCCTATGGTATCCTCAGAATTCGACCTATGGTATCCTCAGAATTCAGCCTATGATATCCTTAGAATTCAGCCTATGGTATCCTCAGAATTCCGCCTATGGTATCTGTCGTGGATTCCGAGATGAATTCGGTCTCCAAGGAATGACAAACGCAATAATTAAATATAAGAAATAAAATGTATTTACACAATCATACAAAGAGTAATACTGTTAGTAAGTCCAGGAACGTGGTTAGTAGCAAAGACAGATAGATATATACAGTCTCGAAGTAGGACTTCCTTAGAGACTACGTGCTTGTAACTGACTTCTACAAGAGGTTACCTCACACTATCTCCGTTCGTATATTCTCTCACTATCCGACTACGACTACCCTCACTGACTGTAACTCTGGGTATTTAACGGCAGCAGTCCAGGTACACTTGGTAGAATCCACTTATATGAAAAAGGGGTGGACACCATAACAGTATCCTTAGAATTCGGCCTATGGTATCCTCAGAATTCGACCTATGGTATCCTCAGAATTCGGCCTACGATATCCTTAGAATTCGACCTATGGTATCCTCAGAATTCGGCCTATGGTATTCTCAGAATTCGGCCTATGATATACTCAGAATTCGACCTATGGTATCCTTAGAATTCGTCCTATGGTATCCTCAGAATTCGGTGTATGGTATCCTTAGAATTCGACGTATGGTATCGTCAGAATTCTTTTGTTTATAGTTTTTGCAAATGCAACCTGGATTCTTATATATAAAAACTTAAATCTGGAAACTAGATTCTTATATATAAAAACTTAAAGAAAAGATATGTAAATAACAATATTGCATTTTTATTAAATAGGTATTTTTCTTACTTTAATCTTTAAATTGTTTTTAAAATAATGAATAGTATTTTGTATGTTAAATAATGAAAATTTTAATTTTTCCTAAACATTGTTTGTACTATGCTACGCACCCTGGTAAAAACAAACTGAACTTTGAACCCTCTTATCTGTTTGCACTTAACCCTAAAATTTAGTTTCGATCGGTCAATGTATGGCTATTTTAGTGGGTGCGACAAACGGACTAACGGAAGTTACAGAATTTTATATAGAGAAATAGATGGCAAAAGCTAGAAATATGAAAAGACACGAAAATTTCGTTATAAACAAAGAAAGGCGTGCTGAAATGCTATGTAAAATCAATCCTCACTGAATGCTAGACAGGAGAGAGAGCGAGAAAGATATCGTTCTACTGAAGTTTGCTGAGAATAACATAGATGGAGCATTTGAGTAACGAGGAAGTTTTATGGCAAATGGAAACATAAAGAGCATTTATACTTAAAATCAGAAAGATATTCTGGATACATAATGAGGAAAGAAGGTGTAGAGAATCTGACACTCAAAAGAAATAATGAAGGTGAGAGGGACAGAGGGAAACATCGGATAACTTACCTAACGAGTGTAAATAAATAGCGGAATGGGTACAAATGATAAGTGATACGATATAATGGATATCGGCTTGGGATGTGAACTCGGAGAAGCGGGTTCGAATTCCAGTTGATTTCGTTATATTCACTTACACGCAAATACCCTAGGGAAAGGTATGAATCCATCTCTTCTCCCCCAGCTATAGGTTGAATAGCGGGACAGACTGGGTTCTTTAGCTTTGGCTGGCAGAAAGAAATGGCAACCTACTGCGGGAAAAATCCCGTCAGTCATGTATCGAAAGATGCATGATCGTGTATCACGTATGGTACTTAACTGACTGACTGAAGGGAACGAACGTTGCTCAAAACTACAAAGGAGAGAGAGAGAAAGTTGTGGAGAGCCATTATCGTCACACGTTATGGAGGGACACGGTATATAAAAGAAAAGGAGTATAACCAAGTTTTTTATTTTTTTTTTTATAGCTCTAAAAATAGTTGCATTTCGCCCCGTTATTTTAATAAGTAACGTTTGTTACTGGAAATTAAACATTGTTTTGCTTCTCACGAACATAAAGACATTTACAATGAATAATTAAATAATTTCAAGTTAGGGCTTGTTTAATCTTGCCACGGATCTTGCGAATATTAGCTATCATTATTCTTTTGTGTGTGTGTGTGTGTGTGAGAGAGAGAGAGTGAGAGAGAGAGTAGGTGGGAGTGTAAAATACCTGAGTTGGTGACCAGGATCGCGGTAAGCAACACTGGAAGTGTTGGACATATTAGCCATCGTTTGGGCACCTCGGCGTAGTGTAATGGTTAACAAGCTTGTCTCTCTAGATCAATTACGACTGAATAGTGAGACCGATCCTCACTATGTGCCCCATACATTCGGCCTTGTGCCACATCTAAGATACGCTTAGAAAATCATTATGGGTACCTCGGCGTAGTGTAATGGTTAACAAGCTTGTCTCTCTAGATCAATTACGACTGAATAGTGAGACCGATCCTCACTATGTGCCCCATACATTCGGCCTTGTGCCACATCTAAGATACGCTTAGAAAATCATTATGGGTACCTCGGCGTAGTGTAATGGTTAACAAGCTTGTCTCTCTAGATCAATTACGACTGAATAGTGAGACCGATCCTCACTATGTGCCCCATACATTCGGCCTTGTGCCACATCTAAGATACGCTTAGAAAATAGCCATATTAGCCTTCGTTAATGTACCAAACTAAGAGAAGGAAAACTCTTGTGTAACACCTGCAGCTTCACAGCATCCAATGATGTTGATATGTTCTTATTTTGGGATACATGCTGTTTTTCTTCAGAGAGAGAGAGGGGGGGGCTGAACAATTGCAACGCCCATTTCCAATCTTAAAAAAATCATGCATAGGCATTAATTGATACCTTAAATTGATATCTTGTGATGGAGATTTTCTAAGCGTGTCTTAGACGTGACACAAGGCCAACAGTATGGGGAAACCAGCGAGGATCGAACTCATTCCAATTGTTCCATCGAGACAAGATAGATAACCATTAGACCATGTCGAGATCACTTATAATATTTTATGCTACCAGGATCCACTTGGATTTGCTACCATTACTACATATATATATATATATATATATATATATATATATATATATATATATATATATATATATATATATATATATATATATTCCCTGACGATCCGTTTAGGTGAAACCTAGGTAGGTTTGTCTGGCTCACTAGGTGTATCTTGGTCTGCTCTACGGTTGTATTGAGCTCTTTTGTTAGTTGTTTACTCGTATCGGGGTTTTTCTTTGGGCTTCAGACCTGCATCTGTGCGATTTTTTCGGCAGAAGTTCATGTTTGTAGCTCTTTCTTTTTTTTCCCTCGAGATTGATTTGATTATTGGCAAATCAAAAATTCGAGGGTTTTTCGAAACGAGTCTAGTTATATATATATATATATATATATATATATATATATATATATATATATATATATATTGTTGCCGTTACTCTCTCTCTCTCTCTATATATATATATATATATATATATGTATAATGAAATGGACAAAGTCCAAAAATTACTTTAAGACATGTTTTTTTTTATGTTTATACGTTCTTTTTATAGATGGTATTTATCAATCCACCCACAGGGATCGAATGTGGCACAAGGCCTTTTTAATGTGGGTATCTCCGAGCCCGTAGGCCCAGCCAAAAATAAATAACCATCCAAACCCGCCGAGGCGGGCCAGTTCCGTCAACCTCCCCCAACGAAACCCTAACCTTCGTCCGGGTTCCTCTCTGCAAGCAGATAGTTCGACAGACACCCGACCCGGCAACTCACAAAGCGCAGATACTACACTTTGATCCTAGCCACCGGGCCGAGCGGGTATTCTAATACAAATATTTAAGTAAATTCTCTGTTTATAATAAACAGTATTAAACAATATTTACCGGTCTGAATGTCCGAGAAATTTTCACAGAAAATATTCCTACTCCGACACGATTCGAACCTGCATCCTATCCGGAACCGTCATATATCCTGACGTGCTTCACCGATTTAGCCACAGACATTCTTTGTTGGACATTCATTTATTATAAACAGAGCATTTACTTAAATATTTGTATCTATAAAAAGAACGTATAAACATAAAAAAATGTTTTAAAATAATTGTCGGACTTTGTTCATTTCATAATATGTGACGTCATTTGCTTTCATCTGGATACGCATCGAGCAGATATGCATGTATGTGAGAAAACCATGGAAAATTGTAGTTTAAAAACGCTCCTCTGTGGCTAAATCAGTAAAGCACGTCAGGCTATATGACGGTTCGTGTAGGTTACAGGTTCGATTCCAGTCATAGGACGCATATTTTCTATGAAAATATCTCGGAGATTCAGGCCGGTAAATGTCGTTAACTTAAATATTTGTATCTATGATAAAAGAATCTATAAACGTAAAAATGTCTTAACATATATATATATAGAGATATATAGTAAGAAATCCTTTGGTATATAATCCAAGTGGATCCTAGCATAAAATATTAAAACTGATCCGCAAAAAGCGCTTACTATATTATTATTACTGAGCAAATGATTAATAAGTAATAAAATCCAAAATCACCTCATATATTGGTCGTCTGTCTTATCAACCCCGGTGTGGACTGAGTTCGTGCTAGAAATAGAAAGGCCTTTCGTCTGACTGAAACATTGAAATGGATAAATTCTGTATTAGTTTTTCGTCTGTTTTTTTTTCTTTTTTTTTAGCTTTTGCAGTTAAATTTCAATATCTGACGAAATGTCTGCCGAAATAGGCTATTCCTCATATGAAGTGATTTTGGATTTTGTTGTTTATCAATTACATATATATATATATGTGAAAGTATTTTTGATGCACCATATATATATATATATATATATATATATGGTGCATCGAAAATACGTTCACATACGTTTTGGCGGGTTTCTGACACCAAAACAAGGTAAAATGTCCATACAAACATATGTCTAAGAGACCATCATTGTACCTCAACATAGTAACTCATAAAAAATGTTCAAAATGTCCTCCGCTTGTATCTACATGCACCCGTCGGATCATTGACTGGTGGACCCTTTCAAATAATCCCACACGGTGACGAATGGTTTCACAGACCACCATGACACGTTGATAAATCATCTCTGCATCATTAATGTCTGCTGCATAAACCAACTGTTTTTGGTGTCCCCACAAATATAAATTCAAAGGATTAGGTCGGGGGTACGCGCTGGCGATGTAAACCATCCTTCCCTACTTATCCATCAATTTGGCTAAAATGTGCTTGAGCCCCATCATGCATGAACAACTCACGCCTTCATATTAGCAGGGATACACCCTCTAACAGTTCTGGGAGAGTTTTTGAAATAAAGTCCCTGAAGACAACTCCTGTAAAACGTGCTGAGAGAACATATGGACCTACCTGACAGTCACCTACAATTCCAGCCCACTAATCGTAAACTGATGCTGGTGTCTAGTCCGATCCGCCTACAAATGATGATTGTGTAAATTTGTTATTCCATCTCTTCCAAATGCTGCCTCATCTGTAAACAAGCCTGAAGAACGGATCGTCAGTTTGTGCAATAAATCATCGGCAAAAGTGAATGATCAAAGGGCAAAAGACCCTGCACACTTTGAAAATGATAAGGATACAGGTGCTGCACTTGAAGTACACCCCCCACATACGAGACTATGAGATAGCCTGTAGAATATGTTCTTCGTGGTCAAGCATACGATAGGATCTCGATTTTCCTCGATCTTTAGTTTGTGGTGCCACGGACGATAAACAGCCTAGCAAACTTAAGGTTAAATGACTGGCTGTCTTCAGTCTGGAAATACAATCTGATACAGCCGTGCAGCCTCGCGTCCATTATCATTCGTGCGGCCGTATGTGAAAATCGTATCTGTCTGCTTACGATATGAATATCCTGCCATTGTTAAACGGAACACATCTCAGTTAACACACTACTACACACGTTAAATGTTGAAGACAGACTAGCCACAAATGTACACAAATAACAAATGTAACCTAGTCTATATGACAGCACAGCGACATCTATCGTAAACGTTCTTGAAACTTAATAACTCAAAAACGAAGGTTTTGCGGATGTATTTTAAATGGACTTTTGTTCTTGTTTTGCTGTGAGGAACCCTCCCTCGAAATCCCGTCCATCGGCCTCTACATACTATGTAGACTCAGTTGTTAACCCGAAAATTTGCACGTCGGATCAGTTCTTTTAAATCAAATATGTGGTGCAGTTCAATTTATATTACAATGAATCATTCATGCAAAAAGTAGATTAGTTAGTTTAAAATTTTGTTAGCGAAGGGATTTCGCCATTTTATATCATTAACTTTACTAATCTACTTTTCGAGATAACAACTAAGACATTACTCTAGTTATTGAACAATTTAGTTCATGCCCCATTGACTGCTAAACTCCTGCAACAAAAAAAGTCTCAAATTGCCATATCAGTAAAAAAACGCACTCTCTTAAATTTTCAAAAGAATTCAACCTTAGCGTTGCGACTGCACGATCCAAAAGTTTATATCCGTTATCAGTAACACATTTCAGAAAAAAACATATTTCGATTCGCATTATATTTTTTCGTCTCGGGTGCTACCTGAATTTTACCAAAAACAAAATAATTTCCATGCCTGAGAATGACTGAATGTATTGATAATATTAGTGGTCAATATATATATATATATATATATATATATATATATATATATATAAATTCCCAAGAGGATAGAATCCAGGTAGAACTCAATGTTCTCGACAGAGTAATAATATAATAAAAAAGGCTCAAACACTAATATTCCATCGTTATAATTTATAATATTGGAATCGTAATCACGATGCAATTCATCAGACCTACAAATTCAAAAAGAAATCGGAAAATATCCGATTTCTTTTTGAATTTGTAGGTCTGATGATTTGAATTGTGATTACGATTTGAAATTTGAGCGCAATGTCTATTCCGGCATAATATCACATTTGGAGGGTCAAATTATTATGGATTTGCCACAGATTCATGTTTTCAAGTCGATGTTAGAGCAAGTCTCCTGAATTTTTACTTTTTAGACAAGCAATGTCACATGCAAGTGTGAAGTCACGTACTTCTGTATTCGGTAACCGAGACTGACCTCACTGACTCGACTTCCTTGATGTCTGGGGCCAAGAATATTCCGGCACAATGTCATCTATCTATCTATCTATCTATCTATCTATCTATCTATCTATCTATCTATCTATCTGTCACCTCTTTTTATCTCTCTCTTGGTCTCTCTCTCAATATATCTATCTATCTATTCGTACTGAAAGAAGACATCTCTCTGTCTGTGGCGTCAATAACTACTGCTTAGTTCAAACAAGAGTTAAAGATTTCATATCCTCGTTTTAGGAAGCCACCTTCAGGCCAAGCACAACTACTGACTCTAACATACCACAGTATTCCTTACACCAAAACAACACATTCTTAATTACCATTCTTACTACAGTCATTATAATACCACAAAGTCTCTAGGTGATCCGAACTAGTTCTATATGTATAAAATATAAAAATACAAAAAAAAAAAGAAGGCCAAATTGGTGTTGGTAAGGCTGGTTTCTCGTCTTATAATTAAACTTAGCTAACCCCAGCTACTGACCCAAACATACCACAGTATTCCTTGCACCAAAACATAACATTTTTACTACCAAATCTCTATGAAGTCCTAACCAGTTTCCATATGTACAATTTATCTAAAGAGGAAAACTCATGAGAATTATCGCCATGAATATCTTTATAGAAAATGCACAGGGAAACTACGTTAACGATGGGAATGTGATTAATGAGCTTTCCTCCTTGGATCTCTTGACTTCATGAATTTAAGCGTATTTGTGAAGTGTGTGCTAACAGAGGACTGAAAGTGCAACACTGAGATCCGAACATGCATTGGGATGGCCAAAGACGCTTTTCAAATGTTAAGCAGAATATTAAGAGGAAACTTTTTTGTTGGAAACAAAGAAAAGAGTACTGAGCTGTTACGTGATATCTGTCTTCCTGTATGTCAGCGAATGCTTTCATTGTTCAAGTGAAGTAACTTTTATTTTCCTTTTGTATCCAAAATTGCAATAAGGCTAAAAATCGGGCGGCATTTAATCTAGCTCCTGTGGAGGACTCTTGCTTTGGCCATCATCACAATAGCTAGGGAGGAGTAGATGCGACAGGCATCAATAAACTACAGAAGAACTCAAAATTGATTCCTGCATTTAAGTATTGAATTAATGTTTAAGCTTACCTTTTTAAAAGTGCAACGATAATTCTTCGGCTGCCATTTAATTTAAAGACTATTTGATGTACGTAGATCCTCATTTTCGGTATAAACAATTATTTTTATTTCATGGTTGACAGTACGCCCGGGACAATGACAAAAATTGCCCATAGCCCCCGCAACCGTCGGTTGTGCTGGCCTCGGTGATTGCACCGATCCCTCACTCTGGTGCACTGAGAGGGCGTGGCCTCGGGCAGCTGTTCCTCAGGGCTGGGCACCTCTCAGTATAATTTTCTCAGTTGCCCCTCAGTCCTTTGACAGAGAAGCCCCTGAGCGCACTAGATATTTATTATGTAAAAATACATAATTATGGCACAAACCCGAAAAAAGGGAAGGGGTTGAGGCTGGTCATCACTAACTATCTTATACCGAGCTAATCCGACTCACGACCCATTCACTCATTACAATTTTGCATTCACAATAAAAACTCGTCCGTCACCAATCAATCCTCCATACACCATAATACCACATCCTCTCAGAGGGGACCTACAGAAAACGCACCCCATGATATTAAAAATTTAATAATAATAAAATACATATATACAATTCTATGTATGATTAAATAAGAGAGGGGAGGTGGGGTGAACCCAATAATCAAACTAAATATCAACACAAAGTAAATTAAACATAACTGATGTTAGTGGGGCCCGTCCAACCCTAAAAAAAGGGAGAGGCCGCTCTATTCTGCCCGTTGGACAAAATCAAGAGGCTCTCTCGCTAAGGGAGTGGGAAAGGAGAAAATATACACACAGACATGGGAAATATGAAAGATGGCCCCTGAGCGCACTCGGTATTTACTTCCCCCCCCCACCGAGTCAGGTTGTGACACAAGGTCGGTTTTAACGTGGGGATCCGAGGGTCTACACTCAGATCGCTGGTCTTAGCTGGTCATAGCTTGTCCAAGCTGGTCAGAGCTGGTCTAAGCTAGTCTTAGCTGGTCAGAGCCGGTCCAAGCTGGCCCCTGAGCGCACTCGGTGTTTACTCGTTCCCCCACCAGAACGAAATGTGACACAAGGTCGTTTTAAAGTGGGGATCCGAGCGCGTACACTCGGGCAAGGGACAAAAATTCCCCACAGCCTCCGCAACCGTCGGTTGCGCTGGCCTCGGTGCGAGCACCGATCCCTCCCTCTGGTGCAATGGGAGGGCTCGGCATCGGGCAGCTGTTCCCCAGGGCTGGGCACCTCTCAGTATAATTTTCTCAGTTGCCCCTCAGTCCTTTGACAGAGAAGCCCCTGAGCGCACTCTGTCCAAAGACAGAGACGCAACTGACAGATATCTACTTCTCGGCAATATTACTCTTCAGCTTTAACTAATTTTCATATTGATTTAAAAAAAAAAAGGTTTATTTCATTAATTAATTGTCCTTCATTAGTCTCCTTTTATTCAAGGATTGTTTTGATTTTCATATCAAAAATAGTTCTGTTTAGGAATATCGTCTTATATAATGCAGAAACGTGTTTGAAATTTGCATTTTATTTGGCCTTCAACAAGTTGGTATCTATTTGTAAAACTTTTCTTAAGTATAACAAGCCAATTTTTGAATGAAATGTTCATTTAAATTTTTTGTTTCAAAGATTTCAACTAGTGAATATATCTTACTTTGCGAAGCGATAGCGAGCGAAGCTTTGCTAGTTAATGTATAAAGTTTCTTATGGAATAATGGTGATGAAAGTGTTATATGTACAAAATAAGAAACTCTGATTTATTTACAATGCAAAATAACATGTATTAAATAAAGAGTTTCTTTTCCTAGAAATAAATTGAATACGCAACGAAAATTGTAAATGAATTTATTTGAGTGTGACTTGCCTGTGTAGATGTGCTTGTGTGTGAAGCGCCTTATGGCATATCAACTCTTTATTGATGAAAAATCGATGTCACATACTTCGAAAGGAGGAAAAATAGAAAGAGAGAGCTACTTAATGTTTCACTTGTTTTTATCTCATTTGGTCTGCTGTAGGTATGCTTGTGTGTGAAGCGCCTTATAGCATATCAACTCCTTATTTTCACTGTGAGAAGTCGATATCACACACGCTTGTTTTTATATCTTCAGGGCTGCTGCTGATACTATGTTTATTAAGGGCTGCTGCTGATAGTATATTTATTAAGGGCTGCAGCTGATACTATATTTATTAAGGGCTGCTGCTGATACTATGTTTATTAAGGGCTGCTATGCTGATACTATATTTATTAAGGGCTGTTGTGATACTATGTTTATTAAGGGCTGCTGTTGATACTATATTTATTAAGGGCTGCTGCTGATATTATGTTGATTAAAACACAACACAGAATTCAAAATGTTTCCTTTTCCTTGGGCAGAAATCTTAGCGAAAGAAATGGGTTGCAGGGTAGAAAATAATTTGTCACCCTCAAGGACGCGGACACGCTTTGGACTCCATCGAGACTGTAAAGTGAAGACTGAGTAGCTCCTGTCCATATCTAGTAACAGTACTCCATGTTCGGCCAGATCTAGCTCTTGTAAAGATGGCAGGTGTCAGGTACTTACTGGGGCGGTACAAGGAAACGAATTTTTTTTTCAGTGTCTTTACTGTGTATCGTATGAACGCGTTCCATTTGAGGTCTGAGTTATATTAGATGTGAGACATGCTTTCTTTAAGTTCCGACTTCAGGTGCTCGATATTCACAATAACAATATAAGCTTAGTTTTTACTACTTAGTAAGTTTTTACAAGGAACTAGTGTCTCTTTATAGCTAGACACTTACGAAAAGTGATTTGTCATGTCTAAACATCGACCTATTTTTTTTTCTAAAGGAATTACTTGTCAGGTTTATTCTACGAAAATTAGTACTCACTTATTTACATAATTATCTATAGTCTAAGCCCATTACTAAATTAGAAGTAGTTATTTTGTTGCCTTCTGTCAAGGTTCACTGTGAGCGTAACAGCTTTTTACAGCTAACTCTTGGGCAAGAAAAATGCATAGAAAAGAGTTTTTACAAAACTCACACCCTTCCTTCAATCCTTGTTGCATTTCGGTGAAAAGGTTATTTCTCAAAATAACAGTTGCCCTATCGATGAAGTAAATGGCAACTAAGTTAAATATATTAAACCAATATTTACCTATCTTTGAACCAAGTAAATACTTATAGACTCAAGTATAAACAAGCAATATTAACCTATAACAGAACCCAGTAAATACTTATAGACTCAAGTATAAACAAGCAATATTAACCTATACTCGAACCAAGTAAATACTTATTGACTCAAGCATAAACAAGCTATATTTACCTATAACTGAACAAAGTACATACTTATAGATTCAAGTATAAACAAACAATATTAACCTGTTCCCGAAGCAAATGATTTCAGATTCAGATATAAACAACTAACATTTAATTATAGCTGCATCTTTTCACCCCATGCAAGGCAGTTAAGCCACTAAAACATAAGGGCTTACTGGATGTGGAGGAATTCAAAAAATGGAAATATTATTAAAAAGCGAGAACAATAGGAGAGTAATCAAGAAGACAGTAGATAACGATTGACATTGCATTTAAATTTTTGAAGATCAAATTTAGCTGGAAAACATGAAACCGAAGCGAGAAGTGCGAGAAAAAAACTTAGCATAGAACTAACAGTTACACAATTCAACTGTAAAATGATGAGACCTTGTTGCTACACTATTTACATTATTCGGACTATTGTCCTCATCTTTGTCATATTTATCACAACGTTACAGATGTAGTACATTCCGGCCTTCTTCGGGTGGTTGGAATGTCAAACTGAACCCTTTATTTTGCTCACTGGGGTAAACTGTTCTAGTTCCACGTGCCATGTCTAATTGATGTCAGTTATCAGTTATCTCCTGTTAATTCACCTCTCCAAGTTCTCCACTGCCTTAAGGAGTCAACACATATGCCAGGCTACAAAAATCGACCTGAGCCGACCAAGCATAGAAATGAATGTAATATGGGAACCAGTAATAAGGAGTGGCCAGAGAAAAGCGATAATAACAACAAAAATTGCAATATGAGCTCTGGTAAAAGCATAAATGATAAAAGCAAAAACTGCAATATGAGCACTGGTAAAAACGATTGCTGAAGACAGGTTTATAATACCCAGAAATTCATAGACAGATGTCCTCAAGGATAAAAGCTTTAGTTAGAGCCAGTGACAAGACCCAAAGAGTGTGAGTTCAATACCTGGTTAATTGTAACACTATAAGCATTTTTGTATCGCAGCGTGTAGATCCTAATACAAAAATACAATACAATATATTCCAGGAGACCATCCATTTTCAGAAATCTGGGGTGACTGACGCAGTTTTAATTAAAGTTAAAATAAGCATAAAAACTACTCTTTAAAATTAAGTTTTCTCCTTTTTTTACCAGTTTGGCGTGCAGGTTTCTGTAAACTATTCCTGTCGTTTAAGGATTTAAAAGAAAGCGAAACAAAATAAACGTACTGAAAAGAAAATTATTTGAAAAATTAATAAGCGTGCTGTACCAAATAAACGGAGTGGGTGAAGGAAATAATCATGCCGGTTCTTGGTAGACAAGAATACTTGACTTGCCCAGACGGTATATTGAAAAAAAATCTATTACCACTTTAGTCGGCCTTGACAGGGCCCAATCGATCGCTAAGTCCGAACTAGCAGTTTTCAGAATTCCAATATCACTTTCTATTTTACTTGGTTACAGCCATGAATGGATTTTCCTCAATCATAGACAGTAACAAAAAATACAAAAATACAAAAATAAATGAATCTATTTTCCTTTATTACGTGTTCAGTCGATAACGGGGCACATCATCTCCACTTATTGCACGAGATTTAGACAATTTGCAGTCAAAGAGAAAGCAGTGACAGTCTAGAATGAAATCTCAATAAAACATTTAAAACAAGAAAGAAAGCTAAATGGCACACATCGACTGAGGATGGAATCGCGTGATAAACGGCCATGTTTAACGAGTTAGTCTTGCAAGCCTTTTTACCAAACACCGTGCGTACCATCGTCTCAGGGAGCCTCGTAATTGTGTCCTTGTATCAGATTAAATAATTTAACGTCGTCTCGTTCGATCATTCCTCAGTTCGAAAGACCATGCAGACATAGCAAATAATACGAATACAGGAGTCCGACATACTCAGGCCATTTGACGTGTGCTGATACTTGGATCATCTCAGACAGTCTGTAGAATGTTTTCGTGGTCAGGCGTACGGGCGGATCTCGATCTTCCTCACTCCATAGTTTGTGATACCAATAACACGACGATAAACAGCAGCAAAGTACCTTCTATGCGGTAGTATGAGATGTACAACATACTCGGGCTATTTGACGTGTGCTGACACTTGGATCGTCTCAGACAGTCTGTCGAATGTGTTTTCGTCATCAGGCATACGGGCATTATGGGTCATTTAACAAAAAAATTGACATTTATTGACCAATCGGTATATTTTATTTCGAAAAACCAAAAACTATTTCTGAGATTTATTGACCAATCGGTATTCTTTATTTCGAAAAACAAAACAAAAGCAAAACATTTAGTACGACTAACCCAGTGATTCTCAAACGCCTGTCCTCTTAAGTATACCGCGAACTTTTCTCACAGAATACATATACATGTATGTGTGACAATAGTAATAGTTCAGCGTTAGTATTTGAATCAATGAATGAGTATAAAACATTTTTTTTCAAATAATTCTTTTCACTAGTCTTCGATTATGTGATTTCAAATACTTTTTTTTAATTCATTTTTTAAAGTATATTTATTTTTTAATTTAGCTTTTTAAAATTTTCCATTATTTGAATAAATATAAGATAAAACTTTTTTTTTTCGTTTAATTTTATTCAACATACTTTGTTTAACTTAAAAACAATTTTACAAAGTTATATTGAATTATAAATTAATCGCAGATTCGACCTAAACAATGAAGAACTGGCGACAAAACCCCACGCACAGGTTCCACACTGAATAAACTACACAAATCGTTGAATAGAAACATTAAAATAAAATATGGTCACATTCTTGAGTGATTTTTAAAAAAATTGTTTTTATTTCATAACATTTAAATATATACGCTTTAAAAATGTTGCTAATTGTGCCGTGATATTTTCATTTGCTCCTAGGTGTGCCATTGCTTAAAAAGGTTCTGGAAAATAGTCTCTAAATTATGCAGCTTCACTCACATGGAACAAAGAATAATACCGTCAGTTTCCCTCGCACTCAAATAAATAGTACAGATCAAATCTGATTGTCCGATTACCATGCTAGGAGATTAGTTGTCCTAATTCATGTAAATTACCTGACAAAATTACGAAAATTGAAAATTGTACTTTCTTTTAATATTCATTTAATATTCAAAGTAAGTTCATATTCTTGGGTGTATTATTTTTTGAAATTAAAATCGTTTTATTTTATAATTTTTAAATGTATAGCCTTTATAAATATTGCTAAGTGTGTCGTGATATTTTCATTTGCTTCTAGGTGTGCCGTTGCTTATTTAAAAAGATTGAGAAACATTGTATTAGGTTGGTGCAAAAATAATGACGTAATAATGTCGTTTTTTGACGTATTTTTTAACGTCAAAAGCATTAGCATTATTTATTCTCTGTTAACTATTATTATTATATTTACTTGTGTTTATTTGTCCATTTGTATAATTTGCTAATTTCTTTATTATTTATTTACTTAATTATTTTGTTTCTTATTTAATTTATTGTCATTTATTTACATTTCATTGGTTGTCATATATTTTTAATATTGTTGAATGCAATCGCCGTATCCATAAATGAAGTCGTAAAGGACAAAAGACATTATCTCGAATTCTTTTCCACTTTGTCAGTAATAATTTACCTAGCATTGTTCTGACACATGAGATATTCTCCAATATATATATATATATATATATATATATATATATATATATATATATATATATATATATATATTTATATTAGGTTGGTGCAAAATATATATATTCGGATTTTTGTTTTTCCATATATTTTTCTTCATATATATATATATATATATATAGATGGATAGATAGATGAAGAAATACAGTTTTAAGGTGTGGTATATTTATGGGATAAAGTGTTCAATATCAAGAGATAGAGCGTATGCAAATATAAAAGTGAACATTGAAGTCAACACTCAGAGGCGACAGGCCGTTTCGTCCTAGACGCAATCGTAGCACGTTCCGAATCATTCGCCAACTAAGCAAATTGCTGAGATAATCCTCTGCTGGCGCCCAATACCAAAAGGAACGCAACTAAATATTTAGTCGGGTTTAATAGATCTGTTCACAACTGTGTGTGTGTGTGTGTATATATATATATATATATATATATATATATATATATATATATATATATATAATGGACTCTCCAGTAGGTTTCGACGTATGAGGATCAACTTAATTGACTAGGTTATGACATTTTGTGCGATAATCTTGTGGCACGTAAGACCCGCTAGTGATTTACGAAGGAGGCCACATGGAGCAAGAGTAAGGATTGTGAGATGAGATCACTGTTAGATTGGCAGACCTTTTAGATCTTGCTCTCACTTCTTGAAGATGTTTCAGACAAGCAGATTGAAAACTACTGAGTCCACTAAAACACATTGATCTCCATTCTTCCCGCTCCAAGGCTAAGCGCTCAATGGTGTTATGCTGTATATTGATAGCTGACAAGTTGCTTTTCAGCCTGTCTTTGTATATTAGTCATGGGCGTCCTACATTCCTGTAGCCCTGATCTAACTGGCTGTATATTAGGATCTTGGGTATCCTGTCATCAGACATTCTCAATACATGACCAGTCCATCGTAACTGAGACTGTATAAGAAAAGTCTCGATTCATCCAATATTACACCTGTTAAATAAGTGTACGTTATATTATGAAATAAATTATATAAATACTTAATAGCAATAAAAAGATAAGTGATCAATGTTGAAGAAAAAGCTGGATACATTTTTTTAATCATTTTACCCCAAAGGAAGGCGATAATGCCACTAAGCCGCAACGCGTTACTCGTAGTGAAAGAGAATGGGAAAGATTTTAGTGAGGAGAAAGAAAAATAAAAGAACAGGTTTTAGGAAGACAGAAGATAGTGATTGGCGTTGCATTTCAAAACTTTTTAAGATTGTAGGTAACAGGGAAGCAAGAAATTAGAGCGGGGGAGTTCCACGGGTGAAAAGAGTTGAGAAAATAAACTATTACAGCAGAACTTAACAGTTGCATCTAGTTCAACAGTGAAACGGTGAAACCTAGTTGCCAATCTAGTCGCACGTTGAATTTCATACACTCGAGATGCCAAAGATCAAAGGTCATCAGGTAAATTGCCATAAAAATGAGTAATAAAATTATTTATGACCTTTGCCTGTCGAAAAGAAAGAAATGAGTGACTGGCTGTTGGACAAAAGAAATTAAAAAAAATTGATGACACATCCTGCAAGTACAGGAAAAATATAAAGTAAAGAATTTACATCCTACATATTTATGTTGTTTTTTTTATCATTTCAGCCCAAATAAGACAATAAAGCCACTAAGACGCAAGTAGTTTGTTTGTTTGTTTGGGTTTTATGGCATATCAACCACTGTGGGTTATTTAATGCCAAATCCAGTTTATATGAATTTTAAATGCCTATTTTGTATGGAATAAAAAACGTATAGCTGGCAACATTATTGTTTCAAAAACTTAGAGCTGGCAACATTATTTTTCTGAAAACATTATCTGAGACCTTGCTGTTGGATGCAGTTTATCGCCATACCCAGGACGCGGATGTAGTTTACCGTCATACCCAGGACGCCGCAAGTAGTTACTGAGCGTGAAAGAATATGAAAAAAAAAAAAAAAAAATTAAATTGAGAGAACAATAAAAGATCAGGAATTAAGAGGGCGGAAATTAACAATTGACATTGCATTTAAACTTTTGAAGATCAAAGTTAACTGGAAAACAAGAAACCGGAAGTGAGTTCCACAAGCGAGACGTGCGAGAAAAGAAACTGTTAGCATAGAATTTATGTTTAAATCTAGCCATTAACTGTAAAATGATGAGACCTTACCGTCGATCTAGGAGTATGCTTAAATTCATTTAAGCATACTCCTAGATGGATAGCATACAAGTTGGTATCTTCGAAGAGACCAACCAAGTAAACTTCACTGACCTCCTGCAGAGCCATGACAGCAGAGCTCTGGAAACGGGGATCGGTCTTGAAATCTTGGGCGATTTCACGTACAAGACGTTGGAAAGGAAGCTTCCTGATGAGAAGCTCGGTAGATTTTTGATAACTTCTGATCTCTCTAAGAGCCACAGTACCTGGCCTGTAACGATGGGGTTTCTTGACGCCGCCAGTGGCTGGTGCGCTTTTACGGGCAGCTTTGGTGACCAACTGATAGTGAGGGGCATTGCCTCCTGTTGATTTACGAGCGGTCTGCTTAGTAAGAGCCATAGTAAACGAAACTTGAAAATGAACTTAAAATTAGAAGAAAATCGAGGTTATTTATACTGAGGCCTTGGTGGGTAGAGAAGATAGGCACCAAAGAGGAAAATTCATCAGAACACTGGAGTTTTATTAATTAATATTCCAATTTAAAATTACTTCTGGCATAACATTCTGAGTAATGGCTACCCAAGGTATACGTTGAGTGTTGGCGGGTAGGATTATAGAGTTTGTGTTTTTGTTGCCGAAATAAAAACAACAGATGTCAGGAAGACAGACGATGGCGATTGGCATTGCATTTAAATTTTTGATGGCGATTGGCATTGCATTTAAATTTTTGAAAATGGCAGGGAAGCAGGAAATCGGAAAGGAGATCCATAGAAGAAAGAAGGAACAGATAAAGAAAACCTAAGAAAGTAATAGATAGATAGATAGATAGATAGATAGATAGATAGATAGATAGATAGATAGATAGATAGATAGATAGATAGATAGATAGATTTTAGAAAGAAATAAGGAATAGATGAAGAAAGAAAACCTAAGAAAGTGATAGATAGATATTAGGTTGGTGCAAAAATAATATCGTTTTCTCACATATGTTACTATGTGAGAAAACCAACCTAATAGATAGATAAGAACCGAATGATAAATGGACATGACATAGATAGATAAGAACCGAATGATAAATAAACATTAGATAGATAGATAGGTAAGAGCTGATTGATTGATTTGTTTTCCATGGCTTATCAATATTTTGTGGGTTATTTAAAGCCAGAAAATGTTTGTCTATATTTCTGAGATGAGGTATTATTGTACATTATTTACATTATCCGGACTATTGTCTTCATCTTTGTCGGCATATTTATTACGCCGGCCTTCTCCAGCTAGTTGGAATGTCGAACTGAACCCTAGGCTGTTCTAGTTCCACGTCAGTTATCAGTTATCTCCTGTTAATTTCCCTCTGAAAATTCTCAACTGCCTTAACCGGGTATTGAACTCATACTCTTTGTCACTGGATCTAACTAACGCCTTGTTGACCTTGAGGACATCTGTGTATGAATTTCTCGGTATTATAAACCTAATGTCTTCAGCAACCATTTTTTACCAGTGCTCATGTTGCAATTTTTGCTGTTATCATTACATGTTTTTACCAGAGCTCATATTGCAATTTTTGTTATTATCGCTTTTCTCTGGCACTCCATATTACAGGCACCCATATTGTATTCATTTCTATGTTTGGGCGGTTCAGAAGATTTTTGTGGCCTAGTATATAAAATATTTGAAGATTTTTGTTGGTGTTTGTGCATACTTTGTAGGACTTTTCAACTTTGTATGTTCGTTTTCAAACGCTGAGGATGAAATGATGTGTATAGTGCAGAAGTCTAAATGTTTTCTCAATGGATTTCTCCCCTTCATCTGGGTATTCTGGGTTAAATATTCTAAGGGCCCTGAGGTAAAATCCTATGATTACTCCTGATTTTATTTTTTGGCTCTGGTGGCAATAGAAATTGATTAAATGATTTTTCTTTACAGTAAATTTTAACTCAACTTTGATATTGTTGGTTATTCATATGAAGTCGAGGAAAGAATGCAAAGGTGCAGAAGAGAAATATATGGAAAAATGTTTACATAGATAGATAGATAGATAGATAGATAGATAGATAGATAGATATATATATATAGATAGATAGATAGATAGATAGATAGATAGATAGATATGAACAGACTGAGATATATATATATATATATATATATATATATATATATAGATAGATAGATAGATAGATAGATAGATAGATAGATTTTAGAAAGAAAGAATGAATAGAGAAAGAAAGAAAACCGAAGAAAATGATAGATAGATAGATAGATAGATAACTTTAGAAAGAAGGAATAGATAAAGAAATACAACGTAAGAAAGTGATAGATAGATAGATAGATAGATAGATAGATAGAAACCAATGATAGACATGAGATAGATAGATAGATAGATAGAAACCAATGATAGACATGAGATAGATAGATAGATAGATAGAAACCAATGATAGACATGACATAGATAGATAGATAGATAGATAGATAGATAGATAGATAGAAACATTAGAGAACGAAAGAAAACCTAAGAAAGTGATAGATAGATAGATAGATAGATAGATAGATAGATAGATAGATTTTAGGAAGAAAGAATAGATAGAGAAAGGAAGAAAACCTAAGAAAGTAATAGACAGATAGATATGAACATAGAGACAGACAGATAAATAGATAGAAAATTAAACGACATTATATAACTGTCTTTGTTTATTGTCGGCAACAGCAATTAAGTCAGGTAACGATAACCGCAATTTACTTGTTTTCTTTGAAAATATTCACGACAGACGGTTTAGACGAAACTTGTTGCCCAAACAATATGCAGGGTGCGATGAGTAAATTGTCACCATTTTATATTTTTAATTTCGCGCACGCTCGTTGTTTGTTTTTTTTTTATTTTTCCGACATCACAGTATAGTAGGGTCGGTTGGGCACCGTCCGTGAGAAAAAAAGTACCATGACTCAATTCACTCCGCCAGAAATTTCGAAACGGCTGTACGACTTGGCATTTCAGACTGTGTGTCAATCTGTGGACAGCGCAGAGAATTCGGAAAGAGTTGGATGAGTCTAATGGTGATTACGAAGGTGTTTGGAGTGATTAGTGATGGCGACATTATGCCTCCATTCATCTTCCAACAAGGCCTCACACGGAGGCCTACAGCAAGTGCCTTGAGGAGGTAATCCTGCCCTGGGACAAGAGGGTGGCTGCTGGAAGACCCTATATCTGGCACCATGCCACACAAGCAGGAGATCCCAGACTTGGCTGTCAGACAATTTCTGCGGCCACATAAACCCTTACATCTGGCCACCTAACTCCTCAGACTGCCATCTCCTTGATTATGTGTGGGGCACAGTTGAGCGAGAGAGCAACAAAACCCCTTGTAACACCAAAGATGAACTGAAGGTAAGAATTATGGCACCATTCATCAAAACCTCCAGAAGACTTGCAGGAGATTCCGAAGTCGTCTGGAGGCTCTGGTTGAAGCCAGTGGTGATTTTATTGAATAAATTTATTGTTTAGTATTTCAAGATATTTTTGTGCAATTTTGGTAAATATATTTGTTAAAACGAGATGTCAGTGTTATTTTCATTATTGCATAATTTAGACGACAATTTATCCATCGCACCCTATATATATATATATATATATACACACACAAATATATATATATATATATATATATATATATATATATATATATATATATATATATATTTCAAATTAACATCCCAAGTTCCCGAAAATGTCTTCTTGATTGTTGGATTGTTATTCAGTTTTTAAAACTGGTAGGTAAAAATAAAATCCCTTGTGTAAGCGTTGTACAATGAATAAGACACCAAGGTAACACAAATGAACTAGTCAAGACGATTTAAATAAAGAACTCAGAGTGAGTCAGTAGATGGCCGTTGGAGTCAATCGGAATGAATTCTAATGACGTCACGACGAGTAGCCTCAGCAAGACATGATATTATAACCGCTAGGTGTGAGTTATAATAGTGACGACGAGGATATCGAAACTCATACTGAGTTAGTTTAATTTTTTTTCTCTTTGGTTTGTGTAAAAAAGAAAGAAGGGGAAAAACAGATATTCTTCAAATATGGAAGAATTATTGGCCCCAGTGGTATAAATTCAACAACAGCAATAGAAACAGCAACAGTAACAGCAACAGTTGTTGGAACTTCAGAACCAACAACAAAATTTAACTGAAATAATACGAAAGAAAGCGGAAAATTCATCAAGTTCTTTCACTCCCGATGTGGTGGCAAATACCATAGCTGATTTCACATACAATTCAGATGATGGAATTACATTTTCTGCTTATTTTAGAAGATACAAGCAAATTTCAGAGAAGAATGCAGCGGCTGGGATGATGAGGAAAAAAAACAAGAAATTTGTTGAGAATGTTAGCACTGGTAGAACATGAAAAAATACAGTAATTTTGTACTATCGGGGAAAAAAAAACACGAGAAACATTAAATATTCTGACTAAAATTTTTAGCGAGAAAAGTTCATTATCTAGTATTTGTTGGAAGTGTATGAATCTGTCGAAAAAAGAAGACAAAGATTTTGTCGCATATCATAGATTCGTTAACAAGGAGTGCGAAAGATTCAAATCAAACGACGGAGTTCGGTTATACTTAAAGGTTTAATTTTCGTTCAAGGGTTGACGGCGAAAAAAAATGACGCATAAATACGTGCTAGAGTTCTAACGAAGTTTGAACAGAATCAAAAACTAACACTACAACTTCTAAGACGAATGTCAGAGAATCTTAAATATGAGACGCGATACCGAAGCTAAAAAAATGTGGAAAAAGAAAAAAATATTCATGTTTCAGATGGGGAAGGTTATATCTCGGAAACGACTGTCCCTTTAAGAATTCGAAGTGCTACAAGTGTGGTAAAGTAGGACATAAAAAGTCACACTGTAAAACTGAAGCAAGAAAAATACTCATGGAAAAAAACTTTGTATACAGCGTTGTGACGGAAAAATAATTACAGAAAAGTAAAGAAATTTTGTGTATGTGAAAATTATTAATCTGGATGTAAAAATGCAACTAGACAATTGTAAATAAATGAAGCCACGTGGAAAACCTCCATTAAAAAGAACTTCGAAAATCGCACGTGTCGTGTCGGATAAGAAATTATTTTTATCGTAGAAAAGACTTGTAACGTCTCATTTCATAACAAGTGTGTAAAAGCTAAGGCTTATGTGTTAAAAATACTACAAACTTATTCTGTACTGATTGGATGGAATTATTTGAGTTGTGGGATTTACCTATAAATATTTATTTAAAAAACTTAAGTGAACAAGCGACCAGTTTTTAAAAAATCAATGTGAAAATTTAAAATGTGAATTAGACTTCAAAAAATAGATTTAATTGAAAAGATTGATCATTCAAAATGGGCAGCATCAACAGTGGATGTAAAGAAAAAAATTCGTATTTGTGCTGATTTTTTGACAGGGTTAAACAAATGTTTAAAATCCCATAACTACTCCTTATTAAGTCCAGAGGAAATTTGTGCGAATTTAAACGGTGGAAAATCTTTTCGACGCTGAATCTTTCTGAAACGTATTTGCAAACACAGGTTGAAGAAGAATGTTCAGAGTTAATAACTATAAATACGTACAAGGGATTGTATAAGTTCAATCGACTTCCTTTTAGGATAAAAGTGGCTCCAGCTATATTTCAACATGCTATGGATACCATGCTTGCATATTATGATATCGCAGTTGCTTATTTGGATGATATATTAATTAAAAGTGCATCTAAGGAACAACATATCGGGTATGTGAAAAGGGTTTTGAAAAAATACGAGAATACGGGTTCAAACTCAATGAGGAAAAGTATGAAATGTTTTTGTTTAAAATCAAGTACTTAGGATAAATCCTTGAGAAAAATTGTCAACCATATCCGTCAAAACCAGGTGCAATTAAGAACATGTCTTCTCCAACAAGCTTTACTAGGTTAGAAACATTTCTGTGACTTGCAAACTATTATCAAATCTATATACCTAATATGTAGAATTTGAGGACACTACTGAAAAATTTGCTTTAAAAAAAGGGCGTAAAGTGAAACTGGACTTATAAGAGTCAGAAGGTGTTTGAAGAAATTAAGAAAATGCTAACGTCAGTCTTGTCATTAGCGCACTACGATCCAAAAGCAGAAATTCTATTGGCTTCCGATGCTAGTGACTGTGGTGTAGGGGCAGTATTTCTGAATAAATATGATGCCGGTAACATGAAAGCCGTCGCTACTATCGACAGAAAAAATTACAGCCAGATCGAAAAAGAGGCATTAGCAATAATATTTGCAGCGAAAGAAATTGACAAATTTCTACGCGGAAGGAGTTTTCGTTTACTGACGGACCAAAGACCTCTATTATGAATTTATAGTTCGTAAAAGGGAATTCCTATGCGTACAGAGAATAGATTACAATGCTGGGATACCATCTTATTAAATTAAAAAAAAAATTAAGACATGCTGATCGTTTATCAAGATTGATACCAAATAATACTGACCCGTTTGCGGACACTGTTATTACAGCATTAAAAAGTGAAACGGAGATATAAAATTGTATTATGCAATGTAGTACGCGTACTACCAGTTACTCCGGAAGAAATAAAAGTAAAAGCAGAACAAGGCATATTCATTTCGAAAAAAAAAAAAAAACGTCTAAAAGAAAGTAAGAAAGATAGACGATTTTTAGAACTTAATCCAGACTTGAACGCTTATTTGCTACGTGACGGACTAGTGATGTTTGCTCAAAGAGTAGCAGTAATACTTAGCATATTACAAGAACGAATATTAAATGAATTTCATATTGGACATCCGGGAATTTCAAGAATTAAATCTCTTATAAGAAGTTATGTATGATAGAACCAAAATGGATCAAGACATTGAAAAATTAGTAAAAACCTGCAGAGTTTGTACTCCGGCAGCAAAATCCCCTACCACGAAATTACAAACTTAGTCAAAGACAGTTACTCCGTGGATAAGACATAGATTTCACAGTTCCTATAAACGGGTCACATTATCTTGTGGTAGTGGATAGCTTTATTAAGTTTCTTGAAATTTCTAAGTTCAAAAAACCAACTTCCGCGGTTACGGAGATTTTTTTTACACGAATTGTTTGCAAAATATGGAATTCCGGATACCATAATCTCGGATAACGGTACAGAATTCACAGCTTACGAATTTAAAGAATTTTGTAAAATGTTCTCGATTGAACATATTACTACCTTGCTGAATCACCCAAAGTCAAACTGACAAGCTGAACGGTTTGTGAGTATTTTACAGAGAGCTTTGTAAAAAGCAAGTAATGAAAAAGTGAGCGAAGAAGGACTACAAAAATTCTTGGAAGTATACCGGATAACGCCGAATTTCAATACACCGGCAGGCGTGTCACCGGCAGAACTGATGTTCGCAAAAAAATTAAATCGACAAGTTGTTATCAGAGAACACAAACTTTTTCAAAATTGGCGAAAAAGTGTTTTTCAGAATATGTAAAAATGGAAAAGAAATTTGGGAAGACTGCGTAATAAGGTCACGAATTGGAAAAATGATATTTTTTGCCTCCAAAACGAAACTGCTCCCATTTAACCACCACAGATAATCTTTCCTGTCCGTCATCAACACGGTTGATGCTAGACTCGTGGAGAGCAACACACTGCGGCTTCTTGGCCTCACGTTTTTAACTGACTTCATGTAGAACGACTATATCGAATTAATAGCTGCAAGGAAAGTTGAGTTACTATGTCATGCCAGAAGGTTTTTCTCGTCAGAGTCCCTCTTGCATATTTACAAATCTACCATTCATCTGTGCATTGAATACTGTTGCCATATCTGGTCTTGTGTTCCTGCTATTCATCTCGAGGTTCTTGACAAAATCCAAAGAAGGATCTGCAATGTGATCAATCCTGGTATGGCATCTCCACTTCAGTTACTTTCTCACCGACGTGACGTGGCTTCCCTGTCTTTTCTACAAATATTTTCATAGCACCTGCTCTAACGAGCATTTTTCCCTGGTGCCCCGTCTACGTGAGTGTTCTACTAGATTGGCATCTAGGTCCCATTCTTTTATTGTTAAAATAGTTAAATGTAACCGCCACTTCTATTCCAACAGTTTCTTTTCTGACACTTCCCGCCTGTGAAACTCCTGTCCGTTTCCTTGCTTCCCTGATAACTTCAATCTTAAAAAATTTAAATGCAACGTCAATCCCCGTCTTCTATCTTCTTAAACCACATTCAACTTTTATCCTTTCCTCAGTCCTCCTTATACTCAGTCTTTTTCTTCCACCTTCACTCTCTGTAACCCCCAGCGTACCAGTAAATCTATTTCTGGTAATATTTTTTCAAAAAATATATTGCTGGTAATATTATATTTTTTAAGTATTGCTGGTAATAATTTTTTCATTCAAAAATATATTGCTGATAATAATATTTACAAAGTATTTCTGGTATTAAAACCTATTTTCACACTTTCATAGTATTTTAACCCCAGTTTGGGGGTTAACTATTTGCCTATAGCTAGAACCCCAACAGGTGTTACCACCCGGGTCAGGTTGGACCTGGGAACACCAACAATTAAGAGGTGGTTCCATGCTCCTCAATACCTTCTGACCAGAGGCCTTGCTACTGGACGTAGTTAATCGTCTTACCCAGGACGAGGATGTAGTTTATCGTCATACCCAGGACGGCCAGTAATGTCCTTCGCTTGTTTGGGCCACTAAACTGTTTAACTGAGCGAGAGTGAATAAATCTTTTTTCTTTTTCATGTCTGGCTCTTACAAGGTTATGTGAATTTGTGTTGCAAAATGGCTTCAACAAAGAATCTAAAAAAAAAACGACACTTAATGGAAGTGATTTTGAGAAATGTGTTAAATGATCCTCGAAACACTGGAAACGCTAAGTAATTTTGTAAGCTGGGCAGATTGATCTATTTATCCAAATGTTGATCTTTTCTCGTAGTTATTAAGACCTGTCTTGCATCATTTATAATAATGTTTAGTACATTTTTAAAATTTTGTGTCCAACTTCTAGTAGTAGAGGTATTAGTCTTAAGTTGTTTTAATTTCTTAAATGAAGCAGTATCATTGATATTAATTTTTAACAAGTATTTTATTTATTTTAATTTTGTTGCTCGAGTAGCAGTAGTAGGAGTAATAATCTTCCATTATCCGAATGTTTTTGGTGAAGTATTTTCATTATTATTAGTTGTTTTACCAAGTTTTGTTTCATCTTAATATTGTTGTCCGAGTAGTTGTAGTGCTAGACGTAAGAGTCTTAAATTTTCTTTAAAATATTTCTCATTTTAGTAGTTTATTTTTCTTACTTTTTTATCGTTTTTTCTTTCTTTTTTTTTTTTTTTTTTTACAATTCTTCTAACGCAAAGTCATGGCTTTTTGTTGGTGAAACATAGAACTGAAAACGGAGACGTATATACAAAGAAAAGGGAATAAAGGCACCAATAAGAAGCAAATTTTAAAGACATAAATAAATAAAAGATGAAGGCAATGATGTAGAAACGTAAAAACATCCGAATTCATAAGCTTGAAAAAGAGGTTCGTCATTAGCGTTTTAAACTTTTGCTGAATCACTTCCGGATACCCGTAAATTTTGATTTTTACTGTGTCCCCAAGAGACGGAATAAAGAGTATCAAAACAATGAAAGAAAAGAAAACAGCAGCAGTGGTAACTACAAGGATTGATTTAGAAGCAACGCCTCACACCGCGTGACGCCGCTAATAATGGCGAGGTTTGAATAGTATTAAATAGTATATAAAGATCTGATGTAATGAATATGCATACACCTGGGTTCCACCTCACAGTAATATAATTGGCTGGTGTCAGCCATAAATACAGACTGATGCGGAGGTACATGAACGACGCCTATTGCCTACGCTTATTACCTACCACTACGACGAGGACCAGTCCATTACGGTTACCTGCTAGATTGTCCTACAAGTTACAGTAGTCAACAACCACTTGCTACTTTGAACAAATATATCCCTTTCCGGGACATATCAAGATCTTTTCAAATGTACTCAGATTTTTTATGTGATGGCATGGTGTACTAGTGTTCCAGAATCATGAGTACTACGCTCGAGTTACATATAAAGCAATCAGAGATAGAATTTTTGGCGCGAATTTTTGGCGCCAAACATAAAACAAGGGACATTGTAAGACGTCAAATAATGCATCTGCAGAATAAGGACTGAAAGTAGATCCGTTTTTCGCGTCACGAGAATGCAAATATCTGTAATACTGACAAATTTCGGTACCGGCAATGAGAAGTTTGAAATTCAAAACCTCATTTTGGTACCATAAGAATTCTAGTTGTTCCTGGAATTAAAAGCCATTGTAAAAGGTTAACATTTTTTTATCCGATGTCGAAGTTGAAGTTGCTGTGCGCAATTGGATCGAAAGTAAACCAGGAAATGTTTTCATGAGCGGAATGAAAAAGCGAGTAGGATGTTTGGAAAAAATATGGTGCAGTAAAAGATATTTTGAAAAATAAATTTACTTCAGTTTTATACCAGTTCCAATATTCTATCTGGTCTAAAAACTTCTTTTATAGAATTGGAAATATTACTTAGAATTTAATATTTTTAACACCCGTAATTTTGAAGAAACTAGAAACAACGGGTATATTATTAAAAAAAAGGGGAGCTTGAAGAATCTAACACTCACAGGGCGTAATGAAAGCAAGAGGGTAACAGTGGAAAGCGTCAAGCTTGTGTAAATAGTTGGCAGAATAGGGATTAAGAGAAATAGAAAAACACAAGCCTTAATTAGAGCTACAGAGAGTAGGGACCTGTAGAGAGCCATAATCACCCACACACTGGAGGGATACAGCATATAAAAGAAGAAATTTGAAGAGAAATAAATTTTCACCATTTTGATAGCAGTTTTATTATTCAAGCTTATGTAGAATTCGTTTTATAGGATTGGAGACTTTATTTATGAATCGATCTTCGTAATTTTGAGGAGAAATAATTTTCCTTCATATTGATAAAAGTTTCATTATTAGGTGTCGTTTCAAACATCTTTTATACAATTAGAGAACTATAGAAAATAAACCCTGTTTCCAATGACATACTTGCATGCATACCACATTAAAACACGTGCAAACTTTATTCTAATACTAAACAATATTTACAAATATGTCAAAAAGATTCCGCAATACAACACACACCGTTTAAATCAAAGCGTCTATTGGTTAGAAATTAACATCCCCGTGTGAAATATTTGACGAATCAGTGAAAAAGAAAATCCTATTTTTCTCGAGTTTATTTTTTTATAAAAACCCAAAGATTTCGACTTTTACCAGCAGAGATAAAACTGACTCCAAGACGTTCAAATACAGAAGAAAACGTGGCTAAATAGCTTCCCACTCCCAGTGCGTGCTGAAAGAAGCATGTGTCAGCGACTTCGAATGAATCATACCCAACAACAGCGGGGGACAGTCAGTGAATTTTCGCTGACGATCAAAGTCTTTTGTCAAGACCAACTTTTTACTGTGGTTAATCTACTCAAAAGTGTTTTGTCAACCACAGCTTTGACCGTGGACCAACTATTAAAAGTCTATTCTAAACCATAGAACTTTCTGTGGAAAAACTACCCAAAGAGTTTAACCCAATTAAAAACTATTTTTTACTCCTTTTAGACTGTTATGAATTTATGTACATATGTTTGCAAATAGAAATTATTTATTTAACAGGCATGAGACCATGTTTCCTTTATTTTTAATTTATTATTGTTTGGAATTTGAACATTTGAATTTTTAATATAAACTACCTGGATGATATTTTGGTTTGGTTTGTTTTTACGGCATATCAAGAACAATGGGTTATTTAATGCCGACAATTTTTATTGCTGGTAATATTTTTTTATCTATCTATCTATCTATCTATCTATCTATCTATCTATCTATCTATCTATCTATCTATCTCAGTATATATTGGTTTGGTTTGGTTTGGTTTGTTTTGTTTTACGGCATATCGACCTCAATGGGATATTTAATGTCGACAAAATTTTTATTGCTGCTAATATTTTTCTTAATAAATATATTTCTGGTAATATTTTTTCTTCAAAAATCTATTTCTAATGATATTTTTCCTTCCAAAATGCATCGCTGGTAATATTTTTTAAGAAATGTATAGCTGGTATCTTTTTAATTTTTTAATTTTTTTTTTTAATGTATTGCTAGTAATATTTTTTTTTCCAAAATGTATAGTTTTGTTTTATTTTGATTTACGGCATATCAACCTCAATGGGTTATTTAGTGACGACAAGATTTTTATTGCTAGTAATATTTTTTTATCTATCTATCTATCTATCTATCTATCTATCTATCTATCTATCTATCTATCTATCTATCTATCCATCTATCTATCTATCTCAGTATATATTGGTTTGGTTTGGTTTGGTTTGTTTTACGGTATATCGACCTCAATGGGTTATTTAATGTCGACAAAATTTTTATTGATGGTAATATGTTTTTCCAAAAATATTTCTGGTAATAATGTATTGCTGGTAATAATTTTTTACAAAGTATTTCTGGTATTAAAACCTATTTTTACACTTTCATAGTGTTTTGACCCCAGTTTAAAGTTAACTATTTACCCATAGCTAGGACCCTCCCCGGCTCAGGGTGGACCAGGGAAAACACCAGCAATTAAGAGGTGGTTTACACGCTCCTCAAAACCTCCTGGTCAGAGGCCTTACTGTTGGACGTAGTTTATCGTCATACCCAGGACACCATGGTTGATAGAATCCCCTACAACTTTATTTAGCTGTCAATGCACGTAACGCTGAAGAGAAAGAAATATCATTCAACTTGAAACTCTCTGATCTAAAATTTGTTTTATACATTTTAAGACCTTACGTATCAACCAATCCTCGTAATTTTGATACCGGTTTCATTATTATCTTATGTAAAGTTTGTATTATAGGATTGGAAACCTTAATTATCAGTTGACCGTCGTGATTCTGAAGCGAAATCAATTTATTTTCTTTTGATACCGGTTTCATTATTATCTTATGTAAAGTTTGTATTATAGGATTGGAAACCTTAATTATCAGTTGACCGTCGTGATTCTGAAGCGAAATCAATTTATTTTCTTTTGATAACGGTTTCATTATTATCTTATGTAAAGTTTGTATTATAGGATTGTAAACCTTAATTATCAGTTGACCGTCGTGATTCTGAAGCGAAATCAATTTATTTTCTTTTGATACCGGTTTCATTATTATCTTATGTAAAGTTTGTATTATAGGATTGGAAACCTTAATTATCAGTTGACCGTCGTGATTCTGAAGCGAAATCAATTTATTTTCTTTTGATACCGGTTTCATTATTATCTTATGTAAAGTTTGTATTATAGGATTGGAAACCTTAATTATCAGTTGACCGTCGTGATTCTGAAGCGAAATCAATTTATTTTCTTTTGATACCGGTTTCATTATTATCTTATGTAAAGTTTGTATTATAGGATTGTAAACCTTAATTATCAATTGACCCTCGTGATTCTGAAGCGAAATCAATTTATTTTCTTTTGATACCGGTTTCATTATTATCTTATGTAAAGTTTGTATTATAGGATTGTAAAGCTTAATTATCAGTTGACCGTCGTGATTCTGAAGGGAAATCAATTTTTTTTTTTTTGATACCGGTTTCATTATTATCTTATGTAAAGTTTGTATTATAGGATTGGAAACCTTAATTATCAGTTGACCCTCGTGATTCTGAAGCGAAATCAATTTATTTTCTTTTGATACCGGTTTCATTATTATCTTATGTAAAGTTTGTATTATAGGATTGGAAACCTTAATTATCAGTTGACCGTCGTGATTCTGAAGCGAAATCAATTTATTTTCTTTTGATAACGGTTTCATTATTATCTTATGTAAAGTTTGTATTATAGGATTGGAAACCTTAATTATCAGTTGACCGTCGTGATTCTGAAGCGAAATCAATTTATTTTCTTTTGATACCGGTTTCATTATTATCTTATGTAAAGTTTGTATTATAGGATTGGAAACCTTAATTATCAGTTGACCGTCGTGATTCTGAAGCGAAATCAATTTATTTTCTTTTGATAACGGTTTCATTATTATCTTATGTAAAGTTTGTATTATAGGATTGGAAACCTTAATTATCAGTTGACCCTCGTGATTCTGAAGCGAAATCAATTTATTTTCTTTTGATACCGGTTTCATTATTATCTTATGTAAAGTTTGTATTATAGGATTGGAAACCTTAATTATCTGTTGACCGTCGTGATTCTGAAGCGAAATCAATTTATTTTCTTTTGATACCGGTTTCATTATTATCTTATGTAAAGTTTGTATTATAGGATTGTAAACCTTAATTATCAGTTGACCGTCGTGATTCTGAAGCGAAATCAATTTATTTTCTTTTGATACCGGTTTCATTATTATCTTATGTAAAGTTTGTATTATAGGATTGTAAGCCTTAATTATCAGTTGACCGTCGTGATTCTGAAGCGAAATCAATTTATTTTCTTTTGATACCGGTTTCATTATTATCTTATGTAAAGTTTGTATTATAGGATTGGAACCCTTAATTATCAGTTGACCGTCGTGATTCTGAAGCGAAATCAATTTATTTTCTTTTGATAACGGTTTCATTATTATCTTATGTAAAGTTTGTATTATAGGATTGGAAACCTTAATTATCAGTTGACCGTCGTGATTCTGAAGCGAAATCAATTTATTTTCTTTTGATAACGGTTTCATTATTATCTTATGTAAAGTTTGTATTATAGGATTGGAAACCTTAATTATCAGTTGACCCTCGTGATTCTGAAGCGAAATCAATTTATTTTCTTTTGATACCGGTTTCATTATTATCTTATGTAAAGTTTGTATTATAGGATTGGAAACCTTAATTATCAGTTGACCGTCGTGATTCTGAAGCGAAATCAATTTATTTTCTTTTGATACCGGTTTCATTATTATCTTATGTAAAGTTTGTATTATAGGATTGGAAACCTTGATTATCAGTTGACCCTCGTGATTCTGAAGCGAAATCAATTTATTTTCTTTTGATACCGGTTTCATTATTATCTTATGTAAAGTTTGTATTATAGGATTGGAAACCTTAATTATCAGTTGACCGTCGTGATTCTGAAGCGAAATCAATTTATTTTCTTTTGATACTGGTTTCATTATTATCTTATGTAAAGTTTGTATTATAGGATTGGAAACCTTAATTATCAGTTGACCGTCGTGATTCTGAAGCGAAATCAATTTATTTTCTTTTGATACCGGTTTCATTATTATCTTATGTAAAGTTTGTATTATAGGATTGGAAACCTTAATTATCAGTTGACCGTCGTGATTCTGAAGCGAAATCAATTTATTTTCTTTTGATACCGGTTTCATTATTATCTTATGTAAAGTTTGTATTATAGGATTGGAAACCTTAATTATCAGTTGACCCTCGTGATTCTGAAGCGAAATCAATTTATTTTCTTTTGATACCGGTTTCATTATAATCTTATGTAAAGTTTGTATTATAGGATTGTAAACCTTAATTATCAGTTGACCCTCGTGATTCTGAAGCGAAATCAATTTATTTTGTTTTGATACCGGTTTCATTATTATCTTATGTAAAGTTTGTATTATAGGATTGTAAAGCTTAATTATCAGTTGACCGTCGTGATTCTGAAGGGAAATCAATTTATTTTTTTTTGATACCGGTTTCATTATTATCTTATGTAAAGTTTGTATTATAGGATTGGAAACCTTAATTATCAGTTGACCCTCGTGATTCTGAAGCGAAATCAATTTATTTTCTTTTGATACCGGTTTCATTATTATCTTATGTAAAGTTTGTATTATAGGATTGGAAACCTTAATTATCAGTTGACCGTCGTGATTCTGAAGCGAAATCAATTTATTTTCTTTTGATAACGGTTTCATTATTATCTTATGTAAAGTTTGTATTATAGGATTGGAAACCTTAATTATCAGTTGACCCTCGTGATTCTGAAGCGAAATCAATTTATTTTCTTTTGATACCGGTTTCATTATTATCTTATGTAAAGTTTGTATTATAGGATTGGAAACCTTAATTATCAGTTGACCCTCGTGATTCTGAAGCGAAATCAATTTATTTTCTTTTGATACCGGTTTCATTATTATCTTATGTAAAGTTTGTATTATAGGATTGTAAACCTTAATTATCAGTTGACCGTCGTGATTCTGAAGCGAAATCAATTTATTTTCTTTTGATACCGGTTTCATTATTATCTTATGTAAAGTTTGTATTATAGGATTGGAAACCTTAATTATCAGTTGACCGTCGTGATTCTGAAGCGAAATCAATTTATTTTCTTTTGATAACGGTTTCATTATTATCTTATGTAAAGTTTGTATTATAGGATTGGAAACCTGAATTATCAGTTGACCGTCGTGATTCTGAAGCGAAATCAATTTATTTTCTTTTGATAACGGTTTCATTATTATCTTATGTAAAGTTTGTATTATAGGATTGGAAACCTTAATTATCAGTTGACCCTCGTGATTCTGAAGCGAAATCAATTTATTTTCTTTTGATACCGGTTTCATTATTATCTTATGTAAAGTTTGTATTATAGGATTGGAAACCTTAATTATCAGTTGACCGTCGTGATTCTGAAGCGAAATCAATTTATTTTCTTTTGATACCGGTTTCATTATTATCTTATGTAAAGTTTGTATTATAGGATTGGAAACCTTAATTATCAGTTGACCGTCGTGATTCTGAAGCGAAATCAATTTATTTTCTTTTGATACCGGTTTCATTATTATCTTATGTAAAGTTTGTATTATAGGATTGGAAACCTTAATTATCAGTTGACCGTCGTGATTCTGAAGCGAAATCAATTTATTTTCTTTTGATAACGGTTTCATTATTATCTTATGTAAAGTTTGTATTATAGGATTGGAAACCTTAATTATCAGTTGACCGTCGTGATTCTGAAGCGAAATCAATTTATTTTCTTTTGATAACGGTTTCATTATTATCTTATGTAAAGTTTGTATTATAGGATTGGAAACCTTAATTATCAGTTGACCCTCGTGATTCTGAAGCGAAATCAATTTATTTTCTTTTGATACCGGTTTCATTATTATCTTATGTAAAGTTTGTATTATAGGATTGGAAACCTTAATTATCTGTTGACCGTCGTGATTCTGAAGCGAAATCAATTTATTTTCTTTTGATACCGGTTTCATTATTATCTTATGTAAAGTTTGTATTATAGGATTGTAAACCTTAATTATCAGTTGACCGTCGTGATTCTGAAGCGAAATCAATTTATTTTCTTTTGATACCGGTTTCATTATTATCTTATGTAAAGTTTGTATTATAGGATTGTAAGCCTTAATTATCAGTTGACCGTCGTGATTCTGAAGCGAAATCAATTTATTTTCTTTTGATACCGGTTTCATTATTATCTTATGTAAAGTTTGTATTATAGGATTGGAACCCTTAATTATCAGTTGACCGTCGTGATTCTGAAGCGAAATCAATTTATTTTCTTTTGATAACGGTTTCATTATTATCTTATGTAAAGTTTGTATTATAGGATTGGAAACCTTAATTATCAGTTGACCGTCGTGATTCTGAAGCGAAATCAATTTATTTTCTTTTGATAACGGTTTCATTATTATCTTATGTAAAGTTTGTATTATAGGATTGGAAACCTTAATTATCAGTTGACCCTCGTGATTCTGAAGCGAAATCAATTTATTTTCTTTTGATACCGGTTTCATTATTATCTTATGTAAAGTTTGTATTATAGGATTGGAAACCTTAATTATCAGTTGACCGTCGTGATTCTGAAGCGAAATCAATTTATTTTCTTTTGATACCAGTTTCATTATTATCTTATGTAAAGTTTGTATTATAGGATTGGAAACCTTGATTATCAGTTGACCGTCGTGATTCTGAAGCGAAATCAATTTATTTTCTTTTGATACCGGTTTCATTATTAACTTATGTAAAGTTTGTATTATAGGATTGGAAACCTTGATTATCAGTTGACCGTCGTGATTCTGAAGCGAAATCAATTTATTTTCTTTTGATACCGGTTTCATTATTATCTTATGTAAAGTTTGTATTATAGGATTGGAAACCTTAATTATCTGTTGACCGTCGTGATTCTGAAGCGAAATCAATTTATTTTCTTTTGATACCGGTTTCATTATTATCTTATGTAAAGGTTGTATTATAGGATTGGAAACCTTAATTATCAGTTGACCGTCGTGATTCTGAAGCGAAATCAATTTATTTTCTTTTGATACCGGTTTCATTATTATCTTATGTAAAGTTTGTATTATAGGATTGTAAACCTTAATTATCAGTTGACCGTCGTGATTCTGAAGCGAAATCAATTTATTTTCTTTTGATAACGGTTTCATTATTATCTTATGTAAAGTTTGTATTATAGGATTGTAAACCTTAATTATCAGTTGACCGTCGTGATTCTGAAGCGAAATCAATTTATTTTCTTTTGATACCGGTTTCATTATTATCTTATGTAAAGTTTGTATTATAGGATTGGAAACCTTAATTATCAGTTGACCGTCGTGATTCTGAAGCGAAATCAATTTATTTTCTTTTGATACCGGTTTCATTATTATCTTATGTAAAGTTTGTATTATAGGATTGGAAACCTTAATTATCAGTTGACCGTCGTGATTCTGAAGCGAAATCAATTTATTTTCTTTTGATACCGGTTTCATTATTATCTTATGTAAAGTTTGTATTATAGGATTGTAAACCTTAATTATCAATTGACCCTCGTGATTCTGAAGCGAAATCAATTTATTTTCTTTTGATACCGGTTTCATTATTATCTTATGTAAAGTTTGTATTATAGGATTGTAAAGCTTAATTATCAGTTGACCGTCGTGATTCTGAAGGGAAATCAATTTATTTTTTTTTGATACCGGTTTCATTATTATCTTATGTAAAGTTTGTATTATAGGATTGGAAACCTTAATTATCAGTTGACCCTCGTGATTCTGAAGCGAAATCAATTTATTTTCTTTTGATACCGGTTTCATTATTATCTTATGTAAAGTTTGTATTATAGGATTGGAAACCTTAATTATCAGTTGACCGTCGTGATTCTGAAGCGAAATCAATTTATTTTCTTTTGATAACGGTTTCATTATTATCTTATGTAAAGTTTGTATTATAGGATTGGAAACCTTAATTATCAGTTGACCGTCGTGATTCTGAAGCGAAATCAATTTATTTTCTTTTGATACCGGTTTCATTATTATCTTATGTAAAGTTTGTATTATAGGATTGGAAACCTTAATTATCAGTTGACCGTCGTGATTCTGAAGTGAAATCAATTTATTTTCTTTTGATAACGGTTTCATTATTATCTTATGTAAAGTTTGTATTATAGGATTGGAAACCTTAATTATCAGTTGACCCTCGTGATTCTGAAGCGAAATCAATTTATTTTCTTTTGATACCGGTTTCATTATTATCTTATGTAAAGTTTGTATTATAGGATTGGAAACCTTAATTATCTGTTGACCGTCGTGATTCTGAAGCGAAATCAATTTATTTTCTTTTGATACCGGTTTCATTATTATCTTATGTAAAGTTTGTATTATAGGATTGTAAACCTTAATTATCAGTTGACCGTCGTGATTCTGAAGCGAAATCAATTTATTTTCTTTTGATACCGGTTTCATTATTATCTTATGTAAAGTTTGTATTATAGGATTGTAAGCCTTAATTATCAGTTGACCGTCGTGATTCTGAAGCGAAATCAATTTATTTTCTTTTGATACCGGTTTCATTATTATCTTATGTAAAGTTTGTATTATAGGATTGGGACCCTTAATTATCAGTTGACCGTCGTGATTCTGAAGCGAAATCAATTTATTTTCTTTTGATAACGGTTTCATTATTATCTTATGTAAAGTTTGTATTATAGGATTGGAAACCTTAATTATCAGTTGACCCTCGTGATTCTGAAGCGAAATCAATTTATTTTCTTTTGATACCGGTTTCATTATTATCTTATGTAAAGTTTGTATTATAGGATTGGAAACCTTAATTATCAGTTGACCCTCGTGATTCTGAAGCGAAATCAATTTATTTTCTTTTGATACCGGTTTCATTATTATCTTATGTAAAGTTTGTATTATAGGATTGGAAACCTTAATTATCAGTTGACCGTCGTGATTCTGAAGCGAAATCAATTTATTTTCTTTTGATACCGGTTTCATTATTATCTTATGTAAAGTTTGTATTATAGGATTGGAAACCTTGATTATCAGTTGACCCTCGTGATTCTGAAGCGAAATCAATTTATTTTCTTTTGATACCGGTTTCATTATTATCTTATGTAAAGTTTGTATTATAGGATTGGAAACCTTAATTATCAGTTGACCGTCGTGATTCTGAAGCGAAATCAATTTATTTTCTTTTGATACTGGTTTCATTATTATCTTATGTAAAGTTTGTATTATAGGATTGGAAACCTTAATTATCAGTTGACCGTCGTGATTCTGAAGCGAAATCAATTTATTTTCTTTTGATACCGGTTTCATTATTATCTTATGTAAAGTTTGTATTATAGGATTGGAAACCTTAATTATCAGTTGACCGTCGTGATTCTGAAGCGAAATCAATTTATTTTCTTTTGATACCGGTTTCATTATTATCTTATGTAAAGTTTGTATTATAGGGTTGGAAACCTTAATTATCAGTTGACCCTCGTGATTCTGAAGGGAAATCAATTTATTTTTTTTTGATACCGGTTTCATTATTATCTTATGTAAAGTTTGTATTATAGGATTGGAAACCTTAATTATCAGTTGACCGTCGTGATTCTGAAGCGAAATCAATTTATTTTCTTTTGATACCGGTTTCATTATTATCTTATGTAAAGTTTGTATTATAGGATTGTAAAGCTTAATTATCAGTTGACCGTCGTGATTCTGAAGGGAAATCAATTTATTTTTTTTTGATACCGGTTTCATTATTATCTTATGTAAAGTTTGTATTATAGGATTGGAAACCTTAATTATCAGTTGACCGTCGTGATTCTGAAGCGAAATCAATTTATTTTCTTTTGATACCGGTTTCATTATTATCTTATGTAAAGTTTGTATTATAGGATTGGAAACCTTAATTATCAGTTGACCGTCGTGATTCTGAAGCGAAATCAATTTATTTTCTTTTGATAACGGTTTCATTATTATCTTATGTAAAGTTTGTATTATAGGATTGGAAACCTTAATTATCAGTTGACCCTCGTGATTCTGAAGCGAAATCAATTTATTTTCTTTTGATACCGGTTTCATTATTATCTTATGTAAAGTTTGTATTATAGGATTGGAAACCTTAATTATCAGTTGACCGTCGTGATTCTGAAGCGAAATCAATTTATTTTCTTTTGATACCGGTTTCATTATTATCTTATGTAAAGTTTGTATTATAGGATTGGAAACCTTAATTATCAGTTGACCGTCGTGATTCTGAAGCGAAATCAATTTATTTTCTTTTGATACCGGTTTCATTATTATCTTATGTAAAGTTTGTATTATAGGATTGGAAACCTTAATTATCAGTTGACCGTCGTGATTCTGAAGCGAAATCAATTTATTTTCTTTTGATAACGGTTTCATTATTATCTTATGTAAAGTTTGTATTATAGGATTGGAAACCTTAATTATCAGTTGACCGTCGTGATTCTGAAGCGAAATCAATTTATTTTCTTTTGATAACGGTTTCATTATTATCTTATGTAAAGTTTGTATTATAGGATTGGAAACCTTAATTATCAGTTGACCCTCGTGATTCTGAAGCGAAATCAATTTATTTTCTTTTGATACCGGTTTCATTATTATCTTATGTAAAGTTTGTATTATAGGATTGGAAACCTTAATTATCAGTTGACCGTCGTGATTCTGAAGCGAAATCAATTTATTTTCTTTTGATAACGGTTTCATTATTATCTTATGTAAAGTTTGTATTATAGGATTGGAAACCTTAATTATCAGTTGACCCTCGTGATTCTGAAGCGAAATCAATTTATTTTCTTTTGATACCGGTTTCATTATTATCTTATGTAAAGTTTGTATTATAGGATTGTAAACCTTAATTATCAGTTGACCGTCGTGATTCTGAAGCGAAATCAATTTATTTTCTTTTGATACCGGTTTCATTATTATCTTATGTAAAGTTTGTATTATAGGATTGGAAACCTTAATTATCAGTTGACCGTCGTGATTCTGAAGCGAAATCAATTTATTTTCTTTTGATAACGGTTTCATTATTATCTTATGTAAAGTTTGTATTATAGGATTGGAAACCTTAATTATCAGTTGACCGTCGTGATTCTGAAGCGAAATCAATTTATTTTCTTTTGATAACGGTTTCATTATTATCTTATGTAAAGTTTGTATTATAGGATTGGAAACCTTAATTATCAGTTGACCCTCGTGATTCTGAAGCGAAATCAATTTATTTTCTTTTGATACCGGATTCATTATTATCTTATGTAAAGTTTGTATTATAGGATTGGAAACCTTAATTATCAGTTGACCGTCGTGATTCTGAAGCGAAATCAATTTATTTTCTTTTGATACCGGTTTCATTATTATCTTATGTAAAGTTTGTATTATAGGATTGGAAACCTTAATTATCAGTTGACCGTCGTGATTCTGAAGCGAAATCAATTTATTTTCTTTTGATACCGGTTTCATTATTATCTTATGTAAAGTTTGTATTATAGGATTGGAAACCTTAATTATCAGTTGACCGTCGTGATTCTGAAGCGAAATCAATTTATTTTCTTTTGATAACGGTTTCATTATTATCTTATGTAAAGTTTGTATTATAGGATTGGAAACCTTAATTATCAGTTGACCGTCGTGATTCTGAAGCGAAATCAATTTATTTTCTTTTGATAACGGTTTCATTATTATCTTATGTAAAGTTTGTATTATAGGATTGGAAACCTTAATTATCAGTTGACCCTCGTGATTCTGAAGCGAAATCAATTTATTTTCTTTTGATACCGGTTTCATTATTATCTTATGTAAAGTTTGTATTATAGGATTGGAAACCTTAATTATCTGTTGACCGTCGTGATTCTGAAGCGAAATCAATTTATTTTCTTTTGATACCGGTTTCATTATTATCTTATGTAAAGTTTGTATTATAGGATTGTAAACCTTAATTATCAGTTGACCGTCGTGATTCTGAAGCGAAATCAATTTATTTTCTTTTGATACCGGTTTCATTATTATCTTATGTAAAGTTTGTATTATAGGATTGTAAGCCTTAATTATCAGTTGACCGTCGTGATTCTGAAGCGAAATCAATTTATTTTCTTTTGATACCGGTTTCATTATTATCTTATGTAAAGTTTGTATTATAGGATTGGAACCCTTAATTATCAGTTGACCGTCGTGATTCTGAAGCGAAATCAATTTATTTTCTTTTGATAACGGTTTCATTATTATCTTATGTAAAGTTTGTATTATAGGATTGGAAACCTTAATTATCAGTTGACCGTCGTGATTCTGAAGCGAAATCAATTTATTTTCTTTTGATAACGGTTTCATTATTATCTTATGTAAAGTTTGTATTATAGGATTGGAAACCTTAATTATCAGTTGACCCTCGTGATTCTGAAGCGAAATCAATTTATTTTCTTTTGATACCGGTTTCATTATTATCTTATGTAAAGTTTGTATTATAGGATTGGAAACCTTAATTATCAGTTGACCGTCGTGATTCTGAAGCGAAATCAATTTATTTTCTTTTGATACCAGTTTCATTATTATCTTATGTAAAGTTTGTATTATAGGATTGGAAACCTTGATTATCAGTTGACCGTCGTGATTCTGAAGCGAAATCAATTTATTTTCTTTTGATACCGGTTTCATTATTATCTTATGTAAAGTTTGTATTATAGGATTGGAAACCTTGATTATCAGTTGACCGTCGTGATTCTGAAGCGAAATCAATTTATTTTCTTTTGATACCGGTTTCATTATTATATTATGTAAAGTTTGTATTATAGGATTGGAAACCTTAATTATCAGTTGACCGTCGTGATTCTGAAGCGAAATCAATTTATTTTCTTTTGATACCAGTTTCATTATTATCTTATGTAAAGTTTGTATTATAGGATTGTAAACCTTAATTATCAGTTGACCGTCGTAATTCTGAAGCGAAATCAATTTATTTTCTTTTGATACCTTTTTCATTATTATCTTATGTAAAGTTTGTATTATAGGATTGGAAACCTTAATTATCAGTTGACCGTCGTGATTCTGAAGCGAAATCAATTTATTTTCTTTTGATAACGGTTTCATTATTATCTTATGTAAAGTTTGTATTATAGGATTGGAAACCTTAATTATCAGTTGACCCTCGTGATTCTGAAGCGAAATCAATGTATTTTCTTTTGATACCGGTTTCATTATTATCTTATGTAAAGTTTGTATTATAGGATTGGAAACCTTAATTATCAGGTGACCGTCGTGATTCTGAAGCGAAATCAATTTATTTTCTTTTGATACCGGTTTCATTATTATCTTATGTAAAGTTTGTATTATAGGATTGGAAACCTTAATTATCAGTTGACCGTCGTGATTCTGAAGCGAAATCAATTTATTTTCTTTTGATAACGGTTTCATTATTATCTTATGTAAAGTTTGTATTATAGGATTGGAAACCTTAATTATCAGTTGACCGTCGTGATTCTGAAGCGAAATCAATTTATTTTCTTTTGATACCGGTTTCATTATTATCTTATGTAAAGTTTGTATTATAGGATTGGAAACCTTAATTATCAGTTGACCGTCGTGATTCTGAAGCGAAATCAATTTATTTTCTTTTGATAACGGTTTCATTATTATCTTATGTAAAGTTTGTATTATAGGATTGGAAACCTTAATTATCAGTTGACCCTCGTGATTCTGAAGCGAAATCAATTTATTTTCTTTTGATACAGGTTTCATTATTATCTTATGTAAAGTTTGTATTATAGGATTGGAAACCTTAATTATCAGTTGACCGTCGTGATTCTGAAGCGAAATCAATTTATTTTCTTTTGATACCGGTTTCATTTGTTTATCCGATTTAAAAGTAGTTTCGTAGAACTGGAGACCTTACTTTTCAATCAATACTTGTAATTTTCTAGGGGAATCAAATTACTTCATTTCGATGACAGTTTCATAATTCAGTCTGATTTCAAATTTGCTTCTAAGATTAGAGACCTTATTTATCAACCATTGTAACATTGAAACTGTCAGTGGAAATAAGAATGTATACTCCTGACAGACAGGATAAAATCTAAGATTGCCATAATAACTCAATAATTGTAATTCTATCTCAATGCCTTACTTGACATGAGAACGAAGAAATATTCTTTAATTTGGTGCAGACGATACTATTGCCATTCAAAATGCACTTGTTTGTAGCGAGTGAACACATTAACATGCTGGCCAAAACACACACCTAGCATCAGTAGGATCTAAGGTTCTGCATAGCTCGGACGAGCCTTACATGTATGGGAGTTCCGAATTGGTAACAAAACCACCCAATCGCGGCCTGTGTTCCTGCTACCTCAACGGGAGATAGGAAGCTCTTGGCCTCTTCTCGCCTATGAGACGTGGACAGACCACAAGAACTCATCTGTCTTTCTTATGACCTTTTTGAAAGCAGAACCTCCATCTTTACATCACGGAAAAAATCCATTGACAAAAGGCAAAAAATTTGTATGTTATATATTGTTTCAAAATAGAATAAATGTTATATTTGGCATATGTTTAGACTATTCTCATTTTTTTCTCAGACTTATTCATAATGTCTACTGGCATCAATCATAATACATTTGAATATTTTATACTATTCATTCAAGTTGTATTTTTTTAAATAATTCACCTCAAATAAGGCGATAATTCCACTGGGATACAATAGGTTACAGGGAGTGAAAGCGAATGAGAAGACTTTACTGCGGAGAAATCACGATACAAGAGCCGGGTTCAGGAAGACAGGCGATAGCGATTGAAGATTGTAGTTGGCAGGGAAGCAAGAAATCAGAAGGGACTTCCACAGGCGAGAGAAGAAACTATTAGAATACAACATACGGTTATATCTAGCGAGTTCAACAGTAAAATGGTAAGACCTAGTTTCCGGTATAGTAGTGCGCTTAAATTCATACAATTGCTGCAGCAAAGATGAATACTCACCAGCACAATATAATTATTTTTATTAAAAAATCTTTCAAGGATAAAATATACTTCTCTGCCTACCCGGATTAGGAGTTCCGGCTAGTTACAAAACCATCCAACCATTTAGAGTTTCGGGTTAGTCATAAAATCATCCAACCATTGTGAATCCCAGATTAGTCACAAAACCATCCAACCATTGGAAATGAGAACGAGGCGAGAAGTCGCCCAGTATTTATAGTATATGGAGAATGACCCCTAGTGATGATTAGGGAATTAAGGAGGAGCTAACTCCGACAACCACCCCGGAGAATATTACAAAAGGTATTTCGAATAATTATCATTTAGTATAATTGCCCTTTCGTTTAATATTCATTCAAACAATTTACAATTCGAATAAATGTTTTTCGGATAACTGTCTTCGAACAATTATTTTCGAACAATTTACTTGATACCAATATTTAAGGCAGTTAACTGGAAAACTCAGATGTTTTTTTTTTTTTTGTATTCGTCTCTTTAAACTTTTTTTTAGTGGCGCACAATGTAAGAATTGTGTTGTCCTACTCTACTGGATTTAAATCGTCTAAGCTACGATATAAAAATATGTCGTTGTTTATTTGTTAAAGCTGGTGAAGATATTCGATAGCGTTTTCTTTTGTTAGTTGAAACTTTTGTTCGTGCCGTAATGTTAACCTGTACTTGACATAGAGCCTTTCAATTCATTACAATTGTTAAGCAGTATTTAAGCAAACAAAAGTTTTAAGATCGTATTTAAATTTGTTAGATCGGCGGCTATTTAAAATTTAAAATAAAAAGAAAGAATAAACAAAGTTGTGGCATAAAACAGACAAAATGGAAATCGGATATAAATATTAAAATGGCAGAACAATAATTTTCTTTATCCGTTTACAGTAACAAAAAGAGATATCGTATTTTCCAGTTTACAAAACGCACTTCTTTCCTAAAAAAAATACCTTGAAAAATACGTGTGAGTCTTCGAAGACGAATGTAAGGCAACCCCCAGGCTCAGTAAACTTAAACGATCACCTAATTGGCTTGACTGATAGGGGTGTGGATTTGTATGTTGAGTCATTACACTATAATATTAGCTATCTATTTAATTCAGCTTTTATACGATGAAATCTCGGTACTTAGCTGTTACAAGTGTTTCCAGGACTATAAACTTCCTGGAGCCGAGCCACAAGCTTAAACATGTTCTGTTTCATAGCAGCGGAGACAGCCTTTCTGCTCTTGACTGGTATGTCGTTGTTATACAAACAAAATCAGACAAGTGATTAATGTAAACAATACGTGGCGCTAGTATGTGAGGTACGCCTGGTGAATGTGTTGTTATATGAGAATGACATTTTTTTCTTAGTAGTTTATTTTCAATATTAGGGTGCGTCTTCCAAGCCGCAACGTCTTGTAAGCCGGAAATACAGTGATCTTTCGTTCTGTTTTCAGACTTAAACTCAACCCAGACTCAACCTACTACATACGTTCCATCGCTAAAGATACTTTTAAAATGGGTGGTTCCCTGTACCCTTCTAGTAAGCACTCGATTTCTACCTTTACAAGAACCAGATCAGGTCGAAATTGGAGTGCTGCTGACATACATGGGCAAGAGCTTCACAGTCTTCACTTTCCAGTCCCTATAGGGTCCAAAAGCGTCTACGCGTCCTTGTGGATGATAAGTTATGTTCCACTCTGCAACCACTTTCCCCACAGACTAAACGTCTCAAACCTCTTGCTGTTCTATCGCTGTTTCCATGAAAAATGTTCAGGCGAACAATATTCCTTAGTTCCACCACTTGTAACCTTCACGGATAAAATCCTCCCTGCCACATCCGATGTAGCGAAACACCCTCATTCTTTTCGTACTCTCTTGGAGAGATGTAAGTTCCGCTTGAGCAGCTTATTCGTACGAACCGCTGTTTTGTAGAAACGACTCCCAAGAAGATGTTTTCTCGATCATTACAATATTATTCTGTTCAAATCTAGGGTTAACCGTTACCTTCCCCACATATCTCAATAAATTATGCCTTTTGCTCTGTAATCCTCTGCCTCGAGTGACTCTTGGACCTTGCACATTTTGAACATCATTATATAAAAAGTAACACTTTTCGAGTACTCTCTGGTGCCAAATAAATGTAACTACAACGCTTGTCAATTTGGGGAATTTTCCCGACCCCCTCCCGATGCTTATTAGAGCATCTCACATATTTAAAGTTGAGTCAACAAAACGAAAAAAATGAACATTATGGAGTTAGCTTTTATTGAGATAGATATTAGGTTGGTGCAAAAATAATGTCGTTTACTGACGTATTTTTTTTTTAACGTCAAAAACGACATTATTTTTGCACCAACCTAATAGATAGAGAGAAAGAGGGGGGAGAGGGGGGAGAGAAAGAGGGGGGAGAGGGAGAGAGAAAGAGAGAGAGAATGTTAACAGCACATAAACTGAATGTAATGAACTTGAATTCTAGCTCGGCTGTCTGAATCCTGAATATAGATATACAATATATAATGTATATCCAACAACGTCGCAAAATAATATCTTAAAATGATTTCATGAAATAAAAGATATTTCCATAATAGATAGCGTTCTCGGAATGATGAATCGAAGGACCGAGTTCGAATTCCAGTCGAGATCATTACATTCACTTACGCGCAAATACTCTTCGGAAAGCTATGAATCCATTTTTTTCTTCCCCTGGTTAAGCGTAAATAGCAGGACAGACTGGTTCTTCTAGCCTTCGGTAGCAATCGGTCTAGGAGAAAGAAAAACTCTGAATTCAAAATCATTCCGGCTATCTGCCCAGGAAACATCACGCGGCAGTACAAATGGTGCCTTTACGACTCTAATATGGTTACGAGTTTCATGATCGTGTAGGTTGGCAAGACTTCAAGGAAATGCTTTCTTAAAGCATTTTACTTAAAGACACTTTTAAAAAATTTTTACTGGTTATCAACCCTTTGTGTGTTATTTAAAGCTGAAGCATATTTTAGATTGTAAAAATAATTCTTTTTGTTTTGCGAGCGAATATTGCATTAATTAATTTATTTATTTTATTTTATTTTATTTCTTGAGAACAACAATGATTGTTTTTGGATACAAGGCTTACTATTTAATCCATAGCTGGGGAGAAGAGATATTTTTTGTGAATAATTTTTTAAAAAGATTTATTAAAGCTGGGATGTCTTTTCAACATGTAACTTTTGGAGGTACAGAGTATATTGTATTATTACCTTTTCATCCTTTAATTATATTAATAGAACTTTACATTTCTTTTATTATATAAATTTTTATTGTTCACTATAGGATCGGCTTAGGTTGGGCAGCCTTTGAAAAGAATTTAGAACTATTTGCATCTAATCGGATACCTAGTAGTAACAAAAGAAAAACCTATAACTTTTTTTATTTAAGCATTTCACCCCAAGCAAGGCGGGAGTGGCATTGGTTCGCAGGGGGTTACTGTTGTAACCTAGGGAAGTTTACTGAATAGAATAATCACGCCAAGGTTGGTAATGTACGCTAATACTTAGGACAAGAACAACACACATAAGATTCGCCAGCGGCCCGTAGAAGAAGTAGTCAACTGCTAGAATTCCACAATGAATCTCCAACTGTAGGATATATACAAACCTCTCCACGCGGTCAGATGTGGCACAAGGCCCGTTTTAATGTGGGGTATCGACCAAAAATTCCCCGTAGACCCCCTATAAAACGAGGTCGGGTAGCTGTTTCCTGTTTCGGGTGTCTGCCATTCGACATAGCCTTGCCTGGGGATCCTCTCTGCCCGGAGGCAGAGAGAGAGAGTTTGACCAGCACAACTGGAGACGAATCTCCAAGTGCAGGATATTTACCAACCGCCCCATGCGATCAGATGTGGCACAAGGGCGAATTTAATGTGGGGTATCTGAAATTCTCTGTAGACCCCGTATAAGAAGGGGCCGGGCAGCTGTTTCCCCAGACGAGACTCTGTCCTTTGACACAGCGTCGGAGGCAAAGAGTTTGACTAGCACAACCGAAGACGAATCTCCAACAGCAGGATATCTACCAACCGCCCCATGCGGTCAGATGTAGCAGAAGGCCGAATTTAATGTGGGCTATCCGAACCCGTAGGCTCGGCCAAAAATACCCCGTATAAAACGGGGTCGGGTAGCTGTTTCCCCGAGACGAGAGACTGCCATTTGGCATAGCCTCGCCTGGAAATCCTCTCTGCCCAGAGGCAAAGAGTTTGACCAGCACAGCTGGAGACGAATCTCCAACTGCAGACCAACATACAGTATTTATGTGAATGGGGACATACACATTATCATCCGTAGGTACGCTACAACAGTTACATAAAATGAAGGTGAGAGAAAATCTGTGTATAAGGGAGAATGAGGAAAGGATAAAAGATGAACGGGGTTCAAGATATCAGAAGATGGCGATTGGCATTGCATTTAAATCTTTGAAGATTGTAGTTATCAGGGATACACCTATGGCAGTTTATATTCACTTCACATTAATGCAGTGCCTTCAGTATGTGTGCACGGTCGGTGAGTTGGTTTTAGACGTGTTTCTGTGACTTCTATTCAGATTGAACTTGACACGCAAATTCTCGATCATTCAATAGCCGAAAAAAATGCTTGTGCATTCCCCTTTTAAAAAGGTTTTTTAAAACACCTTAAACGTTTCAATATAGCAACTTGACTGAAAAGGAAATTAATATAGAAATAAAAATACAGGCATATCAAAAGTGAAGTAAATTGAGTTATTAACCTAAAAATCAGAGTAGTAGAATATCTTGAGACAGAATATTGAATAGATATCATTAAATCTTAACAACGCCATTTTGTCACTTAGATTTCGGGAAAATATATTTATATGCACAGAGAATTTCCCAGAAATGAATATATTGAATAGACATTATTTAAATCTTACCAACGCCATTTTTACACATTGATTTCAGTAAATTTTATTTATATGTACTTAGAATGTCCCAAAATGAATACATTGAATATGAATAATTAAATCTTACAACGCTATTTTTACACATTGATTTCGAGAAAACTTATTTTTATATACGGGGAACGTTCCAAAAATAATATATTGAATTAACCGTCCTGGGTATGACGATAAACTACATCCGCGTTCTGGGTAAGACGATAAACTTCGTCCAACAGCAAGGTCTCTGATCAGGAGGATTTGAGGAGCGTGGAGCCACCTCTTAATTGCTGGTGTTCCCAGGTTCACCCCACTCGGGGTGGTAGCACCCGTTAGGGTCCCAGCTATGGACAAACAGTTAACGCCGAAACTGTGTTAAAAACACATTGAAAGTATAAAAATAGGTTTTAATAGCAGAAATACTTCGTAAAAAATTATTACCAGCAATAAATTTTTGTAGAAATAAAAAAAAAAAAAACTATTACCGGCAATATACTTTTGAAGGAAAAATATTAACAGAAAAAGATTTTTGACAAAAACAAAATACTACCAGCAAAATAAATTTTGTCGACATTAAATGACCCATTGATGTTGATATGCCGTAAACTAAACCAAGCATTATTAAATTTTAACAATGCTATTTTTACACAATTGTTTTTTATGTGCAAACAATGTCTCAGAAAAGTATATATTGAATCATCATCATCATCATCATCATCATCATCATCATCATCATCATTATCCTTTGACTTTTGTATGCAGAAGCCATATTGAATCACTTCCTCAAAGGTATATCATCAGTAATTTTTGCGTTGTATCTTGACTCGACATAATTAAATCTTACAAACGCCATCTTTAAACATTGATTTCGCGAAATATTATTTATATATACCTAGATTGTCTCAAAATGAATATACATAAATCTTACCAGTGCCATTTTTACATGAATTTCGGGAAATCTTATTCTTATGTATAGAGAATGTCCCAGAAATGAATATATTGAATAGACATTATTAAATGTTTGTCGTTAAACAACGCCATTTTTACCTATTGATTTCAGGAAATTTCATTTGTATGTATAGAGAATGTTTCAGAAATGAATATATTGAATAGGAATAATTAATCTTACAATCGCCATATTTACACATTGATTTCGTGAAATCTTATTTTTATGTACAGAGAATGTCCCAAAAAATGAATATATTGAACAGAAATCATTATATGTTAACAACACCATTTTGGCACATCGATTTTCCGAAATTTTATTCATCTTTATCTGCTGAATGTTCCAAAATGAATCTCTCTGATTGTCAGCTTTCATAATCCCATGATAATTCATGTAATGCTTGTTTGCTTACTTTTGTGCTCGAGACGTGAATGATTTGGGGTCGAGGGGAAACAACTCGCAATCTTCATTTTTCTACACAGATGTCGGACATAGTTTTGATTAAGGAAAATAACTTAAAATCACATTTCCTGTTATTGGATTTTTCATCAAATACACCAAATTTAGATTGTTCAAAAACAAAGAACAATACTTGCCACTCCTTTCTTTCTTTCTTTCTTTCTCGTGAATTTCGGTATTTTCTTAGTCTGATATGACAATCAATACAGATGTATATTTTTACATCTACAAGATACACTTCAATCAATGCGCACATTTCTTTAGGTCTGCCATACTACATTCTCGGTGAGTGCATTTATTTTGTATGAAATTCTACACATTTTTTTTTTTTTTTGAATGACAGTAGTAGTTCATATTTTAATTCTACATATGGTGCAATTCGACGTATGAGGGTCAAGCAGCTCAGTTCCTAGGAACCGGCAGACAGAAAGCAGCTCATGTGATATAGTGGTGAAGGATTTGTGCAGAACCATCCACACTTTTTGAAGGGCCGAATACAGAGACCTGGTGCACTATGTGCCACAAGATTCCTAAACGACCCTGCGCAGATTTTGAATTCATACCTGGTGCACTACGCACCTCAAGGTCCCTAAACGACCATCCGCAGATTTTGATTTCAGAGTTGTCCTTCTCCTAGACCAGTTGTCAACCAAGGCTACAGAACCCAGTCTGTCCTGCTATTTGCCCATAGCTGGAGGGAGAAGAGGATTATACAAACATTATATATATATATCACATCACAATAGCACAACTTATATACTATTAAATTATTTATATCTGCAACTTCAACTTCTCACTCATAAAAATTTAAATTTTATTCTATTGTTACATATCATAGAACGACTTATATACTATTAAATTATTTATTTTTTTATTTTTATCTGTATTTATAGTCTCTTTGTTTTACATTGCTCTACAAGTGTTTTTTTTTTTGTTTGTTTTTTTTTTGCTTTCATTTAAACATTCGTAACTTGGATCTAATCTAATCTTTTTTTAACTCATACAAACCAGACCTTTGTTTACTTTTTTGCCTCATGCAAACCAGACCTGTATCTACATTTTTAACTAAACCAGACATTTGTCTACCTTTTTGACTTTCGTATAAACCAGAACTGTGTGTAATTTTTATTCTTGCGCAAACCAGACCTATGTTTACAGTAAACAGTTTTACTGTTTTGAAACCCGTACAAACGAGACCTGTGTTTACATTTTTGACTCTCATAAAACCAGACCTATGTCTACGTTTTTGTTTTTGATTCTTGTACAAACCCGATATTTGTCTACCGTAGAGAAAATTGTTTGAAAATAATTGTTCGAAAACAATTATTTGAAAAACATTTATTCGAATTGTAAATTGTTTTCCCGTGAAAACCAGAAATCAGTGTATCTTTCTCATACCAGAAAGTGCTAGTACCCACGCAAATAATCTCTGGATCATTTGCATACTAGCTAGCAGCATAACCCGTCTTCGGCTGGATGTTTCATTACTGGAAATGTTTGCCGTTCAATTGGAGCAGTTTAAGTATAAAGTCAGCCCACCCTAAAATCAATATTACTAGTAACAACAATTGGGTGCAACTGAGGCATATCCCTAAATGGAGAGGGGGGATAACATTTTGAAGTGGGGGGTGGCACTGAAAAGGGCCGTTTTTGTGTTCTCAATCTTGTTTCAGCCTCACGCACAGAAGACGTTTCTCCTCATCCGTTGGAGTCCTTTTGATCATCATTTTCAGCCTCGTGCGCAGAAGCGTTCGGGTGAAAACTGTGGAAACACATAAAGAACATCCGATCACACACACACACACACACACACACACACACATTTTGAGAATTATAGATATAGGTAATATTATTATTGTAATAATGTAAATTATTTAAACGGATAGTAAATAGTAAAACGTTGCTGAGAGTTATAATGGATAGGAAGTAGTGGAGAGCCATTGTCGCCAAAAGTTTGGATTCAAGACCGCCACTGAAGAATTATCTATCAAACAAAAAAAAATCATCGAAATTGGACGAAAACTGTGGAAACGCATAAACAACATCCGATCACGCACACACATACACACATTTTGATAATTATAGATAGGTTGGTGCAAAAATAATGACGTAATAATATCGTTTTTTGACGTATTTTTAACGTTAAAAAACGACATTATTACGTCATTATTTTTGCACCAACCTAATATTATCATTTTCTAATATTTCTTTTCAACGGTTACTATAATAGTAATTGTATTAATAGGTTCAGCTAAATAGGCCTCATTGTGTGACACTTTTCAATTGCTTTTCTTTTTGTTTTTCTCTATCTTTCTGACATATCCTCTACATTTTCTATTTCACACTTTATTTTTCCCGCTGTCCTTTGATGTGTGAATCTAAATCAGCTTTATTAACAGATTTATTTAAAGTTGGGCGCTTTTTTATTGCCTCTGAATCATGTAAAGTTTTCCCTTTTTTCTGAAGATTAATTAATAGATCTGTGTGTTGTAAGGTCCTTTGCATATCCTGTTAACCCCGTAGACCACGGCTTCACAACTCTACCTCTTGCTGCTGTGGCTCCAATAGCAAGTAAGTTTTAGGAATTGCTAATTCAACGTTCAATCGGGTTGAAATTAAGAGTTGTCTTTCGCCCAAAGCTAAAGATCCTTGTCTTCTCTATTATTTATAATTTAACTCTTAGCTGGTGAAAGAGTATTTGCGTGAAAGCAAATACAGCAGCCTTAAACATCAGATGCCAATCCAACTCTATGTGACGATAACCAATATACTACTTTTGTATCCACATAACCTATAGATAAATATTAACAATCAATTTAAGTGCTTGAATCATTGACTATTAAATGCCAACAGATTATGTCTTACATCAGAGCAGATGAACAGAAACATAAGTAGATTGTATTCTTTTTGTGTGAAAAGACATCAAGCATTCATTTTACTTTTACCAAAATTCAACAAAATATTAAACTTGTAAATATTAGCAGAGATAATAATAGCTAGATCACTCAATTAATTTTATCATAACCACAGGAAACCTTATAAATAGGATCAAGAACTGTATGCATAACATCCCATGTAGTTGTAGTAAAGAATATAAGGAAAAATACTGTTAATTTCTGAATTTCTGTGATAAGAGCATGCTATTATAATTGTGCTTGCCCATCTCTTTGTTAGTTCGCACGGCCACTACACCCTGCCAATATTGCGTAAATAATAGACTATTCCATTTTGATAGCGTGGAAAGAGGGGAAAAGATATTGCTTGATTTCAAAGAAAGAAAGAAAGAAGGGAAGCTAGATGTGTTTAACATCACCTGCTGATACTTCATAAATAATGGACTGTTACATTTTGGTCTTATGGAAAAAGGGGAAAAGATATTTCTAGATTTCAATGAAAGAAAGAAAGAAAGAAAGGAAGAAAAGAAAGAAGGGAAGTTAGAAGTGTTTAACATCACCTGCTAATACCTCATAAATAATTGACTATTCTGTTTAAATTTTACGTGTAAAAACAAATCACATATCAGAGACACGACTTGATTTCGGTGAGAAAGAAAGAAAAAAAGAAGAGAAGACAGAAGTGCTTAACGTCTGTTTCAGTGAAATGGAAAAAGTTGTCAATTTCAAATCTTTTCATTTGTAACCCCTTCTTAGAATAACGACCAGCCTTCATATTTATGATTGTTATTGCAATATTTTGTTGTTAAATATTTAACGATACCATAAGGGAATTTTTACGGATATTTTAAGGTCGTAGAACTCGCCATGAGCTTTTTCAATCATTGAACTTAAGAATGAAGATTCATCAGAAAATTCAAGTAGGAAAACCATAAATGTTTCATGAGTCATTCTAGTTTTCATTATTCCAAGAATTTTGGTTTGTGTAGCATATTCTTTAATGTCTTCATCACAAGACACCACTTCCTGATGTGTGAGTAGTTTAATGGCTATCAGTGTGAAAAGTGAAAGCAGCGATTCGTGTTCAAATTCTTTATCCAGGTATGGAATTGAATAGCAGGATTAACGGGGCTATCTAGCTTTCGATCGCAACAAACCTAAGAGAAAGAAAACTCTGAATTCAAAACCATGAAGAAAACGATAGGAAACCACTCAACTATCTTTCCCAATAATACACAGCAATTCGCAGATAATAAAGAAGAAATGGTGGAGAGTCATGATCATCTTTATTCGAAAGGGATATTACATTTACATTAAAAAAGATAAACAAAGCATAAAAAAACACTATACAACCACATAAAACTAGCCAGACAATACATCTATCTGTTGCAAATATGACTAAGAACTGATGTTTAAATTAGTATATATATATAGACTCCTGATAAAATTTTTAAGAAATTTGACAAATGGAAAGATGTTTCATTGAAACTAGATTGGATTATGCGTTTCGCTTTTCTAGGCTTCATCAGATCCCAAAACGGAAGAAAGAAATGTTTTTTGTGTGCGTAATTGTGCGGAATCATTAGTATTTTTTACCTAAACTGTTTTTTTAAAACACTCATTTTCATTCTTTTCTTTAATCACGATAAATGTCGGCTTAGGGAAAAAGTACTACGCTTCATTATTTAAGTATACACAGATTTCTTTCTTTCGTCTTTGGATCTGATGAAGCCTAGAAAGGCGAAACGCGTAATCAAATCTAGTTTCAATGAAACGATTTTCCATTTATCAAATTTTTTAAAGATTTGTCGAAATTCTATATTCTATTTTTTACACAAACACACACACACATTATATCTACTTAGTGGAAAAACGTACTAATAATTTATTATTTAAGCATGCACACAAATACACAGACACACACATTTCTTTCGTTTTGGGATCTGAAGAAGCCTAGAAAGGCGAAACGTGTACTCAAATCTAATTTCAATGAAATGTTTTCCATTTATCAAATTTCTTAAAAACTTTATCAGTGTTCTATATCCTATTTTAAAACACATATTGTTGACAAAGAAAAGAAATGGACAGACCCACAAGCATATAAATCTTTAAGTTTCAACCCATTTTGAAGGATTGGATAAGGATTTGACTTGCATTCATTTCTTGCCTTAGGGCCATTCTTAAAATGAGATGAGGATTTAACTTTGATTCGATACAAAAAATCTGGGAATATATATATATATATATATATATATATATATATATATATATATATATATATATATATATATAAACAACTTTCGACATGAACTAAGAATTATAAAGAAAAGTTACAGAATAAATATTGACTGATTTTTTAAAGTCATTCATTTTCATTCTTTTCTTTCATCACGAGAAACGCCAGATTAGGGAAAAAGTGCTATGATTTATTATTAAAGCACACACACACACACACACATTTTTTCATTTGTTTTGGGATGTGATGAGGCCTAGAAAGGCAAAACACGTAATCAAAGCTAGTTTCAATGAAACATTTTTCCATTTGTCAAATTTCTTCATAACATTCCATGTAGGTATCTGTTTATATTGTAATTATTTACACTATTTACATTGTTCACACTGTTGTCCTCCTCTTTGTTGACATATTTACTTTGGGCCATTGTATGCTTCGGCCTTCTTCAGAATCTGTCTATATTTCTGAGATGAGGTATTGTAATTATTTACGCTATTTACATTGTTCACACTGTTGTCCTCCTCTTTGTTGCCATATTTACTTTGGGCCATTGTATGCTTCGGCCTTCTTCAGAATCTGTCTATATTTCTGAGATGAGGTATTGTAATTATTTACGCTATTTACATTGTTCACACTGTTGTCCTCCTCTTTGTTGCCATATTTACTTTGGGCCATTGTATGCTTCGGCCTTCTTCAGAATCTGTCTATATTTCTGAGATGAGGTATTGTAATTATTTACGCTATTTACATTGTTCACACTGTTGTCCTCATCTTTGTTGCCATATTTACTTTGGGCCATTGTACGCGTCGGCCTTCTTCAGAATCTGTCTATATTTCTGAGATGAGGTATTGTAATTATTTATGCTATTTACATTGTTCAGACTGTTGTCCTTATCCTTGTTGCCATATTCATTTTGTATGTTCTTCAGGTGATTAGAATTTCAAAATGAACCATTTATTTTGTTCGCCGAGGTAGACTGTTCTAGTTTCAAGTACCATAACTATTCTGAATGTCTCATTTATCTCCCTTTAATGCAACTCTTCACCTCTGTGGTAGCTAGGTATTGAACTCACAACCAATGCTTTTTATCCACTGGGCCATGTGTCGAATCACCTGAAGAAGGCCAGAGCGCACAACGACCTTGTGAATATGGCAACAAAAATGAGGAAAACACTCTGAACAATATAAATAATGTAAATAATTAAAATACCTCATCTCAGAAATATAGACAGATCCTGAAGAAGGTTAGAGCCTACAATGGCTGAAATGTCATGAATATGGCAACAAAGAAGAGGACAACAGTCTGAATAATGTAAATAGTGTAAATAATTAAAATACCTCATCTCAGAAATATAGACAGATCCTGAAGAAGTCTGGAGTGTACAATGGCCGAAATGTCATAAATATGGCAACAGAGAAGAGGACAACAGTCTGAATAATGTAAATAGTGTAAATAATTAAAATACCTCATCTCAGAAATATAGACAGATCCTGAAGAAGTCTGGAGTGTACAATGGCTGAAATGTCATAAATATGGCAACAGAGAAGAGGACAACAGTCTGAATAATGTAAATAGTGTAAATAATTAAAATACCTCATCTCAGAAATATAGACAGATCCTGAAGAAGTCTGGAGTGTACAATGGCTGAAATGTCATGAATATGGCAACAAAGAAGAGGACAACAGTCTGAATAATGTAAATAGTGTAAATAATTAAAATACCTCATCTCAGAAATATAGACAGATCCTGAAGAAGTCTGGAGTGTACAATGGCCGAAATGTCATAAATATGGCAACAGAGAAGAGGACAACAGTCTGAATAATGTAAATAGTGTAAATCATTAAAATACCTCATCTCAGAAATATAGACAGATCCTGAAGAAGTCTGGAGTGTACAATGGCTGAAATGTCATAAATATGGCAACAAAGAAGAGGACAACAGTCTGAATAATGTAAATAGTGTAAATAATTAAAATACCTCATCTCAGAAATATAGACAGATCCTGAAGAAGTCTGGAGTGTACAATGGCCGAAATGTCATAAATATGGCAACAGAGAAGAGGACAACAGTCTGAATAATGTAAATAGTGTAAATAATTAAAATACCTCATCTCAGAAATATAGACAGATCCTGAAGAAGTCTGGAGTGTACAATGGCCGAAATGTCATAAATATGGCAACAGAGAAGAGGACAACAGTCTGAATAATGTAAATAGTGTAAATAATCCCATGTAGTTGTTGTAGGGAATATAAATAGAAATCAGTCAACTCATCAGACTATTCTTACAGTCTGAGGTTTTGACTGCTTTCCCTTTCATTGAATGTTTAAATGTTCTTGGGCTGAGACACTTCCCAGAATTTGACAAAATGATCTAGTATTACATTATTGGGAAGTGCTTTTTGATTGGGCTAAGATTTTTCAGGACCATCTCATTAACTTATAGTGTCCAAGGTTTTGAATTAACAACATTTTCATTACATAGTATTTTGTTCAGATTTGCATATCCACAATTGCTTTTACCAAAAGGGTAAGTGGTATAATCACTAAACAGTCAAATCTGAATATGAAGCAAATATGGTAAAAAGATTTCAAGTATTCTAAAATGAAACTGCTGTCTATCAATCATCATAGGAAACCCTTTTGGCCTTCCATCAGTATGGCTGATGCTAACCTCTATGAGAGCACCTAACTTTGCCTTCTTTGGCTAATATTTTCCACTGAAATGAAGTGGGATATTTATATTGAATCAATTCCTAATTCTGCTGCTAGGAAAGTCACTTCACGATGTTGTCCTAGACAATTTTTCTTGTGAGAATCTTTCTTTCATATTTATAAGTTTACCATTCATCCATGCATTTAATATTGCTACCACATCCTGTCTAGTGCTTCTGGCATATATCTAGAGATTATTGAAAAAATCCAAAGAAAAACCTGCAATATTATTGGATCTGACCTGGTATCTCGGCTTTAGCCACATTTCAACAGCTATAACATAGCTTCCTTTTGCCTTTTCTATAAATATTTTCATGGTGATTGTTTTGATGAGCTTTCATCATTGGTACATAGACTTCACAAATTTAAGCACAGTACTAGATTGGCAGATAGGTCTCATAATTTCACAGTTGAAATTGATAGTTTTAATCATAAGTTCTCTACTTATAGTTTCTTCTCTCACACTTGTTGAACCACCTTCAACAACAATCTTCAAAAATTTAAATGCAACATCAATTATCATCATCTGTCTCCTTGAATCCTGTTTTTTATTGTCCTCTCAGTAACCCCCTGTATCTTGGTAACTTTTATCATCTTGCTTGTGGTGAAATGATTAAAACAAATTTGATGTCCTATAGAAAAACTATAAAAAAGTGAGGTGCTTCATCCCCAGAAGAAACCTCTTCAAACTAATCATAGTTTTATTAAGGAAGTCAGTCTTATATATGGGTGGGAATAGGGTGGTAGAATACAGAAAACACTGGTTATAGTTTTGTAGGGATACAGAAGGTGATTATATCCACTTAGTGACGTCACTTCATACAGTGACAAGAGTAGCCAGTAATTCAGTTCATTTACAGCAAACAAACCGAATATTTGCTTTTTTAGCCTGAGCCAAGGCATCCAGGCTGAAGCTAAATCTGCCTCCTCCAGCAAATGCTGCAGCTTACAAGTCCATGGTGCCATTTCCTTTTGAGAATACATCTTCCTCAGATATAGAAAGAGACTCTGACTTGTGGTCCTCAATTTGGGAAAACCCAAAAGTCACTGTTTCCCCTTCATGGAATATGCCCTCACCTGGGACATAGTAGATGGATCTAATCTTTTAATCTGGAGTTCTAAACATGGATTTTTCAGATGTACTATATTATTATCCATGTGAGACACAAGTATATATGTATATATAGCAGCGTTTCTCAACCTTTTTACCCTTGCGTAACCCTTGAAATAAGTTACATGTCTCAAGGAACACCTGCACAAAAACAAAATTATATCCCATATCTTTCTCATTTTATTTTCATTGTTGTTCAAGTGGTAAATATCATAGAATATATTTTTGAATAACTGGTTTAAGGAAAAATTAATACTTCCTTGTCAAATTTTTCGTTAATGCTAAAAAAATTCATACTGTTTGTCAGGGAGTTTTTTTCATTCTCACAAAAAAATTCTAAACTCAGATGTAATAAATAAACATAAGTAACCAATATCAAATACCAATAATATAAATGTAAACAGAACGAAAACAGATAATTGCTGCATCAGTTTTATATATTTTATCCTTTACTGCAAATAGTATATTAATTATTATTTTATTATTATTTTATTATTATTTTATATCTATTTTATATTTATTTATTATATATTATTTATTTATTTATTCAAATATTATATTTATTATATATTATTTTATATTTATTATTTTATTATTATTTTATTATTATTTTATATCTATTTTATATTTATTTATTATATATTATTTATTTATTTATTCAAATATTATATTTATTATATATTATTTTATATTTATTATTTTATTATTATTTTATATCTATTTTATATTTATTTATTATATATTTATTTATTTATTCAAATATTATATTTATTATATATTATTTTATATTTATTATTTTATTATTACTTTATTATTATTTTATTATTAATAATTATTTATTATTAATTAATTATTTATTTTTTTATCCTTTACTTTTATCCTAATGATTGCTATATTTTTTAATAACATAACAGGTTAGATAAGATGATGTCTATATTACAATATTAAAATAACCAAGAATATATTGTGTGTGTTTAGTAATATCACGTATATAAAATTAAATAAAAAGTCAAAAGTGCATTAGGTTATCTCACCTGTTCTCAAAGAACCCTTGGGGAACTTTTGTGGAACCTTAGGATTTTGGGGAGTCCTGATTGAGAAACGCTGATCTAAATTCAGACTGTGCAATACTATAGGGAGCAATTGGCAAGTTTGAATAGCACATTGGCATAATAACACAAACTGGCAATTATGTGGAATAAAAACATCTGTCCTCATGGTGTAAATGCAACAAAACTAATGATAATCAGGACTGAATTGAAATTCTGGCACCTATGTAAATATCATAGTATATATTTTTTAATAACTGGTTTGCTGAGTGAGCACTGACTAGTGAAGGTGGTTTCACAATGGCGCCATACAAACATCACAAACTATATTCCCAATGATTGTTATATTTTCTAATAACATAATAGGTGAGATACGATGAGGTTTATATTAAAATATTACAATAACTAACAATATATTGTGTGTGTTTTGTAATATTACATATATGAAATTAAATAAAAAGTCAAAAGTGAATTAGCTTATCTCACCTGTTCCCTTGGAATCCTTGGGGACCTTTTGGAGAACCTTAGGGTTTTGGGGAACCCTGGTTGAGAAATGCTGATATATAGTGTTGTGTATGTCTTAATGGTATAAAAGTATTTCTGAGAAAAAAACATGTTTGTCATTTTTTTTTCTTTCAGTCATTCCATTCTGTCTGTAAAGAACAGTGTTATTATATCATGGATATAATAATGCCCATAATGGGGGAAACTCTTATAGGGAAACTAAGTCTTTCTACACTATTTACATTGTTTGGACTATCATCCTCATCTTTGTTGCCATAATTATCACAACGTTTCGGCCGTTGTATGCTGCGGCCGTTGTATGCTCCGGCCTTCTTCAGCTGGATGGAATGTCCCATATTGTACTCATTTCTATGCTTGGTCAGCTCAGCATAGAAATGAATACAATATGGGAATCAGTAATAAGGAGTGCTAGAGAAAAGCAATAATAACAACGAAAATTGCAATATGAGCACAGTTAAAAGCTATGCAATGATAACAACAAAAATTGCAATATGAGCCCTGGTAAAAATGGTTGCTGAAGACATTAGGTTTATAATACCTGGAAATTCATACACAGATGTCCTCAAGGACACATGCCACAGTGGGCGTTAGTTAGATCCAGTGATAGGACGCAAAGAGTGTGAGTTCAATACCTGGTTAAGGCAGTGGAGTACATGGAGAGGGGAATTAACAGGAGATAACTGATAACTGCCATCCAGCGAGTGAAACAAAGGGTTCAATTCGACATTCCAACCATCTGAAAAAGGAGAATACAATGGCTGAAACGTGATAAATATGGCAACAAAGATTAGGATGATAGTTTGAATAATGTAAATAGTGTACATAATACCTCATCTCAAAAATATAGACAGATATTAAATCTTTCTACTATAGATCTCTCATGTTACATTTTTATATAAAGGAAACATTAAAGACACAGAGATGCTAGGCTAGACCAATAGAAAAAGAAATGTGTCCTGTAGATTAACTGATAGGATTCTTGTAGTTAAACTGAAAGGGAAGCTTTTTTTTAACATAGAAGAGAAGTTGTACCAACTCAGTATAGACTACAATTGAAAAGAATTTATCTAAACTTAATATAAATTTTCTTTCAAATTCTTAGCGTCCTGGGTATGATGATAAACTAGTTCCAACAGCAAGGCCTCTCATAATACATTTTTGAAAACATAATGTTGCCAGCTGTATGTTTTTGAAAAAATATTACCAGTTAGACGTTTTTGAAAAAATAATATTACCAGCTATATGTTTTTGAAAAGATATTACCAGCTATACGTTTTTGAAAAGATATTACCAGCTATATGTTTTTTGAAAAATAATATTACTAGCTATAGATTTTTGAGGAAAAAAATATTAACAGAAGATTTTTGACAAAACAAAAATATTACCCCCCCAAAAAAAGTTGTCGGCATTAAGTGACCCATTGAGGTTGATATGCTGTAAAACAAAACAAACCAAACCAAATCAAATTCTTAGGGCATTTATTACATTCTATTTTGTAAATTTCTGCTTCTGGTTCAGTGTTATTTGTTTTATGCGTCTTGATCTATCTCTCTTTCTATTTGATATAAATGATCTTTCTAAGATGCAGGCATCTCCCAAGGCTTGCTTCTCAATCCATCTCGCTTTTTATTTGATATAAATGATCTTTCTAAGATGCAGGCATCTCCCAAGGCTTGCTTCTCAATCCATCTCGCTTTTTATTTGATATAAATGATCTGCCTAAGATGCAGGCATCTCCCAAGGCTTGCTTCTCAATCCATCTTGTTTTTTATTTGATATAAATGATCTGCCTAAGAGCATACTTAGAGCTTTTGTGAATATCTATGCTGATAATAGAACTGTACATGGGTTCACCTCTAAAATCCTAGATGACTAGAGCCTGGTAGCTGATTTCTCCTTTGATCTAGCTCTAACAGATCAGTCGGGGGAAAACCTTGCTGGTCATATTCAATATCTCAAAAACCAAACTTGTAACATTTCATCATTACTGAGCAACCCCTGAATTTCTTTCTGGCAATGAAATAATGATCTCTCATGGAGGCTCCTTGCTGTGAGTGTCTATTGTGATCACCCCAGACCTCAAATGCAACATATATATGATTCATCACTAATGGTGCTGGGAAAATAACCAGTTCCCTGCACCACTCCAGTAAGTACCTGATGCCTCTTGCTATCCACTACCTTTACAAGATCCAGAAAAATGGAATATTGCAGTCATATATGAGCAGGAGCTGCCCATCCTTGACTTTACAGTTTCAACAGAATACAAAAGCATCTCTGCGTCCTTGTGGATGATGAATTATTTTTGAGCCTACAATTAACCTTCCCACAGATGAAACATTGCATGCCTCTTGCTACTCTATCACTATTTCCATGGAAAGTTTTCCGATGAACCACATTCCTTAGTACTACCAGTTCTAACCGTCACGCCTAAGAACTGCCATGCCACTCAAATTGTAGCAAACTGCCATATTCTATTGGTAAGATGTAAATTCCACTTAAGCAACTTTTTTTCACAGACTGCTGCTTTGTGTAATCAACTCCCAAGATGATGCTTCCCTGATCACTACAATCATAACCTGTTCAAGTCTAGGGTTAAGCGTTATCTTCACCACATATGTCTATAAACTCTGCTTTTTACTCTGTAACTGTCTACCTCTAGTGGCTCTTGGGCCATGTATAGGATGAACAGTATTGTAAAAAAAAAAAACTTCATCTGACATACCCTGTAGTTTCCTTCAGGTCTATATAACATTCAGAAATACTATCAAATTCCATATCATCTCCATAATATTTTATGATGAGTAAACCTACAGTCTGCTAAAGAGTAATTCTTGAAAGCCTTGCAAAGCCAGAATTAAAATGAAACAACTAAATCAGGCATGGAAGACCATATATGGAAGGTAAAGGAACATTTATTCTCCTCTGGAAAAAGCAACAAACAATTTACAGAGAATCATATTACAATGCTTATAGGTAAAGAAATTGATAAATATGATATCATTTTTATGATGAGTAAACCTTGAAAGTATTGAAAAGCCATAATTAATCTGAGGTAACAAAGTCAAGCATAGCAGTTCATGTGATGAAGGAAAAGATAATGCACTCTTTGCTTTAGAAAAAAAAATTAAATAATTTGATGTAAACAAAGTCATTTTCAAGGATTTTGGTTGAGCTATTAGAAATGCTGTGTAAGTTCCTTAAAGGTGAATCTATTTTCCCTAATCTATTTTTTTAAAATCTATTTTCTACTTCTTCCATGCCCATTAACCCCTAGTATCTCAGTGGATTTAATGCCTTGCTTGGGGTGAACTTGATTAAAAAAAGAAAAAAAAAAAGATAATGGCTACAAATCTTGGCACTTCAAGATTTTTCAGGTGAATGACATTAATGAATTGTTCCACAGATTCTGAACAAAAGCAATAAACATCAATCTTATTTTTTTATCAACTTCCCAAAAAAAAAAAAACCAGTAAACAAACCCCGACTTGTATGAGTTTCAAAAATCTCAGGCAATCCTGCAACAGATGGAAAAACCACTCCTGAATCTTTGTTTATTAAGTGAAGCTATTGATCCGATATGAGGTGTGTTCCACAAGTTAAGAGCCCAAAATTCAAGATAACACGGCAACAGGAAAAGAACCCTTTTGTTTTATTTTAGTTTTCTGTTGCAACCTAGGGAAGGTTACTGAATAGAATAATCACACGAAGGTTGGTAATGAATGATAATACTTAGGACAAGAACAACACATATAAGATTCGCCAGTGGCGCGTAGAAGAAGTAGTCAACTGCTAGAAGTGAGCCAAGTGAATTAGACAATAAATCTCCAACTGCAGACCAACATAGAGTATTTACTACTGTATTTATGTAAATGGGGACATACTCATTATCTTCCATAGGTATGCTACAACATTTTAAAAAAATACTTTCTATTTTTTTGTAAAGATTGCTTCGGTAGGTTATCCTGACACTGGCTCATATTCAATGAATCTCCTACCCCAACAAAATTCAGAATCCCAATGTTTGTCTCTCACATCACTTGGACATCACTCCCTGATGGCATCAGTCCTCAGCTCAGCACCTTATGACACGGCTATTTATTTTTGTCTTATTAGTAAGTCTTATCAGTTTGATAAGGTCAAATTGAAGACTTATCTCAAAAATTACCTATAACCTGTTGTCAAATGGGGCAAGGAGTGGCTTGCTAATTTTAATACTTCCAAAATAAAACTATTCTCTTTTAATCATCTTAGAGAACAAGGCAGCTGGGCCAGACAGTAACGAAAATGATAAGAGCCATAAATGACTTTAGGCATAGACAAGATCACCGAAATAACAAATGAAATCTACGACAACAGGGATACACCAGAGGACCTCAGCCGATCTATCTTCATAGCTATGCCTAAGAAACCAGGTACAAATGAATGCAAACTCCACTGAACAATAAGCCTAATGAGCCATGTGACAAAACTCATCATTCATATTCTGATGAATAGAGCATGCAACAGAATCAGATCAGAGATAGGACAAGAACAGTGCGGGTTCGTTAAAGACACTGGAACAAGGAATGCAATATTCATGCTCAGAATGTTATCAAAAAGAGCGATACAGAGGTAGAAGGATGTGTACCTATGTTTCATAGACGACGCAAAGGCCTTCAACAAAGTACGCCACAAAGATCTGATGGAAATGCTCAGCAACCTTAAGAAAGGGAAAGATATCAGATTAATCAAGAACCTATACAGGCAGCAAACAACATGTATATGCAGAGGGAATGAGTTCAGTGAATATACAAAAATAGAAAGGAGTGTAAGGCAAGAATGCATCTTCTCACCTTACCTGTTCATCCTATATACCAAGACAATTCTAATAGAATTGGAAACCCTACCGGGATTTAACATTGGTTGCCACAATCTTAACAACATCAGATATTCAGAGGACACAGTACTGATAGCAGACACAGAAAAGAAATTAGAAAATCTCCTACAGAAGGTAGTGACGGTGAGGGAGAAGAAAGGACTAAGCATAAACTACAAGAAGACAGAATGTATGGTCACCAGTAAGAGGAAGAGCCCGAAATGCAATTTACAGGACGGAAACACTAGAATCAAGCAGATGCAGAAGTTTAAATATCTGGGAAGCATCTTGACAGAAGACGGTAAGTGTGACACTGAGATCCGTAGAAGTATTGGGATGACCAAGGACACATTCCAAAATTTGTGCAGAGTATTGCAAGACAGGAGGATTTCTTTGGTAAAGAAAAGAATGCTGAGCTGTTATGTGACATCTGTCCTTCTTTACGGCAGCAAATGTTGGACAATTTCCTAAAAGATGAAGAAGAGGTTTGTGGCTTGACAGAAGGATGCTAAGGATATCATAGACCGAGCGTGTGAGCAATGATGAGGTCTTAGAGAGAATGCAAACAAGGAGGAGGCTTATACTTAATATCAGGAAGAGGCAGCTGAAGTATCTGGGACACATAATGAGGAAGGAGGGCCTAGAGAATCTGATACTCATGGGTTGAATAGATTGAAAGAGAGACAAGGGAAAACAACATGTGACATACCTGGTGGGCTTAAGCAAGTGGATGATAGATCATGGTCTGGGGGGAGGAAGCAGAGGGAAGGAATTTGTTGAGAGCTGCAAGGGATAGAAGGAGGTGGAGAGCCATGATCATCTACATCCTGAAAGGACATGGCACAAAAAAAAAAATGACTGATGATAACTTTTGGGAGAGGGACTCATTGCCCTTTCTCGGTCTAATTGCTTCTGCTGACATGAAATGAAAAGTTTACAATGAATCAATTGCTCGGTCTGCTGTTAGAAAAATTGGTTCAGTGTGTTGTGCTCCACAATTTTTCTTGCCAGTATCTCATTATTCAAACTATTGTCCTGAAGGACACATGGTACAGTGGATAAAGGCGTTAGTTAGATCCAGTGACAGGACCCAAAGAGTGTGAGTTCAATACCCGGTTAAGGCGGTGGAGAACTTTGAGAGGGGAATTAACAGGAGATAACTGACATCCATTAGACATGGCACGTGGAAGTAGAACAGTCTACCCCAGTGAGCGAAATAAAGGGATTAATTCAACATTCCAACCACCTGAAGAAGGCCAGAGAATACAAGGGTCGAAACGTTGTAATGAGGATGATAGTCCGAGCAATGTAAATTTTGCCAGTATCTCTCTTACATA
>OZ010607.1:23147292-23309792 GCA_963932145.1 Acanthosepion lycidas
CAAAGAATACATCTTATGCCCCACACCAGACTTTCATGTGCCTTTTTGTAATCAATGGAGCCATTTCACACCTGAAGACATGCCACCCACCTGTTGGAATCGTAGAAAATTCAGTAGTCCCCATAATTGACCCCACCTTAAACTTTATCATTTTTTTATTTTCTTGTGTTTTTTTTTTTTTTTGTTTTTGTTTTTTTGTTTTTTTTTCGGTTATTTTTCAAGTAACTTGAATTATCATAGTTTTCAGTTCATTTTTTACCCATGTAAGTTAAATAAAGAATGAAAAACTTTTGTATTTGTCTACACGTTTTTTGCAATTACCTTTAAAACTTCTTTCAACCGTGTCGTGTTTTAAATTTATTTCGGTCCCAGGTCAGCAAGTGTTTTTTTTTTTTTTTTCCTTTTTTTTCCCCCTTTTATCACCTACCCATCACTGAAAAAAACTTGTCTGTTGATGATGGCCTTCAAAGGTATATTGGCATTTACGGTTCAAACTTCAATGTTAGAGTTTTTTTGTGGGGCCCGGGTTAATGGACAGTCAAAGAAACAGATCGTGTGTGTGTGTGTGTGTATATATATATATATATATATATATATATAAGATATATAGGTTGTTCGATGTGTCTTTCTCCCCGCCCAAAGCCTTGAGTGAACTGGAGACAAAAAAAGGAGGGTAAGCCATAAATTTCTTTTAAATGACACATAAAAAAAAAAAATCTTTATCTTAAAAATAGTTTTATTTTCTTCAAAGCTAACAAGCAATTTTGTCATTTTTTTTTTTCTATCCCACCCAAATGATGCACATATATCTCTTATCTTGACAACGTATTTAAAATTAATCTTTTGAAAAGATCTTTAATTTTCGGAAGATGAAAAATTACAACGTCTACTTTATTTTTATTTTTTATTTTTTTCAGAAATCTTGTGAAACCAGTATAATTAAATTATATATTTAACTTTTCAAATGTTTACTTTTAAAACACAAGCAAATCTTGCCAAACTGCGTTCACCTGAAAATTGAATAATAATAATAATAATAATAATAATAATAATAATAATAAAAGATCTATTTTTTATTTAGTGTGCTTCCCCCCCCCTACATATGTGATGTGTTTTTTTTTTTACTTTTTACATACTCTGACCCCGATAAAGTGAAAGTTTCTCTCACCTGTACCCCGAAGCGAGGTGGTGGCGGGGCCCCAAAGGTACCTACTGTAATTTCCTCATTAATAAGAAAAATTTTGGAAACTATATAAATATTTTAAAAAAGAAGTTTGTTTATTTTCAATAATAAATGAAGCATTTTTTTTTTTTGTTTGTTTTTTTACTTTCTCCTCACTAAATTAGTCAGTGTTTTAGGAGGATGTGGTGTGGCCTGTCATTAAACCTGCTTTGTTGATAGATGTTGTTGTGTTGAATAATCAGCTTTTAATAATTCTCTTGGCTATTTTATCTTTTAATCAGAGATTATAAACAACTTTGCCTTGTTGCTGGGGTGAGAAAAAAAATTGATATTGTTGTTAAAATACACACACGCATATTTAGTTTTTTAGGATTTTTTTTTTTTTTTGTTTGTGAAACAGATTCAACTAAAAAACTTAATTCTGGAAACTTTTTTTTTCTCCAGATTTCAACATTTTCTTTTTAATTTATTCATGCCAATCAGCTGTACTTCGCGTTGCTGGAAAAAATTAATTACAACGGGATTTTTATTTAATTTTTCTTATTAAAAAGAAGAAAAATCTTCGAGCGAACGTATTTTAACTTCTTTTTTTTTTTTTTATTGCGAATTTAAAAATATCATTTATTTGTAAATTTTCAAGATTTTTTTTTTTTATTTGGTCTTTTTTTTTTTATTTTTAAGATTTAATTTTTTTCCAGTATCCAGTGAAATTTTATTTTCATTTATGACCTTTGACAATTCATATTGATGAATTATTATTATTGGTATATTTTTAAAAAGTAGTATTATTTTTTTTTTAATTAGCATCGTTTTTTTTTTTTTTTTTTTTTTTTTTTTAAATAACATCGTTAATTAATAAATACTTTTAAAAATGACTTAATGAAATTAATTACCCCCTCCCCCCCCCCCAAAAAAAAGAGAAAAATCCGGTAACCGATATAAAATTTGTTTCTTAATTCATTTTCAAAGGACATTTAATTTTCTTTGTGAATCTGATAAATTTTTAGTCTCAAAAAATTGAATTTTTAAATAAATTAATTTTGATTTTTGAATGATGGAGAATTCAATTCAAATCCAGTTGTCTAGTTTGATTTGCGGTAGAATCTCTTATTGATAAAAAAAAAAAAATCAAACGTGTTTCTGTTTGTTCATTTAAAAATAAAATTAAAGGCAGTAATTTTATAAGAAAAAAAAAAAAAAAAAGAAAATGTTCCGTTGCTTAAAAATTCAATCCTGTTTTAAAACCTGAACAAAATTTATCCTGACAAGAACACGGATTTTTGTCTGAGTCTCTTCATGTCTCGTTTTCTTTTTTTTTTTTTTTCCTGTCTTTTTTCCCGTCTTGTTCGAATCAAAAATCGATTTGGAAATCAAATATTAAAGAAATTAAAATTAAAATAACTTATTTGCATCTCTTTGCTTTGTACGTTGACCGTCTAAAAAAAAATATCAACTTTTTCTATGGCTGATCTAATAAAATTTCATAATCCCTTTTTTTTGATCAACATGACAAAAGTTGTTGCTTCTCATCTATAATTATTAAGTAATCCTAGTTGGAGAGATTTGCTATTTAAAAAGTAGATTGTGTGTGTTTTTTTTGTTTTTTTTTTTTGTTTTTTGTTTCCTCAATTATCTGGGTTAGTTAAGAAGAGGATGGGGGTGGTTAACTTAAAAGTAGCTAATTAACAGACAAGTAGACTGTCGTGTGTCTCCAGTTGTTCTTATAAGTCTTTCTTTCTAAAAAAAAAAAACTAAAGGACCTAAGTTTGAAAAAGGAGCTGAAATGATAAACATTTTTTTTTTTAAAGTAGCCTTTTCTTTTTCTTTTTTATTTTTAGTGAAAGAATAAAATAATTTATGATTAAGAATTTTAAAACAAATTATCATTTAAGATTGAACTAAAAAAAAAAATAATCATGTCGGCTTGTTCTCTCTCACAGATGAGAGAACCACACCTTGTTCTTCATAACAACAGGTGAGTCCTTTGTCAAGGGGAACTGGCAGGTAAACAAGAATAAAGAAAAAAATCTTTTTAAAAATCCAATCAGTCAAAAACTAAAAAAAAAAAGTGTAATTTCTCGAATGCGACGACTGTCACTACAAATAAAGAAATCATTTTTCAGTTATTAAAATAATCATGTTTAGCTTTTTAATTTCAGTGGTAAAACTAAAAGTTCTCAGTATTTGAACATTTTTGTTAGCCAATCACCATGAACACCAAAAGGTGATAAATATTTTATGCGTGTGTGTATTTTAACAACAAAAACAAAATCTTAATGTATTTTTGTTTGATTCTTTTTATTTTGTAAAATATCGAAAGGCTTCGCGTAATAATTACAAATAAAAAAAATCAAAAAAAAAAAAATTACTTTTGTTTTATAATCCAATCGGAAAGCACTTTTTATGTTATTTATTTATTTTTTTGCGTTGTTGCTATCGCAACAATTCGGTTGCTGTGCGTAGAAATCCTCACCCCCCCCCGTTCCAGAGGCGTTCTTCATGTATCTGTTGAACCAGATAACCTTCAGGGAATTTCAAACATTTCATCACCGGGTGTTAGATTGTTGTCGTTGTCAATGTTGAGGGATATATTGTCTTGGTTCACTTTTTAGTACTGCTCAGTTATTAGTATTACTAGCTCTGTTTTATTTTCACCTAGCCTGAGTCTCTACTACCTGGCCCAGAGATTGAAATCATAATTATTACTATAACACAAAATTCACAAACCAACGTTCTCTAAGCTAGTATTCACATTTAGTTTTATACTTTTCACTGTTAGTTGAAGTGGAGGAAAAAAAAAAAAAAAAAAAAAAAAAACCTCACCGCTTGTTTTATGAGTGTGGGCAGGTATAATGTTAAGTGATGAAGTTAGACTCCTTAACATAAGTGTGTCTGTGGAAAGGGGGAGGAGGTGTGTGTTTGTGGGGGTGGGGTTCTTCTTTCTAATGTTTTGTGATATAATTGTAATTGCTCTTCTTGGCATCAGTCCCAGAAGTCATGCAGGGAAAAGTGGTCATCTTCAGCCTCCTTTCCTCCAGTTGCATGAAAAGATGGAGAGTAAAGCCATCAGTATTTAACATAATAAAAACCCTATATCATTTGATAGTGCTCAAATGCAAGAGACAACTTCAAGCATTGTAGGTTCTCTAGCCTTGATTAACAACCAGTCTAGGAGAGAGACACAATTCTGAATTCAAATCTCATTGGTTTATATGCTTGCAATTTCACCCTGTTAAAAAAAAAAAAAAAAGAAAGAGAAACATCCTTGCTAATGTTAAACACTTGAACTCCTTGTTCATTTTTAAATAAATCTGTTTCATTATGATTTTCATAGATAATGTTTTTACACACATTTGGTGGGTTGGAGGCAGGATTTTATACATAATCTGTGAAAAAAAAAAATGATGAAAACATGACTTTCTTCTTTTTATTGCTAACCAACTTTGATCTACTAAATATTCACATGACAAAGACTTTGAATATCTTAATCTGCTGGTCTAGATTTTAATCTAGACTGAACAGCAAGTCCCCATAAAATCTTTACTTCTTACACTTGATCCCTTTATGTCTTTGGTTCTCTGACATTGATCTGTTTCGATTTCGGTGTATTCCTTATTTTCATGCCAACTCATTAGGGCCATTTCAGTTCTTCACTGATCTTTTCAGGAAGTGTTTTATAAATGAATATTGAAGAGTTTCATATCATAAATGTTAAAGGAAACTTACTGAGTCATTGCTTGTTGCTAAGCAATTCTGTGAACTCTTACAAAGAATCTTATTCCAATGGCACATTAATAAGCCTCTGCTCTTTGCCTGCTTACCACATCTTATTGATTATTCAAAAACATTACAAATTTTATTTTACTTTTATTATTTACATTTGAGAAAAATTCCGATCATAGTATTGGAACAATTTTACATTGATGGGACTGTTTTTATTTACATCTATAATGTAAAGTTGTCCAAAGTTTTGTGTTTAATTAATAGCTATTTTTTTTTTTTTTTTTTTTTTTTAAGATTGTATTGAATCTTCAAAGGATTTAAAGAATTTGTTTTATTTGAGAATATTTAGCCTGCCAACTTTTTCCAAAGGTTCCTTTTTGTGACAATTGTGAAGTTATAGGAAGATAGATATCTATTCGATCATATTGTTCTTATGAATCGAGTTATCTTGAGTCTTCATTAAATTTAAGATTTTGTGACATCAATTTTTATTGAAAATTATTTTAAGTTCTTTGACATTTAGATGCAGATGTTTTGTAAACATTTTCAGTTTCTCTGCAATTTCTGTCTTTGTCATGTATATTTTTAAAATAGGTTGTTGATTACACTGTTAGAATGTAGGAAAGGACTGAAATTTGTTTCTAAGCTTCAAGGCTAATTTGGCTTTGCTAACCAAATGCAATCAAAACCAAAATGGCTTAATTAAAATTATTTCAGTTATGGCTGGAGAACTCTTACTTTAAGGTAAACTTGTTTCACTTTGGGAAGTGACTGATGACAAATGTCATAATGAGGTGGTTATATTTTCTTCAACCTAATTGACAGTATTATGTGTTGACAGAACTATTTATAGAAAGAAAACCTTTTCAGGTTATGTCACTAAATAGCTTTATGTAAAGAGTGAAATTGCTTGTCTAGCAATAGTCTCTTTTTTTCTTCTCAAAAGCTCTTTACACACTGAGCATCAGGTCTTGCAAAAGAAGAAAAAAGTCTTTGGAAATGCAAAATCATACACAAGATTAAGTAAATGAAATTAACCAGTAGCTTTTATTTATAAATTTAAGGAGAAATAACTTGGTTTAATTCCCTTTAGCGTGTGGTATTGTTTTACCCTATCCCAATGCATATAAATGCAGAATGGAGGGAAAATTCATTGAAATTTTTGAGATGAGGAAATATATATGCCTCTCTCTGGTTAAGCATGCTTGTTTTGCTTATTGCTATGTCTCGTCTGTTGTATCCTTGCCAAAAAAAAATATGGTTTAATGATATGTTGACATATTTGTAGGAGAAATGATATATTTATATATCAAATTAATAGTAGGTGATTAAATAACAAAAATTGTGGGGAAAAAAAAATCCTATACAACATATCATCATCCTATCAAAAAGACTTCATCAAACATAAATAATATTCTTATTAATGGAATTATATACATAGGGGGTGAAAATATAAAGATATTAAAATTAAAGACAGTAATAATAAAAAAAAAAAACAAACAAAAGCATTGGGAAGATAAATGAAGTTGGCTAAGCTGTACCTCTTGACACATCACTTGCTAGAAATTTAAAAATGTATGTTTCTCTCTATGTATAATTATAACCAACATTTTGTTTATTTTGACCTCCCCGTATACACACACACTTGTGTATGTATGTATATATATATATATAATATATATATATATAATATATATATATATATATATATATATATATATATATATATTTATGACAACAAGACAAAGTGGAAACGCTTTTAGAGTGTATGCAAGAAAAATGTTTTGGGAGTTTTGAGGATGAGAGGGGCAATAAATTAAATCACCTTATGGGATTTGATGACCAGAAAGTGTATTTGTTTATTTGTGTCCCCCCCCCATTGTAATTGATATGGTTATTTAATTTATTGCCCTTTTATCTACAAAAATCCCAATATATTTTTCTTACTAGCAGTAGAACCCGGCGTTGCCTGGGGATGTAACAGTAAGAGATAGATCACGTATCAACCATCATAAAGACTGAAAAATAAAATTGACAAAGATTATTGTTTAAGGTTGACTGACACGCATGTCTTAATTAGTGTTTGTTTGTTTGTTTTGTTTTTTTTTTTTTTTTTTTTTTTTTTTTTTACGAATTGGTCAAACTCAAACAAAAACATTGTTTTCAATTATTATGAGTCTACCGATTGAATAAAATCTTATTATAAACAATTGTCTTGTAAATGGAATTTTAAAAGCATTCTGAATGTAAAAATAAAGAAAAAAATGTGCAAGACAATAAGAAACACTACCTGCCAAAAAAAAAAGTGAAGTTTTGTTGAAATCGGTTGAAAAATGTAGGGAATCTGATCCCATATATAAACAACCTGGGTTTTATAATAAGTATAACTCGATATGAGTTGTCCCCCTTCATTCTCGTGATGCCTCTTAACCATGTTTTCAAATTGATTTCATGCAAAAACAATTGTTTTTTCCAATTTTTGGTGCTGTTAGAACCACCGCAAGGTAATTTTACGTAGTCCTGTGAGATTTTGTTGAAATCTGTTGAAAAATGTAGGAAATCCGGTTCAATATATAAACGTACACACACACACAATCTGCGTTTTATAATAAGATATACAGTTTTGTTTTCTACTCCAACCTGAAGAAGATGAACTTAACATGTCATGTTGGGAAACTTTTTGTTTAAAAGCTTTTCGTTCCTTGTCTTAATACTTCCACATACATTCTACAAACACCTATAGATTATGTTATATAATCAAGAAGAGCATTATTTTGGTTCATTTTGTGAGACAAAATGTTGCAAAGAATTTTTTCTGTTTTGTGTCATTCAGTTACTTGACACATTTTTTTTACATCAGTCTTATTCCTAAAAAATATTTAAAAAATTGAATTTTTGCATAATAAACTATTTTTGTAAGGTGCTCCATAATGATATTGATTTGCTTAAACCCAGTAAATATCCTTCCATCTATTGGAAAATAAATTCATCAATTCAAAATTGTAAACATTTAATTTGATCTTTATAAAATTTCCCTATTTTTACTTCAGTTTTTTCTTTTTTTTTTTTTTGTTTTTCCTTTCGACGTTAGAATTCTGTTACAGGTACATAAGATTTTTTTTTTTTTTCGTCTTTGGTTCCAGAAATGTGCTAGATTATCTATCTTGTCCAACAAACAGAAGTTACATAATAATACTAATAATAATTCAATGATCCAACTCTGATCCCTAATTATGCACAACCCATATCTTGATAGCATAAGGGCAATTAGAAACTTAAATATTTCTTAAATTCTTTGATAATTATAACTCAACAGGCTGGCCAGAATTAACCACATGGACTTCATGAAAAGTAAGTAACATTTAGCCCATGTTGGGATTGGATAGTGGGTGTCAAGTTTGGCAAGTATGCTCTTTATACTTTATTCTTAAACATCAGATTGACTCTAGGATAGATAGGTCAAGAGTAAGAATTTTCTTTTCTGTCTTCCTGATGTCTTGCAGATATACTGAGCACTTGTAATCTTTTCTGAATTCAAAGAAGTCCCAAACCATCAGTTCCTGAAAAATCAGTAGTCTACCTGTATTTGTTTATGATGCTTCAAACTTGACTACTGACCTTTTTCATCCATATTTAGTTCAGTTAAGACTTGTGGTGGTGAACGCTGACATTTGCAAGGTCAAAGCATCCCCCCCTCACCAACCCCTTTTCTTCAAACTTTAGTTGTGTTCTTTTTTGCTTTGACAAAGCAGTTGCCATTTACCAATTGAAGTGAAGCAAATTGGATTTGTAAAATAGTTTGAATAAATCAATTGATGATTATTAGATTATCTACTAAACTGCTTACTTATTGGTCAGCTTTTTGTTTATAAAATAACTGATATTTTTGCTTAGTAACAATAACTTTACTTTCAAACAAACTAACTTCAGCTAATGTGACCTTTTTCATTGTGTGAAAGTATTTGACGATGACTTGGTTTGATTGAACTTCAAACAGCTTTTCTATAAGAATAGATTATAGCAACATTGTTTAATTCATACCATTATGTGGCAATTTACTCTAACCCTAAAATGGGCATTAATATTTAAGGTTTACTTTTTGTTGATTTTCTTTTAGCTTGAATTTGTTAAAAAAATGTTGGAAGCTTAGAATTTAGTTTTCCAGTTATTGATTTCAAAAATTTTATTTTGAATCTACATATAAAATTCTATGACTTTTGTTAGTCTGTCCATTTGTCACACCCTCTAAAATAGTCATACATTGATATATTGAAACTAAATTTTAGGGAGAAGTGGGTACAAAGTACAGTTTGGTTTTACTTTGGTGTATAGCTTAGTACAATAAATTTTCATTTATTTTTTATTTATTTATTTATTTTTTTTATTTTTTTGGAAAAATTAAGTTTTATTATTTAACATACAAAATACTTCCACTATTTTAAAAACAATTTAAATATTAAAATAACAAATACTTAATAAAAATGCAATATTGTTTTTGGCATATCTTTAAGTTTTTTTTATATACAAAAATCCAGTTTCCAGTTCGCCAGAACTATAAACAAATTGCAAAGCTAAATGCTTCAGAAAGATGTATTTATGCATTGTCATTTGTATGTTGCATGCTCAAGAGTAAGAAATCCTAAGAATTTATTCTTCACTGTTAAAAAGGGAAAAATTTTTTTTTTTTTTTATCATGAAGTCCAATTAAATTAAAGAAATTATTAACTCATGAATTTGGGTTTTCATCAAAGTTTTTTTCCAAACAAATCAGCTTATTCAAATTTCATCAATTGGTTTATGAAATTGAATGAAACCTAGAGTTCGTAAATCTCAACTAAAATGTTATCAATAACTTCAACAATATGAAATACTGTAAGAATTTCAACACATATTGGGGTATTGCAAAAAAATCTGGTATTGAAAAAAGGAAAAATTTTAGCTTTGCAAAATAATTGAAACTTTTTTATGAGATAATTCTTTTTAATATGTTTAGTAACATGGTTAACTTTTTTCCTCATCCCCCTGAAGTCCATTAGTTTACTAACATTTCTAAAACGAGAAAAATTTATAACTTTTGCCATAGATATAAAAATTAGTGGGACTCTTATATAGGTTTGATGATATAACATTTCTGGGTTGTGTTACTTAGCTGAAAGTTGCTTCTGTAAGGCTTGAATAATTATTTCATAATTTGTATCTAATGATTTAGAAAAGATACTTTTAAATTTATTTGCCAACCCCTGCTTCCAGTCCCCCCTCCCCCTGCAAAGTAAATTACATAATCCATTCAACATTTCTATTTCATATAGTTGATAGAAATGTACATGCAAGTTTACAAATCCACTTGCTAACTGTTAATGTCATTTCATGTTGGTTCTCTTGGGAAATCTGAACCTGTATTTCTTGACAATTCTCTTGTGAATTCTTTTCACACTTTTGTTTTCCTGACATAGCAGTGGAAATTCTCTGCATTTACAATGTTTATTCTGTATATAAGTTTATATGCAAAATCAGTCATGGATACTTCTGACTTATTTTCATCATAAAAGAATAGATATATCTAAAAACAGTAACAGTCAGATCAGAATATCTTGTAATATACTATATCTATTTCCTATTGGATAATATGAACTAGTACTTTTTTTCTTAACATATCTTCTGGTTAATTGATCTACAGATCTTCTGTACAATTATCAGACAGCTAGAATATTGTTTGATATCTCCATCTTCTCTTTCATAAAATTTTTTAAATTTTTCATATTTAAAAAAAAATTATTTCTAATCATATCGCCCCCAAACAAGGTGACAAAGCCACTAAGATGCATTTGGTTACTGAGTATAAAAGAATATAAGAAAAACATTAATGAGTGAGAACTATAAAAGAACAGAAATTAAGAAGCTTTTGAAACTTAACTGGAAAGCGAGAAGTGTGACATAAGAAACTGTTCGCATGTAACTTACGGGGTTACATGCTATCCATTTCAACTGTAAAATGACGAGATCTTGCTCCCAATTTAGTAATGCACTTAAATTCATAAAGTTTAGGTACTATAGAGGAAAGTTCATTGGAATAATTACCATGAAAATATAGAAAAATCAGAGGTAAGCTACATTATGGTAGTGGGAAAGTGACTGAAGTTGTGATGTAAGGTCAGGGCCAATAACATTGCAGATTCTTGTTTGGATTTTATCAAGAATCTCTAAATATATAGCTGGCACACCAGACCAGATGTGGCAGCAATATTTAAATGTGTGGACTAATGGTAGACTTATAAATATCTAAAATAAATACTAGCAAGAAAAATTGTCTAGTATAACATTGGGAACCAACTTTCCTAGCAGCAGACCTAGCATTTGATTCAGTGTAATCTTTCCACATCAAGTCCATGCAAATTGTTAGCCCAAGAAGGTCTGATGAGTGCTTCTGGAGGTTATCATCAGCCATACTGATGGAAGGAAGAAAGTGTTCCCTCCAAAGATTAATAGGGAGCAGTCTCATTTTGGAGGCATTAAAATTAACAAGCCATTCCTTGCCCTAATTAATGACATTGTAGTTCATTTTTGAGATCAGCTGCCAATTTGACCTTATTGAACTGATCAGACTTACTATTAAGTCTGGTATAAATAGTTGTCATCAGCATAGATACAGAGTTGAGAATTGATGACATCAGGAAGGTTGTTGAAAATTAGGAACCTGCTTTTAACCATTTTAATTTTCAACTTGTATTTTATCTCCCATATTAAATATATAAAGTACTTGATAGTGATTGTAATTTTGATACTTGATTTCATTATAAATGCATCTTTTTTGATAATCATTTTCAGGCAATAAAATCTAGACAAGTTTTACACTGAATCGTCTGTTAAAAGAAAAAGCTGTTATAAGTATTATTAATATTGCCAGGTAGTTACTTAACTCACACTTTGGAGTTTATATCACTTTTATATTGGATAGTAGTTTAAATTATGATCATAGTCAATTAATTTTTCACTAATTTCCAGTTTTGGTATTTGTGCAATCTCTTGAAAAATGCTTAAAAATTAATTTTAATGATATCTGACCAGTTAGTTTTGTATTTCTTGAAAGTATTCAATTTAATATTTTATTATAAACCACTATAAAACTTTACATTAGACAAAATGAATCTGGTCTTTTTGAATAGAATTTCACCATTTATTGTGTAATGGCAGTCTTATTTTGGAAATTACAGGTCTATTCTAGAATTCTGAAAAGTTTTGTAAACCACAATTACTAAAAAAAAAAAATAGTGAAAAATATGACTGAATTATATTTTCTATTATCTTTTATTTGTAGCTGTAGATAAAATGTTACAAGCCTATTACAATTTCTATGACAAATGTTCAGGTCAGCTACATTTCTTACTTCTACCAGTTCAGACCTTTACAGCTAAGATCCACCATGTCATATAAATGGGGTCAAATCATCATTCCCTTCCTATTCCATTGATAAAAAAAGGGAGTTACATTCAGACGCAACATTCCTAAGAACTGCTACTTTGTAGAACAAACTCTTGAGGGGATGCTTCCCATATTGCTACAATCTTAACCTCTTCATTTACAGTCAACTGTTATCTACCTAACATATCCTCATAATCTGCACTATACTTCCTCTTATGTCCAACAACCTCATTCAGTAACCCTCTACTTTGATTGGCTCTTGGGTCTTGTATTGGGTGAATATTTAATAAAATAAATAAAAAATCTACATGTAATCTTTTTTGGTTGAAAGGAGCTTCTTTCTTTTAGCCTTATTATATTGAAAGATGCTTTTTTGTGTTTCCTCATTTCTTGGTTTAATTTTTTTTACAATTTAACAAAACAAACTTGAAAGTTACAGAATCACATCAGTAAGTTTACAGCCTAAAGATGAAAAAAATATTTTTACACAAATATATTTTAACATAAGCCTCTTCTTGCCACTGTCAAATGGAGAAAAATAGCATGGTTTGAACACATTACAAGGCACGACAGCCTGTGCAAGATCAACATGCAAGGTGCCGTTGAAGGTGGACATCGGAGAGGACACAATGTAAAATCTGGTTGGACAATGTCAAACAATTAAAGGTATGAATTGCTGATGGCTGCCGTTGATAGACTGTTGTGGAGGAGATTCAGTGTGGCTTCTGCATTTGTACCCCCCCCCCCCACAATAACAAAAGTCAAGGGGATGATGATGATTTTAACATAATCTTGTTCTCAATCTACATAATTCATATAGATTAAATATTATACAGTGTAAATTTTTTATCAGAATTCAACTTATAACTGTCTGGCAATGGACTTGTACCTATATCATTGGCAAGAAAGTTTGAAGGATGATTTCTCATGAATTGAGACTATGAGTAAATACACTTTTCTGCTTTCTCACTTTTCTCTGTACTTCATTTCTTTGGTGTTCGTTTTCTTTTCGTATCATATAAAATGATTATTTACATGCAGACTGTTGTCCTCATCTTTGTTGTTGTTATCACAACCTTTCAGGCATTGTTCCCTCTAACCATCATCAGGTGGTTGTTGATCCAGGTGACCTTCAGGAAATTCCAGATTGAACCCTTTATTTAATCTTTGGTATTAGATTGTTCTCATTTAGTAGATTAAATAAAGGGTTCAGTTCAAAATTCCCTGAAGGTTATCTGAATTGTCAATGTCCTGAAAGGGCTGAAGGGTAAAGTACCTGAAACCTTGTGATAACAACAAAGATTGGGACAATAATGTAAATAACTTCTCATCCCAGAAATTCAAACAGAAATAATAAAATGAGTCTGACAAATATAATTATGCAAAAGCATTTTTAACCTGTCTGGTAAACTTAGAAGCATTGTTACCCTTTCAGCAGCAAAACCATTTGGCAGGTGTAATTAAAATCAATTCCATGGATGTTGTTCTCACTTATTATAATTTTCAGTAGCATTCCATTTTCTTTCACTAAAGAGTTAGGTTTACACTCCTCCCTGGTCTTTTGAACAGTAGTAGAGGTTCATCCCTTGTTTCCTGTTGAAAGTTTATTTCAACTCTATACTTCTGTCTCTGCCTGAACTCTGAAATTTTTTTTTTTCATTTGGAGATGCTCTGGTTAACACACCTTGCTGGTCCTTTTCAACAGGAGTAGATGTTTATCCCTTGTTCCTTATATATATTGTCCTCATCTTTGTTGTTATCACAACATTTCAGCTGTTGTGCCCTCAGGCCTTCATCATGTGTATATATTGATCTGGATAACCTACAGTGAATTCTAGAACAAACCTTTTATTCAATTTACAGGGCAGTGTTCTCATTCCACTATCCATGTCTTGGGATATCTTGTCAAGTTCTTATTTTTAGATCTGCTCAGTTATTTATTGCTCACCTTGTTTCCACTGAATTCAAGAACATACTGCCCAGCCTAAGGATTGAATTGACAGTTACTGGGTCACCAAAATTCATGAACCAAAACTTTAATTTTCTAGACTATTCCCTGTACGTTACCCAGATCAGCATACACCTGATGAAGACTAGAGGGCACAACAGCCAAAGATGAGAACAGTAGTCTGCATGTAAATAGTGTAAGTACTGGATATAGAAGTTGTATCCAGATGAAAGTGAATTGGTTGTAACACCCCCTGCCCCACCACCATCACAAGAAATATTCACTTTCTGGCCCTGGAACGTATAAATCTTATACCTTTTATCAAGTGTCAAGAAACCAGATTAAACCAAATTAACTGATTTGGAATAACTGATTATATTTTTAAATTTTAGCTAGCATTCATTCTGGAGATATCCCCCCCCATGTTTTTTTTGGGTGGGGGCTTTTTTCTTTTCCTTGCAACATTTTCCACAACCTCATACCATTTAGTGTGATTAATGCTTAAAAGTGCAATTAGAATATAACTCAAGGTAAAAAAAAAAATCTTTATCATCATCTCTCCTTTGAGTGTCATTTATCCTTGACCTATATGTCCGACTTACTTGTACCTCTATTTCCACACACACACACACACACACACACACACGAACAAACCCCCTCAACTTTTCATCTACTTAACTGATTCTCTTCCTCATCTTATGATTTTTTTTTTTTTTTTTTTTTTTCTAGTTTCTACATGACACTTAACTCTCCACATCTTGTTCTCCTTAACACACCCTCAATTTTTTTCTTAATTTATTGTTCTCTTCTGTTCTTTCAAGCCAAAAGTCACATCTTACTTTGTCAGCCTTAACACTGCATTAATTCTATTAATGTTTAGCTTGGTCATTTAAAAAAAAAAAATATTTTTTAATCATTTCACTGCAAGCAAAGCAATAAAGCACAAGCGGTTACTGAGGGTGAGAGAATTCGAGAAAAAGAAAACCTTATTAAGGGGAGAGAACAATAAAAGAACAGGAATTAAGACGGATAATGATCGACATTGCATTTCAATTTTTGAAGTGCAAACTTTACTGGAAAGCAAGAAGTACAAGACAAGAAACTGTTATTGTAGAACTTATGGTTTCATCCAGCCATTTCAACTGTAAAATGATACATTGCCACCAATCTAGTAGTACACTGAAATTCATAATCTATGTACCAAAGAAGAAAGCTCATCAGAATAATTATCATGAAAATATTTATAGAAAAGGCAGAAGAAAGCTACATTACAACAGTAGGAAAGTGATTGAAGATGTGATGTAAGGTCAGGACCAATAATATTGCAGATTCTTCTTTGTATTTTATCAAGAATCTCTAAATATATAGCAAGAGAACTAGACCTGATGTGGCAGCAATATTAAATGTATGGACTAATGGTAGACTTATAAATATCTAAGATAGATTTTGACAATAAAAATTGTCTCGTACAACAAAGTGAACCAACCTTCCTAGCAGCAGTCCCAGCAATTGATTCAATATAATCTTTCCACTTCATCAGTGGGAAATATTATTTGATTTAAACACTGTTTATAGTGTTTTTTTTTTTTTGTTTTTTTTTGATTTTTTTTTTTTTTTGTTTTGTTTTTTTTTTTTTTTTTTTTTTTTAGTGGAGTGGGGGGGTCAATTATTTTCATTTCCCAAATATTAAAATTTTTCTTATTTTAGTAGAATTTCATATCCTCTTTAATACTCTTATTGAATTTTTGATATACTATCATGTTTTTTACTTGTAAAAACAATTTGTATATGGAAAAATTTAGTTCATAGAATTTACTTTGGAGGATATTTGATATTTTGTTAATTTATAGCCTATTCCAGAAGAATTGTCTGTCTTTTTTTGAATAAATTTGTTGTTCAGTTGTATATTTTATTTAAGTTTGAGATGGGAAATTTGTTAGAAGGCATGCATTCACATGTGAGAGATTTCTTCCAGGTGAACCTTTTTGTTTACAACTCTTTATTTTGATAAGTACAATAGCTAGTGTATACTGATTTTTACAAATCATCTTGTTTGGTTGTTTTATAAATATGGTCTTGCACAAAAATTATTTGACATATCACTGCCTATAGCCATATCATGACGAAACACCAGTTCTCATCTGATTACTAAAATTAAGAAACATCAGGTCTGGCCGATTCTTGGATGGGTGACCACTCGGGAATACCAGGTGCTGTAAGCATGGATCTGCAGGTTGTGTAATGGAAAACCACTCAGAATGGGAAATCGAAGGTAGGAATCCTTGCTCCAGCTATGAGTTAAATAGTAGGAATTGTATTAGAAAATCATATTCTCCAAAACAAAATTCTGACAATCCTAAAGTATTAGGTTGGTGCAAAAATAATGACGTAATAATGTCGTTTTTGACGTATTTTTTAACGTCAAAAAACAACTTTATTACGTCATTATTTTTGCACCAACCTAATATTTGCTGGTTTTAAATAACCTTCAAAAGGATGATAAGCCTTTAAAAACAAATCAATCCATGTACTATAATAGCTGTTACATTTGCCTAGTTTATATATTAGGTTGGTGCAAAAATAATGACGTTATGTCGTTTTTTGACGTTAAAAAATACGTCAAAAAAACATTATTACGTCATTATTTTTGCAGCAACCTTATCTATATATATATATATATATATATATATACACACACACACACACACACACACACACACACACACACACACACACGTGTGTGTGTGTGTGTGCATTTAGGTAGGTAGGAATATCGAGACCTGTACAACAAAACCTGAAATAATAAATGATACTCCAAATTCCATAGGAATAAAGAAAAAAACAAACAACTTTGGTAATGGTTTCATGACAACATGATGATTTTTTACATGCAAAAATAAGTTTAAATGTTTCTCAAAATTAAATTTTCAGCATTGAATTAATAAACTCGGTGAAAATGAAATAGGTTTTATTTTATTATTTCTTACAGATATATATATATATGTGTGTATATAGTTGCATATTTCAGGATAGATTTTATATAGTAAATGTAACAACTGTTATGGGACAGGTAGTTTGTCAAGTTTTTTTTTCTCTAAAAAGCTAATATTACAGAATTTTTTTTTTTTTTTTTTTTTCTATTGTTGATGTAGTGAGAAATGGCATTTGTATTGGTAGAAATGTTGATATATTCAAAAACATGAGTTCAAAACTGGAGGCATGTCTACTTTGTCAAGGATTGTATTTGCCTTCTCAAATAACTTAACGGATAAACATTGTGCATATGTTTTGCATTTATACAATGTTTAAAGTCATTTGTTTTTTATTCTCATCTATTATTAAAAACTTACTGAATATAAGAAAGTGATGAGGTTGTATAGAAACCGACTTTTCCTAAATAGGTTAAAAAAAAATGGCGGGTGATTTTGGTTGTGTTTGTTTTTTTTTTTGTTTTTTTTATGATTAAGCTTATACTTTCAAAATAAATATGATTTTAAGTTATTCCAAGGATGCTGTAAAAACTTGTATATACTAATAATCTGCCATTACTTATCTACTGCAGAATGAAAGCCTTTCCTAAATCCTCCCATGACTCCTTTTCTCTTACCAGCAAATCTATTTCATCTTCTATCCTTTACTGCAGTTGCAGTTAATTTGTCACCAATCAAGCAACCTTTTACTCCATCTGTTATCCTTTCTTCTTGTCACATGTCTATCCCATATCAATTTTTGACATTTCATCACTTCAATAGTATCACGCAAGTGCTTTCCATCCTGTCGTATTCCATTTTATTTCTGTCGTCTTTCTTTGATATTATTTTCTATGTCCTAAGTATATCTATTTTTGGATATCTATATTTTATAATATTTTTCTGAATCTTGCAAGTGAACAATTTTTATTTTTGTTCATTTTCAAATCTACCTATATTGAAACTTTCCATAGATCATTCAATATTTCTTGCAATATTTTAGTAAACTGTAATCAGCAAATTATAGTTGGTTTAAATCTTTTGTTTACTCTCATGCCTACTGAGTTCATTTTCCAGAAGAGACTTTCAGGGGAAAATAGATTAGGTGAAACCATATCCCTTTGTTTCACTACTTTTCTAATCTTTGTATGTATCTTGTTTAATTGAATTATTCCAGTACTGTTTTCAGTAACTTTTATTGATGTCTTGCCCTCTTCATTTGCACAGCCTATAGCTAGACTGTTCTACAGTCACCTATCTATAGTCCACCTTCTGCATGTCTTCTATACAATTTCAAGAGTATTTCTTGCAACAAAATCTATGTCAACTTTGAAAACTAGTAAAAAGGAGGATGACTTTACATTTTTGAAAGTACCTCCAATTTATTCTATGATTTAACTGTTCCAGCAGGTTAATCTGACTACTAAAGACAATTAAGTTCAGCTTTGTAATTTAATATTTGTTGTGACGGAGAGGAAGAGGTCATTTTTTTTTTTTTTTTTTTTTTTTTTGACATGGGGATTGAAACATAGGAAATTTTCCCAAACAAGTAATTTCTTTGATTAAAACCTAAGCAGTAAACATTAAGAGAATTTTCTCGCAGTAAGACTAAATTCCAAGAAGAATGCATTTCTAAAAGGGAAAATACAACATTTCATGCATATGGAATGCAAGCCTTAATGGCTCTCCACAATTTCTTTTCTTTTGTAGCTCTTAATAAATTGTCTTTTTGTTATCTCTCCTAATCTTTGTTCTGTCAATCATTTACTTGAGCTCATTATTCTTCTATGTTCCTTATCTCTTCAGGATGTGTATGATCATGGCTCTCCACAATTTCCGGTCCTTTGTAGCTCTTAATAAATTTTGTCTTTTTGTTATCTCGCCTTGTTCTGCCTTTACTCAAGTTTAGGTAGATTGTTTACCTCTGTCCCTCTTGCCTTCAATCTGTTCTCCGAGTATCAAATTTTCTAAGCCCCTTTTCCTCATTATGTGCCCTAGAAATCTTAACCTTCCTTTTAGTGTCCTTTTTGTTTCTATTTTCTCGAAAACTTTGTTGCTCACATGTCCATGGTAGTCTTGGTATCCGCTTGTAGAACCACATTTCTGTTGCTTCAAGTCACTTCTTCATCTGTGAAGAGATTGTCCCACATTCACTGCCATATAGGAGGATTGATATTACATATGAAAAAAGATTAAATTCCTATCTGCCTTCTGAATGATTTTGTGAGTGGCGTCTTTTAGATCTGCTTGGTTTGTTTTTGAATCATCCAGTCGGGGATAAACACCATAGATTTATATTTTCTGATTCCACAAAACTGTTTTGAAATGAATTTCATCTAAATTATGTAATTTCTTTTTTTATTTTGTAAATAAACCATACAATATTTCATAATAGAGAAATCTTTTTGTCCCTTCACCAGATACAAGAAAAATCTTTGACTTCCTCTTTGCAGAAGAGGAATAAATATCTTACTAGTATACAAAGTAAATTACTTATGAACAAACCACTATATCATTTCTTCATAAATTATTTATTTTTAATTTATTTTTTTTATTTTTTATTTTTACAGTAAGGTTTATCCTGTACAAGTCCCGGGAGCCCCTTGAAGTAGAGGGTTACAGAGTTGGTGATACAGTTTATGTGGGGAAGATAATGGTTAACTCTAGACTTGAACAAGTTAGGATTGTAGTGATTGGGAAAACATCCTCTTGGGAGTTGGTTCCACAAAGTAGTGGTTTGCAGGAAGAAGCTGACTTCTCATTACCAATAAAATATGGAGGGATTGAGGGTGGTTCACTACAATGGGCATGGCAGATCCTAGATGTGAATGTTAGAACTGGTGGAACTAAGGTATTTCATTTGAGTACTTTCCATGGAAGTAGCAATAGACCAGTGAGAGGCTTGCCATATCCTGTCTGTGAGAGACGGGCTGCAGGGTAGAAAATAATTTGTCAACCACAAGTACATGGAGATGCTTTCCTACTCTATCAAGGAAAGTGATGTTTGGGAAGCTCATGCCCAAATATGAGTTTGGCTACATGCTGAAATGGGATAATCAAGCTTGAATGAATTTAGCTATAAACTCTCCAATCTTTTAATTGGACATTCTCCACAATCAACACAAATAGATTGTTTGCAATGGAAGAGACTTTAATAATGTTTATAAATCCTTTTTAGAAAAAACTTTATAGACGATCAAGCATTTTTTTTTTTTTTATGGGAGTCTGATCTTGTAAATGAATAGTAGTAGTAAATATTTACTGAATTTAGCTTTGTCTGCCAAAAGGCAACAGCAGCAGAATGTCCACAAGTATGATAATTTTCTCTTGTTCATGTTTCAGAAATTTATGGTATACTTCATAGTTTCAAATTTTGATAGGACAGTTCTCTCTTTCTCTCTTCTTTCTTTTTTTTTTTTTTCTCTTCTCTCCCCATGAGCAGTTGGACAAAGGAATGTTATATTCTGCAACCAGGATTGACAATGATTTATTTATTTTTGATTCCCTACTTGTTTTGCCATCTATGTATGTTCAATATTTCCTTGAGGATTTAAGAGCAAGAGTTACTTCTGTTTTTTATTATTATTATTATTATTATTATTATTATTATTATTATTATTCTGGCTGAACAATGAAAGTGAATCCAGTCAATGTGAATACAGGCTTGAATACAAATTTTTAACTAGCGGGTCTGATTGAGGAATCGGAGAGACAAGTGTGAATTCCAGTTGAATCTATTACATTCACTTACGGTCTAAAACCCTTGGAAAAGGTATGAATCCTCTTCTCCCTTCAGCTATGGGTAAATAGAGACTGGGTTTTATAGCTGGGATGGCAACTGGTCTACCACAGAAAGAAATGGCAACCTACTATGGGTGGAAAAATCTGCCTTGTTAGTCATGTATCAAAAGATACATGATTGCTTAAGCATGTATCGCACATGGCACATAACTGACTGATTCAGATCTATATTTGATAAGTATATTGAAACTCAATTATTGAAAGTTGCATAAAATTGTCCTATAATTCATCAAAGTAAAAAAAAAAAAATAAATAAATAAAAAATTACATAAATTGATTGATGTATTTTTAATTTTTTTTTTTTTTTTTTTTTTTTTTTAAGAGTTTATCAGCTCTTTGCAGTTTATTTAAAGCCAGAAAATATTTTCAGATTGTATGGAATATTTTATTTTTTATTTTATTTTTTTGTTGAGATAATAAGTATTTAGCAATAAGTTTTACTAATTAAAACATAACTGGTGGAGAGTGGGTATGAGCAGCATCCCATACCTTTCCCAAGAGTATTTTATGCATAAGCAAATAAATATAACAAACACAGCAGGTATTGGAACTCTGCTTTCCAATTAACAATTCTGAGCCATTATTCATTACAACACCCACACATTCAAGCTTCTAGCACTTGGTATTCCGAAGTGATCACCTGTCAAGGTACTGACAACGTTAAATGTTGTTTAACTTTGGTGATCATATGGGAACCAGTGTTTGAACATGTAGCTGCAATCCTCCAGTTTCATAAACAGAATTCAACATCCTGGTGGTAGAATATTTGTTCTCTTCTCTTTCGAGTCCTTTACTACACTTTTGTTCAGCTTCTGATTCTATTATATATTCTATAAAGTATGTTTAAAAAGGTCAAAGGAACACAAGACAAATGAAGACAATGTATTAGGTTGGTGCAAAAATATTGTCGGTTTTTGACGTTAAAAAATACGTCAAAAACCGACATTATTTTTGCACCAACCTAATACATTGTCTTCATTTGTCTTGTGTTCCTTTGACCTTTTTAAACATACTTTATACACAATAGTCTCTCTGTATGGCCAATTGAAATTACCTGATAAGGATTAACATGTAAAATCTACTAAACTATAGGACCAAACTCTCACAGTCTCTTGACTTCAGGTTCTTTGTTCAAGATTGTTTACACTAGTAGGAAGTCCTTTTGGGTTTCTTTTTATATATATATATATATATATATATATATATATATATATATATATATATATATATAGAGAGAGAGAGAGTTTTGATGACAACCTGCTCAAGCTTTAACTATCATCAGACTCCTTTTTTTATGCTCCATTTCTCTCTATATACCCCCTCCCTCTTGTTCCAATTACTGTGTAATGCTTTTGTTAAAAAAAATCGGGCTGGTAGGGAAAAAACTACTTGTATGGGTTATATTATCTAATAGTGAAATGGCATTGTAATAACTGACATCAGATTTATAAATTGCATAATTGTCTATATTTTTATATTAAATGAAACCTCATTAACATGATTTATTGGTTACTACTTTGTATTATTTAGTGTATTTAATGAAAAATATATTTGTTCTTTAATTTACATTCTAGTTGTCAGGCTCTACTAACCTGTTCAATAAACTTTCTGTCTTGTATGACTTGTGTATCTCTGCTTACATGTTGTGTATGTTGTTCTCTTTAGTATGATGTAGCTATTTGAATCTAACCATTAATACTTGTCCAAACTTGTTCATCTGAAGCTTGAGTGGTTGCTGTCTTCTTTCTAAACAAGCAGGTCACCTTGGTAGAATTACATAGCAGTAAGTTGTGTTTGGCTAACAGTTTTAGATCAGGTGATTTGGGACACCACACATACAAATTCAATGTTCTATGGCGTCTCTATTTTATGTGTTAACCACCTTCATTTTGTTGGGTTTTTTTTTTTTTTTTTTTTTCTCTTCACATAGTTAAAATTGTTTTTAGAGTATTAGGAACTTATCTGTGTACCCAAAGAAATGCAGAAAATATTGTTTTGAAGTTGTGGATAATGTGTTCATGTTGGGAGGGCAGCAGAGTGTTACATTGTATGAAGTAGACATATAGTCGACACCAGCAATCTTTTTCAAAATGTGAGGAGCACTGACATGCAGCTTTACACTTTCTGTGAAAAATATGTATCACTCCTCCATCACTGGTGAGCTCATAGAGGATCTCACTGCCCAGGAATACAGGTATCATTTTACAGATAGGAAACCTCCTTTCCTTTCATAGGCTGAATAGATACAAGTTTCATTGAAAGTGACTTTCGAGGCAACACTTTTATTGTGGGCTTCGATTTTCAGTGTTTGATTGTGTAGATCAGTTTTTATTACAAAGTTTGTAGTAAAGAAAATCTTTAACACCTTCCCACAAAGTTAACTGAACTATAAATTTAAATTTTCTAACCCTTTAAGTACCACCACCTTGATTTTTCTTTTTAGCCCTGGTTGGCAACTAGTCTAGGAGAAGATCTTTGAATTCAAAAACTGTATGTATTTATGCATCTAAGGAATAGATCATGGACTTCAAAATGACTGTGATCTCAACTCCGGTTGACCTAGATTTGACTTAGGTACTGGTTCGTCAGTTCTAAAATAAGTGTTTCTTAAATTGTGAACTTAAATGTTGATAACTTTGTAAATTTTATTTAAAACAAATCTCGTGACATTATGCGTTTCTTTTTATTTTCAAAACAACTTTTTATTTACATTAATTATTTATTCTGGAAAATAGGGCTGAGCACCTTACTACAGTAAAAGTGGAGATAGTCATCATGAATCTCATTTGTCATAAGCTGTGCCATTTTCTTTTTATGTTTTTGATTTAAGGCTATTGTTGCTTGAGCAATTATAACTAGTTAAATTGACGACATTCTAAGTATGTATGATCCTTGTGCATGTATATAGACATGCCAGCATTTATTGCACTGTTTCTATGCCTCCAAATAAAACTGGATATTTCATTGACAAAAGCTCAGATAATATGCGGCCATTAATGTTTTGTAAATTATATATATATAATATTATATTATATTTATATTATATTTATATTATATATATATAATATTATATTTATATTATATTTATATTATATATATATATAATATTATATTTATATTATATATATATTATATATATATATATAATATTATATTTATATTATATATATATTATATATATATATATAATATTATATTTATATTATATATATATTATATTTATATTTATATTATATTTATATATATATTATATTTATATATATATTATATTTATATTATATATATATATTATATTTATATTATATATATATATTATATTTATATTATATATATATATTATATTTATATTATATATATATATTATATTTATATTATATATATATAATATTTATATTATATATTATATATAATATTATATTTATATTATATATATATAATATTTATATTATATATATATATATAATATTTATATTATATTTATATATATAATATTTATATTATATTTATATATATTATCACGGTCATAATTTTTTTCATTTTGGAAATGGTTAAAGAATGTTTAACATACAGGGTCAAGAAAAATAATGGTCCTTCAACCAGTACATTAACCTTTGTTTACATCTGCATGTTTGACACAATGTTTTCTCTCTATCAGTTGGTTTGTTGAATGGTCCATTTATTTTGAGGTACCAACTGCTTCATTGACTGCAGTCACGGTCATTGTCCACAAAAAATCTTTTCCATGGCTGCATGCTGTTTTGAATTTAGAATTCTTTCTCCTAGCCTGGTTGTTGACCTTGGCTAGAGAGCTCAATCTACCTTGCTATTTAACCCATAGCTGGTAGTGGAAGCAGGAGGAGCTGGATTCATACCTTTCACAAGAGTATTTGTATGAAAGTGAATGTAACAAACTTTACTTGAATTTGAACTTTGGCTTTTGCTGAATTCTTGTTCCAATCTGCTAATTTGCTGAATTTTTTTAGAGATGTGATGGTAGTATAATTACTACTGTCACATCCCTAAAAAAAATTCTATGCTGTTTTTAAGTTTCTCTTAAGAGAAACATTTATATAAGCTGCTTATTTGAAGTAGTAGTTAATATAACTTATATACTTGCTTGGGTACTTTGATGTGGTGTAATGATTTCGAGGTGTCTTGCTGCATCAATTATTACTGAGTGAGTTCAGTACTCACTAGGTTCTCCATAATTGCAGCCTTATGCCACATCTACGCTACACTATGTAAATCTCACTATGATGCTTCTCAGGTAGAGCAGTGCAAATATTCTTTTAGATTTTTTTTTGTTGTTTTTAATAGTTTAACACAAAAACCAGTAGGTAAAAACATTTTCTCATGATTGCTTATGAAGACAAAGATGTTAACAGCGACATAATCTACTGGATTTTTTTTTTTTTTTTTTTTTACTGAAAGCATAATTGCTCATTAATTTTGAATGTATAATTGTGAAAACCTTTAAAATGCCAGTTTTTGATGTGACTTATGGAGAAAATATTACTGCTATTTAGGTAAAAATGAGGCTATAAATTTGTCATTTTGCTCTGTCATTACTTTAAAAGAAAATTTTTTTTTTATTCATGGTTGGAATATTTTTATTAGCAATTTTGCCAGCTTCTCTTTCTCTTTCTCTCACTCCCCACATGTGTCCCCAGCCTCTCTCTCTCTCTCCCCACGTGTGTCTCCCTGCTGTCTCCCTGTGTTTACCTCACCTATGGATTAAAAAGATTAAGCATTCTTGCAGATCTTTGCAAGAAATTACGTGAATTAAGATGAAAACTAAATAAATGATAAATTTAAATGCTACAATTTATTTAATTTTTAAATTCTACTTGTTTACATTTTCATTTTATCAATAAGTAGATTCCAGCACATGGCATTTTAAAACTGTAGCTGCTCATAACCCCCCCCCCTTTTGTATGTCGGCTGCTCTATGCCAGTTTTAGCAGATCTTCACTAGGCAATAAAAAAAAAATGTGACTCACAAACCTCAAAGTAACTTTAAGGGAGATAACTTCCATCAATGAACACTGACAGTAATAAATTGAGCTGCTTGCTCTGGGCAATACTTTCAGGGGTTAAATGGCTTTGCTCTGCGCAGTTTGAGTGCACTTGTTAAAGAGAGGATAACACTTAAAATCATAAGTTCTTTAACTTGAATGATCTACCTCATGGTTGTTGCCCAAAATCCATAGTGAATCATGCTAGGGGGACACTCCCACCCCCAGTGAGCATCAAAGTAAAAAATAAATAAAAGCTCTTTGACTGATGATGACTATTGACTTGTCATTGTACTGAAGAGATGCTAATTTTGAATCTCCTTGAGGTTAGCTAAGCATATTAAACTTTTAAAAAAATCATCATATACACAAAAGCATTTTATTTCTTTATTTTGTTCATTCCTTCAATGTAGCCATCAAATATTTGATCTTTCTACTTCAGCTGCTTGTCTGTTTTAATGTTACTCTATTTTCAATCAAATAACATCTGTTTTTGACTGATTTATTCATATTTTACTAGCAACAGTTATAGAATGGGCTAACTCCTATGTTGCTAAAAAAAAATATCTTTCTAAATATACATGCCTCCTGAAATCCATTGTCAGCACCATGTGCTGCAAAAGTAGCAATACCTATAGTTAGGGCAAGATACCTTGATGGAACCCACCCCTCTTCAGTCTGGTATTGATTTCAATTGTCTTACCCAAACTGAAGGGACTGGTATATCCTATTTCACCTGTAATGGTAATATTAGCTGTTTCTCTACAAGGTCATTAACTGAGCACCCAGTACTGTTATCGGTTGAAATTTATAAAATATTTCTCATAGGTATCTCATGTCCACTGTTTTCCTCTTTCCAGTATTGATGGGGGTTACCTTCCTAACCTTTTGTTTAAAGTAATGTGGAATGTCATCATCTTGATTATGCCATTATTTTCTCTTTGAGTTAAATGTGATATCCATTTTAGTTGTTGCTGCTGTTGAAAGTCATCAAGTGATGGGGTTTCTGTATTTTGGTACAGTTCTTTGTTTGTGATTCTATAGTGCCAGTTCACAATTTGGTAGCTAGGGAGAAAATATATGAATTTGTACCTTTCCTGAAGGTAATAGTACAAAATGTACAGAAATAGCCAGGATTGCATTTTTGATGCCACAAAACAATTACACCAATGGATTTCCTTTGCTAATCAGGGATGCGCTCACTGATTTCTGAAGTAATTCAAATCAACAGGTATGAACATGGCATCATAGAGGTAAACAATACAATCACCATGTATCCTATATGAGTCAAACAATGGGCACATGATAATGGCCAGAGGGTACTTGACTGAAACATGTCCATAATAACATCTATATCAACCAAAGTGAAAATAGTTCAAAATAATAAAAGTATATTGACAATTACTCGTCCCAAAAATGAAATGCTAAATTATAAAAAGTGGTCCAAACCTGTCGTAATAACCAACTGTTGAAGCCATCTGACATTGCATGTAAAAGGCTCCAAAAATATAGCACTGATGTCCTTCAAAAAAAGGTGTCATGGTGAATATAGGAGTTGGTTATACATGTTACTGTCATTTAGTGGTTATGAGTTCAATCCCAGAGTCAGGTAGTAAGTAACTAGTTCAGCAGGAACAAACCAACAATAACTGGCATTACTAGGACAAAATAACAGCATAATCAACAGGTATCCTGTGTCAGCCAAACAATGGATACCTGAAGATGGACAGAAAGTACTTGTCTGAAATGTTAATGTCTACAATAATCAAGATGAGAACAATAGTTTGAAAAAAAAAAAAAAATGTATACTGAGTAATTCTATATTTACTCTCTGCTTTTTGTGTTTTTTGCCTTACCCAAAAGATGATTTAAAAAAAAAAAAAAAAAAAAAAAATCTTTCTGGAAGAGATGTAGAACTTTGTATTTAGTTACTGTATTATCATTTATATTAGTGAAGTTAAAAGCACTGCAAAGTAAATTGCTTGTCTGTTTCTTGCCTACCTTGGTTGTCCTTAGAAACATCATTGAGAACGACTTTCTCCTCACTCCCCAGTGTCAGTCTCGTTAATTCTTTTATTGTCTCACAAAGTACTCAATCCGGGTGTTTGGATTAAATTTGCATATGGATATGCAAATCGCATCACTCTCCCAACATCCTGGCTTATTGATTGTGCATTCATTCAACTCTGATAAATCAACCTGAGCTGGTTAATGCAAGGTTTTGGTTCGAATCACACTGAAATCAGTTCTGCTTACATCTACAAACAATACATGTTCCCATGCAAATTCCTTTCGCAGCAGGCAAATGACACCTTCTGTCGGCAACTCCGTCTTTATGTGGGAATTATTTTGTAGGTGTGCGCACTCGTACAACAAAGCATAAATTATCAGTTTTTACAATTCTGAGCATGTTTAATAATGTTATAAGTTTATTATTAAAAGAACTTTTTGGAGGCTATGCAAATACAGATTCTTTTATATGCCATATCCTGAAAGGACATGTGCAGTCATGGCTGTCATCAGTTTCCTGTGTTTTGTTGCTTGGTCACTTTTGTCCCTCTTTGTCCTTGTTTTATCACCCATTCATACAAACTCAATTTTGTGTTAGTCACATGGGGTGTTTTATTACCCCCAAATCTTTAAAATACTCGTTTATTCCTAGTTGGCAACTTGTTTCTTTTGTTTCTTCACACTACTCTTCTGATTCTGTAAGGGTGTTTAGCATGCAGTTGTAGCTTGGTTGCCGTGGGAGGTAGACGTCAGGGGATTATCTATTTTCAGTAATCTGAAGTGACTAAAGCAGTGGTTCCAAAATGGTGTGGCATGCCTCATAGGTGCAGTGGAAGAGGATAGCAGGAGGCAGAATGATTGATTGAAAGACATTCTAAGATTTAGAATCAGTTTAAAAAAATTAATATGCCAAAAATAAATAAGATTTCAAAATTTAAAATATTATCGATTATTTGTAATTACATGCATGAGTCTCGGTATAAATAATTATTAACCGATTTTCTCATTGTGATATTTTTGAATTATATCAATTATTAAGAATATAGTAACTAGGGTCAGCAAATTGAAGGAGATAGTTATCAATGATAATTTTCTGACTTTTAATCTACAGTTCTCCTTTTAACCCTCTCTCTGTTTTCCATTTTCAAATGGTACTTTTTATCACATAAAATTTGGTTGTGTGCAAGCAAATTTAAATTCCAAAAATGCAGCCCAGGGAGAAAGTTTGTGAATCACTGGACTAAAGCAAGGTTAAGTAGGCTACTTGCAATTTCCCTCTGCTTCTCTTGCTTTCGGTATGTTTTGTGAGTGTTAAAATCTTCAGGCTCTTTCTCTCTCTCTCTTCATGTGTCTCTGAAATATCACCTGTGTTTATTACTATCTATTTTCTTCAATTTCATCCTTGTTCACAAATTTTGTCCTTCAGTAATCTTAGCACTTGTCAGTAGAACCATATCTGTCACTTTATCTGTGAGCTGATTGTCCAATCATTCACTGCTATGTAAGAGATTAGATGCTATAAAGCAGTTCAACACCCCCTTTATTTTTCTTTTAATCTTATCTTTATTTTTCAGAATATATTCCTGCCTTTTTAATACTTTGCTTTGTTTCAAAAAGTCATCTTTCACTATTTTTATGTGCCTTTAATCTAACCAGGTAATTAAATTTATATAACTGCTGGATTTTGATGCCTCCCCAACCCCCCACCACAATACGTATCCCCCACCCAAAATATGACTGTAATTTTCCAATTTAAAATGAAAGTCTAATTACAGTTTATTCTCTCCTAAATAAAATTAAAAAAAAAAAAATCGTATGTACTTGTGTATTAGCTGACTTCATGTCTAGTATGACCCCTGAAATTTTTCCATGAATTTTAAATCCTCCATAAAAATATTTACCTGTGTATTGTGCAGCTGATCACTGAAAATACATGATTTTTAACCTCTTCAAAAACTTACTGTGTATAGTGCAACGGCTTACTTTTTGCATAAAAATCGATCATGAAAACTTGCTCTATACTTGAGTATATGCAGTAAATGTTCTTTGTAAATTGGATATGTCTTGGAGGGAGAAGAATTAAAACCATCAGAGACAGCAGTGCTGAAATTCTTGACATGGAAATTTTGGCACAAGTTCACACCTTTTTAGAAAGGTTGGAAAGTTGAATAGTGTGATATTTGTTTTGAAATTCTTTCTTGAAAGCCTTACTTTTATCAGGTTGAGAAGATCCTTGGCTCCAGAAAGAAACTGATGGCTTCACTAGCACTCATTTGTCTGACTTGGTTTGGCTGTTTGTGAGATAATCATTTAATTCCCTTTAAAGTAAGCTCTTCAGCTGATGGAAATGAATGAAGATGTATTGAGGTTAAATTGTTAAAGATGACTTTCAATGCAAACAGAGGCAAACAGAAAAAGTGTCGAATTAGCAGCAATGAAAAGAACTACTTATGATTTCTGCCTTTTTTTTATTTAATGAACTCATTGGATGTGAAAATTGCTTAAAAATGCTAATTAAGCAGGATAATATCTATGAAAATTTGGTTTCTTAAAATTTGAATAATTTTAATTTGTGTTTTGTGATTTTTATCTAAATTCCTGGGATGAGGAACTATCATTATTTACATTATCTACAAATGAACTAATGTCCTCATCTTTGTTGTAACTATCACCTGGTTGCCTTCTGTGAATTTCTGTGATAAGGAGCTATCATTTTTTTGCACTATTTTACAAGAAAATGATTGTCCTCATTTCTGTTATCATCACAGTGTTTTGGCCATTTGTTCCCTCTGGTCTTCATCAAATGCATGTTCATCTGAGTAACCTACAGGGAATTCCAGAACCCTTTATTTACTCTATGGGAGTAGACTGTTCTTGTACTTTTTGATTTTTAAATTAAAGATAAATTACTTTTTGATGGGGACAGATCACTCCCAAACACACACATAATAATTATCCTTTCAGGCTTTAGGTGGTCATGGCTCTTCACAGAATTTTTTTAAAATTTTTTAATTCAAATTGCTATGATTGTTCTTGGTGAAATAGTAGTGTGGTTTTCTGTTGCTTTTTCTATAGTTTTGCATTCATAGATGTCCTTCTCTTAGACTGGTTGCCAGCAAAGTCTACAGAGCCCAGTTTCACTTTACTGGTTTGTTGCCAAAGAGAAGAGTTAATGCCCTTCTGAAGGATTGTAGTGTAAAAAAAATAAATAAATAAATAAGTAAATAAAAAGATGAACTTTTGAGATGTTAAGTAATATCCTAAGAAAAAAAAATATTTGAAAAAAAAATTTTTTTTTTTTTTTTTTTTTTAAATCATTTCACCCAAGCAAGGCAATGAAATCACCAAGACACAAGGTAGTTACTGAGTGTTAGAAAATATGAGAAAAATATACTATTAAGGAGAGAGAACATGAATTAAGATGACAATAGTTGATTCGGAAGTAAGAAGCCAGAAGAGACTTCCACAAGTGAGAAGTGCCAGAAAAGAAACTGTCAGCATAGAATTTACAGTTACATCTAGCCATTCCAACTGTAAAATGATGAGACCTAGCTGCCAATCTAGCACTACACTTAAATTCATAAATTCTAGGTACCATAGAAGAAAATTCATCGAAACAATTACCATGAAAGTATTTGTAGAAAAGGCACAGGGAAGCTGTTATGGTGGTGGCAAAGTAACTGAGGCCAAGAAGCCAGGTCAAGGCCAATAAAATTGCAGATTCTTCTTTGTGTTTTATCAAGAATCTCTAAATATATAACAGCAGCATCATCTTATGAAATATAAAACTTGATCAGACTTTTCTTTTCCGAGTCGGCTGTTGAGCAGAGAATGACTTTATTAGAAAGTGTGTGGTGGTGTTTTTTTTGTTTTTTTTTTTTTCGTTTTTTTTTTCTTAGAATTAAAATTAGTAAAAACTTTTTAAAATTCTATGCTCTTGTCCTTTCAGTAGAATCAATATGTTCTTTATATTTGTAGTTTTAAAAAAAAAATCTTTTGTAAACCTCTTAAACATGAACTTGTTTATGAAAATGGAGTTTTCTTTAAAGAAAAAAAAATTTAAAATTTAAAACAGTGAAAGTCTTTCTGTTTAAGTCAGTCCTGCAATAATGAGTGCAATTAAAGTTGCATAACTAACAACAATATCATTACTTCAGTTTCTCTTTATAACCATAAAAATACTTTGTATGAAATTAATTGGATCAGTTAGTTGCTGAGAATTCATGACCATACCTGTTTTAATATCCTAAAAATATCTGCTTAGTATATTTTGAATGGCATCATTTGTGAATGCTGAAGCTGAAAGATTTAAGGAATAATCTTTAAAACAAAATCTGGTTGCCTTGTTTCATGATCTTTTCTAATCTTCACTTAGAAGTAAATATAACAAATGACCTATTATTATTATAGGATTTCATTTATGGACGACCACAGGATTGAAATATACCTCATTGTGACTATTCAGCTGGATGAGATTAAAATGTTATTGCCTGCAATTTTGCTGTTTGATTTACTGTATTTCTGATGTGCAAATTTCACTCTACAAATTCAGCTAAATTTGATTATCTGTCTATATTTCTGAGATGATGTATTGTAATTATTGACACTATTTACATTGTTTGGACTGTTGTCCTCATCTTTGTCATATTCACTACATTTTGGCTGTTGTATGCTATGATCTTCAGGTGAATATATGATGGAATTTCAATGAAATAAAGGGTTCGGTTTGAATTTCCAACATATATCACCTGAAAAAGGCTAGAGTGTACAATATCCAAAATGTCATGAATATGACAAGAGACGAGGACAACAATCTGAAAATGTAAATAGAGTAAATTGCTAGTTTTCATAATTCACAGGGCTAATTGCTCTTTATCTGCTAGTATTCTTAAGTATGTCAGAAATTATTGTGAAAGTAATCAAGTTTACAGTATTTACATTGTTCGGACTATTGTCCTCAACTTTGTTGCCATATATATGATGTTTCGGCCATTGTACACTTCAGCCTTCTTCAGGTGATTAGAATTTTGACCAAACCCTTTATTTCACCCACCAGGGATGATTATTCTAGTTCCACATGCCATGACTCTTCCTGATATGTCAGTTTGTTATTTCCCTTTAACTCTGCTGCAGCTGTTAAAGGGACATAACTGAAACTAAGAGGCATGACATGTGGAACTAGAACAATCTACCTTGGTGGACAAAATAAAGGGTTCAGTTCAGAATTCCAATCATCTGAAGAAGGCCAAATTTTAAAACGGCTGACATGTGAATATGACAACAATGATGTGGACAATAATCCAAACTATGTAAATACTGCAAACTTGATTACTTTTGCAATAATTTCTGACATATTTAAGAATATTAGCAGACACAGAGCAATCGGCTCTGGAGATTATGAAAACTGGTGCTTTACACTATTTATGTTTTTCGGTCTATTGTCCTTGTCTTTATTGTCATATTCATGATGTTTTGGTATGCTTTTCCTACAGGTGATATATGTTGGAATTTCGAACTGAACTGAACCATTTTTTTTTTTTTTTTTTTTTTTTTTTTTTTTTAATTCCAACGTATATCACCTGAAGAAGGCTGGACTGTACAATGGTTGAAACCTGAATATGACGACAATGTAAATAGTTACAATACCTCATCTCAGAAATATAGACAAATGAAAACCAGTAAGTTTAAAATGTTTTCTTTTTATTCTGTTTTTTTAACCCTGTGTTAGTCACCTTGGATTTCTTAAAATGGATAGTCCCCAGGCATCTACCTTCCATGATAACTGAGCTACAACTGCACCACACCACATGCTACATGCCCTCACTGAATCAGGAGAGTAGTGGGGTAGAGCAGAAGAAACAAGTTGCCAACTAGGAATTACAAGTACTTTGGGGTAACAAAACACCTCATGTGACTAATGCAGGGTTAATGACCAATTCTGAAAATTGCCAGGGATGTAATTATTTTTAAGATTATATAAACATAAAATGCTGTTTTAATTCATTGTATGAACAATACAATTTCAAAATAGAAAACCTTTTGTAAGTTGCTGTAAGTTTTTTTCCCCCCCCCCACTTCTTGCAAAAGAAAAAAAATATGGTTGTATTCTACCACTAAATGGAAAGAAAGAAAAAATAGTTGAGAACTAAAAATTAATTAGTGCCAGGTTGATGAATTCTGCGTCTTTCTATCAGTAAGAAAAATTAAATTTCATTTTCATTGAGAGACTTTTTGCTCCCAAGTAGTTATGCCTAGTGTTGAAATCATTTCCCCATGCTTGGTAGTTAATCTTTTGCTTTCAGCTTAATTTCTAATTTCCAAATTTGTACTTAGCTTATATTCTTAGGTTTTAAAAAAAAAAAAAAAATCTCTCTATTGAAATTGGTAAGGTTGTAAATCTTAAGTCTTGTATATTGGTGTTGAGTGACTTGTTACAGGTCAGTGAACTTTTTGTAATGATTTACATTGCAGGCAATTGATTTTTGGTTGCACTAGAGACAGGCAAGTGGAACAATATATTAGTTTGCTCTGAATCCTTTTGAAAGGTCAATTATTCAAATATTGATACCCAATTAATATAACTTTTCAGATTTTTTATCAATCTGCTGTTATGTTTTGCTATTGAAATATGTTGTTTATTAATCATATTTTTCACAGCAGTTGTCTATCAAGAATTCAGGATGGAAAATAGAGCAAAAAGAAAAAAACTCTGTATAAGATTTTAACTTGTATCTCATGGCCAAAGCAATTTGCATATATGTGTGCATCTTTTGTATATATTTTTCCTTTTTTTCTGCTTTAACTTTTGAAGTATCTTGAAGTAAAACTTGCAAACTATTTGATATTACTTTGTTTCCTCAGTATAGGTCTTATTGTTAGCATAGTACTCAAAGTATATTTGGGTAAACAAAAAATATCAGTTATTTTAAAGAATAATTGTTTTATTTTTCTTCTATTAAAAGTTTGTCCTGACCTAGCATCTCTACTTCAGTCACTTTCTCAGTGCCATAATGTGGCTTTTCTGTGTCTTTTCTATCAATATTTTCATGGTAATTTTGTTCTAATGAGCTCTCCTCTTTGGTACCTTGACTGCACTGTTGAAATAGCTCAATGTAACTGGAAGTTCTTTTCTTGCACTTATTGCCTATGGGACACTGTTTCAGTTTCCTGCTTTCCTGTCACCTATGATCTTCAAAAATTTAAACACAACTTCAGTTGCTATCTTCTGTTTTCCTAAATTCTGTATTTCCTGAATATTGTCATATTAATGAGGAGAAATGACAATATTCAGGAAATACAGAAGATAGCAACTGAAGTTGTGTTTAAATTTTTGAAGATCATAGGTTATATATATATATATATATATATATATAATGTCTTATTTTCTTTCACATTCAGTAATCTGTTGTCTTAGTGGCTTTATCACCTTGCTTGGGGTGAAATGTTTATATATATATATATATATATATATATATAATTTTGTAACTTAGGAAGGGTTACTGAATGAGGAATAAACAAAATGGAGGTTGGGAATGAAATGGTAATCTTTATAACATCAACAAAATACTCGCTGGTGGCGTGTAGTAGCTAAACCACTGCTAGTCATTACTAGTGGACTACTTCCACAGCATATTACCCCCACTTATAATAGTGTCCAGCATATTTATAAATGTTGGGACATGCCCATTAATGTTCATAGGTATGGTGTGTGTAATATATAGATTTTCCCTAAAATAGTAGTTTTTTTTCTTAGATTTTTAATATCTTGCTAAATAGATATATATATATTTTATTTTTTTATTTTATTTTTTTTATTTTTTTTTTTTTTTTTTACACTTTGTCATAAAATTTTCATAAAATTTGTTTTTGTATATAAAAACTTGTTTTCCCATATATATATACATATATATATATATATATATATATATATATATTCTGAAAAGTACTATGCCCAACCCTTTTAAACAAAGAAAAGTCAATATAAAAACATCTGTTTTGCTTGATCTTGTCTTCATTCTGGTTGCTATCATCACACTGTTTCAATGGTTGTGATGACAACCACGAGGAAACACTGGGCAAGTCAGTATATAATTCCTAATCTCAAAAAAAGAAAAAAAGTCTGATACAAAACTCTGTATATTGTCCTTGACTTGAATAGGTAGACCTCTTACCAATCTTGTGTCTATTCAAATTTCCTCAGCTGAATTAAGGCTTAAATAACATAATAACCACTTGATATTGACTGTGCTGAACAAGCAACATGCCTGATGTCAGTCTGAATTGAACAGCTTAAATGCATCAGTTTCTGCTCTTAACTGTATTTTGATTTATTGACTTTGTTGTCATTTTATAGATTGATTTTAATCATCAATCAAAATTGTCTTGTGAAATAACTGAAAAGAATGATTTTTTTTTTTTTTTTTTATTATTATTGAATGTTGCTATATATTTCAGGACTTCTAAATGCTTCCTCAGCCAAAGATTTACAGTGATTTAATTTTTAAGTTCAAATACAAGAGTACAATACCAGGTTTGTTACATTCACTTAGGCACAAATAACCTTGCAAAAGGTATGGATCCATTTCCTCCTCCAGCTATGGGTTAAATATAGCAGGACATGTCTCTGGAAAATCATTGTTATTCTCAAAAAAAATGTCAATGCAATATTCATTCACAAAAGAAAAAAAAATATTCTTAGAAGATAATTCAAAATTCTTGAATGTAAAAATAGTTTTTATAAAATGTTGCATCCACCCCGTTTCTGAGAATTTTGAATTTGTGTCCATTACAACTCTGCATTGTACTTTTGCATTTTAACATGAAAATGAAATTACTGTAAATCTGTGGCAATAAAGTGTTCTACAGATTTTTGTCTACAGTTTTACCCTTGATGGGTTGTCATTTTTTCTATAAACTTTATTTTAATACTCATTTTCTTAATATACCTACTTGCCTATTTAGTTTGAACTTTTGAAACTTTTACTCCAATACGTAATGTCAGTACATTGGATACTATGTGATTATTAAGATCACTTTTTCTAGTGTAGCAAATCATGGCTATTTTCTGAATTATCAATCATTATTGATTTATTAGGTCCACTTTTGACGGAAAAGAAAAAATAGCTAAATGTAAATAAGTTTATTTATTTATTTATTTTTAAATAATTGGTATTAAGTTCTTTTTGAATTTGAAAATCTTAAAATTTCAGAAAGTATTAATAAAATAAATATAAAAAATGAATAAAATAAACTTTTATTTCTTGATGAAAACAACTAAGCAATCTGTTGTAAATTCTTTTGAAATGGTTTTTTTAGGTTGCACATATACATGATTAAAATTGTATGCAACATTGCAAAAAAAAAAAAACATATATAAAGAACATGTTTGCTGGTGAAATTCTCTGAATTATCAGTTTTGATTATGGGTTAAATAGGACTCCATAGAATTCTATTGGTGAAAAGTAAGTTCCACTCAAACATCTTCTTCCTGTGAACCGCTACTCTACAAAACTAACTCCCAAGTAGATGTTTCCCTGATCACTACAATCTTAACCTGTTCAATTCTAGAGTTAATTGTTATCTTCTCCTCCTGTCTATATAAACTGCCTCTTAATGTAACCCTCTACCTTGAGTGAACCTTACTGTAAAAAAACAAAAAAAACTCACATTTTAATATTATGACTCCTTCAATGCCCATAGATAGCCCTTTTGTAGGTTTTTCTCTTCTGTTGTCATAGATGAATTCGCTGAAGTATTCATTCTGCCTCTGTTATACAGTTTCTTTTATTTAATTATGAATTATTCTCTTTAGATTTTGTTGCATCCTGCCAAAGAGCAGTTTTGTCTTATTTTTATTTTATTTTATTCATTTATTTTTTTTGGTATCTACTGTTATGAACTGGCAACATGCACTAGGTTTAAAAAAAAAAAAAAAAAAAAGCCATCCAGCTAGAAATACATAACACGGGTGTCAACAAAAAACAAACACAGGATGAAAGTTTAAAACCAATTTAAAACAATTGAATAGGGAGAGACTGTAAGATAGCAGATATAAGATCAACAAAGAGGCACTTATCTGATACTGGATATCATGAGTTCATAAGTTGATGTGTTCATGACAATAAACGGTTCTTTTAGAATGTTTGAATGAAAATTGGTAATTATTCCTTCTGCAATATAAACTGGGTTTTGGTATGCAGTGACTAATTTCATAAACTGCGAGATGTCTGAATGATACTTCTATTTTGTTCCACATCCAGTAAGCAAAATAAATCCATGGTCAGACTAGGAACATTTCTTCAGGAATAATATCTTATTCGGTACACATCTAGTTATTGAATAAGTCCATAGGAGCATTTCTAATGAGTGCACGATAAGTCAATTTATTCAAGACTTAGTTGGAGATTTTCTGGAAACTGAAAATATATTTAAAAAAAATCATACTTAATGGTTCATGGGCTTGGGTGACCAATTTTTATTTAACTTCCAGTTGTTAAGCAACCCACATTCTATTCTGCCACCTCTCAGACTAGACAGTACGTAAAGAAAAAGAAAGAAAGGAAATGCACAGAAAACATGTCTCTTGATAGACTGATTTTAATTTAAATATTGAGGGCCATGTCACAGTACTTGCCACATCAGTGTTCTTTAGTTTTTGATTTCTTCACATATCTCACTGAGTCATTCCTATTATGCTTGCTTGCATCTATTTCTGATGGTTTTGTTTAATATCATTTATTCAGCACAGTTTTTGGTATCATCTGCTCCCACAGTGAAGTTGATAATTTCACCTATCATCAACTTTTTTTCTTTTTATTTCTTTCTTCATAACTTTGCTGTTGTCACTAATGCTTACTTTAATTGGTCAACTTTGAAACTCCAACCTTTTCCGAAGTTTCATATTTGATTTTAACTGTGAATATGTTTGTTTGCAAATGGAGTTGCTGTAGCTTATCACATAGTTTAGACACTGCTTTAGGCTTCTTTAATTTATGTAATTTTATCCTGTGTTTGCTTATGACTGGGAAGTGATTACGCCCACAATCAGTGCTTTGGTAGGTTTTAGAGTGCAAAACAGCATTTCTAAATTGTTTATTGATGGTTAGGCAGTTTATCTGGTTTTAAAATATCTCTTGCTGGACTTTTTCAAGTCCATAACTGTCTTGGGTGTTCTTCAAATTAACTATTGGTTATTACTTGACCATTCGCTGTGCATCAATAAACCCATTTTTCTCTGCACTTGTTATATGATCCAAATCTCTTACTTACTAACCATTTTACTATCACTTTCCCTTTTCACTTTTGTTTAGGCCTTTATCCCATGATGATAATTTCTTTTGACTTGCTCAGATATTTTGCATTTTCTTGTCTCTTGTAAAACCTGTCTTTATCTCTGTTTTTATCACTAATTGTTATACCTTTCAGTTTCACAAACAACGACAACAAAAAAAAAATAATACTCTGACAGTTGATAGTACTACTATCAAACAACCTTTTCCTTTTTGTTTATCTAATACAGTTTGAGAATCCTTTATCCGAAATTTTGGGGGCTGGAAGTGCTTTGGTTTTCTGATATTTTGAAATACAGCCCATTTCATTTCTATATAACCTCTATGAAATGGGGGCAGTTTGGGAATGGAACTCTAACATAAACCCAATATTCTTTTACATTTCATAACAACACTTATACATATATCCTGGAGGTAGTTTTATATAAAATTTAATAAATTTTGTGTACATACAGATACAGGTAATGACACTAGTCATGTAATACTCACATGGATTTTAACATAGTGAAATTAAGATTTCATGTAAAAATGTTTTGTACTTTCTGTATGTGTACATAAAAAAACAAAACATTATCACTACTTAAAAATATATATAAAAGCAGGACTTTCTGATATTTTGAACAATGTCTTTACTGAGCATGAAACACCTTTTAAGTAATCCACAAACTAAGATTTGCTGTGACTGTTGCTAACAAAAAACTGGCACCAATGTAGGCTACATAGCTGGGCTAGGGAACCTCCAGCTAGAGCAGATGAAGCCACTAACAATAGCTACACAACACCTAGGAACCTTCCCAGTGCTCTCTAAAAAAATCCATTTGTGGCAAGTCATGTTAGCACCTGAAAAACTTTTGGATAAAGGATACTCAACCTGTAATAGTAAGATTCCTTCATTTTTCACTCCTGCATATACTTATAAAATCCACATGTTTTTTTTTCTTCTCATCTTGTTTCCTATACTCTCAAAGTGTTAATATTCTGCATTGCTATTTTCTGGTTTACATTTTGTAATTTTCTGTATTGGTAGTGTGTTCTAACATTTCATACCTTGATAGTAATCTGATCAGTCTGAAATTGGATGATGATCAGGCAACACCTCTTGCATGTTTCTCTTTACTGAGTCAGAAGTTTGTTTCAAATAAGTTGACTCCCTTCATGTCATCTTATATTTCTGAGTTGTCAAATGCTGTAATTGTTCTTTGTTGGGATAGTGAAGAGGCTTATCTGTTGCCTTTTTCATAGTGAGTTTTATTGGGACACTCCCCTCTGTTGATTCATGTTGTTCTACCTGCCAATGATTTCAGACTTTTTCTTACCTGGTTGATAACCATCCTCCTTGTGCACATCATGTGTATCTGGAGTAGAGGAACTGGTTTAGTGGCTGACAGTGACAAAACCCAAAAAAAAGCAAACAAATACTTGGACTATTTTTTTTTCTTTCCTTTCTACAACTGTAGCATGCCCTGTCACATTAGTTGCAGGAAATATATTTGTTCATATGCCAGCACTCCTGAGGATTTACAATAGGGTGATGTCCAGTGACTAATTTCCCACTTTGGGTCAGAGATTTACATATCTTATTTCAGTGCGGTGTGACACTGGAAATAAGGTCCCAAGATTGTAGATATTTTTTTTCCTCCTAGATATGGTAATATTAGCCGTTTCCCTAAAAGGAAACACTTGGCATTTATTGATCAAGCAGCCAATACTACTGTCAGTTAAAATTTATAAAATCTTTCTCTTGAAATAATTTTTGGGGTAAATAAGTTTTCAAGTCTAGTAGGTGTTATTGCTCTTTCCAGTATTGATTTTTTTTTTGGGGGGGGGCTTCCAAACATTTATTTGAAGTTAGGTGGAATGTTAACATCTTGATTGTTATTATTTTCTCTTTGAGTTATATATGCTATCCATTTTAGTTATTGTCCTCAAACCATATGGTTTCAGTTCTTTTTTTGTGATTCTTCTGTATGGCTACATTGACTATAAAAGTCTGTTGCTACTTTGGAAGAAATATTCCTTATAGCTGACATGGTAGAGATGCTGAACCTTTGTTTACTTACATGAATTTATACATGTCTCCTTTTTAATGTAATTTTTGTAGTCTTTTATGTTTTCTTGTCTTTAACTTTCACTCTCCCTCTATACTCGCATTTAGTGATAGCTTGTTTGATCCCCACTGATCCTGATAAGTTAGAACTATCAACATTTTGAAGTATGGCTACAGCTCTCTCTATAATAAGTGCTTTTATTTTTATTCTTTTGCTTAACTAGCCACAAAAACTTTGGGTCAACAAAAAATAGCAAACAAAGGATATACTCTCTAATCAAATTTATAAGGAATTATGAATTTTTGCTATTCTATTGCATGCATTGAAGAATTAAAATTCTATCTAATGAATTCAGTTTCTCACCTTAAAATCAGTATTGTAATATGCAGTGCCATTCTCTACTTGGCTTGGTGCATGCTGGATGTTTGTTTTTCAGTTGATTTCAAAAGTTCAAGCTATTAACTAAAAAGGTTACATGGTTGAATGAATTTTTACATTCCTACATTTTCATGTTGATTTTTATCTTGTCCCTAGATGAAAACCTGTATTTTGTTCATCAATTAGAAAATGTAATAGCTATTTGGTAGCAGAGGACTTTCTGCGGCTAATCCAAAAATCTTCTTTAGGTCTTATATGTGAAGTTGAAAGATCTTAGCTGGCAGGTACTGTAGACTATCAGTATTTGTACTTTGCCAAACTCTGTAATACGATAATATTAAATGTAGATGGTGAAGAATTATACACCTTCAAATAAACTTATAAGTGCACAAACTCGAATATGGGGAGTAAGATTGAAACTCTGTTCAACTATTTTAGAAAACATTACCAACTTCAGTCTGTCTAAAATTATGATCCAAATATCCTTATTGTTTCAGGATGTTTTCTTGATATTTTGGCTTTGTGCTGAAATTGGTATTATCCAATGAATTCATATGTTGGTTATTTTCCTTGCTCTGTGAATAGATAAACAGGAATTTTGTACATGTATAAGAATATAAAAGAAAAAATAAGAGCAGGGCAATAACTAGGAAAATGAGGAAGGTTATATATAATTTATACACACAGGGTGAGATGGATAAATTGTCATCTAAATTATGCAAACATGAAAATAACATTGACATCTCATTTTAACAGATTTATTTACCAAAATTTCACAAAAAATATCTTGATATACTAAAGTAAATTTATTCTATAAAATCGGCATTAGCTTCAAACATGACCTCCTTCAACTCAGTCAGTCTTCTTGTTTAAGGTAGTGAATGCTGCCATAATCCTTGACTTCATCTTTGGTGTTACAAGGAGTTTTGTTGGTCTCTCTCTCTCTCTCAACTGGGCCTCACACATAATAATCAAGGGAGTTGCAGTTTGGAGAATTAAGTGGCCAGATGTAAGGGATAATGTAGTCACAGAAATTGCCTGACAGCCATGACTGGGTTCTCCTGCTTGTGTGGTATGGTGCAGAGTCCTTTTGCCAGACATAGGGTCTTCCAGTAGCTACCCTCTTGACCCAGAGCAACACTACCTCTTCAAGGCACTTGATGTAGGCCTCTGTGTTGAGTCTGAGACCCTCAAAAACAAATTCAGGAATTCTTTTATTATCAAGACAATCAGTGAGTTTTCTGTGCTACTGTAACTTCATAATTGTTGTGCTCTTTTTCTCACAGATGGGGCCCAACTGACTGGAATATACTGTGCAGTCAATGAAATCAAAAACAAACAATGCACCTGCATGAAATAAAAAAAATATAAAATGATGACAATTTACTCATCACACCTTCGCTGTGTGTGTGTGTGTAATATTGTATATGTGGGCAGCAATCCCTCTTTTATGTAAGCTTCATTAAAAATGACTGAAAAGATACTGTGGTTAAGTTTTTAATTAATTTTTCATGTGTTAATAAAAAAGAAAAAGCCAACACTCAATGTTATTAACTGTGGACATGGCTATAATGTGCTAATTGTGTTTGGAAAATAAAACATACCTATATCTATAGATACATGCAGAAAACAATCCATACATTCAGTTAAAAGCAAAAATAAAATTCATCCTTGATAATTGCTAAAAGTATAGCTGAATGCACTCTGACATACAAAACATTTGGACAATTTTTATATAATTTACAAAAAAAGATTATAAGAATGCATGAAAAATGAAATAAAAAAAAGTTTACCTACAGTACCTTGTCAGTCATTTTAATGAAATTTGCACACACACACACATATATATATATATATATATACACACACACACACACACACACACACACATATATATATATATATATATATATATATACACACACACACACACACACACACACACACACACACACACATGGAGAAAGAAAATATTGGTAAAACCCACAGAAAGCTTGCTAGGTGGACAATGGACAACTTAATAAAAAGAAAAACTGACAATCAATAAAACAAAAATCAAGAAAGAAAAAAAAAAGAGAAATGGAATAAAAACAAGACGCATTTACCTAAATGGTAACAGTGCTCTATGCCTAGGTTACCAAAATAGACCAGTTTCACTTCCCAGCATTATGAGTCCGAAACAAAGTTTGGACCCTTAAGTTTTATGCTCCAATGAATGTTAGGTGATGGAAAAGGTTGCCTGATGATCGCAGCTGTGTGAAACTTAAGTAGTTGTCCAAACTTATATATTTGTTGTTATGAAGAGTTCTCAGCTAACCAAGGAAGGAATGAAGTACATGCTATTCCACATATTAAGCAGAAATTCTAAATTTGCCGTATAATTTCACAAGTTCCTTTTAAAAAGTCCTCCCTGAAGGGTCTAGTATATATATCACCAGGGTTAGAGACTTCAAAAAAAAAAAAAAATGTCATTGAAATACTGGTCTGTTGCTGTCACTTTTGAATTAGCAAAGAATTTCCTCCCTTTCAACCTTTTTAAGGTTTGGAAACAAGATATAGATGTTCTTCTGAGAACAAACAGCCTATATGTAGACAATGTATTTTATGACTATGCAGAAATAGTGTGAGTTTCCTCAATGGATTTATTTAATCTGTACAGTGAGATGATCCTAAGAGGACTGGAAAATATGCCAGGACTTCTCAGCCAACATAATCTCACTAACATGCAATATGCAAATGTCACCGTGTTGATGGCAAACTCCAAAAGAAAACTGAAATAATTATTAGACAAAATAGTTATGAAAGACAAGAAGGGCTATAACCATGTAAGAAGACAGAATACATAGTTGTCAGCAAATGAAACAGCCCAAATTATGAACTAAATATTGAGGATGTCAGATTTCTGCTGCTGATTGATTCTATCTGGGTAATATAATAAATGAAGGAAATCCAAAGATGTATAAATATAGCAGAAGATGCCTTTTAGAAACTAACAGTAATAAGAGATAGGAAAATTGCTTGGAAATGGGAGTTAATCTCCTAAATGGCAGTGAGAGTTGTTCAATCTTCTCAAAGGTGCAGACATTGTGCTTCTACTGATGTAATGTTTAGTATATTACAAACAGAAAATGTAAGCAATGAGTGTTTTTTTTTTTTTTTTTTTGTAAGGAAAAATACTGCTAGCATTCAGAAAGAAGCAACTGAAATTTTTGAGACCCATAATGAAGAAAGAAGGCTTGGAGAATTTAACTTGCACAGTGTACTGAAAGCAATGAAGATACACTGTGTAGCCTACTTTGGATGGTAGAACAAAGATCACAAATGACAGAGGCATGGTAAAAGAGTAAGAGTTACTGAGGGCAACAAAAGACAGGAAATTGTGGAGAGCCATAATTTTGCACGTTCTGAAAGGAGATAGGATATGAAAGAGGAATTCAGTTTGCTCTAAAATTAATTTTTAATCCTATTTTACTATCTCTTGTATTCATTTCATGGAAAATATTTCAGTCAACAAAGCATCAGACAATCATGAATTTCAGTTTTAAAGATTATTTTTGTAATTGATCTTTTAAAAACAGTTCAGGGAATTTTAATACTTTGACATTTTTAAAGCAGTTGGTGTGTTATTCTAATATTCATTATTACTGTATATTCAAAGAAAAAATTTTTGAATAAATGCTGTCCTTCATTTTGCTTTAGTTGAGAGTAATCCTGGATCACATGTCAAAGTGGGTTGGACCGTGGTGTCAGCTTGTCCAATGGCAAGTAGGCCCCTAATGAAATAGACCTCCTATAAAATTCAATAAATAAACACACAGCTGTTTTAATAATAAAAAGGAATAAGGACTATCGGTTATTCAAGAGGGGACATTTTTAAAGCTAAAGATCATAAAGACAAGGTTACGTAATTTGCTGTCTGAGGGAAATTTGGAATCCTAAATGTTGCTATCCATTGAAAAGGAGTTGTTAGATGAATTGGATGCAAAAACAACTATTGCCAGATTTATACAATCACATTTGATCGATTCATTTTCCATATCTTATCAACCCATTGCAGGTTATTTAAAGCCAGAAAATATTTTTATATTATAAGATTTTTTTTTTTTTTTTCTGAGATAATTTAGTGATACAAGTCTTACTAATTAACCCATAGCTATGGGGAAACGAGTTGGATTCATACCTTTCCCAAGGGCATTTGCGCTAAGTGAATATAACAAACACAAGTAGAATTGGAACTCTGCTCTCTGATAAATAATTCCGAGCCAGTATCTATTACACCACCTGCACATCCAAGCTTACAGCATCTGGTATTCTGAAGTGGTCACCTATCTAGTTATTGATCAGGCTCAATATTGGTTAGATTTAGTGATCATAGGGGGGAACTAATGTTTCAACATGTTGCACAATTATCTAGTGAACACAAATGATTGCTCTTAATAGACAGCATCCAATGTTCTATTTTGCTTTTGAACTATCTATTAATGTGTAAATTTTACAGTAAATTTAGAAATATAAACCAATTATTTGAAATTAAAAAATTCAATCATAGCATTCTGTATTTACATTTGCTATTTACTGCCAGTAATAAGTACAGTAAATGTAGACTGTAATTACTAAGAAATACTCATTTTTTTTTTTTCTTCCACAAAAATTTTAATAGTACTCTTTTTGCCATAAATATTTTTTGAATTTTATTTATTTGTTATGAAAATGAAATGATAGCATTGTAGTTGTTAGTGGGGCCTCCTTTATCTCCTGGCAGACAATATTTCTAAACTCGGTCTGCCACTGGTATTTAACCATTTTTACCTCCAGCAAGACTGTAGCACAAACTACCATGCAGTATAAGTTTTATAATTTCAAGAAAAACTCTGCATCATTTTGTACAATATTTTTTTATCTGCCGATTTTGAAATGATCTCATTTTATGTATACTATTTTAGGGGAAAACCTATGACAAAGTAAAGAAAGTTTTTGTGATACATTAAGAACATAAAAGGGATCTTTTACCAAACAACACACTAAATGCATTGGTTGCTCACTGTAATGAGACTGGCCATCCTTCTTTTCTATCATCACTGATGACGAGGTTATTTTTAGAATGATGAAGTATGATCATCATTCTGGACCATAATAATCTTATATTCCACAGGGAGTCTATAGGGTTGAAGAAGGCCTTTTTAGAAACAATTTAAATCCTATAATTGGTTATCTTTTTTATATAAATAGCATGCATGAATTGACTGTTAATGTCAATAGTCTTATTACTTAGCTTAGATTTTTGTAATTAATGCTCTTGAATCAATTTCAAGAGAAAGAAAAAAAACAAAAAACCTGTCTTAAAGTTCTCCAAATTCTAAACCTTGAATATTCTGTTGGCAAGAATTTGCCAACTTTTAATATTTCTTTTAATTTATTTTTAACTCTGTTAAATAGACAAGAGTAATTGTTTTATCTTTAGGCTACACACATTTATCAATATAAAAACTAATTATCTGACTTTGGCAAACCTTGGGACTAGATTATCTGAAAATCACTCGTAATTCAGTAACATAAGTAAGAAGTGGTTTGGCTGGGTCTGATTGTTGATTATATGGAAAAGAAACCTTGTTGGATTTCTCTCTCTCTCATGGCTGAAGAAAATTGAAGTCTTTTGACATTAGGATCAAGAGTTAAAGTGAATGTTCAAATGTCACTGTTGAAAAGTGGCAATTACTTTACTTTTTAATAATATATTTAGAAGATTTCTGTTGAAATGAATTTTATGTATCCCTCAATAGTAGCATGACTTGGAATTTCAGGTACAACTCAATCTTCTGATGCTGGGTAAAGACTGACTGTTATATAATTTAAATAGTAATAAAAAAAAATATCTGATTAACATAATGCTGGCACAGTCCATATATTATACATGGATTAGTTTTATTTTTTAAATATATGTAGCATTTAAAATTTTATATATATATATATATATATATATATATATATATATATATATATATATATAATCAAAAATTTTAAAAATATTAATTTTTATTTAAAATCATGAATATTATTTTATAATAAGCATAAAAGATTACTGTTTTTTTTTAATTATTTTTTTTATAAAATTTTTGTTAAAGGTGAAGGATAATATGTATATTTATTAATACATTCTTAATAGTTGTTATATTACATTGAGCACTGTTTTATTAATACCAGCAGTCTATATATATATATATATATACATACACATACTCTACAACTGTCAGTTTTTTTTTTCTCAATCTTCATGTGGTAAAGGAAGGACCTGTTTATGTTAACATTGTACTGGGGTAAGAGAACAGAAATATTTACTATTCGAAGCTTAGTAGTTTACTTCAAACAATTTTACTATTTTTTTCTTATCTTTTTTTTTTCTTTTTGCACAAATATTTTATATTGCACACACACACACACACACAAATAGGCCTATGTGTTTTAATATTACCATGCACCAAAAAGGCTTCTTTTTAAAAAAAAAAAAAAAAAAAAAAAAAAAAAAATGAAAAAAAATTTCATAAAATGAAGAACTCTTCAATAGGAGGGGAAAAAAATTTCATCTTCAGGAACTTGATGTAAAAATAAAATGTTATTCTGTCATTTTCATTTAAAATAATTTAAATCTCAAAATTCATTCATATTAAAAATAACTACTTATTTCCTCATATTATTTAAGATGCATTGTTTTTTTTTTTTTGTTTTTTTTTCCTGAAAATACTCTCAAAAATCATTCTGCGTCTTAGCACAGAAAGGTCAATTTATAGAAAGGAGTCTGTTGACCCTGGTGAACCCTAGTCACAAGGTACAAGCAATCACAAACCACAGACATATAATATAAACTTACAATTATCAGTCATTTGTAATAAATAAATACTGAAAAAAATGCCTGAAACATCAGCTGAGAGTTTGATATAAACATTCCATATGTTGAGATTGCTTATAATGGAAAATAGTTGTTTCTGATGTGAATTGTGCTAAGCTATTGAAAATCTAATAATAACCACAAATATTTAATAATCGGTCCAAAATGTGATAATTTTTTGTCACAGATAGAAAAATGACCCCATAGTCAGCAACTTGGACTTATTAGTATATTAAATACTCAAATATTTTTTTCCCAAAGAAATACTTAGCTAATTATAGTGTGTGTGAGTCTTACCATTTGTAGCATCTTAGCATACAAGAAATATGATACTGAATTTTATTTGCATTCAATTTTAATAAATAATTTCATTTTGGATTGGTTTTAATTTGAGAATGTTTCTAAAAAATTATTAAAGTTTTTTCGTTGTTTAACCTTAAAATAAAGTCAGAGAATAGAGAAGTTTTATTATCCCCATCTTCACCAGAAGAGTGATGCCATTCAAATCGGCAATACAATGGATCTTTGAGTTAAGATTTGTTTAAACACTGTGGTGCAAAAATCTGCTTATTTATTTTTAAGAAGGGAAGGGAAAAAAAAGTCATTCACTCACTGAATATTATCTCATCAAAACATAAATAACAAGGAAATATAATGTTGGCATGCTAGAAAATGAATTATGTATTGGAGTACATTTTCTTTTTCTTGATCTGTGAATAATTTAATTATAATCTACGAAGAACTGGAAAAATTATCGCAAAGAGATTAGAATATAACATGTGCAAAACAGTTATTCTTTATATAGAATATTCTTTTCTTGGGGGGGGAAAAAAATTCTGATGTAAAAACAAGAAAATGCTTGTTGCTGATAATTACTGGAAAAGTAAACCATTTCATACGATAGATTTTTGAATCATTTCGCTAATCTCTTAAAATTAAAAATGTAAAGAAAATTATCCATAATATTGACCATTTGAGTGCTTCGGCTTAGGAGTGTATTTTTTTATTTTTTTTATTTTTTTATTTATTTATTTATTTATTTCTTTATTTTTTTTTGAATTGATTTGGAATTATTGATTGAAATAGTTATTGTTCTCTGCAAAGCCAGACAAGATTCTTTCATATATACATAATTGTTAATAAAATGACTCTTCTTTATTCACTGTAAGCTTTCTGTTATTGAAGACAACCAAACCTTGAAGAAAAAAAAAAAAAAATAATTTAATGGAATTCACTAAAGGAAACACAGGAAATTAATTTTATATCCAATAAAATTGTTGCTTCTAAATATCAAATGCAGGAAAAAAAAACAAAAAAAACTACTACTTTGATAATCATTTCAGTCTTTATATTCTTTATTTACTAAATAATAGTCTAGCTTACATAAGTATTTCAATGACTAATTCACTATATAATAAAAGTACTTGAAAAATCAAATCACAATCAATATGAAAATGTTTTTACTGCTTGAGGCTCTGTAGGCTGTTTGATGTTAAGTATTGGTTAAAAAATAACCTATTGAAGATTTAAATTTTCATGGAAAATTTAGATTGGCAGTAGGTTATTGTCTATGAAAATTTAAAATATCTAATGTCAAAATTAAAATAAATAGAATATATATCTTTTATTTTTATTTTTTTTTGTAACTGTTCATATTTTGCTTTCAATTGTTAAAATAAAACTGCTTCTTTGGTTCAAATGAAGATGTAATTTTCTTGCCTTTGTGTCCAAGAGCAGATGGGGGACTTATAAATTTTTTAATCTATTACCAAGTCAGAAAAGTATCTAAATTCTGACTAATGATACCAGGTGACTTCAAACGCCATAAAGAAACCAGTGGAATGGCAAATCTCATTTGTAATGGATAGACACAGGCGGTAACATCAAAAAGGTCTTTCTAAGATAAAAGTAGGCAGTAATAATGAATATACTGAACTTCGACCTTGTATTTTAAGGAAGAAATCTGCAGATATTTTTCATTTTTTCTGTAAACAGATTCTGTAGAGTAAATATTGAAAGTTACCATTCTTTTAGTTTTGATTACAAATTTACTTCAGGAAAAAAAAAATTTTGTTGTACATGGGTGTTGAAAACGAAATGGAATTTTTTTTTTTTCTATTTGTTTCAGTTTTGAGTTTCTAACCAAGTAATGTTTATCTTAAAGCAATTTGACTGATCCTATTTGTATGTGTATGGAAGAGGTGGAGATACATTGCTCCTATTTAATGACAATGCAGTAGCCTCCCTTTATTTTTTCCTTATTTTTTTCTTTTTTCACTTAAACAAACAAGAAAATTGGAATTGTTCCTAAACTTGAGAAAATAGGCAAGTTCCCTTCTGTAAAAGCTAACAACTTTGTAATTAGAGGAGTTAATATTCTTAATTAACATAAGGTGTAATGAAAATTAAAACTGTCAAAATATTAATAAGCATATATTTTAAGTGGTAGACGGAATACATAAATCATCACTTATAATATGTGGGTAGTGAAAGAGTGTAGCACTTTCTGTGCTTCTGTCAGATAAAGTAATTGTTGAAATTTTACTAAGATGAAAGCTGTTATTGCATAAACAGAGATTTGGACTGTGTCAATATGCAACAGATAATTCAGACTAATACCCAACAAAGGTCAAATGCTTTACAATATATTGTTTATAAAAAAAAAAAAATGCTAATTACAATGAAGAATGTTTTCAATTGCATGTGCATCATATACAATAATCCTTAGAGATGAATTTCATGTTCTGCTTTAATGTTTTGCATGAGAGGGTGCTAAGATCTTCCCTGCATGATCAAGAAGTCGTCCCTCCCTCTTTCCCTAATTTCTCTTGTTTGACTTTTTCTTTGTTTTTGTCATGCTGAAAACTTTTCAGCACCTCCTTGTATATTTATTTGCATAGGTGACCTTTCTGAGTATAACATCTGTAATTTTTCAGCTGATATTTACTGAAATCCTTACTTTTATTTTATTATATAATTGTACATATTTCTGTCACTGATGAGCTTTTTCAGGTGGGGGAAGTAATTTGGGTGTCCAAGGCATTTCAACATCATCACTATAGGTGATTTGTCAAGGTGACTTGATAAGATTGACCCAGGGAGGTAGTCTCAGCTTGCAGCACCATTGGGAAGTGCCTGAAAACTATACCATGAGTTGACTCAAAGTTTGTTAGTAAAATTGGGTAGATAAAACTGTCTGGAAGCCATCAGTGATTGTGATAGTATAGTCAAGTGTTCAGTACCAAGAGTGTATTGGCCTTGTTCAACTGTTGATCATGTGAAATTATGTCCTCTCTCTTCCAGTAACTATAGGGTCTGCTCAGCAGAGTTTTAACATAAAGCATAGGTTAACTATATGGATATTGTGGAAACATTAATGTGCCTGAGCAGGTATCTGCCAGCCACTAAAGCAGACTTGCATACTTGAAAACAAGCAGTCATCATCTATGTTTATGTTTATTATAATATCATTTTTATATCATCATCATTATTATTTTATTATTACTACTACTACATGCAGATAGTGTCATTTTCTTGAAGAGCATTAGTAGTACTAGTAATTATTCCAATTCATTAGCTCATCTGGTTAATGTTAAAATTAGGTTAAATTGCTTGATTTCTAACCTATTGACATTACCTACTTCATTTTTTTATTCCATTTGCTTGCAGTCAAAATGTATCTTCATTTAAAAAAAAAAAATTAATTTCAACTCTACTCACTACCTTTTTATTAGTTTAAAAAAAGTGGCCATTAATTGACTTTCTGTATATATGTATATATATTTGAGTATAATGCATGCTTTTATGATCAGTTTTTTGTGCAAAAAATAGCAGGGAGAATGCACTATACAGAGGTAGTTTATTTTTGAATAGGTTAAACTCATACATTTTCTGTGATCAATTACACTAGAAACAGGTAATTTTTTTTTTCTGGAGAGGTTAAATTTCATGCCCCAAAATTCCGGAGTCGCACTATACATGAAGTCAGCTTATACACAAGTATATTTGGTATGTAAGGTTTTGATTCTTTTGCAGTCTTTCTTACAGATTTGGTTTTATGTAAATTTTCTTTTAATAAAAATCTATTAAAAAAACAAACTCTTATATCAAAAAAGAAAATTTTTAAATGTTTGAATATAACCACTTAATTATAGTTGAGGTATATTTGAGGTACAACCAAAATGATTCTCTACCTGTTCACTTTAAGATGAATGTATTTAATGCTTTATCTGATTTAAGCCATCATTACTCTTGTCCATTCTTTCAGTTGGTGTAAAATGGAGGGCAGTTGCAATTTCTTTATAATTTGAAACTTTGCAAATGTTACTTAGTACATTGTGATGAAACTGCCCAAAGTTGATTTAGTGCTCCATGCCATTTTGAAAGCAAAGAATTTTTTTTTTTTTTTTTTTTTTTTTTTTATTGGAGCTTTGAAGATTGTTTTTGAAGTTGTGGCTTGACAATGAAGCTTGTCAAATCCTTTTTTCTTTGTTAGGACAGCAATCAAAGATTATGCATTTTTTTTTTTTTTTTTTTTTTTTTTTTGAGAACATTATTTCTGTTGCAGTATTTTTTTTTTCTCTCCAAGTCAGTATATAGTAAGAATTTTAAGGAATTGACAATTGCTGCCAGAAGTCATAAGCTCTGAGCAGCTTTTTTCCCCCTTCTGCTTATCTTTCTTTTTGAGAGAAATGGATTATTGCCATTGCTTTGCTTAATATCTTTTTCTGCAAACTGAGCAAATCTTGTTGACCTATTTCTTGAGCTATTTTCATACTATGAAGATTATCCACTAGTGTGTAATAGTTTCTATTCAAATATTACATCATATGAATTATTCATCTTCCTGTCTGAGAGAGAAAAAGATCAATCTATTTAGATATATCTCTGTCAGTAATGACTTTTATTTACTTCTCCCCAAGTGGTAAATAAGGACACAAGATTGGGTTTAATGTAAGATCCTGCATGTAGATGTAGTATGGGTAAAATCAAAAATTGACCAGTCTCCCCAGTTCTGGCCAGAAGTTAAAGTGTATCCTTGAATTCTCCTCATTAATGTAATGGGGAGGGGCTGCATTCTCCGTGATTCGGGCTTATATCATATATGCTGTATCCTAACTCAGAACAAGAAATAATTATAGCCAAAAGTTCAAGATTTTGCACACTGTTTAGAGAAATGGTCACAAACTGGCTGTTACAATAATTTCATATCATCACTCACATTGTTGGTGGATTTTAAACATGTATGAAATATGAAATTGTAGACTAATATGAATTATTGTTTGCTACCATCTTATTTCATATGCTGTCAATAAATTTCTCAATATATTTTTTGTATTTTGGACATGAAATGGTGGTTGCAGAGAGAAGTACCATTTTGTTCTGGAGCCTTATTTGATGTAATGATTAAAGTTTATGATTTTTTTGCTAGTCAATCATGATAACTTAAATACAAATTTGAACTAAATTAGATAGATGATTGTGTTTTGTGGGTATGTTACACTCATTGAGTAATTATTAATAGAATGATGAAAACCTAATTATTAGATACCTGAAAACTCTTAATATGGTACCTGTTTATGACTGAAGGAGCTTTTAGTCAAAATCTAAAAGATACTATCAATATAAATAACATATTGCTTGGAGATTTTTCTTCATAATTTCTGTTGTACATTTTTGACTGAGGATTTTTAAAGCTGTTCTTGTACATTTCTAAACATGTATTCTCTAAATCAGTGGAAAGGTTTTTTACAATTTCTTTGAATATAAAAAAAAAAATTCTAATAAATTTATTAACTGTTTTGATTAGGTTTTATTTTTTTAGGGACTGTAGTAAATATTGTTTTCCTCTGTCCCTATGGCCTTCAATCTGTCCTGTGAATATCAAATTTTCCAAACCCTCTTTCCTCATTATGTTCTAGAAATTTCAACTCTCTTCCTGATGCTAAGTATAAGGGTTTTTTTGTTTTTATTGTCTCTAAAATTTTATTGTTACTCACATATTTGATCCATGGAATTCTCAGTATCTTCCTGTAGAGTAACAGGACATATTGAAGGCAAGGGGAAAAGAAGAAAACCATGCATAAACTACCTCGCAAGCTTGAGCAAATGGATGCTGAAACAAGGTTTAGGAGAGATAAGAAAAAGACTTAATTTATTAAGTGCTACAAAGGACAGGAAATTGTGGAGACCCATGATTGCCAATGTCCTGAAGAAACACAGCACATAGAAGTAAATGTCCAAAAAAAACAAAACGGAAATCAAAAGATTAGAGTAAATCAAGAAACAATGGAAACTCTGTCTTTTAAAATTTTCAAATGAGACATTTGGTATGTGGAATGGGCATCAATTGTACCTGTTAGATTATATTGGTTCATTTAACAATTTATTTCACTGTATTCAACTATATTTGACTATAACTTTACTGTATTGTGTGGGGAAAAGTGAAGCTGTTCTTAACTGGAACTTTTTCCCAAAAATTGGCATGATTAATGAATTGGTGAGTTTTCATGAAACTACTGATCCTAACAATGTTCCCGACACCAAAATTATACACTCTCACAGGCAAATTCTTTTGAGTGGTGACTTTAATCGTCAATTGGTGCCCCACACTACTGTAGATGTGCCAGATGAAAATTCATATATATATGTCTCAAAGTAAAAAATCAACTACTCACAGCCATTTTTTTTTTTTTTTTTTTTTTTTTTTTTTTTTAATACCTTGTAGTTACAATTGTTTTGTCTTGATATTTATTCCAGTATCAAATGATTTTTTTTTTTTTTTTTTTTTTTTTTTTTTTTTTTCAATGAACTTTGTTCGTTTAAATCCTCTTTCTACTTGGTGTAATTGTTTTTTCTTTCTTTTTTTTTTTTTTTCCTTTTTCAATTTTAACTTTCTATAATCTTTTGCATCATCCGCTTATATACTAATTCTTAATCCCAAATTTGTTCAGACTTATCTATTTTCAAGCTTAACTTAGATTTCAGCTACAGTTGAGAGAATACTGCATTGTTTGTGGAGGAGTATATACTTAGTTGTATATAGCGTCATTGTTTGTCATAAGTGAGCTTTTCTCTTTACTCGACATTGCTTGTCACTTTTTCTTTCTTTATACCACTTAATGGTTGAATAATAAGTTTGTAAATGTCAGTTTGGCCTTTACACTATAGAATAACTTGCTTGTAAAAGCTAACTAGAAATCAATGATGCTTAACTGAAATATTAAACATTAAAAAAAAAAAAATGGAGTACTGCTGCCCAATCCTCAACTTCCAGCCTTGACAGAGTTCAAATATTTCTATGCATCTTTGTGGGTGATGAATTATTTTCCACCTTACAACTCCTTTCCCACAGACAAAACATTGCAAGCCTCTTACTAATCTAATATTTCCATAGAAAATGTTCTGATGGGCAACATTCTTTAATTCTACCAGTTCTGACTATAACTGCTAAGACCGGCCATGCTATGTACATTGGAATAAATCATCCCCATTCCCTTTGTATTCCATTAGTAAGAAGGAAGTTCCATATGGACAGCATTTGCCCCCAGAATTGCTACTCTGTGGAACAGACTGCCAAGAGGATATTTTCCCAATCACTACAATTTTAACCTCTTCAAGTTTGGGTTTAACTATTATTTTTCTTACATAACCTCATAAATTCCTCATCTTATGATAATACTATAATCTCATTCTTTGACCCTCTACATTGTTGAGTCAGATGAACATTAAAAAAATGCTTTTATTGGTGTCTTTAGAGTTCATTGTATTAACCAAAATTACACAATGACAAATTGAAAAATACTAGGCACCTAGACAAAACTTTGCCTTTAAGAATAGCTGGTCCAAAGTGTGGAAAAAGATAATGTTCCTATCACTATATGAGAGCTAATTAATAATCCATAGTTTAACATGTAGAGGGATTGTGATCTGAAATTATCACTGTATAATGTTTGCTGCAATCTGATCAATGAGGAAGTGTTGAGTTATATTGAGAAATATTTCTTTAAAATAAATGCTTTTCTTTATTATTATTTGACTTGGGTAATGCACTTGCTTATGCAATTCAGTTATAACAATTCTGTGTGCTGTGGAGTAATTTTTTAGTTTTTTCGTATTGATTACCAAGTTCATTTTTTATGTGTGTGTGTGTAAAAATATATATATATACACACACACACACACACACACACACACACACACACTTGCTGTCCTGGACATTGAGTTCTATCTGAATTTTATCCTCTTGGGAATTTATTTATATATATATCACTAACATTATCTCTCTCTCTCTCTCGTTTTATATATATATATATATATATATATATATATATAGTTGATTTTTGGTAGTTAAATTGCGAATAAAAAGCATATAAATGTAACAAGATAGGGGAGATGTACAGCAGAACATTTTTTATTTTTTATTTTTTATTTTTTTAAATCCATAAAGTTTAAAATCTGAAAAGGATTTTTTTTTTTTTTCTTAGAATAATACAGGCTTGGAGCAGTGAATACTTGTTTGACATGCATTAAAATTTATGAGGACCAATGAATCATCTCTGCCAAATGATATTTGGCATGTATTCATCATGGCATGTCTATCTACACAATATCTCTTAAAGTTCTTGATGAATTCCACCAACATTTTGTAGAAGGATGGGCCAAGAAACAATTCATTATGGAACAGTTGCTTTTTTTTTCCTCTTAGTTTCTTTTCCTCTTAGTTTCATTAGCTTTTTAAAGACAAAATGTTTAAGATTTTAATAGTAATGCAGTAATTATATCATCAGAGTGAAAGTGTAATCAAGGTGATTAGAAACTATGACCAATAATTCTACATTATTCCTAGCTTTTGCCATGGCACGGTTTTCAATCTATAACCAGATTGTACAATTTTTAGTCACAATGACATTGGCAGAAGTATGACGGATTTTCAGTTAAAGCTGAAATGATGAATAACTGTAAATGCAAGTGTGCTGAAGAACCTGGTGTCGTACTGGTGGTACTTTTTATATTTATTTATATTACTTAGTGGAAAATTCAGGCATGCACAATTTGATGTTTGTGAAATTCTTATTCTTTCTGTTTGTCATTTGGTTTTAACTTATCATTAAAAGTTATTAAATATATGTCTGTTACCCCCATAAGTAATGTCTGAATTCAGGGTCAGAAAAATATGAAACTTGTGTTTAATTAGAATTTATTGACACCATCCTTATCAATAACTATTTTACCAATAATTTACAGGCTTCATTTTTGACTTCTTGTTTGGAAGAGGAAAAACTGTCAGGTAGATTGTCTTTTTGTGTGCTTTAACTTGTAGTCTACAAAAGATGGTTCTCTAAATTCCAAAATAGGTGGTAACAAATGGAGCAAGATCTGAAGAATAAGAAGGGTGTAGAATTATTTAGTAAAGATTTTGAATCTTTTCTGATGTAATCTTCGTAGTATTAGATTACATTACATTATGTTGATGGTACACAGCCATACCTTTGTGATTGATCAAAATATAACCTCCTTTTCATGCCTAAGCAAGGTTTAAACAGCAAAACATTGTTTGTGTAGACATCGTTTTAGGGTTGTGTTTTAGCTGCCTCACCTTCCCAAAGCCATTGTTTTTCATATTCTTATAAAATATCTACTTTTCGTCACCATTCTGTGCTAAAAATGATGGTAATGTGGATTTTTGATAGTGCAGAAAAATGCAGATGTCACTTTTGCTTTATGGTTGGCTTCTGGAAAATTATAGGTCTCCCCCCCACCACTTCTTTCCTTATAAGCAACTTGGGATTTTAACCAGTAATTAGATTGCTTAACTTTTGCACACGAATTAGTACTCAAGTTGCTTAAATGGTTGCTTAGATTTTTTTATGCTTGGGTTGAAGAGAAAAAGAGGTCATTTCAATGTAACTAAACTTGTAGAATTCTTGAATCCAGTTTAAAATAACATATTTAGGAACTCTTGGTTAACTCTACTGTTTTTCTTTTTTAAGTTGCTTAAGCTGCACAGACATTAGTAGTCAAGTATGCTTAAGATTTTAGACCCTTCTTAGTACGGTTACTTATAAACAAACAAAGATATCATGTATGCAAATTCATTTTCCAAGTTTTTGTAGGTAACATTGAAATTTAGTTTTAAACTAATTCTTTAACTGATTGATTTTTCTTTTCTTTTTTTTTTTTTTTATTTTCAACTCCGTATGGATTATATAATGCCAAAATTAAATTTTGCAGGGAGAAATAAAATGTTATTCTGTTTTCATAATTGAATACATGGTAGATGATACTCAGCTTTTATGGATATACATGTTTGTGTGGACATAATTACTTGAGGTGGTTAGGTGTGTTTTATACATATATAGAAGGATTTATTATCAGAAGGTTTTGGTTATTAATATGAAAGTTCTCGCAATGTGGTTGTTTAATGTTCTGATCTTTGTGTTTTCTTGGTGAATGAATGAATGATTTGTGATAAGTCTATCATTAAAAAGCTATATTCAACCTGAGAAATTTGATATTTGACTAAAACTTATCTTATATTTTTACTTGCTGTCATGTTTTTCCTTTATTAAAAAAAAAAAAAAAAAAAGCCAGATTCTAAATTTCCTGCAAATAGGGCAGTTTCCTTTTTTTCTTTTTTTCTTTTTTTTTTCTTTTTTTTTTTTACTAGAGAATCCTGGGGGAATTATTTTCCTTTTTTCTTTTATTTCTTGTGATTGTGTGATTACTACACAATTTTTATTTTTCATGATTGTGAGATGACTACAGCAATGCCGAAATGTAAATATTCTGAAATCAATTGTATGCCTTCAGCCATAGATAAAATGTAATTTTACTATAAAAATATTTTTATGCTTTCATAGTGTTTTGTTTTTGTTTGGTGGTTCACTATTTGCCTATAGCTAGGACCCTAACAGGTGCTACCACCCTGGGTCAGGGTAGACTTGGGAACAACAACAATAACAACAATTAAGAGATGGTTCCATGTTCCTCAAAACATCCAATCTCCTGATCAGAGACCTTGTTGCCAGATGTAGTTTATCATCATAGCCAGGACTAATACATTAACTGGTGCTAAAAGTAGATTATTCCACTCCACAAAATAAGATGTTTGTGGCACATTTCTTAAGCTGAAGTCAACTCCCCACCCCCAATCTTTTAAACTACCTTCAGCAATTTTTCATTTAAATCTATTCCATAAACACCTTGATTATTTCTGGTTGATCTTGCAGCATTATGACTGTTCTTAAATTCCTAGCAAATTGTCTCCTGTGCTTCATAGACATAAAGATGTTTAGGTGAAACAAGTTAGTAACTGGTAAAAAAAAAAAACAACAACAAAAAAAGCCTGCATGAACATCTACTAGCAAGTTAGTATGTTAACATTTGAGCATTTTTAGAATATCAGAAATCCTTATGAGCTGACCTAATTTGGTTTTTAGTTTGTCCTTCATTAACTACTTCTCTTCTCACAGCTATAATTCAGTAAATATTAATTTTCAATGAATACATTGAATCTCATGGTTTTAATTAAGATTCTCATCTTGCATATTCCTAAATTGTATATTTTTTGTGGACAAAACAAAAATTATGTAACAAGTTTGATGATTTTTAATTTTATTTACAGTAGAAAGCAGTATTGATATAAAGAAAGGTTTTTTTCTTTCTCAAGCTAAAAATGGATTTAATAACAAGAGAACATATCTTGTTCATAAAACAGACCAACATTATTTTTAAAAAAAAGTTGAAAATATTTCATAACTATTAAATATATTTGATAAATTGGATTAAAATATGATTAATAGTAATCAATATTGAACAGTTTTTTTTTTTTTTTTTTTCTTACACAGAAGTTGTGGTGACATGGGGATAGGTAGGAAAATGATACTAAAAAAAAAAATGGTAGTAATAATTCTTTAAATACTGTTAGAATTATAATGGAACATTTAATACGAAATTGATGCTAGTTTCTTTCACCATTTCAAGAAAGTAAGATGGCATTTTTATGCATGGCTGTGTACACATACATGTACATATACCATTTAAGGCATGAAACTGCCACTTACCTTGCAGTGTTGGTTTTTACTTTTTTTTCTTTTTACATTTTCACAAATACTCTAATACCTGATATTGAGCATACTTGATAAATATATCAAATCTTAATCATAGTGTGTGTGTGTGTGTGTGTATATGTGTCTGAAAGAATCATTATGACTGATTCTTAAAGATAAAAAAAAATCTTTAATCACAATTTTGTCAAGGCACATAATCCAGGAGAATGAAAGTAAAATGGATTTATTTTACACAAATATTTTTCAACACAATTTTCTTCTTCAATGCCCATAATCCAGCAGTAAATCACTTAGTTCAAACATTATACAGTGAAAATTTCAGATAAAAATTCAGCTAATAACTTCCAAGTTGTAAACTTACTGATGCACTTTCATGCACACATACAAACACCGAGGGTGAGTCAAAACTAAAGTCCGATTTGTTTTTGTCGTTGTTAGTTGGTTATTTTCAATTTTGTATTACAGTATACAAGAAGGTTTATCTTTTTGTTATATCTTTTAATCTTTGTTCAGCCAACCATTGGCACATGCATGTTAAGTAGGTTATGTGTTGCTTTCGTCTGTCTCTCTTTCACTCTCTTGTGAGTGTCAAATCTTCCAAGCTCTCTTTCCACATTATGCGTCCCAGATATTTGAACTTTCTGATACTATATATGTGTCCTTTTTGTTTCCATTTTCTCTAAAAATTTCATCATTGCTCAGGTGTTCATTCCATGGTATTCTCAGCATCCTTCTGTAGAATCGCATTTCTATTGCTTCAAGTCTCTTCATCTGTGAGAAGATTGTCCAGCATTCACTGCCATATACAAGAATCGGTATTTACATAATAGTTCAGTAATTTTTTTTTTTTTTTTTCTTTTTTTATTTCTAATGAAATTTTTGTTTTTCTTAATACTTTGGAAAGGCATCATTTGATATCCCAATGCACTTTAAAATTTCAGTGTCACATTTTACATCCTGGTGAAACATGTCTTGAAATATTTAAATTGTTGTACTTGTTTAATTTTGGTGTCTCCAATTTGTAATTTACATGTTGGGCTGTTCTTTTTGCTAACAATCATATATTCTATCTTATAATTCATGTTTAGTCCTTTCTTCTGGCTTTCCTTTACTACCTTCTGTACAAGTAGTTTATTTTCTGTGTCTATCAGTCCTGGTCTTCTGCATATCTAATGTTAAGCTTGTGGCCGTTACTAATGAATCCTGGTAGGATGTCTAATTCTCTCAGTATTGCTTCACTATAAAGGGTGAATAAGTCTGGGCAAAAGACCCTTGCATGTCTTACACCCCTTTCTTGTTTTGTATATTTACTGAAAGTCATTTACTATGTGCATGCAGGTGGTCTGCTCCCCAATATAAGTTCTAGATTCTTCTAATATCCTTCGTAAATAAATCGAGCTTACCTCACAGTTCTAATAACTTTTTGTGACGTATCTTCTCATTCTTTTGCATAATCTATGATTCATAGGTAGACATCCTTTTGCATTTGTTTTGCTCTTTTGGTTATCATTCTCATCATAAATATTGCATTCCATCTTGTGTCTTAAATAAAACTGTGCTGTTCTTGACCTGTTTCTGGTTTAATTTTGCTGTATACTATATTCAGCAGAATTTGGATAAGTTTGTTTGATGTGGCTCATTTGAGTGATTTGGGTGTTTCTTTTTACTCACCTCTTGTGTTATATATATATATATATATATATAATCTGTCTGTATTTCTGAGATGAGGTATTGTAACTATTAACAGTATTTTGTCTGTTGTCCCCATCTTTATTGTCACACTCATGTTTTGGGCATTGTATGTTCTGGACTTCTCCAGGTGATATGTTTGAATTTCAAACTGAGCCCAGAATAGTTAGTATGTATGTTGGTGTTTCTAAAGATTGGTTCAATGACATTTGTCTAGAAGGTCTTCAGAAATGCCAATATACAGATTGATTATTCTGGGTTTAATTCAAAATTCAAACAAATATCACTTGAAAAAGGCTAGAGCATACAAAGGCCAAAATATAAGTGTAACAATAAAGATGGGGAACAGCAGTTCAATCAATCATTCAGTGTGTGATATATATATATATACACACACACACACACACACATATACTCCATCACCCCATCTCCCTCATGGATGATGGAAACTATACAATGCAATTTTACTTCTTCAGCATCATAGATTTAATGGTAGGCATTTCACTCTCTAATTCTAAATTCTATGCTCTAAACTCTTTGTTTTTTCTTCTTTTTTTTGTGGTTGCTAAATCTTGCAATTTTGGCTATTGAATTTAAAATCTATTCTAATGTAATTTACTGTCTGCAGATTTGTTTTTCATGTAGAATAGGTAGTGTCTGCTGAAACTTCTTTTTTCTTCCAACATGTAGTTTTTTTTTTTTTTGTTTTTTTTAATCTGCACTTGGATATTTTAAGGTCTTTGATTTTTGAAATTGTTTTCTATTGAACATAAAGAATTGATAGTGAGAAACATGATGTCTCCTCCACTTCATTGAAAGAAAGATGTTTCTTTGATCATTAGCAGTTACAAATAAAAGATTAAAAAGAAAAAACACACTGCACTTCTATGTGCAGTGTCTCTTCAGGAATTTGGTAAATATGGCTCTCCACAACTTCCTATCATTTGTAGCTTTAATGTTTGTTTACTATCTCTCTGGCTCTCTGTTCTACTATCCTTTTACACAAGTTCATTAAGTAACTAACTCAATCTGTCCTTTTTGCTTTCACTTATACCTGTAAGTTTCAAATTCTCCAAGCCTACTTTCTTTATGTTCCTCAGAAATGAACTGAAATCTGTTCTGAGATGAGGTACAATTATGACATGATAATTTATATAAATTAGTTTCCTCATCTTTGTCCTTGTGTTTTATCATAATTTCCTCATCTTTGTCTTTGCATCTTATGTTGAAACCCCTTTTCCTGTATGATCACCAAAGTTAAGCAACGTTGAGCCTGGTCAGTACCCAAGATGGGTGACAGCTTCGGAATACCAGGTCCTTTAAGTGTGGATGTGTGGGTGATGTAATGGATAATGTCTCAGAATTGTTTATCAGAATAGTTCTAATTTCCATTGGATTCATTATATTCACTTACATGCAAACATCCTTGGGAAAGGTATGAATTTACTTCTTTTCTCTCCAACTGAGTTAATTAGTAAGACTTGTATTCTTAAACAATTATTATCTTCAAAAAAGCCATAGCAAATGAATGAATGAATCGATCAGTATTTGTCATTGTAATACTATTTGGTAAAGAATAGTGTTAAATACTTAGTCATTGACTGAACACTGCATTCATCTAAAGATTTGGGGACTAGATAAAAATCATAATTTGCATAGTAGTTCAAATGAAGTGAGAAGCTAATTTAACCTACTTAACACTTTTTTTCTGATTACCAAAGAAGAAACCCAAGTGGGGAAAGTTCACTTTTTCATTTTTTTTCTTTTTTTTTTTTCTTCTTCTTTAAAAAAAACACAGGGCAGATTCTCTGTCAATGGAAACATTATCTCATATCTATCTTGGACGATTTTCAAATTCTTAACTACTTAATTACTATAATGTTTTTCTTTGGAGAAAGCCTGTTTATTAAATAAACAAGCGAATTACATTCATGCGAGAGCTTATTTGGATATACTGCTTTGCTGGAATCAAAGTAACAAAATTTTCAAACTTAAAACTGGACTACAATTAGCAACTTTCTCTCTCTCTCTCTCTTTAACTACTAAACACAAAACAAGTATATTTTATATAATATATATATATATATATATATATATATATATATATTTAGAAAACAATCTGTTGGCCTTAATTAAAAGACCAAATTCCATTTTAATCATTTGATCCTTATTGGATACTCCCAAGAAAATGTTAATATTTTTTAAAGAATTCTAATTGTTTGTTATATAATACCATTGGCACTTTTATCCACTCTTTCAATTCTTTATTTAAAAATACATTGCATCTGAAGAGGGATAAATCTCATTAACTCCTGTATATATAATACTAAAATAATTCTTAAAAGTGTTATGTTGAAAGTGTTAAACCTAAGAAGTGAAATATTTTTGTGGTTTATATTCAGTTGATATATTGACAGATGTGGTGTAATGAATATTGACTTGGTTTGAATTCCAGTCAGGTTCATTGCATTCACTTGCACACAGACACCTTTGGGGGAAAGGTGTGAATCCATCTTTTCTCGCCCTCCCCAGCTATGTGTCGAATAGCAGGATAGACTGGGTCCTCTAACCTTGGTTGGCAACCAGTTTTCCATAGAAAGAAACAACCACCTACCGTTGGAAATCTACCTGGTCAGTCATGAATCAAGATGTGATTGTTGAAGTGTGTATCCTGTATAGCACTTAACTGACTGAAATTTGGAGATAAATCAAACTATATCAATATCTCTCATGTGTTCTTTAATTTTAATTTTTTAATCTATTATTTTTGTTTTGTTTTGATGTCAGAAAATGATTTTCCTTGGATAAATATAAAAATTATCCATCTTGATTAGACTCCTTCAGAAGCCCCTAAAATGATTGTTAAAAATAATATACATTATTTTTAAGCTAATTATCAATCTGCTTATTTACATTTCATGAATGTTTGAATTTAATCTGATCCTGTGTTTTATGTAAAGTTTATTAATACTACATTGATTTGAAAGTTTACTACCCTGAACTTTAATGTTCATAATAGATTAAAAAATTGACCTAAAACTGACATACTTATTCAAATTCTTTGATACAGAACACTTTTCTGCTGTTGTAATTTTAGAGTAACCTCTACTTCCATCTTTAAAATCTCATGCAATATCATTAAAAACAAAATTTTTACTATTGAAAGAAATTCTGTTATATAAATTCATTTGAGTAATTATTTGAATCTCAATTATAAAGATCTGACTTGTTTGGAGAGTGGGGCATTGGCATGACAGCAGAAAATGGCACCTCATTGTCAGATTTTTGTTTAGTGCAATTTTATACTAACTTGAAGAAGCAATTTTCTGTCCAATTTGCAACAACAAATGTTGAGGGTGGGGACTGACATTTGTATGCACCCCGAATAGTTTGACTTACCAAGGAAGTTAATTTCAGGTGTATTAAATGTTATTTAGAGTTATTTCACTTATTTTACAAATAATCTATTCTATAATAGAAAACACAATGTAATTTTGTATTTATCGGTTATACAACCCTCTTTCCCTTATTTGAGATATTCCATTGTTATGGTAACAGGAAGCATTACTTTATACCAATAAGTCAATATAACATACTGGCTTTTACCCCAATTAGATCTTGCAATGAAAACAAGATGTTTTTACATAACTTTTTTTAAAAAAATTTCTTTAGATATGTTTTTACTTTTGATGACTTGAAAAGCTGATTCTTTTTTTTTTTTTTTTTTTTTTTTTTTTTTTTTCTGTGTATGATAAGCTACATCTGACAGTAAGGCCTCTGATTGGGAGATTTTGACGAGCATGGAACAACCTCTTAATTGCTGTTGTTCCCAGCTCCACACTGACCTAGTATCGTAGCACCTGTTAGGGTGCCAGTTATGGATAGATAGTGAACCCCCAAACATTACAAAAATACATTTTTGTAGTAAGAATACTAGCAATATATTTTCATATTAAAACAAATAAAAAAAAAAAAATTCCTAGAAATACATTATTGGAAAAGGAAGAGAAAATTTGCCAGAGTTCCCAAGAAAATTAAATTTCTGCATTAAATGACCCATTAAGAGTTGATATTGCTTTAAACAAAGCACACACACACACACACACACATATATATATATATATATATATATATATATATATATATATATATATAGAGAGAGAGATACAGACACATGCACCAACAATTCAATGTATAGATAAATCTCCTGGTAAAAATCTACCAAATGCAATTGCAAAATTACATAAATATTGCAGTCATTCTTAATGATACTAATAGTTATTATATAAATTCTCTAATTATAAAGAACTGATGCTGGCCTTCAAGCAGTTCAAAATAAACATGTTGAGTCTAGATTCTTTTGTTGTCAATCTGAAAACTGAATATTTCATTTTTTTTTTTGTTTTTTTTTTTATCTACTGACTTTAAACAAAATTGAGGTGAATGGGCGGCAAGTTAATGACAAAGTTCAAAAACATTTGCCGAGCATTGTTCTGATATTTAAAAATTTATGTCATATTCTCCCAGAGGAAATGTTCAAATGGGACCAAGATGTTAATTTAACTATATTTGTGATAATATTAAATTGGATAAATATTTCCATGGATCATGAAACTATCACATCACTGTAGAAATTATTTATTTATTAATTTTTTTTTTTTTTTTGTATTACTGAATTGAATACTGAAGAGAGAGAGAGAGAGAGAGGAAAAAAAAAAAAAAAAAAAAAATGATTTTGTTATCCCTAAAAGTATCAATATGTTTGGGTGGTGAAATCCTATCTATTCTTCTGGTTAATGCAGCTATTTAAATATAACAAGTCACAGAAACTTGTTTTAATTTAAAGATTTTACTCAGTACCTCGTAATTCCGATGGTTAATCAACACAGTAATGATTAGACATGTTACTTCTTTCCCCCCCCACTTCTTCACTGTTCTGATAAATGGTATTTCTAGTCTGTTTTCATTGTCAGCATCAAATCTTCTAGCAGTGGCATTTTCTCCTTGACTTAGAAAATAGCAACATCCATTATTTGTTGCAAGTCATTGTGGCTGTAGTAGTGAAGTATTGACTCTTGACTTAGTCATCTTATGAAGATGAAGGCAATAATACATTTTTTTTTTTTTTTTTTTTTTTTTGCTTAGTTTATTTGTCATCTTGAAAATCTACAGAAAATACTAACTTGTTCATCTGTTCCATATGCGAAAAGAGAATTATGTATAGTTATATCTCAAACTGTAATTTTGAAGATGATTGTAAAAAAAAAAAAAAAAAACTTGTACAAGGTGGGATTATAGTTGTCTAGTATAAAAATGGAAACTGAACAATGATGCATATTGTTTTTATAGATGTACATATAATAATCGGCCATAGTCACTGACAAAAATAGAAAGGGATATTTTTTCTACAATACTGATTGAAGTTTTTAATGTAAAGAAAACCTACTCTAATCTATTTTATTAGAAAATATTGTTGGGATGTTATTAAGTACAGAAATATTTTTATGCTAGCCTCTTATTAAAGTGTTGGGTGATATACATTGATCTGTAGGTTAAAAATGAAATTTTTCTTTTCCCTACTTCTGCCTTTTTTTCTTTCCTCTGCCTTTTTTTCTTTCTTCCTCTCTTTTTTTTTTTTCTTTCTTCCTCTCTTTTTTTTTTCTTTCTTCCTCTCTTTTTTTTTTCTTTCTTCCTCTCTTTTTTTTTTCTTTCTTCCTCTCTTTTTTTTTCTTTCTTCCTCTCTTTTTTTTTTCTTTCTTCCTCTCTTTTTTTTTTCTTTCTTCCTCTCTTTTTTTTTTCTTTCTTCCTCTCTTTTTTTTTTCTTTCTTCCTCTCTTTTTTTTTTCTTTCTTCCTCTCTTTTTTTTTTCTTTCTTCCTCTCTTTTTTTTTTCTTTCTTCCTCTCTTTTTTTTTTCTTTCTTCCTCTCTTTTTTTTTTCTTTCTTCCTCTTTTTTTTTTCTTTCTTCCTCTTTTTTTTTTTCTTTCTTCCTCTTTTTTTTTTTCTTTCTTCCTCTCTTTTTTTTTCTTTCTTCCTCTCTTTTTTTTTTCTTTCTTCCTCTCTTTTTTTTTTCTTTCTTCCTCTCTTTTTTTTTCTTTCTTCCTCTCTTTTTTTTTTCTTTCTTCCTCTCATGTCTCGATATATCTATTGCTGCAGATGCCATTAAAAGCATTTACCTTTTAACCAAATTCACTCAAATTGCTTTTGGTTTGATTGTGACAGCTGGCATATCAGTGGTCATTTCATTTTGTTTTTAATTATTTTTTCAAGTGATTGTAACATTTAAAATGGGAGAAACTAACAATTTTAGGATTTTTAAATTGTTTTATGCAAAAAAAAGATGGGATTTGTGTGCTCAAAAATTTATTCATTCCATGGCAAAAGTATTGTGAATGATTGAAGATATCAAGTGGGAATTTCTTTTTGACTGATGCTTCCCATTCTGTGAAGTTTAAGTTGATAGGTATAAAATCATGAACTTATTTTTGAGTAATTGTCTTTAGTACGATAGAGCCAGAATACTAAAGATATCCAGATGAAGCACTGAAAAACATTTAGTATATTAGTTGCTTTGAGAAAAAAAAATACTTACTGGGCTATATTGTTTTTTCTGTTTTTGAAATAAATTGTGACAGTGGTTACTTTATGACAAATGTAGAAAGTAAGAAATCAATCAGTGAATGAAAATAAATGAAATCTTCATCCAGAGAAGGTGATGCAGTTTCTCTCATATCAAAATCATTCCACAGAAATTTGTTCAAAAACAATTATTCAAAAGACATTTATTTGAATTGTAAATTGTTTCAATGAAAATTAACTGAAAGGACAATTATACTAGATGATAATTATTTGAAATATGTATGTGGTCTTGCTTTGAGAGAGTCAATGCTGATTTACCTAGAGCTAATAATGCCCTTGAAAGATGGCATAGGGCTTTTTTGCAGCAAGTGTCGTGCAATAGAGAAATTCTTAGACACTCTTAAAAGAGAACAGGACTTGCAAGGAATTCATATTGCAAAAGTAAGAGCAGGTTGCCAAAATATTGAGCACCAAGAAATTTGTTTTATTAATGATATTTGTATTTTAAATAATTATCATTTCTGTATTTCCTATTTTAATTTTTACATTTTTATTGCAATAAAGAATTTTGCAGTTCAAATTATTATCATTTAGTATGTGTCATTTAGTATGATCATTTAGTATTATCATTTAGTATGTGTCATTTCGATTAATTTTTATTACAATTCAAATAAATCTTTTTGGAATAATTGTTTTCAAACTATGTTCATATAATCAAAACAAATGATTGAATCAAACAAGTACTGCTTTCAAATGAACCAAATACAGACAGAAATAAGGAATTAGAAAATTTTTGCTTTTATTTAACAAGATAAAAATATATAATTTGGGTGAGGATTTTTCAGTTCTGTTTGACAGATAATGCACTTTCCAATTACCATTTTAAATTCAATTCTTTGATATGTTGTGTAAGGGGTAGCATCTTGGAATGAGAAATCAGAGAACCAAATTTGAATTCTAATCCAGATCTTTACATTCACTTATCTGCAAATGTCCTTGGGAAAGGTAAGAATCCATTTCTTTTCCCCTCTAGCTATGGCTTAAATAGTAGAGCAGACCAAGTTTGTCATTCCCAGTTGGCAATCAGTCTAGAAAGATGACAATTCTAAATTCAAAACTTTAGCTCTAGTGAAGAATATACTATACAGCTAATGAAAAGATTGGGATGTTCATGCTGACTTTATTAACCTGGGCTGCAGTCAACCTCTATCTTGGAATACAGCAAAATTTATTTTGTGCATTTGTTTTAGAAAAATGATGTTCTACGAGAAATGGAATTATAAAGTTGCCTGAAAGAAGGTAGAAGGTTGTAGAACTAAAGTCAATATTGTAAATAAATTTATGCTGTTTAACCATTCTGGAACACTTGTTGAAATCTATCCAATTTAAATATTTGCAAAATTTGTTCTCATTGTAAAAAAAAAAAAAATAAAATAAAACAAAAACTTATCAATTTGTTATTATTATTGAGTATAACCTTGATATCTGTAAGTTGTTGTTTGTGACAACTTGTCATAACTTTGATAAACACTGACATTTTATATTTGGGTGGGGAAAATACTTTCATTGCTATTTAATAAATACTAAATCCATTACATTAAGCCATAACTATTTTGTTTGTTGTACTATTATTAAGTAGTTAAAAATATTCAGAATAGGCAGTAGTATTTTCTATTACTTTTGTAAAGTATCTCCCCATCCTTGTGGGTGGTGAATTATTTTCTACCTTACAACCCCTTTGCCACAGACGAAACATTACAAGTCTCTCGATACTCTATTGCTATTTCCATGGAAAGTGTTCTGGTGAATTACATTCCTTAATTCCATCAGTTCTAATCTTGGATGGTTAAGACATACCATGACACGCACATTGTAGGGAACTGCCTTCATTCTCTTTTGCACTCAAGCAGCAGCTTCTCATGAACTGTTGCTTTTTGGAACTGACTACAAAGTGGATGCTTTTTTGATCAATACAATCTTGTTCAAGTCTAGGGTTAACTGTTATCTTCCCTTCACATCTCCCATAAACTGTTTCTCTTACTCTGTAACCCTTTAACTTGAGTGGCTCTTGGGCGTTGTTCAAGGTGAACATCATAGTTAAAAAAAAATGTTAACTGATAAAACAAGTCCCTCACCCACCTTCTGTCCAAATGTTTCTGTTGCTGCTTGGTTGTAATGGAGGACATTTTCCCTCCTTTCTCTCTACAAAAAGAATTACACATTTTGAATTGGTTTACTTTTATTTTAGTAAACATTAGTGTTAATCCAGAATGCTGGCCTCTGTTAAGACATAATGAAATTAACAGTTGATTTTTTTCCTAACCATGTTCTTTCAGGATGAAAGTTATCATGGATCTCTACAAATGACCTACCTTTTTTTCTATCTGTATTCCATCACTTTTCTTTTCCTGGTTTTGAATTCAGAGCTGTTTCTTTGGGCTGATTGATCTACAAAAGATAGCCTAATCAGCTTGACTACTTGAACCCAGAGCTAAGAGAAGAAGAGATAGATTCTTGCTTTTCTTAAGGACATTAACTTGAATGTAACCATATTGGCTGGAATTTGGACTTTGTCCTGATGATTCCATTTTCTTCACCAATAACTATTATGCTACTTGCATACACCAATGCACTGTTGCTTGGAAGTTTGTTGTTTTGAAAAGTTTGACTATACTCTATCATGATTTGAAAATTTTTAAGGTTATGGGCAAACAAGTTATATATTATATTGCATTGACATTAAAATTCCAAATTAATTTCGATTAGATCATCCCTTAAAATCTTTCAAATTATGCCACCAGGAAAAAAGGAAGAAAGATAGGGTTGTAGAAGACTGATATATGGAAAATTGTATGAGAGGGGGGAAAAAGTGATCAGTCTATAATCATTACATATAAAAAAAAGCTATGGGGATATTTGAATTTCTAAGGATGATGTTTTCTTAACACATTTCCTATTTAACAATTTTTAATGACCCTCATCTGTACTTTCTGTACGAGTTTAACTTTACAATTTTTTTTTTTTTTTTTTTTTGTTAGTGGAAAGATTATATTGAACCAATTGCTGCTTCACTTTGTTGTACTAGATAATTTTTTTTTTCCAAAATCTATCTTACATATTTATAAGTCTACCATTCTTCCATGCTTTGAATATTGCTGCCCCATCTGATCTGGTGATCATGCTATACATTTAGAGATCCTTGATAAAAATACAAAGAAGAATCTGCAATATTATTTGTCCTGACATGGCATTTCAGCTTCAGTCAATTTACTACTGCTGTAATGTAGCTTCTCTGCACCTTTTCTATAAATATTTTCATGGTAATTGTTCTGCTGAGCTTTCCTCTTTTGTACCTAGACTCTATGAATTTAAGTGCAGTAGTAGATTGGCAGCATACATCCCTATGTAAGCATAATTACTATTGGTAATGTTAATAAAATAAAACAACCTACCAATATATCATTTTCATGGACAGTATAGTCATTAGGATTTTAGTTTTGGAACTGAATGTAAACTTTTCAAATTCAGTTTTGAATTGATAAAGGAATTTATCCATGTGCCCAAGTCATGCAGGATTTGACATAAGGTCAAGCTTTAATGTAGGATTTCAGCAGCTGTGCAAAAATTGTTTAAACCCCCTTTTGTGAACACTGGGTAAGTAACCCCAGCTCCCTCCTGAAGGAAAGGTACTGACTGAGAGGATGACTTCCCAAGGCTTGTGTTAATAATTTTGTCTCCACCAAATGAAAATAGATATAAATTCTCTCTCTATGACTGAAACCAGATTAGCTCATCTGGTTCATTTATTACTACTATTTGCTAACTAATAAATACTTGACACGTATGGATGTACAACAGTAAATTAAGTACAGGCAGGGAAACAACTGATGGATGGAATACTTAATTGTTGAATATTCTTATTGATCAACAGAAAGTTTAGTAGAAATTACAATCTGCAGATGTTGAAGTGTCATAAACTCCCCAGCTGTTGAAGTGGCAAAGGTTCCCCAGGCATCAGAAGTTAAAGTGAGAAAGAGAAATTTCAACCAGCTTATATTTGGTTCATTGAGCAAATGCAAGTTGGAAAGAAGGGAGACAAGCCTGCTACTGCTAGGAACCATCCATTAAGTTTGGGGTGGGGAAATAACTAAATTAGTTAACACTTAGGATTTTTTTAACAACATGTTGAAAAGTTCTCAGCCAACTATATTTGCTGAAATCAGTATTTCAGTGATCAAATATCTTAATTCTGATTTTGGGAAACTGGCCCAACAACGTTTCAACAGCACCTTTTATTTCTTTTAATCTCTAACTTTTTTTAATCTCTAATTCTTCCACAGAAATAAATGTATCAAGAAAATTGTTTAAAAAAACAATTATTTGAAAGACATTTATTTGAATTGTAAATTGTTTCAATGAAAATTAACTGAAAGGACAATTATACTAGATGATAATTATTTGAAATACGTATGCGGCCTTGCTTTGAGAGAGTCAATGCTGATTTACCTAGAGCTAATAATGCCCTTGAAAGATGGCATAGGGCTTCTTTGCAGCAAGTGTCATGCAATAGAGAAATTCTTACACATTCTTAAGAGAACAGGACTTGCAAGAAATTCATATTGCAGTTGCTCCTCAGGCAAATGGATTTCCTGAGGAAAAGGGACGTGTTAAAATCTCAACTTGTCATTCATACTGCTTACTAATGATCATAGAATGACGATTTGTCAAAATGTGACCTTTTTTTTTTTTTCCTTAGGAAGTTCACTTGTCTGAGGACCAACCTAATATCTTACCAATTAGACTACAAAGAAGCCTGGGAATTGTTAAAAACCAACAGAAATAAACAAAGAAATACAAATTTGGTGCAGGGATTTAATAATTGACAATTTCTAATTTCTTAAATTCGTACAGGGAATTCATCTTCTAGTATTTTGCCATATCCTCATCTTTGCTTTGTTTGATGTTATTCCTTGATAATGTATTTTTGTTTTTAGACTAAAGGGGTCTAAATTTTTTTAAAGTTATTAGTTGTAAGTAATAATTAAGAAATTTTCAAAATAGATTTTTCACTCCCTCCATCCTCTTAATGGGTTAGAAACCAGAACATTTGAACTCTGATTGTGACACTAGGGTTGTAAGAGCTCTGCATATACCACAGCCATAGCAGCAGTAGTGCATCTAAAGCAAGATAGCCTTGCTGGATCATATCTACCTTCAGACTGGTTTTGAAATCAGTTTCCATTCTCCTGGACTAGTTACCACTTCAAGGCAAGAGAGCTTAGTTAGCTGTGCTATTTAACTAAAGGCTGTTGTGTTCAAGTCTGTTGGTTCCAATCCAAAATGGTAATTTGTATTTATTGTTATGAAAAAAATAACAATTGTGGCACAAGGTCAATGGGGACTGGGGAGATGTGGTCTACTGTAACTATCCTAAACCTAGCTAATCAGGATTACAACCCGTTTATCCATTATTTATTTATGTATGTATGTATATATGTATAGCTGGCCACTCGAATTCAAGTTTTACCTGTCTACTAGGGCAGCTAGCCATTCCCTGTTGCAGACACTTGAACAGGCACATTCAACACCCACAGATCCCACTTGTGGTTTATACTGCAACTATGCATACCTTAGTTACAATTTCTGGAAAAGACAATGTTATCTAGTGTGATCAATAATTTGAACAAGGCCAGCATGATAAATCCCTTGGCCACAATGACTTGTGACTTTGTGCTAGCACAGCTGGCGACAGGACCAAGGGTTCTGTCTACCCAATTTCACTCATATCTTGGGTCAACCTGTGGTATGGTTTTTGGGCACTTTCCAGAGGTGTCTCATACTGGGATTGACCCCCTCCAGTCTAATGACATCAGGAAATCTCCTTCCTGACAAATTTGAACCCAGGTCTCATGGTCAGAATGCAAACGTTCTAACCACTTGGCGACTTGGCGATTACAATTTGTTAATTCACCACAAGAACACAACCCTTACATATACCACATATTCACAGGGATCCTACAAAAACACCCATGACATAAAAATTTCATAATGTAACAAATGTCCTTTTTTGAGTTTTTCTCAATTTTCTTACAAAAATATATAAATAGTTAAATATATGAAATGAGTGGCGAGGAGATGAACCCTGAAACTAAAATAAACAAAACATTCAAGCTAAAATAAAATATGTTAGTAGGACCACCCACAAAAATAAGAGTGGTTGCTGCATTCTGCCTATGGGGCAGAATCAAGCTTGCTCACTAACAGAGAGGGAAGGACAAAATAAATGTGGCAAAATCACACACTGACCCAGTTGAGATTAAAAATGGGGACAAAAACAAACTGGCGGGGATAGGAATCTTGACATGGATCACAACAAAAGTCAATGCCAGGAACAACAATTTACTTTGCATTAAGTAAATCAAGAGTCTAACTTAACCCAGGGAGAGTACTTAAAAAAAAAAAAAAAAAAAAAAAAAAATCAAGGCTGGACCCACTCAAACTGACCAAGCTTGCCACTTTTACCCACCTTTCGCTGAAATCTGCTGATAACAAACACTTTCTATCCGATCTGATCGTTATGTTGACCTGATGCCCAAAGAATCTGACCAGATCCTGAGGAGAATAATGTTCATATTGTAAGATTCCCTCTAAACGCGATGTCCACACCATCATTCTTACCACAGCTAGCAACATGAAAAATACCATTTGTTTCACCCCCAGAACATGGGTGCGACACATTATCACATACATATGCAAGATTGATGGAGATGAGATTTTGAGATCAATATGAGCCATTGACTTGCCGACATAGTCCCAGAACATGTGCACCTGGGGACAATAGTAGAAGGCCAGGTAAGCGAAAACTCGGGGTTGCTGAGGTAATTTGTCATGAGCTGCCAAGGCCAGAAAGAGTGCAACTGGGTCGCCAACAAGCAGAGCTACTCACATTGGATCTTATGTGACCCTCTCTACTAGAACCTGATACAAGATCCTTCTAGGCCATGAAAGGTTACTGGACTGAAGAATCGTACACAAGGCTGATAGTCAACTTGTTGAAGAATTTTGACCATTTCCAGAAATGGGAGGAATAATGCTAAGGCTAGGAAAGGCGTCCCTAAGACTCCTTGCCCAGTGTGAATGTTTTGTCAACACATGGCATAGGAAAGCCAGCCTAGAGAATCCCAAATAGGGAATGACTGCAAAGCACTTTCCCCTCCCTAATTTATATGCAAAAGCACACAAATGCATGCTGGAATTTCTTGCTCACCAATAAGAAAGGCCAGTTCTTGGTTTCATTTGTCTTAGTCCCAGTCTGTTTGTCTTGAAGACAGAATGTTACATTTGCTTAATCAAACTTGCTCTTGTGTGTCAACCCCGATTCTTAGTTGGTGAACTTTTCACTTTATTACTGTTCCTTTGCATATATTGTTTTATTTCTGTTTTCTTTTCTTGTTTTTTATTGCAAACTTTATCAATTCTATTTGTTGGGCAGTTCTTGTCATTTATTTACATTTAACCAAGGCCACTTGCTCTACAAAGTGAACATAATAAACTCCACTGGAATTTGAACTCTGCATGCCATTTTCTCTTTCTGAATCACTAACTGTTGCAGTAACTGCAGATCTGAACTCAAATATTCTATATAAATGTCAGTGTATGAAGAGCTCATTTTTTTTTTTTTTTTGTTTCAGATGTGGAATACACTCTGCTATCAAAACCGTCCAATCAGGTTTCTGTGATAATATACAACAACCTTGGTATCCTCAACAGAGTTCGCCGATCAGATGATGCCGTCCAAAATAATTTATCCACGGTTTCCACACCAGCATCATCTAATTCAAGTGTCACAACAGTTTCAAGTATTTCTCCACCTACATCACCTAGTACTACAAGTCCTCACCCTAAAGTTTCTGTTCCTATTTCTACCACTACTACTACTACTACTACTACTACTACTACTCCTACTCCTACTACTACTACCACCCCTGCGACTACAACGCCAACAACTACTATTCCTCCCACAACTACTGTGACATCCACTACAGTGACTACACCAAATGCAACTTCCACAACAGTATCTACAACAAAGAGAATTATAGTTTCATCTTCATCAACCTCCACAGTTACTACACCAATAACAAAAGTTATAAAGGTAAGGTGTTTACTTTTTTCTAACTTGCATTGAGATTTTTTTTTTTTTTTTTTTATTTTTTTGCTTTTATTTTTATTTTATTTTTATTTTTTTATTTGTGCTTTTTTATTTTTTATTAAAGAATATCTTCCAATTTCTTTTGGAAGCATTGTGAAAATGTTCTTCTAATCTGAGACTTCTGATAGAGAAGACATTGAATCCTTACTGTTCTGAAAAGGTGGTAACATTTGCTGACATTATTTCTGTGTAAACTTTCAAAATTTTATTTTGAACTTGGAAAAATTCTTAACCATATCTCACTCATATATTTTCTGTAAATCTTATTTGAGCTGAATTAAGTCTCAAATGAGGTCCAGGGGAGATAAAGTAGCAGAACTTTCATCTTACGTTAGCATTTGGTGTCAAATTACAAGTCCATCAGGAGTTGTCTACTCTTTTGGCTGCATCCTCTGCTGTGTTTGCCAGATATTGATTGCTCTTTAAGGTTATCATTTTAAATTCAGTTCCTGGAATACTATGGAAGTTACATGGAGCAATTTTTTGTTTAGAAAGATGCAAATTTCTGTGAGTATGGAATTTTAAATTTATCTGAAAGAAGGAAGAAGATTGTGGACCAAAATGGCAAATATGTTGTTCAATAAAGTTAGTATTGTAAATTGTTATGCTGACTACTGCTGATTGTTGTTGGCCTTGTTTTGGTGGTCGAATGATGGTGTTTACTACTAATCCCATTAGTGAGAAAAGGGAAGGTGATGTTTTGGTTAACAACAAACAAGAGAAAGAAGGCATGAATGTTCCTTTGCATGTCCAAAATGAAGAATCAAACACCGTCTGGCAACTTTGAATACAACCTAAAGACAACAATGATAACAGTTAAGATAAAAGGTGTTCTTAAAATGGTTAGAAGGAATTTATGTGTGTAATATAATGCAGGTGTGAAGATATATTAAAGAACTACAAAAACCATTGAAGGAACCAATGGACAACTTGGCAAAACTTGAAACCCTTACCCTGATGAAATATCGAACAAAAACAACAATACTGAAAAAAGAAAAAAGCCTAAAGGCAAACTTATCTACTCAGTAAAGTGCTCAAAGCCTAGGTTACCTAGACTGAGCCAAAAAATAGATCCTATGAAAGCATAACTCTAGTTGTAACGAGTTTCATGCTTACACAATCTTCAGATGACTTGAACAGAAGTGAAAGAAGGGAGGGATAAGTTTTATATAACCTGTGAATTTCTCTAAAGCATCACAGATTTAAAAATATTTACATTAAAAAAAAAAAAAAAAAACTTGGGAATAACCACACCTACACAGGGGTAAGAGAAAATAGACAAAGAAAAAAATCCCTGAATTAATGCAATAAAAAGTTTGTCACTTAGCTAATTGGTGTTACTTTTAGCATTTCAATGCCAGAGTTTTGTAGATGGAGTGTGTGCATATATATTTATGGATAGAAATAATTCACTAAGGATGTTCCTTTGTCTGCAATCAATGTAGTTGGGTGTATGGGCAAGTATTTTCCTCACTTCAAAGGATCACTCTGAATGGTGTGAGTGCCCAAAGAAGGCTTTCTTCAGCATGGTGTAAGTAAGTGAATGCACTGTGGGTATCTGGCGCATTCTTTTATAAGCTGGTAATAGGTTCCAAATGAAGGACAAAATTTAAAATAGTTTTATGTTCCTATTTGTTGAGAAAGGTCACATGGTGTGCTTATTGCCCTCATTCATGAGCCAACACCAAGTCTGATTTTACATGTCTATCTATTTTTAGACTTGATGAAATTCTAGTTGTAAAGGGAATTTGAAAATATATTTTTATTTTTGTGTATTTTTAAAGTCCCAACAAAATAAATTGTCTAAGAAAATTAGGCTGTTCTAACTCTCCATTACACTAATTCAAATGTATACAATCTGATAAGTATTTGTACAATTTCTTTTGTAAAAGTATTATCAGTTTATCTATACAAACAGAATAATATTTTATCTGATCTTGGTCTAAAAAAAAAGTGGGGTATGGTAAAAGCATTTTTATTAATCTGAAAGCAATAAGATGTTGAAACAAAATGACTGTCAAAAATAAAAAAAAAAAATGGCTCTGTTTATACGAAACCAAAAAATTTAAAGAAGCAATTGATTTACTGAAAATGGTAAGTGAAGGTGAAAGTGATAATTTTTACCTGTCGAAATTAATTGAGATTATGAGATGAAAGTTTAATGTGAGAAAAAGCTGTCAAAACGTTTTTGACAAGTAATGTGGTACTGGAGTTAGATTCATCTGTTTGTGCTTGCATTAATAAGCATTGTGCAAATCTTCATTTCAATTTGTAGTAGTAAAATAAGCTGGACTGACACTTAAATTGATTTAATACCACTTATATTAAAAAAAAACAAAAACAAATTGCCCTCGTTTCTTTAGTTGGTCTATACCATAAATTAGAACATTAAAAAAAAAACACCATTCCAAAGGCATAATTGGAATGAGATGGAACCAACAACCCAAAGAATTGTTTCAAACCATATATTTAATAATAATAATAAAAAACAACATTTCTGTATTAAATAAATAACAGTTGATATGCTGTTAGAACAATCAATCCGTCATTCAGCCCTCATTTCCTCAGTGTTCCATATGTAAGAAGAAATTTCCACTTAAAAAGATTTTTCCTAATGGACTGCCACTTTGTAGAATAAACTCTTACAATTTTCACATCTTCAAGTCAAAGGTCCTCCTTATCCTCGTAATCTACATTTATCACCTTTTCTTCCATTTTTGTCACACATCTCATTCAGCATTATCATTTTAACCCTCTGCCTTGAGTGGCTCTTGAGCTTTGCATTAGATAATAATTAATGGTGTTTATTATTAATATTATAGGTTTAATATTTTAATAAAATTTGAAATAACTAGTGATTCTTTCAATTTAACTCCTTAAAGTTGAAAAAAGGTTAATAATAATAATACTCCTATTATAATTGTGCTTGTCCCTTTCTTTGTTAGTTTGCACAACCATTATGTCCTGCTAATACCTCGTAAATAATGGACTATTCTTTGATCGTGTGGAAAGACGGAAAAGACATATCAGATGCTACTTGGTTTCAGTGAGAAAATGAAAGGAAGGAAGAAAAGTTAGATGTGTTTAACAGCTGTTTCAGTGAAATGGAAAAAGTTGTCAATTTCAAATCTTTTCATCTATATCCACTTCTTAAAATAACGACAAGCATTCATATTTAGGATTATTACCATAATATTTTGTTAAAGTTAAGCTCAAATATTTAACAATGCATTATGGGAATTTCTACAGACATTTTATTGTAGAGCTTGCTCTTGGTGAGGTCTGCAATAATAAAACTCCATCATTTACTTAAGAGTTAAGTCATCAGAATATTAAAATAGGAAAACCATGAAATTTTCGCAGGTTAAAACTAGCAATAATAATAAAAACAAAAAAGTTTGGCTCATTGTTTTTCAATTGACATAATCTGATTGCATCTCATTAAATGAAATCTTGATGTGTAGCCAAGAGCTAACGTATTGATATTCTACTGGGTATTCTAATACAATACCCTTTTCAACAAGATATTTTGCTATTGAATAATAGTTTTATTTACTTATATTAAATAATTTGTTAATGGTAGTTGGGTTGTATTTGTCATTGAAAGTAGCTTAGGTCCTGGAAATTGTAGCTACAAGCTTCATCTACATGGAAAGGATATGCAAATAAACCACTATCTTTATTGGGAACAAACAACTTATGTGCAAATAGAGGAGGAGCTGAGTGATAATGTGAAGATTGAAAGAGGAGCAGGGCCAGTGCAAGGATCCCATGCTCCCCCCACCACCACCTTCCACTACATCTCAATTTTCATAAGGTAGTATTCGTACAAAATATAAATTTTATTGTAACCTAATTATGTACAATAATGGATCATATGCAATATAGGTGAACAATTCAATGAGAATAATTGAAAACAAATTTAATGAATCCCAAATACAAATTAGACATACCATAATAGATCATCCCATCTTAAATCAATGTTATGCAGCAATTTTTAACACCTTAACTTGAGATTCCTCTTGTTAAGAAGCTGAATAATTTTAACACATTCAACATTATAGGTAAAAAAAATACTGAATTTTATATAGTGTTTCCCTGCCCCCATGAGTTATGAACAAAACAAGATTTAAACAAAAATTATAACCATAATGACATCAAAATAGACAAAATTTTCATCCTTTAAGTCAGTTGTGCTTAGTTTCATTTGTAACATATATAAATATAGCAAATGTTGATAACATAGCAAGAGTCACTACCCAATCAGGCTTCTCTGCTATCTGTGAGTTCAGGGGTAGTATGCACCAGCCCTGAAGAGGAGTATATATTCTCTCACTGGAATTATTTGACTTATACAATCGAAAGATTCTAGTTGACTGACCTACCAGGTCTCGTGATAAACACATTAAAGTCAACATCAACTCCTATAAAACATTACTGTCATGAAATTGAATAGATGACATTCATACCATACCTAGTTGTCTGAATGGCTGCCTGAATTAAATGGTGCTTTGGTCAGTGTTTACACTTAGTGTATCAGCAGTTGGACATGATGGGTGCTCTAGTATTAATAGAATACTAAATTTGTGTTACTATTTTATATTAATTTCTGTGTTAATATGTCAAATATGTTCACCAAACATAAGTTTTAGTGGGATATATTTGTGTCAGCCTGCTGGAAGTCCGGTAAGTGGTGTACAGTAATTGTTAGGAGTAATGTACCACCAGTTTTGCATTTTATATTCGCAAAATAAGCTGACGTCTTATTTTGGTTTTGGAAAAAAATTTTTAGCCTTGAAAATTTGACTTGTATGCCACAATTTACAGTAATATTGATGTACAGTGTTTTTCTTCTAAAACTTTTTCTATCTAAATTTTTACCCCACCCCAAAACTTAACCATTTCAAAATGGCTTGGTGGCTTCTTTATTCTAATAAATAAATGTATAACAGAGCAAAGATAAGTTCACTATTGTATTGAAAGGTTGTCGAAAAGTTATTTAAAAATTCTGTGTTAGTTTGATTTCCTTTTAGTTCTATTGTGGCAAATATTTTATTTATAAACCTTGGTCTGTTGTCTTTAACACTTGCTTTCTGTTTTGGAGTTGGTCATCTAAGTTCAAGTGCTGTTTAGTGTATTAGTGGCTTACCATTTACCAAAAATTGGTATGTGCAGGGACATTTGGTGTGAACTGTTATTAATGGCATCTTTTGACTCCATTAATTTTGATATGTAGCTCTTTTTTTTTTTTTTTTTTTTTTTTTTTAATGGCAATCAACTTGTTTATTTATTTATGGCAGCATCAAATTTGTGCAGCCAACAGTAATAAAGTTGAGTTTTGATATAATGAAATTGGTTTATCTGAACAGTGGGAAAAGCTTACAATATTAATTTGTTCATCAATTGCCTTCCTCAATTCTGAAATTGCTTTTGCCATGAAAGACATTGTCAAATTTTATTATTTCACCCAATATTGTGAAAAACGTGTTAATTTGATTGGTGTTGGGAACATTTTGAGGATGTGAGGATATGAGAAATGTATCACAAGTTTTAGCTTCTGTCTTAATTAAAAATATTAATAGCCTGTTTTTTTTTTTTTGTTTTTTTTTTTTTTTTTTTTTTTTTTTTGTTTTTAGTGTGTATTATGCGAACTAAGTACAATGTTAAGTTTTGTTTATAAATAAATCCCAAAAAATCTAGGTCATACAAATACATGCTAAATGCAATATTCCTGAATAAATTTAATTTCTTCATATATTTCTATAGCTCCTTCGATAATCTATAAACCATCATCATCAGACATCATTTTAACTTTTCTACCATACTCGCTTTAACGTTTCTTACAGATTTTATTATTTCCTAGAGATTCTTTTTTGCTTGAATATTGTTTTCCATCTTCATATACATTTTATTAATGATGGATTGATCACAATGGATTGACATATTTAGGAAGGATTTTAGAATAATCAAGTATTCTTTATAATAAATACTGGGACATGTTTGGTCGGGGGGGAAGGGGAGTCATTCCATTAAAGTACGCAAAAGAAAAAAAAAATGTTACAACTTGAAACACTTTTCTTAAAAATTTGAAAATATGTCTTTGTCCAAAACAAAAAAAAAAGTTATGTTACTGCAATCAATAAATAAAAATGGGGTAAAAAAAATAAAATAAAATTATTGCCAAAATGTTATTTAAAATGTTTGGATGATAAAAGATAGAAATCGATGATACTGAACCAATAGTGGGAGATAAACAAAATAAACATTACAACACACAATGCATTTCCTACAAGTTAAAAAAATTACATCCTCTTTCTGGATAATTAAAATAAACACTTTTTAAAAGACCCACATCACTTTCTTTGAGCAATTAAAAAATACAAAAGAAAAAAAAAATATTTCCGTTCATTCTGACATCAGTGTCTAAATCCTGAAACTGAATAATATTGTAAGTTTGCACTCAGCCAGAAGAAAAACTACTTTTGTTTTTCAAGGGATATAATTATTAAATGCTAATTATAAACTACTATTTCTTTTCTTCCACGATGAAAGAGAACAACTGGCAATACACAGAAATATTGATGGGCTGGAAATATTAAAATCTGGAGTGGGATCTTCACTGGCCAAATTGAGCAGAAACATAGTAGCAGGGCCAGACGGAATTGTAATAGAGATGCTGGAGGCCTTGGATGATTTCAGCAGAGACAAGATTACAGAAATAATAATAATAAACGAAATCTGCAACCATAGTGATATACTGGAAGACCTAAGTAGATCTAGTTTCATAGCACTGCCTAAGAAACCAGGTGCAAATGAATGCGAATTCCATCAGACAATCAGCTTAATTAACCATATAACGAAACTTATCACGTGAATTCTCATGAATAGAAAGCACAGCAGAATTGGACCAGAAATAAGACAGGAACAGTGTGAGTTTGTCAATGACACTGGAAGAAAAAACATGATATTTATGCTCAGAATGATATCAGAAATACAAATGGAGAAGGGCGTGTACCTGTGTTTTATAGATTATGCAAAGGTGTTCACCAAAGTACACCACAAAGATCTGTTGGAACTGCTCATCAATCTTGACATATTTAGGAAGGATTTTAGAATAATCAAGAACCTATAATAGCAGCAAACTGGCTGCAGACAGATAGAATATGAGTTTAGCAGATATACAAAAATAGGAGTGTAAGACAAATATGTCTTCTCACTGGACATATTCAACCGATACAGCAAGGCAATTCTGAAAGAATTAGAAGTCTTAGCAGGATTCATTATTAGCAGCCAAAATCTTAACATAAGGTATATAGATCATAGCAGACCCTGAAAGAAAAGCTACAAAAACTCCTACAGAAGGTAGTGAAGGAAAGCGAGAAGAAAGGACTAAACATCAACTGTTTTGTTTTGGAGGCATTAAAATTAACAAGCCATTCTTTATGCTATTTACATTATTCAGACTATTGTTCTCAGCTTTGTTGCCATATTTATCATAACCATGTCTTAAGGACACAAGGCACAGTTGATAAAGGCATTAGTGTTAGATCCAGTGACAGGACCCAGAGATTTGCGAGTTTAATACCTGGTTAAGGCAGTGGAGAACTTGGAGAGGCGGGAATTAACAGGGAGATAACTGATAAGAACTGACATCCATTAAAACATGGCACGTGGAACAGTCTGCCCCAGTGAGTAAAATAAAGGTTTCAGTTCGACATTCCAACCACTTGAAGAAGGCCAGAGCATACAACGGCTGAAATGTTGTGATAAATATGGCAACGAAGATGAGTCTGAATAATGTAAATAGTGTACATAATGCCTCATCTCAGAAATATAGACAGATACTGAAGCCATTTGCTCCAGTTAGCAACAGACTATAAGTCTTCTTTTTTTTTTTTTTTTTTTTTTTTTTTTAAGATCATTTGCCAATTTGACCTTATCAAACTGATCTGACTTGCTATCATTTCACTTTTAAAGGTGATATCCATATGTAACAGGGGGCCGAATCTGGCATTAGAAGGGCTGATGGGTTTGGGTGAGGTTTCTTGCAGTAAAAATACTGTAGATGACTCAACTTGCTTGGTCAGTGTAACAGTCATACCATACATAAATTCACTAAATGATGTCTCATTATGAATTGAGTAATAGCAGACAAGAGTGTCTGTTCATGCATGTACAGTAAAGTTCTCTCTGATTGGTTTCTAAGTTACATCAATGCTGCACAACTCAAATATTTAAAATAGTTGGATACTTTATGGCCAGACCTTATAGATATTTTTTCTTTTGTATTGTCATGGAAAAGCTTTGACATCATCAATAAAGGGTATAATTCATTTACTGAAATAGGGAAAAACATTTTTGTAACTTATCAACTAGTTAATATTTGAAATTAATGTTCAAACAGGTCAAATGTCATATGAGGAGTGGAGGAGGGTGTGTAAGTCGTAAATATTTGGTTTCTACAGTGTTTATGCATTTATATGAGTTATTTCATTTAAATAAATTCTATTTTAAAATTAATATTCCCACTGAGAGCAACAGAAGTTTCTTTTTTTTTTTTTTTCATGGACCTTTTGACTTGGCTGATTTGCTGTAAACTCTTAATTACACAGGAAAATGAAAATACTTTCCAACTGACTTTTTTTTTCTTTTTTTTTTTTTTTTTTTTTTTTTAAAAGGCTAAAATTTGTCTGTCAACAAGAATATCTTTTAACTTTCAAACAACATTTATTTCATATGCATGGTCGAGCCATTAATCTGTTTGTGTTTTTTCTAATTGCTTCTACTTGTGTTCTTCTCTTTCTCCTCCTCCCCATGTTCTTCTTCTCTTTCTCCTCCTCCCCATGTTCTTCTTCTCTTTCTCCTCCTCCCCATGTTCTTCTTCTCTTTCTCCTCCTCCCCATGTTCTTCTTCTCTTTCTCCTCCTCCCCATGTTCTTCTTCTTCTTTCTCCTCCTCCCCATGTTCTTCTTCTTCTTTCTCCTCCTCCCCATGTTCTTCTTCTTCTTTCTCCTCCTCCCCATGTTCTTCTTCTTCTTTCTCCTCCTCCCCATGTTCTTCTTCTTCTTTCTCCTCCTCCCCATGTTCTTCTTCTTCTTTCTCCTCCTCCCCATGTTCTTCTTCTTCTTTCTCCTCCTCCCCATGTTCTTCTTCTTCTTTCTCCTCCTCCCCATGTTCTTCTTCTTCTTTCTCCTCCTCCCCATGTTCTTCTTCTTCTTCTTTCTCCTCCTCCCCATGTTCTTCTTCTTCTTTCTCCTCCTCCCCATGTTCTTCTTCTTCTTCTTCTTTCTCCTCCTCCCCATGTTCTTCTTCTTCTTCTTCTTTCTCCTCCTCCCCATGTTCTTCTTCTTCTTCTTCTTTCTCCTCCTCCCCATGTTCTTCTTCTTCTTCTTCTTTCTCCTCCTCCCCATGTTCTTCTTCTTCTTCTTCTTTCTCCTCCTCCCCATGTTCTTCTTCTTCTTCTTCTTTCTCCTCCTCCCCATGTTCTTCTTCTTCTTCTTCTTTCTCCTCCTCCCCATGTTCTTCTTCTTCTTCTTCTTTCTCCTCCTCCCCATGTTCTTCTTCTTCTTCTTCTTTCTCCTCCTCCCCATGTTCTTCTTCTTCTTCTTTCTCCTCCTCCCCATGTTCTTCTTCTTCTTCTTTCTCCTCCTCCCCATGTTCTTCTTCTTCTTCTTTCTCCTCCTCCCCATGTTCTTCTTCTTCTTCTTTCTCCTCCTCCCCATGTTCTTCTTCTTCTTCTTTCTCCTCCTCCCCATGTTCTTCTTCTCTTTCTCCTCCTGTAGTTTCTCTCCAGTATGTCAGTATTTTCAGGTTTTCTTGGTGTTCAGCACTAAATGAACTTCTGTTTGTTCATGTTCCTATTTGGCAGAGGTTCTTGGAAATTCTAGAACACTTGAGAGGATTATGACCAGTGATGAAATCCTACTGGTTCACGTGAACTGATTCTTAAAATTATAAAAGCTTAGTAAACTGGTTGTTGGATTATCTGAAATTATCTTATAATAGCTAAAAATATAATTAATGCCATTGCTGTAAGTTCTGTGGAACCTGAAAGAGGGTTTGTTTTTTTTTTTATTTTTTTTGTGAGGAACATAATTTATTTTGACAAAAGAAATTGTCTTGAAGTTAAAAATGTGGCAAATCTTCTACACGTAAATTTGATAGGTCTTCCATTGGATCTTTAGAACTACATCAACCATAACATAGCTGATGACACTAAGGTAAAAAAAAAAGCATACTTTTGAACAGAAATATGATAAAAACAGAATTTCAATAATAAATAAATCTTTTCTATTAAATTATCAAAATAGTTTAATTCTTTTTGATACTATAAAGTGATTTGTTTCCATTCTCAGATTGAAAAGAAAATAAACAGAATAGGTTTATAAAGATTACTTGCTTTTATAGAAACAGTTTCTGGAAATTTGGGATGCCATTAATGATTATGACCCCACTTCCTTCAACAAAAGAAACTGTTCAGGCCTGTAGTATTAAATCACTGAAATTGTCACTCTTTTGTAAAGGAAAATTATGTAGAAAATGAGTCCTGAATACCTTGGTCACAGTATAAATATGTATGCAGTCTGCTTGCTGGTACCGTGGGTCTTCATGCAGAACATGTAAATAAGTCTCATTCCTGTTAAACTTTTTTCTTTCATGCTTCTAGTCTGTTTTTGTCCCTGTCTGTTCACTCAATTCTCAACTTTCTTGCTTGGTACATTTTTTTCTCATGATTCACTCTTTTTATAGAATAGTGAGAATCTAAATGAATGTATAACATTGATTCATTTTATAAATTGTTTCTAGATCTCATACAAGAACATAGTTTGCTACTCAGGGTGTTTCAAATACCTTTTACTATTTATTTTCCTTTTTTTTCTTTTTTTTTTCTTTTTTTTTTCTTTTTTTTTTTCTTTTTTTTTTTCTTTTTTTTTTTCTTTTTTTTTTTTCTTTTTTTTTTTCTTTTTTTTTTTTCTTTTTTTTTTCTTTTTTTTCTTCTTTTTTTCTTCTTTTTTTTCTTCTTTTTTTTTCTTTTTTTCTTCTTTTTTTTTCTTTTTTTTCTTCTTTTTTTTCTTTTTTTCTTCTTTTTTTTTCTTTTTTTTCTTTTTTCTTCTTTTTTTTTCTTCTTTTTTTTTCTTCTTTTTTTTTCTTCTTTTTTTTTCTTCTTTTTTTTTCTTCTTTTTTTTTCTTCTTTTTTTTTCATCTTTTTTTTGTTTTGTAACCTAGTTTTCTTTTTCTTGCAACGGTAAACAAAACTAACAAGTATTCAGTTAAAATATTTAAGCCTTGACCTCTTCCTATCACCTTTCTTACACATCTTGGAATTCTTATTTTTTGCCTTAAGAAAAAAAAAAAAAGTATGAATAACTTGTTCCTCTTCCCTACTATTCACATGCGATTTTTTGGCAAAAAGTGATAGAAGAGTACTTGACAAACTACCTATGTGCCATGTCCCTTCAAGACGTGGGTGATCATGGTTCTGTATAACCTTCTTTCCCTTGTAGCTTTTAGCAACATTTGTGTCTCTGCCAAGCCTCTCCCACCTCATCAGGTAGGTTGCTCACTGAATTTTCCTGTCCTTTTTCCATTTGATATATCCTGTGAATATCAAATTTTCCAAGTCCTCCTTCCTCATTATGGGCCAAGAAATTTCAGCTTTCTTTCTCTTTCTCTCTCTAATTCTAAGTTTCCTTTTTATTTCCATTTTCTTTAAGACTTCTTTGTTGCTTAAGTGCTCCATCCATGGTATTCTCAGTATCCTTCCTGTTGCCTCCACAGTTCAGCTCTCTGTTGTTTTCTTTTGTTTCTAACAAAATTCTCCTCTTTCTTAGTACTTTGCTTTGTTTTCTAAATCTTTTGACTGTGATACCCTCTGGTTTGGATTAGATTCTATTTTTTTTTAATATTATTATATTATGAAATAATATTTTTATTATGAACTCTCCTTTTCTATAGATTCCTTATGGCATCCCACTAATAGCATAAGTTAGTAAAAGTAGCTTAAAATGAAATAGTACTAGGCTTTCAAAATTTGTTCAATATGGCAACAAATATTTCTTGGGGTAGGGAAATATGGTGGTGTGAAATTTGTTTTGGAATTGGTTGTAAAATGGAATGGATTCCACAAATAATATTTGCTTATTTGTTAATCAGATATTGATGATCTACAATCTTGGTTTTCATATTGGTAATGGTAATATTAGCCATTTTCCTATAAGGAAACATTTGGTATTTTTTAGGAAAATAGGTTTCTCAAGTACAGTAGCTGTTATCACTTTTTCCAGTGTTCATGGGAGATTTCCTTCCTAGCCTTTTATTTCAAGTGGTGTGGAGTGGTAACATCTTGGTTATGTCATTATTTTCTCTTTGAGTTATATGTATTATCCATTTTAGTTACTACTGTTGATAATTCTCAAGTGATATGGTTTCTGTTATTTGGCTTGTATCCTTTGTTAACCATTGATCTTAGGAAGTGTTTATATACAACTGACAGTTTAGATATTTCTGAATGGGTTTGACACCATTCATGACATCCATACGAAAGCGTCATCAGATCAAGACTAAGAACATGACTTGAGTTTTCAGGTTGATGTTTTGTAGCAATTTGCTGTGTTGGACAAAACTACTTTTTGCACAGACTATTCTGTTTAATTTCTTTTTCTCCTATACTTAATTTCTCTGAGTCAATGGCCAGCTAACTAGAGGTGGTGTCTCTATAAACCATCATATAGAAAGTAATGGGAAACCCCTCTACTACCAATCCCAAGACAAATCATGGCTAACAACTCAGATTATGTGAAACCTAACGGTGTGAAAGGGGTTAAGTCTATGGGTATTAGCTTCTTGCTGAGTAAAGACCGACATGCGCAACAGGTGTCACCTGACCGTCATCAGCGACTGGTAGCATAAATGGCGTAAAAGGGATAAAATCCCCAAACCTATCCCTTGTTCAGAAAGGAACGATGTGAGCGACTGATGTCACCAGACTGTTATCCTGCGACTACTTGCATCAAACACAAAATAACTGTCCGGGCATTGAACAACAACAACCAGTTTGATAATGTTAAACAAGACATGAACAGACTTAACATGAACATTTTAGGTTTATGTGAAACCAGATGGCCAAACAAAGGTGATTTCGTCAACGAAAAACACAGGATAATTTATACAGGCAATGAGAAGAATGACAAAGGAGTAGGACTAATACTAGACATTTACGGCACAAAGCAAGGAAGAGGAAATCGAATCTTTTTACTCCATGCTGGACAGTGTCAAGACTCGATGCAAATCACAGGAAGTCATCATTATCATGGGAGACCTAAATGCCAAAGTAGGCAGGGAAAGGGCAGAGGTTATAGCAGGAAGATTTGGACTAGGAACCCATAATGAATGCGGAGAAAAATGGATCCAATGGTGCACAGCTAATGATCAGGAAATAGCCAACACATGGTTCCAAGATCATCTGAGATGACTATGGACATGGAGGATTCCAGGAGGAGAAACTAAAAACAAAATTGACAATATAACTATCAACAAAAGATTCAGGAATGTAATGATTCACTGCAAAACCTACCCAAGTGCCAACTGCGGAAATGATCATCACCATCTTAGATGTAAACTAAGAGTGAAACTGCGGAAATTGAAAAATCCTAATGCAGCATCCAACAAATTCCTGAGTGATCCTAACCTAAAAGAAAAATTTATGGACAATGTGAAGAGAAGATACTAGGTACATAATGGAAACTCAAAATGGGATGCACTAAGAGACGCTTTAGTGACGTCAGCAAATTATATCATCCCAAAGGAGACAGGACGAAGAAGGAAAAACTAATGGATGACTGATGAGATTCTCAACATGATGGAAAGGAGACGGAAAATTCTACCAAGATACAGGATGGAGTACAGAAAATTACACAATGAAATAAGGACTAAATGCAGGTAAGCTAAAGAAGAATGGCTAAACGAAAAAATGAGCAGAAATAGAAAGATTGAGTCCGACCAAGAAAAGAGACATGCACAAACAAATAAGACAACTGAGAGGACAGAAGACATGCTTGTCAACAGGCTGCCTAAAAATCAAAGGCCGGAATGCTTATATTAGAGAACGAAAAAAATTCGATGCTGGAGGGAGTAAATTGGAGAACCCTTCCATGATGAAAAAGAACAACCACCAATACACAGAACTACCGACAGACCTGGAATGCTGAAAACCGAAGTAATAGCTGCACTGGCCAAATTGAACAGAAAGAATGCAGATGGGTCAGATGGAATTGTAACAGAAATGCTGACAGCCTTAGATGACTTTGGCATAGACAAGATCACAGAAATAATAAATACAACAGCGGGGATATACCGGAAGATTTCAGCAGATCTATCTTCATAGCTATGCCTAAGAAACCAGGTACAAACGAATGCAAACTCCACCAAGCAATAAGCCTAATGAGCCACATGACAAAACTCATCATCCGAATTCTGATGAATAGAGCATGCAGCAGAATCAGGCCAGAGATAGGATGAGAACAGAGCATGTTTGTTAAAGACACCAGAACAAGGAACGCAAAATTCATGTGCAGAATGTTATCAGAAAGAGCGATACAGATGCAGAAGGACGTGTAACTATGTTTCATAGGCTATGCAAAGGCCTTTGACAAAGTACACCACAAGGATCTGCTGGAACTGCTCAGCAGCCTTGATATATTCAGGAAAGATATCGGAATAATCAAGAACCTATACTGGCAGGAAACATGCATGCATACGCATAGGGAACAAGTTCAGTGAATATACAAAAATAGAAAGGGGCATAAGACAGGGATGTGTCTTCTGACCTGACCTGTTCAACCTATACAGTGAGGCAATTCTCAGAGAATTGGAAACCCTATCAGTATTTAGCATTAGCGGCCACAATCTTAACAATACAAGACACGCAGATGACACAGTACTGATAGGAAATATGGAAAAGAAATTACAATTTCCTACAGAAGGTAGCGACAGATAGTGAGAAGAAAGGACTAAGCATAAACTACAAGAAAACAGAATGTATGGTCATCAGTAAGAGGAAGAGCCCGAAATGCGATTTGTAGGAACACTAGAATCAAGCAGATGCAGAAGTTTAAATATCTGGGAAACGTTCTGACAGAGGACGGTAAGTGCAACACTGAAATCCATAGACATATTGGGGTGGTTAAGGATGCATTCCAAAAGCTGGGCAGGGCACTGCGAGACAGCAGGATTTCTTTGGTAATAAAGAAAAGGATACTGAGCTGTTATATAAGCATCTGTCCTTTATTTTAAAGAATAGCCCCAAAAGTCGCAAGTAGATTTCAAAATTTTTTAGTGCTGAACTTTTAAAATTAGTCCAATCTGGCAAACCTGATTACTAATTTTAATTTCCCTATAGTAATGAAATAGGTTCATAATTATAATTTAATAATGGTCTACTTTTCCATTTGTGAAGTTTGAGAAATGTTAAGATTTAATTTCAAATTTTGATCAAAGTATTTAACCTCTGTTTTGTATCCTTGATGCTATCGGTCCATTCTGTGGATCATATCAGGTAGACATAAAATCCATTAAAAAAAAAAAAAAACTTCTAGGGAATATATCTGGAGAGAAAAAAAAAGAAAAAAGATGGACCTTAATATAATAATTGGATGAATCCATTTCAGCAGATGTAACTATAATGCTACCTATAGACCATACCAATTTCAAACTATATATTGAAGTGGTATCTATCTATCTGCCTCCATCTCAAAGGTTGAGCACTTTGGTAGAAACGTAATTTGTCGTCTGCTACTTACTTAATGCTAAAAGCTCTTTGCTAAGAATTGAGCACTCTGGTAGTTGGTAATGCTTATATCTCTCATGTGTTAAAATTTCACTTTATCTGCTGTATGCACTAAGGATGAGAGACTTCGACTGATTTGATATCAGTTAGGTTTTGATCACAGTTTGAAGCAATTGCATGTGTAGCTACACTGATGAACTGTGATACAGTGAAACAGTCTGTCTTTGGATCACACACACACACACACACAAACGTGTGTGTGCGTGTGACAAAAAGAAAACTTAGCTGACACATTTTGTCCTCTACTGGACTTTATCAAGGTAAATGTAAGGATTTTATTTTGCATCAAGTATTTATAAAAGAAAAAACAAAATAGTTAGTTTTTTAAATTTTGTAAATTTATGAATGTTCATAAATAGACACTGGGCTAACTGAAAAGTCTGGGTAAATTATGAAGGACACTAAGTGACATAATTTAATGTGTAGTAAATAAAAGTGAGTAGATGTTTTTTTTTGTTTTTTTAATGTAATTTATATTTTATTTTGCGGTTGATTTATGTATGATATTTTAAATAATAGAATGTTATGAATTTAAACATTTTCTTAGTCATACTTTTGATAAAGTTCATTGAAGTATGAAATGCGTCGGCTAAGTTTTTCTTTTGTCTTTATCCATATTGTCCTTTTGTAATTATATCTGAAATTTTAGTCATATATATATATATATATATATATATATATATATATATATATATATATATATAATGGACTTTCCTGTCGGTTTCGAAATATGAGGATCTGATAGCTTATTGATTCAATTATGAAATTTTGAGCGATAATCTTAAGTGGTATTTAAGACCTGATAGTGACTTACAAAGGAGGCCACATATGGAGCAAGTGTGAGGATTGTGAGAGGAGATCACTGTTAGATTGGCTGACCTTTTAAATCTTGCTCTTGTTCTTGAAGATGATTCAGACAAGCAGATTGAAAATTGCTGAGTCCACTAAAACACGTTGATCTTCATTCTACCTGCTCTAAGGCTAAGCGCTCAAGGGTGTTAGGTATATCCTTTACCTGACCTCGTTGCCTTCACTCTCTCGCCAGCGGACCTTGCAAGGGAACTGTGTGGATAAGAATGAATCAAGGTAAACTGCCAGAAAACCCACACAAGTGACACTATATATATATATATATATATATATATATAGTCGACATGGTAAGCACCTAGAGACGACAGTCTGTTTCAAGCTTGAATGCAATCTTCAGGCTATGTCTGTTGTGTGGTGGCTCAGCTATATATGTTGATCAATGGTGCATTATGGGTAGCAAGGTCTATTGTATTATTGTAATGGTTATTGGGTAGGTGGTAACAGTTATGTTTGAAATTATTCTAGAGACTATTGAGTAGGAATAACTGTGGGTCAGAATGTGGTCATTTGTAGCTATTATATAATGTTTGTTTTTAACTCTCTATTTATTATTGATTATTTAAGGTATTTTCTATTTATTCATTAGTTATTCACCATTGATTATTATTAAATTTACTTAGACATGGTTATACATGACTTTATAGTTTATTATTTATTTACTTACTGTATATTTTAGCATATAAGGTGACCTTTTAACCTTAAAAGATCCCCTCCTAAAATAGGTGGGTGTCTTGTATTTCAGGTATAAAATGTGAACCTCAAATCGTGTGGTTTATGGTAAGTTGTTAACATGGGAAATTTTTGACAGTAAGCTAACCCCCCTGCCTAACCTACTTTTTTTCGATGATGTTGAACAAAAACACAACTGGATGAGTGTCTCAACAAGCCATTTAAAGATTGCATTTCAGTTCAGTGAAATGAATGGATGAAAGTCATTCCATCTACCATAATAGTCTGCCAAATACACAGCACCTACTCATGAGGTATTGTAGATTGTGGTAGTTAATTAACAGTATATACCCACCATATTTTCATTAGAATTTGAATGAAAAGAAAGTATATGCTCACTGAATTTATTTAATAAATTCAATTCATTTTAAAATATGATAGGGTGGAGTTCATCTTGTATGGTTAATATAGGCCGAAACCAACATATTAACTTGAAAATTTGAGGGTTGTCTTATATGCCCAGTCACCTTGTATGCCAGCATATATTGTAATTGATTTTTTTTTTTTTTTTTTTTTTTTTTTCATTTTTCTTCTTTTGTGTGGTTGATTATCTTATCTGTTTAGACAAAAGCCAATATTATATTGAATTAAAGTATATTACAGTATCTGCATTGTATATAGTACATATATTTTTCTTGATCTTTTACTAGGTACTCATTTTTAGGCTTTGATTTTTTTTTAAGTAGCATCAGAAATATTTGGTTACATGTCTGCATTTTAATATAATTTCTGATTGTTTATTTAGTAATTTGTGTTGGTTTTGGTAGGTGATTATAGCTTATTTTCTCCTCCAGACAGTTTATAGTTTTTGGATTTATTGTTGTAGGCTGATGTCATTTTCCTTATTTCCCATATTTTTGGTGTTAGGTTTTTTTTTTTTTTTTTTTTTTTTTTTTTTTTTTTTTTTAAATTTTCCATATATATTTAGAGAAGTTTATGCTATTTGTGTATTTACTATTGGTAAAGGATGTTTTGTGGGCATAGTTTTTCTGTTTCTAGGATCCTTCAGTTACTCCTGTATGTATGTTGACTAAGTGGCCATGGCTAAATGCAAATGGTAGAACTGTTCAACAAACAGAATTGAAAAAGTTTGTTATAAACAATAAAAAGAAAAGGGCAAAAGATAATATAAATTAAGCAAATGATATAGGCAAGACAAATTAAGGGTAATAAGGCAAAATGTTCATAAACTAGAAATTGGAGTTGACACCCAAGCAAATTTGGATGAATGGACATAGTCTTCTGACTTTAAGACAAGACAGACTGAAACTGAGTCATATGAAATGGCCTATCTTATTGGCCAGGAAGAAATCCCAGCATGCATTTGTTTGGTTCAGCTTATAAATTGCGGAAGGGAAAGTGTTTTGGAGTCCTTCCTACTGGATTGGAACCAAAATAATTTTTTTTTTTTTTTTTTTATCTGCTGTTTTTGTAGTGGCTTCATATATTGTTTCTTAGGTTGAGTGTGATGTCTAGGAAATCTACTTGCTTGTGAGTTGTTTTATATGTGCCAAATCCTCTCTTTTTTTTGAAAATCTTTGTGATTATTTTTCTGATTTTTGTCTCTTACAATTTTAGATTATATGATAATCATTCCTGTAGAGGTTTATATCATTTCTGTCAATTATTTTGTTTACTTCATGTATTGTATGTATGCATATAAGCTTGCAGTTACAGCTCCATCAAAACTTCCTATTGTAATATCGAACATTCTTTCTTTAGCCAGTTGTCTTCATTGTCGAATAATAGTTATTTTTTGTAATTCTTGATTTTTAATTCAAATGTCCTTATTTAGAAAATAAAGAATTCATTTTTTTTTTTTTTTTAAATTTTTATCTTTTGTGTTATTGAGTAATGTTGAGTATTGAATTGAGCCAGAATGAGAAATAAATTATTTGCTCCAATTTTAAATTATTTTCCAAGATGAATTCTCTAATAGATTTTCACTAAACTTTGCTTAGTCTAACACAAGGTGATAGTAGTTTAGTAAATTGTTATGGTCAGGTTCACAAACAATAGCAGGCAAGACTAGGTTTAGAATTGCTTACTCTGGCAGCACTAGATATGAATATAGATTAGCAAGTTTTGCCATAATTTAATAATTTTAGTTTTCAATCTGCTGCTATATTTTTGATGCTATAAACTAATTTCTAAGCAGTTATTTTAAACTTTTAACTTTTTGTAAGTAGGTGAAATATAAATAATTATTTTTCAGTGAGGGTAAAGCATACACAATCTCTTTTTTTTTTTTTTTTTTTTTTTATGCTGATTAAATATTTTTTGCTATCTTGCATATTATTGATGCATTCAGTTTTTAATTGTTCGGCAATTGGGAAAAATTCAGTGACGTAGTTTAAATCAGGCAGACACTTGCTTGCATTGTTGCCGGTAGCAAAGTTGTTGCTTCCAGTCTAGAAGAGGATCTTTCAAATGTAATTTCATGAAAGCTATAAAGATATTGCCTGGCTTAAATAATCTGTCATCTGTGTGTGGCATTTGATGACAGACAGCCTAATGAATTAACAAAGCCAGGCCCATCATCTGCACCATATAATCTCCCAAGTCACGTTCCATCTTTTAATTAGTCCTCTGTTTGTTTGTTTTGTGTAACAGTTACTTTGCTTGCCATCATAAACACCAATGTATGTCTTGGGACCATTTTCTTAGCTTAATCCCACCTCACTTCCAATAAAACAAAAAAAGAAGAAAAGTTTTATGAATGAGGACAATTAAATTGTGTATGGACTTTACAAAACTTTTTTGTCCATTGTGCTTTATTTATGGTTAATTTTGTGTGCCTGAAATATCCATTTACAATATGAATTTGTCTAAAATAATGTACCTTACAATGACATTGCAAGTAAAACATGCAAAATCTCTACACTAGCTTACTTGGAAAGCTAAAAGGAATGTTTTGTAATTTTAAAACTGTTCGTATCTTTGTGTTGTTTTTTTTTTTTTTTTTTTTTTTTTATTAATGGCCTCAATCTTCTATTAACTGACCTCTATTTCTTGTATGACATGTATGGCTTGAAACTGAAAAAAGAATTGTAGCAAAAGGAAATCCAATTGCATTGTTTGTTTAAGAAATATTGCTTTCTGCAAATTTGATTTTTTTTTTTTTTTTTTTTTTTTTTTTTTTTTTTTTTGTGTATGTACAAAGATAATGGAGAAATAACAGTGAAAATATGTAAATTATATTTCACTTGACACAAACCTGTTAAGCTTGGTTTGCCATGTTTGAGTGTTCATTCTTTTTGGAATTCAGTGATTTTGAAGAAGACCATGCTTCAAACATGGTTACATTCACTAAAACAGAATATTTTACTTCTATTTCTTATTGGTTGCAACTAATAAACCTGGCATTAATATGTGGGGTACAGTTTTTTTTAATCATAGAATTTATTGTATACAATACCAAGTATTGACAATCATATATCTTATTCCTCCTATAATTGGTTTAGAATTTGCATAGTTAAAGCCTGGGCTGCCTTGAATAAAATGGATGTAATCTGGAAATCTGATCTCCCAGATAACCTCAAGTGGGGATTCTTTTGAGCCACTGTACAGGTCGTATTAATGTCTAGTACTATTGCCTGGACATTAACTTAAACTCTACAGTCTAAGCTTAGTGAAATCTACACTCGGATGCTGGGACCTGTACTTAACATCTTCTTGAAACAACATCCAACAAAATCACATCTCTATGGAGCCATCCATGATATTTCTACAGTCTTATGCGAATGATGTGCTTTGCAGGACACTGCTGGTGAGCAAAACAAAAAATTGATCTGTTCTGGACACCTGGCTATGTAGCAAGATGAGTTGGTCACCCAGCAACCACCTACACTGACCAGCTATGTTATGACACAGAATGCCTTCCCTTTTGGCCTTGATGCAGGACCATAATGGTTGGTGTGATAGCCTCATGAATGTCTCAGTTAATTTGACCAAATAATAATCATTTATGCCATCAAAAAATGATACCATTTCTTTTTATAAATTCATTTATCTTTGTGCTAAAATAATCATTATGGCGTTTTATTTATCAATTTAAATAAAATAAAAAAATATATAATTTCTGTTTGAATTTCTGGGATGAGCAGTGATTATTATTTAAATTCATCTTTGTTATTATTGCATTTCAGCCGTTGTACTCTCCAACCTTCTCCAAGTGCTTGTCTATTTGGGTAACCTTCACAAAATTCCAAACTGAATCATTTACTGTTCTTATTTAGTACTACACAGTTATTGTTCACCTTACTTCCACTGGGTCTTCACTACCTGGCCCAGAGATTGAACTCAAAATTACTGTCACCAAATTTGTGAACTAACATTTTAATCCACTAGGCTGAGCAGAACAAGACAAGATATCCATAGACAATGGAACTAGAACAATTTTATTACCATTGAAGGGTTCAGTTCAAAATTTCTGGAAGATTATCTGGACTGACAAGTCACTGAAGAAGAGCACAATGGTGAAAACATTGTGACAGTAACGACAAAGATGAGAACAATACTCAGAATGTAAATTTTATATTCTATTTACAATGATCAGAAAAGTTTAAAATATATAATTACTGTTTGAATTTCTGGGATGAACAGTTATTATTTATATGATTTTCATTGAGGTCATTGTCCTCTTTTCACTAGGTCACCAAATTCACAAATTGACACTTAAATCCACTTGGCTGAGCAGTAATAAATAGTAATAAATGCACATATATATATATATATATATATATATATATATATATATATATATATGTATATGTGTGTGTATTTTTTTCAAATGTCATAGTGTATTCTTTGTATTTCAAATAGATGCCCCATTTATATTTATCAAACCATGTGTATTATGTCTACCTGTACATTTGAGAAAGAAAATGCATTTGCCGGTATGGATTGAACCTGCACCCCCAAGTATCTGAAATGTAAACAAAACAATTTCTAAAGAATTAATGGATTTATTTTTAATACATTTTTATTACTTCAAACATTATTATAATGGGTTCTTCATATTTGAAATAGACCCCACATTTTTAGTTATTAAACATTATTTATTATTACATCTATTAGTTTGCACGTTCAAGAAATCTTAGTAAAGAAAATGCACTCTCTGACAGGGATCAAATCTGCACCCCACCCCACCTTTGTAGGGGGAATCTACCATTTGTTTCAGTGTACTATATAATATAATAATGTTTGAAGTAATAAATAAATACATTAATTCTTTGTGTGTGTGTGTGTGTATATATATATATATATATATATAATTTCAAAAGGAATAGATTACTTCATCAGTATTTAAATGTGTTGGTATGAAGCTGCATATTGAATATTTATCTCAAACTGTCCCTTTTTATTTATTGCTCACAGACTGCTATAAATTTTTCTTGTTTTAGAAAGTATTTTTGATTTTTAAGTAAAAGATGATAAAAGCATTTGCAATGAGATTTTTGTGTGGAATTTCAATAAAATATTTTAGCATAAGTAGATTTGTCTTAGAAATTTGTTATATTTTTGCAAACTCTAAATGCATTATAATCACTTGTGTACTACGGTGTCTTATTCTAAAAGGTCTTTAAAACTGTCTGCTGTATACAACTGCTTTCTCAGATCAGTGGTTCAAAATAGCTTTGAATGAGTGAAGTCTGTAGGTCTTGATGGAGATCATCCTTCACAAACACCACAAGCTTGAGAGACATTTCCAGTCTATTCAGTAAAACATGTTTAAATGTAGGATTGCTTCTAAAATAAGACCATCCTTTATCAAACCTTGTAGCATGGCACTACAGAATCAGAAACCAAGAACTGTACCAAATAACAGTAACTATATCACTTGAGGACTACCAACAGCAGCAACAACTGAAATGGATAGCATGTGCAACTTGAAGAGAAAATAATGGCATAATCAAGATGTTGGCATTCCACACTACTTCAAACAAAAGGTTAGGAAGGAAGTCACCAACAAGACTGAATATAATAATGACTGCTACTGGACTTGAAAAATGTGTTAAATTTTTTTTTTTTTTTTTCAAGTTTCATGGAGAGAAGCAGTTCAAACTACATTAAAATTACATTATATTGACAGAAATGACTTAAAAAAAAAAAAAAAAAAAAAAAAAACACCTATGGCAAAAATTTTCTTTTATAAGACTTTCTGGCATATATGCATATTGATGGCATTTCTCTTTTCAAAATTATGTAGGAACAGTACCAAGGTCGCTGGGATTCCCAGCTGATGGCTGAGCTATCATCTGGGAATCCCAGCGAGCTTGGTAGTGTTCCTCCATAATTTTGATATCTTGTTCATTTCTTACATCACCTAAATTATTTAGAAATTGGTCAAGATGGCTATCCAAAAAATGCATTTTTACACTCATATTGCAACCTAACACTTTGTGTGTCCTAGAATTTTTTTCCAATTTCTGCTTTATAATTGGCTAAAAAGTTTTCTGTTAAGTCTATGAATGGGGAAACATTCTTATTTGTGACCACACTGATTTTTTTTTTTTTTTTTTTTTTTTTTTTTTTTATTATAATTTAGAAATTTTGAAGTTATGTATTTGAAACATTCGCGGTTCATATCTAAAGGTTTTACATATTGTTTAACATGGCCTAGTTTGATATGCAGAGGAGCAAATGCAATTTTATTTCTGTTCATGAAAGGTGAACTATTTTTTTTTTTTTTTTTTTTTTTTTTTTTTTTTGACAGTAAGCGATGTTTGTGCTGGCCAAATTTTTTAAAATAATTCTTTTCTTTGCCTCTACTGTCCCATAAGCAAAGGAAGCATGGATAATTAGCATACCCTCCTTGTCCTAGCAGAAAATTAACCATTTTTAAGTCAACACACATGATGCACTTGTGCTCTCTATATTTTATAAGACTTAAAACTTTTTCTATATATTCATACTTTTCTTTTAATTTTGTTGAGTGCCCAATTAATGTTGAGCTGTATAGATTGCCATTATACAACATCACATACTTATGATTTCTTTTCAAATGGTCTAAAAACAAGTAACAATCATTTGCATCGTAAGACACACCTCCCCTCCTCATTTTTTTTTTTTTTTTTTTTCTTTTTTTAACAAACCTGGTATGTTACAGCAATATACAGAACTATTCTCTGTTCTCTTTTTCTGTAAAATGAAATGTATGTGTTTGAAATAAGCAAGTTTTTCTCTTGAGTCTTGATGCTAAGATTACTGCAGTCTTTTTTTTGGACAATTTTATATCCCTTACAAGATCATTCAACTTGGCCTGGTTAAACTTTTGTGGATCATTTTGGTGTTCAAATATGCTGGGGTCAAAATCTGTGTCTGATTTCTCAGAGTACATAGCAATATTTTCAGGAACATCTTCAACTAATTTTTGAGTTGGCATACTCTTAAATTTTTGAATGGGGGTCTCATTTAAAATGTAACACAGATTGTACTGTGGTGTCAAAACTTGGGTACTCAGTACAATGTTTACTTTGCTTAGTGAAGCCCAATGTCTTGACAAAGCAAAAGTAGCAATCCGTCTCATGGTTAGTAAGCTCTTAACCATAACTTGATATAGAAAATATTTAAAGTGTTTACAGAAGCGATGACTTATTTTTATTAATTTTATTGAAAGTTATCACCTAAAGATTTAATGTTTCTGTGATTCAAATTTATACAATATTTGAGATTCTTATAAACAATTTTGTAAATTTTTGTTTATGTACCCAAGTTACAATTACATTTAGGTAGGTTATAGTATACTAGTGATTAAATTACATAGTTTTAATGAAATCATGAACTTACTATGGGAACTCCAAAAGGTATTTTTGAATGTAAACACTTTGGCCAATATTGCAGTCTTTCAATGCATATAATTCAGGCTTTATGAGGAGCCTGTGATTTATCTTGGTCCCCCACTTTTATGCCAAAATAAGCTAAGTAAGCTCTTTTTGTAAAATCAGTTATATTTCTATGTTGATGTGAAAGTGTAAAATTTTCATATAAAACCAAAGAAATCAGTTGTTTTTTTGCATTTGAACTTTCTAATGCTTGATTGTACTGCCAATTTGTAAAAGTATTTAAAGCCCTTAAGTCACATAAATTTAAGAAAATCTTAAATATAAACACAAAATTTGGTTTAAATAGGAACTCCTAAAATAGGCATTTACAATAAGACTAGAAACACAGATTAGTAGGTATGATATAAATTATGTCTAATTAAATAAACTATTAAATCATGATGACAAAATTAGTCACTAAATCATATGCCAATTCAAAATTATGTTAATGCCCAAACTTAACTGACTGGCTGACTTGTCTGATTAACTTGGGAAACAAATTACTTTTATATACTTTAGTTGTCCTTCTAGAATATTCTTTGAGAAAGTTCTAGAATTTTATATTTTTAGTTTAATTTACTAATATTAAAATGGGTAAAAATGAGAAAATTAAAAATATATTTTTAGGGTGTTAATGTATACATAATACAACAATAGCATAACTATTGAGAAAAGTGCAACAAAAGAGAAGTGGTGATGAGCAAAATTAGGGCCTGGTAAAGCAACACTTAAATTGTGGGTCACAACCCCATTTGGGGTCATGAAGTGAAATGCTGTGAGTTGCAAAAATTAAATTCAAACACTTGAATTTCAGTTTATTTCCCAAACATCCAAATATTTAAGGTGATGTGCTATGCAAGGGACTGCTGTAATAAAAGGCACATGTAGCAGTGCCATTGTGACTAGTGCAGTGACAACAGATGCATTTTCAGTGTAGTTGATTAATACCTGGGGTCATGAAAAAAGGAGTCGTAAATGAAAAAAAATTTAAGATGCACTGTAGTAGAGGAAAACAATAAAAATTTGTGTTCAATGCACCCAAATTACATAGAAATAACTCAAATCTAATTCAATAGACAAAAAAAAAAAATGAAATTTGTTCCCTTGTATTATGTGCTTAAAAAGTAAATGTATTAAATTTTTTTTTTAATATTTAAAAAAAAAAAAAATTTTATTAAGGAGTCATTGAAATATTGTTTTGGTAAAAGTGTTATATATCATACATTTACTCTGTTTCTTTCAGGTAAGTCTTGATTTTAATTTGGAATTATTTGAAAACTAAATGTACTTATTGCCCCACTTGTAATGATAGTAAACCTTTTTATTATGTGCCCCGACATCATCATGCAAACTTTCTCTCTGGATAAAGTAAAGATGATGGGGGAAATGCACTTTACCTGAGGATGAACAAGAGTTGTCATCAATATCAGAAGACAAAAGGATGTGATGATGATCATATATTAACTTACTTAATATACAAAGATAGAAAAAAAGAGTAATTATACAAGCATTGTCCAAACAGAATAAATTTACAGGTTTTGCTTTGAACAAAAATAATAATGTGAGAAAACAAATTTCTTATTGCCTTGTTTCCCAAATATCTCTTCCCTGGATATAAAACTTGAAATTATTTCTTTGGTGACTGTTGATATTTATAAAAGGTGATCTTTAATTAATACTGGCTGTGTAACTTGAAAATGTCCATCCGTATAAACATCATTATTTCTACTTTATGGTGGTTTTGACAGTCTATTGTTATGGCTCATAATGGCTGAATCCATTTAGAATTTCCCTGGAGTTGTGCCCTGCTGAAGCAGAAATGAATAATACTAATAGATGTTGTATATTTTTGCATATTTTACAATGAATGGTAACAGCAAACAGCAATTGGTTTGTTTAATTAAAAAAAATAAATAACACTAGAAAGGATTGTCTTCTGGTAAAATAAGCTGAATATATGAAACATTTTGTTTGTTTAAAATTGTTAGATGAAGAATTCAGTGAGACTCTTGTAGTTTTTTATATGAACTATTATCACTATTATTACATGATCATTATCAGTTATTATATTTTTAATTTCACCTTATTTTGTTGCTTTTTAATCACAGATCTCAAATTGTTCTTATGGACAATGACAGACTACATTTAAAAATATCTCCCAGGGGACCCACCCATAACTATAATGTTTTTGTTTAATTTTCATAATAAAATTTTCAAACTATACATGGAAAAAAGAAGTATAATTAAAATTTTTATGAAAAAGAAAAAAAAATCTATTTCTTAGTTACAGTGTACGTATACTGTACATATTTCTGGCTGTAGATATCAAATGTGAATACAGAATTTTATAGCTGGATTTTTTATTTATTTTTTAATTTTCAATAATTGGTTGATATCTTTTAATAGTTTACTGCACAATTTACACTTTTAAAAGATAGTTCAAAGGCAAATTAAAGTAATCCACTATATTTAAAAGCAATCATTTGTGTTCACTTGATAATTGTTCAAATTTGCCAATAATTGCTTCTGCATCCATTTTATTTAACAATTCTTTTTGAATGGATAGTAATCTGTATCATTCCAAATTCTCCTCAGATAGCAGATTTTTTAACCTTGTCTTTATGAAAGACAAGCTTTGAAAGTGTCCTCACATTGGACTTGAGTAACAAATAGTATGCAGATAACTTTAAAAAGTTTTTATTCATTTTTATTACTAAAACAGTTTTACATGTTTGTTTCTTGATTGCATTTTGAGTTAATATATGGGACCCACTTGCTATTGGCCAGTCTACCACTACTTATGGAGTTTTAATAAAAAAAAATAAAAAAAAAATAATAGTTGAAAAACAATTATGACATCTCAGAACTGTAACTATTGTATCTAATATTACTAGTACAAATAAACAATATAGCATATTGGTAGGTATTCAGTTACAGAGCTAATTTTAATGATGTAATGTCCTTTTGTCATTGCATGGGCTCTCAAAGATGATGAATGAAAGTTCAAAACATCCCTGGATTATTTGATTGCTTCCATTTTCTTCCACATTGCGATTTGAAGATCTGCATCAATCAGCTGATATAGGCTTTGAATAGAAACGCAGTATAGTGCAGCAGAGTTCTGTATAAATATGATGCCCTTTCCAAATGACGACAAAAAGAAAAAAAAAAGAAAGAAAAAAGCAATCATACAATAACATTTGTTAATAAGGTTCCAGCAGCACTAGAACCATTCCTGTTGATTTTAAGAACCACAATTGTGTTGAGGAAGGAGGTCAGCCAATATGTGCTTTATGGATATGTAGCCGTGAGAAAGGCAGGATTGATTGAATTCTATCCAGGAATCTTTGGAGTCGAGAGAAACTGTACTCAAATCACTTTCAGTTTTTGGGGTAGTTAAAAATGGAGTATTGCTGCTGTATCTACCCAGTTTTTACTTGTCTTAATAGTTCAAAAGCGTCTATGTGGACTTGTAATGAATAATTTTTCAATCTACTACACTTTTCTCACTGATAAAATTTTGCATACCTTTTGCTGCTCTATTGCTACTTTCATGGTATGTGTTTTAATGAGCTACACCTCCCCCTGAGCTTTACAACTGGGGCGTTCCATACCATATACATCTGTGTCAATCATCTCCATTCCCTTTTTATTCCAATAGTAAGGACTAAGTTCCCTTCAGGCAGCTTTTTCCAAAGAACTGCTTTGGGAAACAGACTCCCATCATGATGTTTTCCTAATCACTACAATTTTAACCACTTCAAGTCTAGGATGAACCATTATCTTTTCTGCATGAACGTTTTTTTTTTAAATCGGTATCACCCCATACAAAGCAGTAAAGCCATTAAGACATAAAAGTGTTACAGGGTGTGAAAGAATTAAGAACGGTCACATTAATAATGGATGGGAAGAGAAGAGACTATTCCAGATGACAGTAGATAGTGATTGACATTGTATTTAAGAGAAGAAACTGTTAGCATAGAACTTATGACTACATGTAGCCAGATCGACTGTAAATTAATGAGGACTTCACTCAAAAAAAAAAAAAAAAAAAAGTTTCTTTAGGTGCGCTTTAACCAAAAACTCATCTCTAAAGAATTTAACTTCAAACTTTCTTGCCGGTCATAAGTATACTGAATAAAGTATTCAGCACAAAGATGACTTGATGTGCCGTTAAACAAGAAAAATAATGAAATACATTTATTAAGTCTTAATAAGGTCATGAAATTCTTTAAATAAATGTATATAAAAATTCATTTTATTAATTTGGTAGGGGATGATTATATATAAAGTGAAACTGAGGTCTTAGGGTCTATCCAAGAAACCATTAAAAAAACAAAAAAAAACATGTTCAGATTTTGGGAAATAGGTCAGGTTAATAAATTTTCAGTATCTGGTTGTAAATTTGAATGTTTTATATAACAATTCTAAATGTACAGTTATAAACATATTTTTTTTTTCTTTCTTTCTTTCTCCAGGATAATCATATTTATTACAAATCAACAATAATTCAAGATGCTGTTAATGAACACTGGGTGGATTTCGATGACAGTGTCAATGCACACAAAGTTCTTTCAGATAGTCACAGAATGGCTGCGGTAAGTCTGCTTAGAAATCTTCATTATTTAATTTCTGTTTGGAATTATATTCCAAAAACCCTTTAAGAAAAAAAAAGAAATTGTTTAATAATTAATTTTATTGATTTCTAATTTCATGATGGGATAGGGACAATTCTTTTGTTTTGCCCTTGGGTCGCTGGTCTTGATGAGTTTCTAAAACAACAATGAATATCTTGTAGAATGAGAATGTAATTAAAAAATCCCAAAACAAGTATTAATGCCCTCATTGAAATGTCTGAATTCTCTGCAGCATGGAACACATTGAACATATCCAACAGGCGTTGGCATGTGGTTTTTAGCCAATTTGTAATTTTACATGACCTACTGTAAATGGCAATAGGCAGAAGCCATATTTCTTGAATTTAAATCGCATTCTCTGATTACTGTGTATCTTGAGAATCAATGGTTTTATGTTCTGGCATTATTTTTTATTTTTTTTTTTTTTTTTTGTAGAAATTCTATAGAATGTTTTATACATTATTAAAAATGCTGTTAAAAATTCTTCATGCATTTACATTTAACAGAGAATTACATCTAGTAGCCCTTCATTATTTGATAACTAGTACCAGTTCTTAAACACTATTTTGGTTTGTTACTAAGTTTGTTACTAAAATAATTGTATAAGAAATTAACCACATAAATCATAATTCACAAAATCATAAAACAGTGATTTGGTTTACTGTTATTAAACATCAATTATCTCTTTGTAAAGCAAACCCTTTATTTGATTGCTATTTCCATGGAAAATGTTCAGAGGTGCTACATTCTTTTGTTCCACCAGTTCAGACCTTTACTGCTAAGACCTGCTATAACATGTATGCAGGGTAAAATCCTCGTTCTGTTCATATTCCCTTCCATTCAGCTTGTTCCGGAGAACCATTACTTTGTGGAATAGATTCTTGATAGGATGCTTCTCCAATCACTATGATGACATCTTCAAGCCTATGGTCGACTGTTATCTATCCTACATATCCTCATAATCTGCACTTACTTCCTCCTCTTGTGTTCATACAACCACCTCATCTAGTATCCCTCTATCTTGAGTGACACTTGGGCCTTGTATTCGATGAACAATATAGTAAAAAAAAATTGTTGAAATAGATACTTAATTTACTGTTTTGTCTAGTGTTTTGAAAATTCTTTTGCATTGTTTGCTTGATAATATTTGACTTGAGATGATGGCATCTTATGAGTATATGTTTGACTGCGAGAGAGATACTTGGCATCTGTTGCCTGATGGGGGAATTTCACTTTTAGTAGATGTGTGTGTTCTATTTGGGATCTGTGAAACCTTTTTCAAAAGGAAGGTCCTTAGTTTATCCTTAATTACAGTTCTCATCAAAAACCCTCTTCAGATAATCACTTTGGATCAGGTGTGAATCTGTATGAAAAATATTTATCCAGGTGATTTTGGGATATTTGATCAAATAAAGGAATAATGTCAACAGAACAAAGCTGTTTCCTGCTTTCCAGATTGTTTGATGTCCTTGTCTGTAGTTCCTGTTTTTAAGAACTCTGGAGAACCTTCTGACCCACCTATTGCTCTATTAGTCTCCTATTGCTTTTCAGCAAATTATTCAAGGCTTTAATTGATGCTGAAGTGGTTAAGCATCTTACTTCTCACAACCTACTCTCTGACAAACAATATGGCTTCTGTTTTACTAGGTCTACTGCTGATGTGCTAACGGCCATTACTGAATATGTATATCAAGTTCTTGATAATAACGGCGAAGCTCGTGCTGTGGCTCTAGATATCTTGAAAGCATTTGACACGATTAGGCACGCTGGTCTTCTACGTAAGCTACATGGCTACAGTATTACTGGACAATTGTTTGATTTAATCCAATCATTCCTGTCAAATCATGAAATGAACATCTCACTTCCAGATCCTTTCACATGAATACTATTGTGTCCCAAGGCTCTATCCTAGGTCCTACGCTGTTTCTGAACTTCATCAATGATCTTCCTGATGTTATCAATTCCCAAATAGTCATTTATGCTAATGACACAACCATTTACTCCTGTCTAAATAGCAAGTTTGTCAGAGCTGATAAAGTTAACCTGACTGCTGCCCTTGAAGAGGACTTTCAATCAGTTGTTAACTGGGGCAAGAAATGGTTTGTAAATTTTAATGCCTCCAAAATGAAACTGCTCTCATTGAACCACCATAGAGAAACTTTTCCTGCCATCAGCAGGGCTGATGCTAGAGTCATGGAGAGCAACACACTGCACCTTCTTTGCTTCATGTTTTTAACTGACTTGATGTATACAGGGTCAAATCATCCTCATTCCATTCATATTCCATTAGTAAGAAGGAAGTTCCAACAGAGCAAATTCTTCCCAAGAATCTGGAACAGTTTCCTGAGAGAATGCTTCTTTGAACTCTACAATCCTAACCTCTTCAAGTCTAGGATATCTTTTTACCTATCATATTTATCCTCATAATATACATATACTTCCTAAATCCATAAAACTACATCATTTGGTTACTCTCTACCTTTGTCAGTTAAAGGAAGGAATACTAACTTCTCTTTCAACAAGTTGATTTACCTTATGATGATGTTACCTTGACGATGAGGTCCTATAATAAAGGCGCAATGTTACCATGGCGACATCCTCCTGCAGTGAAGGCACGACATTACCGTGGCGACGTCCTCCTGCAGTGAAGGTGCGATGTTACCGTGGCGACGTCCTCCTGCAGTGAAGGCGCGACGTTACCGTGGCGACGTCCTCCTGCAGTGAAGGCGCGACGTTACCACATTTTTCTCATGATTCAAATCCATACCCCAGTATCCAGAGGAATGCACTTGTGTATTGACAGATTTAATATTTATAAACACTTTGTATTCTGTAATTGCTGTAATATTTTACAAACTATTTTTTTGCTTTAAATTTACAGTGTTTTTTTTTTTTTTTTTTTTTTTTTTTTTGTTTTTATTTTATTTTATTTTTTTCATTATTTTTTGTATTTTCCCTCTTTTCAGTCAGTACAGATGAAATTCAAATTCAGGTTTTTTGGTCACACTGTTGTTAATGTCACTGTTGCCACTGGAGGTGAGTCATTATTAGTCAATACTTTTTGTTTTGTTTTATGCTTTAATTGAAAGCACAATTTAAAACTGGTTTTTAGTATCAAACAGTTTCTGCTATTACTACTTTGATTCCATCTTGAAATTATTGGTTGAATATTACAGTGTATATTTTGTATTCTCTCTTTGTCACGTCTTATTTGATGTTTCTAATAATGCCTTTTTCACACCTGATCCTGCTTTCCTTTTCTCAGATTTGATGACTTGAACTTACTGTCCTAAATTTGTTTGCTTGGATTCAGGTTGTCACACTTGATTTGTTGAAAGTAGTAAATTTGAAATGAAAGTAGCTAAATGTTTATTTAATTTTTTCTACCCCAAAATATTATATGGCTTCATGCTTTACAAAATGCTTTTATTTATATTGTCACTTGATGTATTTCATAATATATATATATATATATATATATATATATAAAAACTTTATTTTGTTTATTATGTATATAAAAAAAAGTGGGCATTGAGGTCATAACTAGTGGCTGAAGTATGTTTCATGCTTAGATGCAATTGTCTAAGCATTAAACAGACTGTCACTGCTGAATGTTCACTTTTATATTTACGTACTCTTTATCCCTGATATTAAGCTTTTTAACTCATAAATATAATATACCTTAAAACTGTATTTTCATGATTAATGCAAATAAAATTTGTCACTTAACTAGTTATATTCTGCAACTTGACTCCAGAGTTTTGTAGCCGAACCTTTTTGTCACTTATCAGGAGGTTACACACACACACATACATATATATATATATATATATATGTACACACATACATGTGCTGATGAGTCTCACAAAAGAAGAAATGGCTGTCCAGTGCTTTCTGCATTCTGTTGATGGTTCTTGTTTTAGATTTGATGAATTATTATGAGAAAAGGAGATATATATATATATATATATATATATATATATATATGAAATTCCAGTCCTATCACAATATATATTCCATGTTGGAATAAAAGTATTAGTACTATAATCAAAATAAAAAAAAAACAAGAGGCTAGAGACAAATTTCAACATGTAATGTATCTTGTGGTGGTGCTGGCATTTCACAGTATGTACTGGTGATTTTAAAAGAAAAAAAATTCTTTTAAAAAATTCTTAAATTGAAACTGCCTCCTCTTCATTTTCCCTAAAAATAAGTATCTAAAACTTGGAAAGAGGTAGATATGAAATGCCAAATCTCTTCAGGACTTAGGCAATCATAACACTCTATAGATGTCCTTTCTTTAATATCTAAAAATTGCTATACTTTCTTGGGAAATATAAGAGTAATTTCTTTATTACCTTCTATCGTTTGAATTCAGTTTTCCTCCCTTTAGGCTGGTTGCCACTCAAATGCAACAGATTAACCTGGAATTTGAACGCATTTCACTGATTCCATGTTTCAAATCAATAACTATTACACTATTTGCAAAAAGGTAAATTATAAAATCATAATCAATGATTTTTCTTGTTAGTTATCCAAGTTAACCCAGTGTATTAAAAAAAAAAGAAAATTGTAAAAGGCTTTCAAAAGTATCCCTGTTCATTACTTTTAATCCAACCCTGGAAACCCCAGTAGGGTTAAAAAGTTTTTGTTCTTGGACATACATTGTTGTCTAGCATTCCCAAAATACCGGATTTTCATTGGGAAGAATTTATAATCCTGTTGACTAAGTATCAAAGATGATGATGATGCTTTCTTTAAAAAAAAACAAGTATTGTTTAATGAATTCTGCAATGTGGATTGATGCCGTTATTATTCAAATAGGGTATAAAAATGAATATCTTGACACTTATTGTTTATTCCATGATAATATATACTTGAAAACACAGTGGATAAAATAAGTAAAGGTTTACTGTAAAAAAAAAAAAAAACCCAGTACCATAAGAATAAAGGTAACAGGCATAAGGTCATCGCAAGTCAATCCAGTAGTGAGTGCTACTATTGGAAGGTTGGTAGTTCTCGTGTGAGTTGTACTCAACAGATCCCAGCTAGGATATTTGCCAACCGCCCCATGCGGTCAGACATAGCACAAAGCTGAATTTAACATGGGGTATCCGAGCCCATAGACTCTGGCAAAAATTCCCCGTAGAACCTGCATAAATGGGATCAGGTTGGTCTACCTCCCCAAACGAGACTGTGCCCTTCAGCATAGCCTCGTCTGGGTTCCTCTTTGCCCGAAGATAGAGAGTCCGACTGTATAGCTGGAAAGATTCCAGCTAGACTCTGTAGTCTGTTGACTTACAGATACTTATAGGTAGTTACTATCTATAGTGTACTCGCTCATGGGAGTGACAGGTTATTCCATTACATCACTTATCCAATTCTCAAGCCTTATAAAATTGGAAAAGAAATGTGACTCTATCACTGATGAAAGCATTTGTCTTGCCAGTGTGGATATAATCAACTCGTACATTCCCTGTTAAATGCTGTGTTTAATTTTTCTTTCAGGTTTTCTCTATATGGGGCCTTTCCTTCATCAGTGGTTAACAGCAACACAATATATTGCTCCGATGATGGCAAATTTTGATACTTCCCTTGGAAATAACTCTGATATTAAAATTAAAGCTGATGGTAATAAAGACACATTGTTATATGATTTTCTACTCTTGTACACTCTTCAGAATTTTCTCTAGAATCTCTAGAAATCTCAAATTTGATAAGTCTAATGAGCAAATCATCAGATATACTAAAGAAGTGTCAACTCTAGCATTAAATGCTTTGTACCATTTTTACATTATCATTAAATATATGCATGTAGTAAATGAGTTCAATAGCAAATTTAAATTTACTTTGTATTTTCTCATAAAAATAAGACTTTAATAGGTTTTTGATTATTGATAACTTTTGTTTTTCTTCAAAGGTTTAACAATATGCCAAGAAATTTCAGATAATTTTAATATTTTAGCTGTGTTTATTTTCAGGGCAACAATTTGTGGTACAGTGGCATCATGTTCATTTAAAAGATCAAAATGCCAGTAAGCATTCTTTGTTTATTTTTATTCTTTTATGTATGTTTTTCTTTCTTTAGAAGTCATTTTTTTCTATTATTTCAAGGAATAATATCTTAATTTTGGTGAATAAAGAAATCTAAAATTATATATTTTTTTTCTTTTTTCTAATTTAAAATTTTAGTATGCATCATAAAACAAAAGAATTTTAATTTTCACTTAATTTTAGATAATGAACTGATTTCTATTGATTTTATTTATTATAATGACAAAAATTTCACATCATACTGAGATTTTGTGAGAACAATCCTGTTCAAATGCTCTGTAGCATAATGCAACATTATGGTGTGAGGGTCTGTATTTGCATTCACCCTCATTATAGTCCGACTCCTGCGTTTATTACAAAAGCTGAAAAGAAAATCGTATTAACATCAGAGAAAAAAAGGAAAAGTTTATGAATTACTGCTTAAAATAATGATACAAAATGACACCTAAATGGAAATAAAATTTAACTTGCATTTACAAAGTAGTCTCCCCTTACTTTTTATTCGCAAATGATTTATAAAGTCTAGAAAGTGACTTGACTAACGGCTGTATTTGGTCTTTTAAGCGAATTTTAAATTATGCCTAAAAAACAACTTTTTCTGAATATAGAATATTTGCTACATAACATTTTTCTTTAATTTTTTTTTTTTTTTTTTTTTTTTTTAAATCAAAATCCTTATTCTAATATTATTTAAATTTTCATAATTAAATTGCTTGAACCAGTTGTGATTGTTTTTTCTTTTCTCTTAAGCAACACCATTCAATTTCCAAGCATTGTTGCATAAAAGTGGTAAAATTAAATTCATGTATAAAGAGGTAAGTTATGTTTTTTTATGCTATTTATTTATTTTATTTTTTTTAGATTTATATTTTCATATCACAGGATTTATATTATTAATCATTTGTCAGTAGGTAACAGTTGAAGACTTTTTAAGCTTGCTGGTGATTTGTAACCATTCCAAGTAAGCAGTGTGTCCATTAGTTAGAAATTCTGGTACTATTTGATTGCAATATTGTCACTTGCCCATCATAGGGCCAGGAATCACAAAGCAAGCAATAACTCAAATTAGACCAGTCAGTAGAGAATAACCTTCAAGACATGATCTAAAAATATTCAAACATATTTCAAGTAGTTTAAAGTATATATCGGTGCTAAAATGTAAATTCAGTATTTTAATAATAATAAAACTGAAATATGAATTTGATTTAAATTATTTCTTTTATATTTTGTTAATATCATTTCAGTTTTGGTGTTTGAATTGCAGACATATGTAGACAGGTTTATAACTATAATATTGTTATTGCATATTTTAAGGACTTTACCACATATTGTTGTAAGCCATCTTTTTTTTTATATATATATATACATCTGTTGCTTCAGGATATATTTGTGAGGGCTGCAATGGTCTTTAACATTTATTTCATTATTTATTTATAACTAGACATCAAATAGAAAAATATTAGAGACACGCACATACACAGTGTAATTAAGGGAAAAAGATTGGGTATGGTGGTGGGGGTGAGGAAAGGATAAAAAGAAGAACGAGGATCAAGGTAACAGAAGATGTCGATTGACATTACATTTAAATTTTTGAAGATTATATTTATCAGGGAAGTAAGTAAGAGGAAGGGAGTTCCATAATCGGGAAGTGCAAGAGGCTGTTACATTTAACTGTTTTGACAGTAAAAGGGTGGGACCAATATGCCAACCTAGTAGCATACTTAAATTCATGCATTTGGGGTACCAGTGAAAATAGTTTGTCAGAGCAGTTGCCATGAAAATATTTATAGAAAAGACAGAGGGAGGCACCATTATGTTGGTGAGAAAGTGACTAGAATCAAGAACCCAAATAAACATGCACACACTGTATAGATTGTGTTGACTCAGTCTGCACTACTATTTTACCCATAGCTGGGGAGAGAAGAGATGGATTCATACCCTTCCCAAGGGTATTTGCATGTAATTGAATGCATAAACTCTACTGGAATTTAAACTTGGCTCTCCATTTTCTCATTCTGAGTTATTATCCACAGCATCCATGCATATCCGAGTATCTTATAACTTAATTTCACATAGAACCCAACGGATCTATTATTTTATTTATTTATAAACTATTTTAGAAGCAGTTTTGGATGCCATCAAATGCAGTAAATTAAATTGAACTTCTGGCACTTAAGTATTCTGTAAATCTGTTTAGAGATGAACATGTAGTTAGAACGTTAGTGTTTTAATCTTACTCTGGTCAAATTGTTTGTGGGGGGGGGACTTCTTGATAACATCGACCTGAGCAGATGATTACAGAATGTGTACTGGGAAATGCTTGAAAACTATACCATGTGTTGACCCAAGTCCTGTGAGTAAAATTGGATAGATGAAATTGCTCAGAAGACACAAATGGTTATGCTAGCACAAAGTTACAAGTCATTGTGACTGAAGGTTTCAGTGTTCTGGCCTTGTTCAACTCATGATCATGCCAGATTACACACACTCTGCCAGAAACTAATAAAAGATTGCTCAACATAGTTGAAGTGTAACAAAAGGTTTAGTCTGAGTGTCAAAGGAATGCAAATGCACCTGTGCAGGTGTCTGCAACACTAAATACCTAACTACCCCAGCAGACAGACTTACTATGAGTAGCCAGCCATTACTCATTACCACTGCTGGAATATCACCTCTGGCCACTTCTGTTTGGCTGAAGGCCAGAGAATAAAAAGAAAATGGGTTGGTAACTGAGTGACCTCAGTTGCACTTGATTTGGCTGAAGTCATTGTGTTACATAGTAGAAAACTGGTATTCTGGTTCAAATAATAGTTTTTTCTAATGGTATTTATATTATTTGGTCGAGCAAGCTTGGGCATTCATTAGTCTATCACACCAACCATCACATTCCTGCATAAAGGTCTGAAGGTTACTGGGGTGGCATTCTGTGTCATAACATTGCTGGTCAGTGTAGATGGTTGCTGGGTGCCCAACCCGTCTTGCTCCATGGCTAGGTGTCCAAAACAGTAGATCACTTGCAAGTTCTTTTTTTGCCTGTCCTGTGATGGCATTGCTTAGGTATATTTACACACATGTATTAAAATATAATATCACTGTAATTCTTAATTTTAACTGGTTCTGCTGACAAGTCACAAGTTATGAATGGGGGTTTGAATGTGCTGGCCTTGTTAAACAACTGATTCCACCAGATTATGCACTCTCTCCTAGAAATTGTAACTGCTTTGTGGGTGTTAAAGGAGCTCAAATGTGCCTGATCAGGCTTCTGCAACAGGAAATACTACACTAAAAAATGGGCATACTGGAAAAACATCTCATATTTAACCCTTTAGCATTCATGGGAATATGTGGACAGGAATATTGGTGTAAATATCTTGCAATGGACGGAATGGTCAAGCATGTGTAGAGTAAGATGTATTGATAATGTAGCAGTTGTATATTCACATTATAGAAAAATACTGATTGATAACATAACTATTCTACACCAAGAAAATTAAAACTACAGCTCCTTGAAGTAATCTACATTAAAAAATTGAAGCTGACACTGAATAGAATCAGCTACAAATACTGTAATAATGTTGTAAAATGTCTATAAAAAGAAGTTTTCATGCTTTAATACACACTTGACCATGACATTCCAACATAAAAGAAAAAATTCCATAATGGATAATTTTTTCACATTCTAATGAATGTTAAAGCATAACTGTCAGCCATAGCATTTAAATGCAAAAAGAAAAAAACATTCATGGATAGCTACACATAGTTTTTGCCTTACCAATTGCACCTCCTGATGATGATCCCAGAAAGAGTTGGAAAGTATTTGGGAAATAAGTGATTTTCATTTTTACATTGCATTTCTATCCTCATTTGATTGTAATACATGGAAAAATATTTGTGTATATGAAAGGATTATGCTAAAAATAAGCAGACATAATGTTTGTAATTTATTTAATCAGACATGCCTAAAAGATTTTGCTGCCTAAATAGACACACAGACATATATATGAGGCAAAATGTAGATATAAAACAAATAATTAGATATTAGCAACTGTATATATGTGTTAGTGTGCATACACAGATAAGTGAATAAATATTTAATTTAATATAAGATGTAAACAGAAGTGTTCAATGTAGTTAGAGCTAAATTTTAAAATTTAATGATTTTAATTAACCCATGTTAAATTAGATTATTTTTGCATTTCTGTTCAATAAAAGATTAAGCATGAATAATAATAAATATCCTGTACTTTTTACTTCAGTTACCGATACTTCCCAATAAAATCTCATCTGAAAAGCACCCTGTCAAGATTGGCCTATCTGATGCTTACTACATTGATTCTAAAAGCAATGAAGGTAAGTTGCAAGCATATCTGTCTACTTCTCTCTCTCTCTCTCTCTATATATATATATATATATATATATATATATATATATACACTCTTAAGGTATGCTATATTTATGGGATAAAGTGCTCAATATCAGAGATAGAGCGTGTGTAAATATAAAAGTGAACATTGAAGTCAACACTCAGAGATGACAGTCTGTTTCATGCTAGACGCAATCGTGGCCTGACAATTGTGTCTAGCATGAAACAGACTGTCACCTCTAAGTGTTGACTTCAATGTTCCCTTATATATATATATATATATATATATATATATATAGGATAGGGTGGGGCACAAAAAGAGGGATAAAATTGTTACAGTTTCTACAAATGTAGAGATTTTGGTGAGATTTTGTTACAAGAGGTGGAAAATATTCTAAAGTTTTACTGTTCAAAAGCATTTTTAAATTGATGAATGTTTAGTCACTGTGATCAGTAACTGATGACATGTTCAATCCAGGTGCCTCGCTGCTGGGTGACATTCATAACTCTCTCTAACATGTCATTTGGAATTCTCCTGATTTCTCTCTTGATGTTGTCTTTCAGTCTGTCGATAGTGTCTGGGTTGCCCTCATACACTCTCCTCTTCCAGCATCCCCAGAGAAAGTAGTCTGGCAGGCTTAAATCAGGAGAGTAAGGTAACCATGGATTGTCAGTCCTCAAGATTAATCGATCACCTGGAAAGTATTGCCCAATGGATTGAAGAGTGTGGTCAGGACAGGTGGTGCACGATCCTGTTGAAGCACAACTATGTTCATGAGCAAACCTAATCACCTCCTTAATGCTGGAATAAAGCGTCTCTGAAGCATTTCGATGTATTGGTGCACATTCATTGTTTCTGATGACCGCCATCATCTTCAAAAAAAAGTATGGGCTAAAAATACCCTTCTTTCCAAGTGCACACCATACCTCATTTTTTTCTACACTCAGAAGTTTTTCAACATGTTCATGAGGTTGTTCACTGCCCCAAAACCTGACATTTTGCTTATTCACATGCGCACTCAAATGGAAATATGCCTCATCAATGAAGAGAAGACAGTCCAAAAGTTATAGGGTCATTCTCAATATGCTTGCTTATTGTCTGAACAAACTTGAAGTGCTCGGTCTTGTTGATTTGAGTTTGTGCTTGAAGAATTTGCACTTTTTAGGGAAACAGTTTCAAATCACTGTGGATAATTCGGCATGCAGATCTCCTGGAAATAACCAATTGCTGTGACCACCATCTAGTGGATTTGCAGGGCGACTATTCCAACTGGTCCCTGAAATCTTGAACATGAGCTGGCATTGTCACTGGGAACGTTGGGCAACAATGGCCTTTGTTATTGCTAAACACACTTCTAGTGTTTCTAATGTTTTCTAGCAAATGTGGGATTTGTATGGTGATAGGGAATTTTTCCTTCCAGGATATTCATGTCGAAATTGCCTCTGATCAAGTGTAGATGACTTAGTTTCAAAATACAGTTCTACAATCTTTGACCTCTCTTCAACCGAAAACTACTCATAGAGCACCAAAAAAAAAAAAAATGCTGTGATTTGATTTAGTAAAAAGTAAAAGATCTTTTTTTTTTCTTTTTTTTTATGAAAATCTATACTCTTACATGCCATGTCCCTTGACATTTATGACTCCACAACTTTCTATCCTATGCAGTTCTACAGAAAGATGCTGAAAATACAATCAACAGAACATTTTAGCAATGAGAAGGTTTTAAGAAAAATACATACAAAAAAGACACTTAGGATCAGAAAGAAACAATTGAAATTTCTTGGATAGATAATGAGAAAAGAGGGCTCAGAGAATTTGGCACTCATAAGACATATCAAAAGCAATAATAATAATCTTTGTCATCTTTTTCACATATTGTTTATTGGAACTGATTATTTAAAATCATTCTCTTGTTTGGATCTGAGCCAATTCATAAACACCCTAACGTTTTTATGTCTATTCTTATCAGTATTTGTTGTAATAATTGTTAAATTAAATACAATAATTGATCATTATTTGTGTATTTAGGCTTAAAAAAAAAAAACCAAAGTTGAGAAATCTAATTAACTTTATTTTTATTTTTTTTTATATATATTAAACTTAAATGCATTTTAATGTCAGTTTAATGTGTACGCGATCAAGGGGAGATAACTAGAATTATTTTTACCTTCAAAGAATTGCTGAGTTTTCAAAACGAGACGGTAGAGGGAATAAATAAAGTTAATTTAACTTCTTTTTAATATAATTTTTTGAAAATGTAAATTTTTATTGCATTTTAAAGTCACAAATATACCTAATGTGAATTTTGCTTGCTTTATACATGAACATACACACTTTTTGATTTCTGGTAAATACTGAAAAAGAAATAGTTGTAATTAAAATAGGATTTGAGCTGCAGTAAGCAACTACAAAGTCTCTTATAATAGACTTGTTAAAGCCTAACGGTCTATTATCTCCACTTGCACCAAACTAATTTATTAACTTTCTCAAAAATCATGCCAATTTAATTGAGAATAAAGAGAAGAGATCTGGTGAGCCATGGTTGCCCTCATCCTGAAGGGACATGTCATTTAAAATGTACACACACACACACACTATTCTTTACTCATGCATTTTGTCCTCTGATGGACTTTATCAAAGCAAATGTAAGGACTTTATATTGCTGTGTATCTATTAATACAAAAAGGATCATACATAAATTTATCAAATGCATCAGTCATATATAGAAATAAGTTCAACCACAACTTCGATCTGAAGAATGCTATACTTAAGAGAAAATAACAGTTCTTGAGAGTGCTGCTATCACATCTTGCCAAAATGTAAATCTGTGCCCTAGATTTCCTCAAATTTCTCTTTTCCTAAAAGATATACTCTTTTCCCAATTGATTGATTTTTCTACGGTTTATCAACCCATTAGTGGTTAAAGCCAGAAAAAATAAAAATATATATATATATATATATATATAATGATTTAGTGATACAAGTCTTACTAATTAGCCCATAGCTGGGTAAGAAGTGGATTCATACCTTTCTCAAAGGTATTTGCGCATAAGTGAATATAACGAAATGCCAGTTCCCATACAATCGCTGCAGTTAACAACATCAATGAATATAACTCTTTCACTGGTTTCGGACATAAATTTCCAAATTAGACTCCCACAAGGTCAGCAAATGCTTCTGGATCCCAGATGGTCGTAAATAAATGTGCTCCTGATTTGTCTCCAGTTCTCTCCAAACTCTACAATAATTGCTTTACTGCTTCCTTCTTACCAGTTTGTTGGAAGTCCTCCTCTGTAGCTCTTTTTTTCAAGAATTCTGGAGAAGCCTCTGACCCCTCAAATTATTGCCCTATTAGTTTCTTACCACTTTTTGGCAAGTATTCAAGGTTGTAATCAATGCTGATATGGTGAAGCATTTTACTTCTCCCAACATCCTCTTGGACAAACAATATGGCTTCTGTTTCAACAGGTCTACCACTGATGTATTAACCGCCATCACTGAATTTGTACATCAAGCTCTGGATAAGAACAGTGAAGATCAAGCTGTGGCTCTAAACATTTGACAGTTTGGATTGTTGGCCTTCTATGTAAGCTCCAGGACTGCTGTATTACTGGACGATTCTTTGATTTAATCCAATTGTTCCTATCAAATTGTAAAATGAAGGTCGTTTTGAACAGGTTCGCTTCCAGATCCTTTCACATGAATGCAGGTGTCCTCCAAGGCTCTATCCTGGGTCCTACACTGTTTCCGATCTTCAATGATCTCCCTGATGTCATCAGTTCCCAGTTATGCAGATGACCCTACCATTTACTCCTGTCTCAATAGCAAATCTGACAAAGTAAACCTGGCAGTTACTCTTGGAAAGGACCTCCAATCAGTGGTTAACTGTGGTAGGAAATGTCTTGTAAATTTTAATGCTTCCAAAACAAAACTGCAAACTCTCAGGAGAGCAATACATTGTGCTGCCTTGCCTCATGTTTTCAACTGACTTGAAGTGGAGAAACTACATCAAATCAATAGTTGCATCTACTCCAAGGAATGTTGGGTCACTGTGTCATGCCAGAAAATTTTTCTTATCAGAATCTATCTTGCACATTTACAAACTTACCATTTGTCAGTGCTTTGAATACTGATGCCATATTTGGTCTAGTGCTCCTGCTGTACATTTTGAGATTCTTGAGAAAATCCAAAGATGGGTCTGTAATGTAATCAATCCTGACTTGGCATCTTGACTTCCTTCACTTTCTCATTGATGTGATGTGGTTTCCCCTCTGTCTTTTCTACAAATATTTTCATGGCAACTGCTCCAACAAACTTTTTTCTCTGGTGCCCCGAATACATAAATTTAAGTGTGCTACTAGATTGGTATCTAGGTTCCACCCTTTTACTGTTGAGATAGCTAAATCCAACTGGCACTCCAACAGTTTTTTCTCGAACTTCCCACCTGTGAAACTCCCTTCTGTTTACTTGCTACCTTGATAACTACAATCTTAAAAAATTTAAATGCAACATCAATTGCCATCTTCTGTATTCTTGAATCCCATTTGTCTTCAATCCTCCCTATTCTCAGTCTTCTCTTTCACTTTCACTGTGTAACCCCTTGTGTCCTAGTGACATTCACACCTTGCTTGGGGTGAACTGATTAAAAAATATAAGTGAATATAATTAGTCTGATGGGAATTGAAACTTGCTTCTCCAATTAACAATTCAAAGCCATTATCCGTTCCACCACTTACATATCCAAGCTTACCACTCATGGTATTCCCAAGTGGTCACCCAATCCTTCTAGGTACTGACCTGGCTTGATATTGCTTAACTTCAGTGATTGTACAGGTGTTCACTATATTCACTTATATGTAAATACCCCTGGAAAAGGTATGAATCTACCTCTCCTCCCCTCAGCTATGGATTAATTAGTAAGACTTGTATTACTAAGCCATTATCTCCAAAACAAAAATTCTTACAATCTAGAAATATTTTGCAAAGGGTTGATAAGCCATAGAAAATGGATTAAGGAATCAGAAAAATTAATTTTCACAGTTATCCTGAAGATTCTTTTGAGTGCTTTTAAATTTAAAAAATTGGAAAACCTTATATAGTTTTTAATTTTATTTTTAAATATGTTGCAAAATAAAATCTTTGCATTTCCCTTGATAAAGTCTGTCAGAAGATGAAACATGTTAATAAAGAATAGTTTTCTCTTTTGTCTTTATTCTTATTGACTTTATATACATACACACACACACACACACACACATAGGAATCGTATTTTAACAAAATTTCAAACTTTTGATGGTACTTGAAAATTAACATTGTACATTTTTACACAAATGCACTGTATCTGTAATATATATTGTGATTAAAGATAACAAAGTGTGTGTCAATCTGGGTACCCTTCAGGGAATTTTGAATTCAACCCTTTATTTAAGATTGTTCTTTTCCCTCTGTCTAGGAATGTCATGTTTTTTTCTTAGTTCTCTTATTTCTCACCTTGTTTCCACTGAGTCTGAATTTGTAGCACCTGGTGTTAATTTGTTAAATAGCTCAAATTTATATTTACTACCCAGCACAAGTATTGAACTGATAGCCTTAATGTTAACTTATTCTTTAATAAGTTGACCTGTTCCACCTGCAATTGAAATGGGTTCTCTGCATTGAGATCTGTATGAACTTATGGTTTTTCCACTGGAATTATCCAAAGTAATCATCAGTTGGTTTTAACTGCAAGTGGTGCCGGGATTGTTGCCGAGAATCTCCACCATTGTCAGTATAAACACCAACTTCTGGAACTGCATATACTTCTACCCATATTACCTACCCATGTTTTTTGCATTGCAAAAACAAATGAAAACAAAAAAAAACATAAATTATCATTAGCATTCAACTCTTCCAGTTTCCTTACAGACTTTGAGCATAAATCTGTGCCACCAGACAAAATTTCAATATCACATGAATCCGTCATGTCTACACTGAAGTTATGAAAATAAAAAAAGCTCTATTTATCATAAAAACATTGGTTGAATTAACTTTACTCAAAGAGTTGTAAGTTCAATACCTGGCTACAGCCTGAGGTGAACAAAAACTTGGAGAGTTGAGTTACTAAAGGGAAACAACAGAAACTGAGACATCCAGAAAAGGCATGGCATGTGGAACTAGAACAATCTACCCTGGTGAAAGAGTTCACTTTGAAATTCTAATCGCAATTCTAAATGCTGGAGTGTACAATGGCTGAAACATTGTGAATATGGCATCAAAGATAAGGACGACAGTCCAAAATAGTGTGATTAATTTTATACGTTCAACTTGATAGCTTGAATTCAAAGCCAATGTTTTGTTTTGCTGGGTTAATCTTAAAATCATGTGAGGCAGAAATTAGCTGTAACCCAACCATGAAAATTTTTTTTTTTTTTTTTTTTTTTTATGATAGCTATTTTATATCAATGTTGGCACTGATGAGTCTAATATATGTTAAAACCTGATTTAAAACTATAATGTTATGAACGTCTTTGGTGGGCAAATTTCAGCAGAGTTGGGTTTTTATTTTTTTTTTTTTTTTTTTCTGTACACTTTGTCACAAATGTGCTTGTGAAAAGGTATGAAGTTATTTCTTCTCTCTCTCTTCAGCTATGTGTTAAACAACAAGGCAGGCCAGCCTTGGTGAATGACACCTCTAGGTGTGGAGCTAGAATCTCATCCGTATCCCCCGTGCCCAACTTGCTATTGAAACCATGACAGTGCCATCTCACATAGTTTAGCTGTTGCCCTGTACTTCACTGGAGAATCTACAGATTCAAGAAGTCACCCTACCCCCCCCCCCAAAAAAAAAAAACACAATACATTGATTTTAAATTTGAAAACAATAAGATATTCTGTTCTGAGTGTTGAAAGTGCTTGAACCGATATGTACAGAGAGGTTTTTTTTTTTTTTTTTTGTTTTTTGAAGTACAGAAACCAAACCATCCTCGCCTTGTCTGAGAGAGTCACTAAAAAGAAAAAAAATTATCAAAACAAACCTTGTTTATGGTCTTGAATAAAATATGGAGAGAGGGATGGTATACAGATAGTAAGTAGGCAGTTATATATATGATATAGAACAAATACGAAATATATATCTAACATGTTTCATTTTCATTAAAGCTTTGTCAGAGATTGAGAATATATTTTCTTTCTGAATTCACTCTTTCTGCATGAAATTCTTTTTGAATCTTCTGATCTTGCAAGTGGAACAGGCAAAATGTCTTTATAACATATGCTGACGTCAATCTTCTGTTTGGCAGGTTAAGTTGGCCTTCTTCTCTTTCTTAAATTCTAATATTCTGACCGACATACATTTGCTGATTTACATTCCTTTTGAAGGTGTCCATCCCTGGCCAGTGCCTGAAGGATGCTTCACATCATCTCCAGGCCACAGCTCGGCAAGCATTGAGTTAATCTGTTAAAGATCCAAAATAAACAAAGTTAATTTAAACTCTTCTCGCAACACAATACTACTACTACTACTACTACTAATGTCAAACACATCTGTTTACCTTCCATTCTTTGTTGCTGTTAATGGTTGCTATGAGTGTGTTGTGTTTTGTTTGACAATCAAAAGCAAAGGCTGACCTGCAGTTGCATAAAAATCACAGAAACTGACATGTCTACACCAAAAACAATACCCTGTCCAGTGGCAAAAGCTTCTGGTGGCACCAGGGGTGGCAGTTCTGCCTTACCTGCTGAGACTGTGTTACCTCCTCTGGTTGGCAGCTGATCACATGTGCTTTCACACATTAGAAAATTCAGGTTGAACCCCACTCCAGCAACGTTCATACTAACATGTCTCTTTTATTGGGATGACTCCCTTTTTAATAACATCTTTAGAGGTACCAAATGTACTACTCAGTACTATCATCTTAAAAATAAAAATATTCCTGTAAATATCATTCGATCATTCTTTATATACTGTGTCCCTTCACAATGTAGGTGATCATCACCCTCCACATCTTCCTGTCCCTTGTAGCTCTTGGTAAGTTTTTTTTTTTTTTTTACTATTTCTCCCAAACCTTGTTCTATTATCCATTTACTAATGCCTATCAAATATGTTACTTGCTGTTTCCAAACTCTCCTTCCTCATTACTTGCCTCAGAAATTTCAAATGCCTCTTCCTGATGTTAAGTATATTTTCTTTTTGTTTCTATTTTTCTCTAAAAGCCTCATTGTTGTTCCCATGTTTGGTCTATGATGTTCTCAGCATCTTCCTGTAGAACCACATTTCTGTTGCTTCAAATATCTTCTTCATCCTTTTAGGAGAGTGTCCAGCATTCACTGCCATTAAAACACCTAATTAAGTAATGATATACTTAGCTGAATAATTGCTAATATAATTTTATTTCATAAGTGAAAAAAATTTCTTTACCCAGTGCTCCATCCTTTTCCTTGAGGAAAAAAAAAAAAAAAAAAAAAAAGCATGCTCTCTTTAATAAATTTTAGCATGTGTATCACAGTCTGAAACATCAGTGTTTATTTTTTCGTAGTCATAAATGTGTTAACTTCATTATTATCAAGACACTGTGAATCTACCAAATGGAGGAGAAAGATTTCTAATAAACCATTTTTTTTTTTTTTTTTTATATAGTTTTGTCTGCTGTAAAAATGATTAGAAATTCTGGCTGTTGGATGGGGAAGGTTATGTCTCTACTACTAGTATTGCAGCTGCAGGCATTGTGCCCTTGGCACCTTGTCCTGCAGTGGTTGGCGTCGTTTGTCTTGGTACCTTATCCTGCAGCCTGAAGGCAAATCTGTTGGAATATTCAGAATGAGCTCTAGTTTAGTGTATTGTGTGATACTAAAATTACTACCTAATTGATAGTACAAGATAATTCATTACTACAAATCAAGTAAATTTAAAAAAAAAAAACAAATCTCTACTCAAACACGTGCATCCATTAAATGTGTAAAGTAATTAGATTATATAATTATTTTTTTTTAAATACCATGTTACTTTACGATGTAGGCATAAAACTCTCCACATGTTACTTTCTTTCATTATCTGTGAATTTCCATGCCTTCTTGGGAAAGATAATGATTTCCCATTGTTTTATGTACAGTTTTACATATGGAGTTGTCTTTTAGACTGTCTATCCTCCTTTTAAACCCATAGCTGGGGAGAAAAGAGGTGGATTCATATCTTTTCCAAGGACAATAATGTGAAAGAGGATATAACAAACTAGTCTGAAATTTGAGCTGACACACCAATTTCCCTTTCTGGGCCAATGTCTGTTACTTCTACTTACATATCCTTAATGGAGTACCCACACCTGATTTCCTCCCTAGAACAGAGACTCTACTGAGTGATATGCACCTTACACCCATCACTGGTCTCGGACATCATTTCTAAATTAGACAAGCAGTGGTGACTGTATCCAGTCATCATCCTAAAGAAATGTGCTCCTGAGCTGGCTCCATTTCTCTCCAAACTCTACAACTATTGTCTTGCTGTTTCCTGCTTTCCAGCTTGTTGGAAGTCCTCGTCTGTAGTTCCTGTTTTTAAGAACTCTGGAGAACCTTCTGAACCTTCTATCACCCTATTAGTCTCTTATAGCTTTTTTTTTTTTTTTATTAAAGTTTTCGAGACTTTAATCAATGCTGAAGTTGTTAAGCACCTTACCTCCCACAAACAATATGGCTTCTGTTTCACCAGGTCTACCACTGATGTGTCAACGGCCATTATTAAATATGTATATCAATCTCTTGATAATAATGACAAAGCTTGAGCTGTGGCTTCAGATATCTCAAAAGTGTTTGACATGCTGGTCTTCTACATAAGCTCCAGAGTTATGGTATTACTGGATGATTGTTTGATTTAATCCAGTCATTCCTATCAAATAATGAAATGGAGTTTGTTTTGAATGGTCTCACTTTCAGATCCTTTCGCACAAAAGTAGGCTCTATCTTGGGTCCTATGCTGTGTCTGATCTTCATCAGTGATCTTCTTGATTTATTAGGCATTTATGTAAATGACACTGTCAATTAATCATGTCTCAGTGGAAAATCTGTCAGAGCTGACAAAGTTAACCTGCACTTGAAAAGAACCTCCAATCTGTCATTAACTGGGGCAGGAAATACTTGTAAATTTTAATACTTCCAAAACAAAACTGCTTTCATTTAACCACCATAGATGAACTTTTCTGACGTTAGACTCCTGGAGAGCAACACTCTGCACCTTCTTGTCCTCACATTTTCAACTGACTTGAAGTGGAATGACTACAGTGAATTGATAACTGCATCTACTGTAAGGAAAGTTTGGTTACAGAATCTGTTATACACATTTACAAATCTACATTTTTTCCATGCCATATCTGGTTTGGTGCTCTTGCTATTCAACTTGAGGTTCTTGACAAGATCCAAAGAAAGGTCTGTAATGTAATCGGTCCTAACTTGGCATCTAAACCCCAGTCACTTTGTCACAGACGTGATGTGGCTTTCCTCTGTCTTTTCTACAAATATTTTCATGGCAACTGCTCTGATGAGCTTTTTTCCCCCTGGCGCCCCAACTGCATGAATTTAAGCATGCTACTAGATTGGTATCTAGGTCCCACATTTTTACTGTTGAAATAGTTAAATATAACCTCCACTTCTACTCTAACAGTTGCTTTTCTCACACCTCCCACCTGTGGAATTCTTTCATCTACATGCTTCCAAGAGAACTGCAATCTTCAAAAATTTAAATACAATGTTAATCACCATCTTCTATCTTCTTGAAGAACGTTCTGCTTTTATCTGTTCCTCAATCTTCCTTATTCTCAGTCTTTTCTCTCACTTTCACTCTCTGTAGCCCCCTGTGTACCAGTGGCATTCCTGCATTGCTTGGGGTGAAATGAGAAAAAAAAAAAATCACATCTGTTAGAGATATAATAGTTAGATCTAATGTGACAATATGGTTAATGATCTTGTCTAGCAGATCATTATAATGGGTGTCAGTTCAATCCTAACTGGTTGCATCACTCTTAATATTTTAATGAGCTATTTTTGACAGACCTTTTTTTTTTCTGATTTTTGTAAATTTAAAAAGAAATGTTTTTTTCACTTCTTTTTCAGGTGTAATTCGTACTATCTATGAGTATCATAGGGTGGCTATTGATATGCAAAAAATTAGACCCAGAACTGTTGTCATACTTGAACCTCTCCCAAGTAAGTGGTTTATCACTTTATAAAATGATAGTAATATATTATATACTTTGCTACTTTTATGAAGCATGTTCTACAAAAGCATGTTTGTTTTATTTATGACCACTAACTGCAACTCCCCTGACCTCCCTTGCATTGGGCTTTGATGACATACTAAAACATATTTGGACACTTTAAAAAAAAAAAAAAAAAAAAATTTCTTCATGTTTTAAATTTTTTTTTAGTTTTTCTTTTTTTTCTTTTTTTCTTTTTTTTTTTTTTTTTTTGCTTTTACTTTTTTTGTGTATTTTGTAAACATTTGAGTTAATTTTTTCTTATTAGTTCAAATTTTTTTCTCAGCTCTCAAAGCACGACATCATGTTGGATTTGAAACAAGATTTTGTCTTGAAAATTCTGAATTGTTTTGTTTCCAGCTTGTAACTTGGCTGAAGATTGCAGTTCTTGTATCAACCAAAAAATCAATTTTAACTGCAGCTGGTGTCCAGCTGTTCAAAGGTGTTCTGATGGAATTGATTGGCAAAGGCAGGATTGGTTTCTCAACAAATGCCATAAACTTGTAAGTATGATATGTCACTTAAAACTAGTGTCCTCTTACAATTGGTGACTCCCTCTGGAAACTGTTTTTATTCATGCTGGTGAGGTGGGGTAAGAGCTTGTTAAAGGACAATTATTCTCTCAACCTGTTATCACTTCAAAAATTTTTTCTTTTTTGTTTTTTTTTTCTTAATCATATCACTCTATGCAAGGCAGTAAAGCCACTAAGATGCAAGCAGTTATTGAGTGTGAAAAAATAAAAAATAAATATTATTAAGGATTGAGAACAATAAAAGAAGAGTAATAATGATTAACATTGCATTTAATTTTTTGAAGATGAAAGTCAGCTGGAAAGCATGGATCTGGAAGGGAGTTCCATAAGTGAGAAGTGTGAGGAAAGAAACTTTTAGTGAAGAATTTATGGTTACATCTAACTAATTTAACTGTGAATTGATGTGCCAATCTAATACTGTGCTTAAATTCATAAAGTCTAGGTAATATAGAGGAAAGTTCATCAGAACAATTGTCATGAAAATATTTATAGAAAAGGCATAGGGAAGCTACATTATGGTAGTGGGTAAAGTGATTAAAGGCAAGATGCCAGGTCAAGGCCAAGAATATTGCTGATCCTTCTTTGAATTTATCAAGAATCCCTAAATATATAGCAGCAGTACTGGACCATATGTGGCAGTAATATTGAAAGCATGGAAGAATTGTAGGCTTATAAATATATAAGATACATTCAGGATGAAAAATTGTCTAGAATGACACAGTAACCAACTTTCTTAGCAGCTTATTATAAATTGTCAGTGTATTTGAATCATTTATTATTCTGATACACATTGACTTTCATCAATTCTTTAGTTGATTTTCATTGCAATTTTATTCAGGTTGTAAATCTGTGGTTGTGAATAGATAACGTGATTTGAAATAAAGGACCGCTTGATGAAAATTGAATTTGGTCTTTTTTTTTTTTTTTTTTTTTTTTTTTTTTTTTATTCTAAGAAAGACTAGTGAAGCTCTGGCTGTTATCATTGCTAAGCTTTGAGAAAAAAACTGCTTTGCAAAAGACCAAAACTTTTTTTTTTTCTTTTTTAAATCAAATCACCCCTAGCAAGGCGATAATGCCACTAAGATGCTAGGGGCTATTGGAAGTGAATAAGAATACATTAGAAGGAAGTGGAAACCCAATCCTAAACAAAGGATAAACCTCTATTTTCCTGTTCAAAAGTCCAGGGAACTAATCCTCTCATTTCACAACTTCTCATCCTCCTATATTTATTTTACTTTGCAAAAGTTTATCCAATTTTCATTTTGAATTTTCCAATCAAGCACAAAATTTTATCTATGATTTAATTATATTAACAGTTAATGTTTCTGAAAACTGGTTTATCACTTCAGAGATTGATATTTCTGCGTGTGTGTGTATGTATATATATATATATATATATATATATATATATATATATATATATAATGTATTCACACACACAAACAAGTTTCATTAAAAATGGCTGCGGTTAAGTTTTTTTATTTAATTTTTCTTATAATTTTCTTCTTTACTGGTCATAAATTATGTAAAAATTGTCCATGTTCACATGCATGTATTATTGGGGTGCTGAAAAATTTGTGACTGAACTCGCTTCTCAAAAACTAAAAAAACAAAACATTTGTTGATAAGTTCTCTACATAACCAAGAAGTCCTTGAAAAAAAATAATTGAATATTTTTTTTCAGATTTTCAGCACCCTCTTTTGTCAAAATGCACATGTATACACACACACACGCACATATATATATGTGTTTGTGTGTGTGTATAATAAGAAAGCAAGCCAAATTAATGTGGTCATCTACCGTTCAGCATTTAAAACTGTGGGCACTCACCCGTTGGCATTTAAAAATGATCTACATGAATATTATCTATTATATTCATATAAAGTGGGCCACATCCCAAAATTTGTTATGTGTCATTAGTTTTATTAATGTTTTTTTTTTTTTCCTGTTGTCTTACTGTTTTTTATTTTTTCTTATTTCCAACTCATTTATAGTAAACATGTTACTTGCTCCAACAAGTCAATCAGGAAATTAAACATTGCAGATTATATAAATCAGGAATTCATTCAAATGTCCAGTGTTTAAGAGAAGATAACTCAGTCTTAGAATGTTCTGTTAGTTTTCATGTTTTGAATTATTATGTAGAACTAAGTGAAACATTTTTAAAAATTTTTTTTTTTTTTGTCATGTTTTATATCTTTCATCTTTTTAATGATGATGTGGCTTTGAATTCTTTCCAGTTTTTGTGTGTTTTGAATGTTTGATGTACAAAGTTTCTCCCGCAGATCTCTTTATTTCGATTTTTGGTTTCTCTAGTTTGGAAAATTAATGAAGAAAAATTTTAATTGTATTTCCTGAAATCTTTGAATTTAATTCAATTTCCACATAATTCTTTTTTTATTCTTTCTTTGTAAAGTGCCTTGCCAGATTAAAACTTATTTTATTGCAATGCCCATACCATATTTTTCAAACTTCAATATTTCAATTGATTGTGTTTATATATATATATATATATATATATATATATATATATATATATATATATAATATATATATATATATAAAAGGTTAAGGGTCAGAGTGGAATCAGACCAGGAAGCAGTATTATTAAAAAGTGCTCAATACACGTGTAAGATAAACAAAAGTAACACTAACATGTAGAGCTTTTAACTTTAAAAATCAGGAGGTCAGTTGAATCCACTACCTTGGTTTGAAACCAAGGATTCAACAAGGTGAAAAAACCTGGTTAGCAAAATTTTAAAATCAATTGGCATCTGAGAGAAAATGAAAAAAAAAAAAGCACCAGAAACCTCCAAACAGGGCGAAAGAAATCATCCAGTACCTTAAATCTCTGGTAGAAAGAAAAAACCCAGTGAGTAATAAATTAAAATGAAGAGTGCCTCAATACATTAAGCAGAGAAAAAGTAAAATAAATAAATCCTAATGAGCCAGGTACTATGTACCTAGGTTTCACCAGATGGGATCATCAGGGTGAACTGGCTGATGATCCCATATGGTGAAACCTAGCTCATTAGGATTTATTTATTTTATATAACCAAGTTAAATACTTAACACTGTATTAGTCAAATAGTGTATTTTGTTACCCCCAATTTTTTTTTAAGTAATCTTAATTCCTAGTTGGCAAATTGTTTTGTTTTGCTCCCTCACACTATTCTCCTTACTCAGTGAATGTGTATGACACAGTTGTCATGGAAAGATAATGCCAAGGGATTATACATTTTCAGAAATCTGAGGTGACTAATGCAAGGTTAAAATGTATGACCTTTTGACATTTTACTTACTGTAATTTTTGCCTGATTAGAAACTGAAATTTAAGCTTTCAGCTTTTTAGCTGTGTTGGGTTACTTTGTTAAATCATATTTTTATGGAAGCATTTTGAAGTTGGAATTGTGCTGAATATTTGATTTTAATTATGGACTTGAGAAACCTATTTTCTTGGAAAATTGTTTTAAGGGAATGATCTTTATAAATTTCAACTAAGAGTAGTACAAACTGCTTGATCAGTGAATGAATGTTTCCTTATAAGGAAACTGCTCATATTACTATTATCATATGATTAGATTTTAGTAACGGGCGATTAGATTAATTGTTGTGACCACTACTCTGTTAAGACAGAGGCTGGCTGTCAATGAAGTCTAGAGAGCCTAGTCTACTCTGCTATTTAACCTATAGCTGATATTGGAGATATATGCCATTTTCTTGTCCATGGCTTATCATTCACTCTTAGATTGGCTACTATACAAAGTCTGAGAGTCTACACTGGCTGAGGAGAGGAGAGATGGGCTCATGCCTTTCTCAGGAGCATTAATTCTGGATTGAATGCAACAGACTAATCTGAACTTTGAACTTGGTCTGCCAATTTGACATTACAATACCAACATAGATTTTGATGATTTTAATTTAAATTATCAATTAATTTGATATTTTTTTATATTAATAATATATCGAAGAAATTATTTTTTTTGTTTTTTTGTTTTTCATTATTTTTTTATTTTTTCTAAATATTTGATTATTAAGTAAAGCTAATTTTTAATATTTAGTTAGTAATTTTTCTTTCTAATCTAAAATCTTTTTATTTCTTGTAGCTAATCTTCAAAAGGTGATTTTCTTCTGCAGAGGCTTTCTGTTAAAGTGGTTATCAGCAGCAATTCCTTTAAAAAAAAAAAATAATAAAATTGGTAATGATGGTAAAAAAGAAAAAGAAAAAAATCTAGATTTGTTTAAAATCATTTAGTCTGATGCTTCTGAAATAAATTGCCTGTTTAACAACTTTTTGCTCCTGCCGTTTTCAAAGTAGATTTGTTTTCATGTTCTTTTTTGCCTTTTTCCTCATGACTTTGTTGATAGCATTCAAGAATTCTACATATTCAAAAAGTTAATTTCTTAACACCTTTTTTGATTTATTGAATGCCATTTTCTTTTACTAACCATTCCTGGCTTTTTTAGATTCTACTAACTGAAAGCATCTTGAGTTCTTGTACACAATCAAACTATAACTTTTTTTTTTTTTTTTTTTTTTTTTTTTAAATCATGATCATTCCAATCAAGGCAGTAAAGCTACCAAAGCACAAATGGATATTGGGTGTGGCGGTATTGTGGGTTGTATATTGGCTCTCAAACAGATATTGAATGATGAAAGAAAATATCAGACAAAATAAAGATTGCAGTAAAAATAAATATTGACAAATTTATTTTTGTTAAAGAAAAATACATAAACAAAAATAATGTTGGTGTGAACTAGGTGGGGCTCATGTAGGGGGTGAGAAATAGTGTTGTCCTGAGTGGTTGCTAGGGAGTGGATGTCCCGAGAGGGTGAGTTTAGTGGTCGCTAGGGAGTGGATGTCCTGAGAAGGAGAGTTTAGTGGTTGCTAGGGAGTGGATGACCCGAGAAGGTTACATTTTATTGCATATTGTTGGCTGGAGCAGCTGGAACTGGAGTCCTACTTGAGATGGCTGTTGATGATTCTTGTCTAGCTGAAGTTGCTGCTGATGGCTGGGAGCAGTAGGCAGGTGGTCGACTGCTGCTGTAATATATACTACACTTTGATTCTAGTCATCTGTGGAACACTGATATTTACCCATGCCTTCCCACGGAGACTGGATGAGACACCAGGTCAGTTATTAAACATGGGGTACCACAGTGTGTATACTTGGATCATTGGTCAAAATATTAGAAAATATTTACCCAATCCTCACTTGTGCAGGATCAGGCACAAAGCTGGTCTTAACAGGTCATGACAGCGGAACAGATACTACAATATGATCACAGTCTCTGACCGTGAAACGGTGCTATTTACCCGTGCCTTCCCACTGTGATGGGATGCAACACAAGGGCAGTTATTTAACATGAGGTACCTGAGCACGTAAACCCAGGTCATTAGTCAAAATATTGGGAAATTTTTATCTAACTCCCACTTGTGCAGGATTGGGCACAAAGCTGATGTGATCATAACCTCTGACCATGGGACAATTGTTTGGATTGCTTTTGAGGCCTCTTTATATCCTGAACCCACCTTACAACAATGCTGGTTAAGCTTTTTCTTTCAGTTGTTTTTAAAAATTGTGGGAGTGCCAGCAGAATATGACAGAAGTATTAGAAAACAAATATTACTAAGGACCAAGAACAAAAGAGTAATCAGGAGCACAGTAGAATAGCAATTGACATTGCATTTCAACTTTTGAAGATTGAAGTTGACTGGAATGTATGGAGCCAAGAGGATGTTTCACAAGTGAGAAGTGCGAGAAAAGAAACTTAGCATAGAATTTATGGTTACATCTAACCAATTCAACTGAAAAATGATGACTACTCGTTGCCAGCCTAGTACTGATCTTAAATTGTGAATAGGTGAAGAGCTCATCTGAACAATTACCATAAAAGTATTTATAGAAAAGGCAGAGGGAGGCAACTTTATGATGGTGGGAAGTGACTGAAGCTGGGATGCCAGATCATGGCCAATAATATTGCCAATTCTTCTTTGGATTCTATCAGAGATCTCTAAATATATAGCAAGAGCACTCGACCATATATGACAGCTATATTCTAAACATGGACAAATGGTAGATTTATAGATAGATTCTGGAGAAAAAATTGTCTAGCATGACACTGTAAACCAACTTAGGACCTGATGTAGCATTTGATTTAATATAGTCTTCCACTTAATGTCAGCCCGCAAAGGCACAACGAGTCACTCTCCTGGAGGTTAGCATCAGTCATGCTGATGAAAGGCAGAAAGAGCTCTCTCAGATGATTAACAGAGATCAGTTTAGTTTTGGTGGTGTTAAAATTAAACCATCCTTTGTCACTGTTAACAGGCTGAAGGTCGTTTTTGGCATCAGGCACCAATTTGACCATAATGGACTGATCAGGCTTACTATCAAGACAGAATGATACCATAGGAAAGATCATTAATGAAAATTAAAAACAAAGTAGGACAAACAATAGAACCCTGGGGGATACCTGCCTTAGAACAAAAGGATCCAGAATGGTGGCCATTCAGGATAACTTTCGTTTCACGATTTGATAAGAAGGACACTGTATCGGTCAAGACATTCAGCCAGAGACACCATAACTTTTCAACTTGTGGAGAAGACCTGTATGCCAAACCCAGTTGAAAGCTTTCGAGTTGTCCAAAGCAACAGCCCAAGCTTCACCATCCTTATTTAGAGCTTGATAAACTTTCTCTGCAATGATCATTAGTACATCAGCACTTGACCTGGAGAAACGAAAACCATATTGCTTGTTTGAAAGAAGGACTTGCGATATGGGACACTTAATCAATTCATCATGGATTAGGACCTCAAGTAGTTACTTAAAAAGTTGGAAGGGTCAGATGGTTCACCTGAATTCTTAAAAATTAGAACATCTAATGAGGATTTCCAACAGGCAAGAAAACAAGAGACTCTAAGGCACTTTAGAGAGAACAGGAGCTAGTATGGGAGCACACATAAATCAAGATGTTGATATTTCACACTACATCAAATAAAAAGTTAGGAAAGAATCCTTCCCCACATCAATACTGGAAAGAACTATAATAGCTACTAGACTTGAGAAACCTGTTTTCCTGCAAAATGTTTTTAAAAAAGATTTTGTTGCTTTTATCTGAAAGCAGAACTGGCTGCTCATTCAATGGATGCCAAAAATTTCTTTATAAGAAAACAGTTAATATTACCATTACCAGAGATAAAAAGAAAAACAAACATTAATCAGAAAGACAAAAGGCAACTGCTTTCTGGGAAATGAGTTCAAATCATTATTTACATGCTGATTATTGCCCTCACCTGTGTTGTTTTTATTATAACATTTTCAGCTGTTGTATGTTGATCTGAATAATCTACTGCCAATAGCCTAGTAGATTAAAGTGTTGGTTTGTGAATTTTGTAAAATGAGCTTGCAATAACTGACCAGTACTAAAAATAATAACTATAGATTAAATAAAGTGTTCCGTTCAAAATTTCCTGTAGGCTACATAGATTGACAATCATCTGATGAAGGCCAGAGGGCACAAAGGCTGAAATGTTGTGATGACAACAATGATGAGGACAATAGTCAGAATGTAAATAGTGCAAATAATGATAATTCTTCATCACAAATATTCAGACAGAGAGAGTACAAGTCAAATGGATGGACAACCTATTGGTTCAGTTAATCTGCTAAAGTAACTTGTACTAGCAATCTGTCAGTTTATGGCCACAAACACGGTAACTTGTTTTATGATACTGTTACTCTTTTTTTCTTTTTTTCTTTTTTTTTTTTTCAAGATAGTAACCCTCTTGTTACCCCTGCTTCTCCTCCCAAAAAGTGTAAAGTGTAGATACAAAAATGCAAAATGATTTGTGTAAATATGAACGTAGTGAATTTAAGGTGGTCTTTATATAGATATAGGTTTTAATCTACATTTTTTATTAGGTTGGTGCAAAAAATGTCGTTTTTTGACGTATTTTTCAACGTCAAAAAACGACATTTTTGCACCAACCTAATATGTAGATGTTTTAAGATATATTTTGTATGTAGATGTTTGAAGATAGATTTCATTTAAATTAAAATACTTTAGCATATTTATGTAGAGGTTATATGACATAGGATTCAAGAAAAATATCTTTGGTGTTGAACAGCTTAAAGGATTTTAATGAATTCTGTGTACAAGCAGGCATTTATTTCTTTTAGGGGTAAATATTTTAAGCGTCTTTATTGAAGAACTGGATTAAATATAAAGTTAGAAGATTCTTGCTTTTACAGTCAGACCAGGAAATCTTGTTCAAAGCAGCTTTTTGAAATAATTTTGCTGAATTAATGGAAACCAAATATTCAAATCATTGCTTGCAAATTTTGATTCTTTGCTAAATTTTATTTATATATGTTTTTTCTTAGTTTCAAAAGAGTTCCTTTTTATTATTTTGTTTATTTATATGTTTATCTTTTTTTAATTTTTGTTGTGCTTCTGGTTCTCCATAGATTCCTTTTTTTAGTTATATTTTTTTAATTGTATCTGAAATCCTACTTCTTGGGGAAATATTTGGAGTGGTTTCCTATTGCCTTCTCCATAGTTTTGAATACAGAGTTGTCTTTCTACTATACTGGCTGCCACCCAAGGTTAGAGAGCTTAGTCTATTCTACTATTTAATCCTTACTTAAGCAAGACTACCCAAAGATTATTAGCTTTGGGTATGATGATAGACTATGTCCAGCAACAAGGCCTCTGATTGGAAGATTGGAGGTTTTGAGGAATATAGAACCACCTTTTAATTGCTGTTGTTCTCAGGTCCACTCTGACTCAGGGTGGTAGCACTTATTAGGAACTGAACTATGGGCAAATAGTGAACCCCCACTCCCCCCCCAAAAAAACATGAAAATATAAAGATACATTTTTTATAATGAAAGTACCAGCAACACTACATATAGTAAAATGATCAGCAATATATTTTATCTGTAGTTGAAGGCATACATTGTGTTCAAGATATATTTAGTTGAAGCCATAGTGTTCAAATTATTTAGATTTCAGCATTAAATAACCCATAGAGGTGTTGATATGCCACTAAACAAAATCAATCAAACCAACTAAAGATCATTTGTGTGAAGTGACTGTGACAAACTAGGCCAGAACTTCTTGCCAATTTCACTTTCCGTGCTGCAAAGTAACGCTATACACACATTCCTTTTGTTTCTTTTACATTTTTTTTTTCAAATAGCATGGCTAGCATTGCATGTGCACGTTTCTTGGCTATCTAATGGTTATTTACAGTTGTCTTGCAAGATAAATTTTGAAGTCAGATTATTTTTATCAACCAAAAGCTATTAATAAAAACAAGAGAGCAAGTATGGCTTGAGTAAATGTTAGCAAATGTAAATGAATTCTGTTTCTTTGTTCATAATTAGAAATCAAACAAAATGTAAAGTAACAAATCTCCCCCCATTCTGGGTATGGCAATAAACTACATCTGACTGCAAAGCGTCTGATTAGAAGATTGTGGGTTTTGAGAAGTGTGGGACTACCCCATAATTGCTTTTGTTCCCAGGTCTGCCTGACCCATCATGGTAGAACCTGTTAGGGACCAAACTATGGGCAAATATTGAACTCCCAAACAAAAATCAACAGTACATTTTTATAACAAAATGTCCAACAATACATTTTTATAGTAAAATTACCAGCAATACACTTTTTATCAAAATTTGCCATTTATGTTCACTTACATGTAAATGCCCTTGGGGGAGGTATGAATCCATCTCTTCTCCCCCTGCTATGGCTTAATTAGTAAGAGTTGTATCAGTAAACCATTATTATCTTCCAAAAATTCTTATCTATAAATATTATCTGGCTTTAAATAACCTGCAAAAGTTTAATAGACCATAAAACAAAACACAAATCAATCAGTCTTTATAAAAAGCAACTGAAATTAAGATAAAAGAAATACTAGTCGGAAGATAATAATCAGTAATATATTATCAAAGAAATTTCCATTCAAAAAGTTGCTTCAAATTTTCACCTTGAGAACAGTTGACTGTTGAACATGTATAGTGAACTTGAGATGGCAGGCGACCAGCTTCTAAGCCCCCAAAACATTTTAAAGACTGTCTGAAAGACTTCCTTAAGAAAGTCTGTATTAATACTCAGACATGAGAGAGGAAAGGATAGGGATGGATAGAGGGATGAGATTGTGCAGGCTGTGAAAGGCTTTGAGGAAAGAAGGATTGAAAATGCGGAAATTAAGTGCGCTGCTAGGCATATAGAGGAGGTAACACCTCTCCCAGGGAAGGGAACTAAGTGTTTGGTTAGCAAAGTTAAATTACTGTTTTGCTAACCAGACACTTCCTCTGTAGCTAAATGGTATAGCACATCAGGCTATACGACAGTTTTGTGTAGGATACCAGTTTGATTCCTGTGGGAGGACACACATTTTCTATAAAATTTCTCGGACATTCAGGCAGGTAAATATAGTTAATACTGTTTATTGTAAACAGAGAATTTACTTAAATATTTGTATCTGTAAAAATAATGTATAAACAGAAAAAATATATGAGCCTCCCTCATTGAACGAGAAAAGTGGAATATTTACACCAAGATGTTACAGGAACTGGACAAGGGTAGTACCCACATAAAAAAATAAAATAAAAAATAACCCTTGTGTTAAATCTTTTGCCACCCTTTTTGGAGAGGCAAGTAAATAGCTTTGCCCAAGGAGAGTTTCTCTCTTAAATTCTTATGCTTGGGTTTGATCAGACATTTGAGAATTTTTTAGCAGCATTTCCTCGCTATAATATCTAGAGAAATTTAACAGTTGTTGTAAAAGTGGCTGATACTGCTAACTATAAATTTTTTTACTTTTACCATTATCCATATGTTCGAATAACTTTTTATTGTTGTTCCTTGAATGTGTGTGTGTGTGTGTGTGTATGTTTTTTCATTGCTGTGAAAAAAACAAAAAACAAACAAGCAATACAGTATAAGAGAAAAGAGTATGGCACCTTTTTTTTAATATCCTTTAATATTTTTCTTTCATTCTTTTTTATAGAAAGAAAATGAGATGAAAAAATGTCCAAGTTACTCTGGTAAGTTCATTTTTAGAACCCGTTTAATGGCTACTTTTGCAATTAGAATTTTTTTTTCAATTGTTCTAGAACTTGGTAATTTTGTATTTATTTTCTGGATTATTTTACTATGTCTCACATTGGAAAATATACCTTATTTGAAACTGAAATCAATTAAAAATTGTAAAAAGAAAATAACACTAAATATGATATCGCAACAGTCCAACAAAAACTTTTTTTATTTTTTTTTATTAAATTCTGTTTAATTTTTTCTTACTAGATTTTGCTTAATTTTTAAGCAAAATTATTTTTATTTAACTGTTATGACAGGAAAATAATGATTTAATACTTTTTCCTCTGAAATTTGGTAAAAACTACATTTTTCAAATTGAAAATTTTGCAACTATTAAATATGTCTTAAATATGGTATTTTTACTATTGTGTCATAGTAAAAAAAAATTGATCTTGTGTTAATTTCTCATTACTATCTTCTTCAAGCTCTCTCCAAAAAGCCAAAAGATTCAGGTAAGTTTTTTGTTTTTGTTTTCTTAATGTGCTTATACTTTATACAAATAGGAAATTGGTAAGTTTATATTCCTATTCTATTTTTTTCCCACTTTTTGTGCTGTTTATTTTAATTTTATTTAATATTATACTATTTCTAAATCTTGGAATCAGTATGACATTGTTATTGAAGTAAAATGTAGACAGACAAATGGAACTAGTAAGATAAAGGTTTTTTTAAAAAAGAAAAAAAAAGCATTCTTAGGGAAGAATTTGACTAATATTTTAATCTTTTTAACTTGGAATTCAAATATTTTCATTTCATACAAGAATTAATTATTATTTGGCACTGCTTTTGATCTATACACTTTTGACTCCCCCAGCAATGTTTGTTTTAAGAAGTGGTGATGTTTTAATAAACTCAAACATATGAAGGTGGATTGATACATTTTCTTTATTCTTGAGATTTGACAACAAAGATGTTAAACATTATTTATTAGATTGAATATAAAACTTGCTTTAATATTTATTTATAAAATTGTAAATAATAAATATCACATTATACTTGGTTCACATATTTTTATAATCTTGTAAATAAACATTGCTGAGGGAGTCAAAAGTATATACAGTAATAGCAGTGTCAAGGGAGTAAGTATCCTTTTTGACCCACTTTTTTTTGTGGGCACGATTGTTAGACATTGCCTAATATTTTCTTTATATTTCTTCCTAGAAATGAATAACTAATCTTGATAGCTTTTTTTTTTTTTTTTTTTTTTTTTTTTAAATTTAATGAAATATTTTTCTCGGACCATTGTATTTAAGGATCATTATAAAGGACTAATCGATTAGAAAAACAAATTATATTTGTCATAATAGTTAGAGTAACCTAAATTTAAATGACCTATTTTTAGACCAAATTGTTAGATGCAAAGATACTCCCACCCTTTAAAATAAGTCTAACAAAAAAAAAAAAAAAGTAACCATGCAGCCAACAGGTGAAAGGATACTTTTTTTAATTTTAGTTTAATTTTTGTTATATTTTAAAAATGTTGTTTGAGGCTAGAAAATATGGTAATATTTTAGAATTGTCTTTATGCTCTCTTGGATACAATGGGTTTAGATAAAAATAACATTTCATTAAAGAAAAAGAAATTGTCAAAACATCGAAGTTGTTGTACATGAATGCACTAACTTTGTTTCAATTTAATGATGCATCTCCTGCTTGAAAAAAAACAAACCAACCCAAAAACCTGTTTGGCATTCCGGTTTACAGGTCATTATTAGCAGCCATGTTTGTTACATTCACTTATGCACAAATACACTTGGACAAGATATGAATCCATCTCCCAGATATGGATTAAATAGTAGGACTTGTATCTGGAAAAATCATTGTTCTTGTCAATGTAATATTCACTCAGAAAAAATAATTATTCTTACAGTCATAAAAAATGTTTTGGTTTTAAAGAATCAAAGTTTTAAGCTATAAAAAAATAAAATAAATCACTCACAGTTCATTAGTTATTATTACTCATTATCTCAGGCTCAGTTGGAAATAACTATGGGGGTTTAAATGTTATTCAGAAATAGAAGGAAAATGAAATTATATATGTATGAGCTGAGGATGTGGAAACTGAATAAAAAAAAAATGAAAAAATTTCATTATGCATTCTGTCCCTCAAAAGGACTTGAATCAATGCATTTGATGTATTGTTTTGTAGAATGTCTTGTGTGTTCATATAATCTTTTATTTAGTTCCCTTGAGGTTTATTCTATGTATTTTTATTTATTTATTTATTTTATTTTTTATTTTTTGTGGCAATTATTTTATTGCCTGTAATAATTGTCGCAAAAATATATATAGGAGAAACCTCAAGGAATCTATGAATACAAAAGAGACATTTTATAAAACAAATCATCAAGTGTGTTGGTTGCCCACTGTAATGAGACTGAACACAATTTTGACATGAAAAATGCTACTCTGATCAAAGGAGAAAACAATTGAGCACAACGAAAATGTCTAGAGAGTGCCTTGATTGCAAGTTCATTTACAGTAAATTTTCGCCCTGGCAACATTTCACCATTCCTGGCAGAACTTCTTTTATCACAGTATAGAATATCTACTAACAAAAGTGATGTAAACAAAAAGAATTTAAATGATTTCAGCTAGATAATAATAAAAAAAATTAAAAATTCCCAGCATCCCTTGTTTGTGCACATGTGTAGTTGCACCAACATAATAAATTGAGTCTGAAGAAGTCCTAAAGGACAAAATGTGTCACGTGGGCTGTAAAGACAAAAGAGGTCTGGTGTTATCTTGATGGAAGATGACACCTTTCTGATTGGCCAATTCTGGATGTTTTTCATTGGTTGCTTTTAATCAGTCCAATTAGGTAGAATACTTGTCTGAATTCAACATTTGATTTTTACAGAAATACACAATAACATCACTCACTTTGGATTCAGACTGGATTTTACAGTAGCCAATGGCGGTTCAGTTTATTTTTTTTAGCTCCACATTGTTGTAAGCAATCCATTTTCATTGACTGTGAGCGTTTTTTTTCAAAACCGGGTCATTTTGTTGTATTTGAACAGAGAATCACAGATGGTAATGTGGGCCGTCAATTTTTTTTCTATTAAATTGTGAGGCACTCAAACATTGTTGTGATTCATGTATCCAAGTGTTTTTGACTGCCTTACAATTCTCGCATGAAACAAGTGGGGTATCATTATTATGATCTGTGCTATTTGATTATTTTAAATTTAGCATTTTGATTTGGTTATCACAAATAATTGCAAACCTGCTGGGATGTTCTCGGTCTTCCAGGCCAGAATTTCCTAGAGAAACACTTACAAACAGTACTCTCAGCTTTGGTAATGTCTTTATAAATCACCCATATGTTTCTTTTTTGTTGTATTTTTCCTTTTTTTGATGAAAAAGCATCTTTTCACTTTTAATGTAAAAACGTGGATGTGCATGTGGGATAATGACTAGCAGCTCACCATGAATTCAAGTTTGAATTCCAGTAAAGTCTGTTACATTCACTTAAGGCAAATACCCTTGGAAGAGGTGTGAATTAATTTCTTTTCTCCCCCTAGCTATGGATTAAATAGGACTTTTATATGGAAAAAATCATAGACACGAAAAAAAATTGTTAATGCAATATTTAGTCGCAAAAAAGAGAAAAGAAAAAGCCCTTCTTATAATCCAAAATATGTTTAGACTGTAAATAACTTACAAAGGGTTAAGCTATAAAAAATTAATTTAACATAAAATTATTTAAAATTCACAAATTAGTAGCCTAGTGGATTAAAGTGTTAGTTTTTGAATTTGGTGACATCATAATTGCAAGTTCAATCCCTGGTCTGGTCTGTGGGCACTTGAACTGGTTATAAATAGTATGAGCAATAGCTGAGTAGGTACTAAATAAGAATTAGACAAGATAGCCCTAGACATGGAGAGCAGAACAAGAACAATCTATCTTTAAGCATAGATTAAATAAACGAGTTCTGTTAAAAATTCCCTGAACATTATCCGGATCGACAATCACTTGATGAAGGCTGGAGAGCACAATGGTCAAAATATGATAACAACAATGATGGGGACAATAGTCCATGTATAAATAACTCCTCATCCCAGAAATTCAGGGCTTACAGCCACATTCCTTTGAAACACTAGTTCTTGTATGATCACTGAAGTTAAGCAATATTGAGCCTAGTCGGTACCTAGATAGGTGACTGCTTTGGAATAACCAGTGTTGTAAGCTTGGATTTATGGGTAGAGTAATGGATAATGGCATAGTATTGGGTACTGGAGAACAATTATCAGAGTTCCAGTTAGATTATGATATTTCCTTAGGGATAAATACTCTTGGGAAAGATATTAATTTACCTCTTCTCTCCCAAGCTATGAGTTAATTAGTAAGATTTGTATTGTTAAAACATTATCTCCAAAAAAAATTTCTTACAATCTAAAAATATTTTCCAGCTTTAAATAACCTGGAAAAGGTTGATAGGCTGTTAAAAACCAAATCAATCCATCAAAACTAAGAAATTTCGATAGAAATAAACATTAATTATTGGTCATTTTAAAATACTTTTGTATTAGAATCTTTGTACATTCTTAATTTTTTTATCTTAAGGCTTCTTGAACATTTAGAACTCATTGATCAGCTATAATGTACTAAACCAGGGGTTGGCAGTCTTTTGGAGTGAGCGGACCAGACGGAGGTGGGGTTACGATATCAAATATACTTCAATAAATTGTCTCGTCCTCAGATTGCTCTGTCCAGAAGGCTGCCTTTGTCGGGAGAAACTTTCTTTGACAATGGTTTCTTCACAAATTAAATACATTTTCCAAAGTGCTCAATGAAAATTTAAAATTTCGGCACTCAAAATCCACTTTTCTGTTTTTTAGTTTCCATGGGCTTGTTTTTGTTCAGACAAAAAAGATTTCTGGAATGAAAAAAAAAAAAAAAAAAAAAAAGAACGTACAGTAATCGAGTTACGATTAAGTTGGCAGGCCGGACTAAAATGCTTCGTGGGGCAGGGGTTGCCGACCCCTTTACTAAATGTTTGTACTGCAAGGAAGTGTAAACACATTCCAGTTCTACATGATATTTGAGATTCTCACTTCTTACAGCTGATGTTACTAGGGAAAAATTACAAGTGTTTGTTTGGTCCTGGCAATTTTTTTGTAATGAAGCAACTAAATAAGTATTTTTTATTTTTTATTTTTTCCTTCTTGAATAAAAATTCAGGAATTTTCGTGGTTACCATTTGTTTTTTCAGCATGTCTTGCTTTCTTGTGGTTTTCATCTCTAACTTATTTTTATATTCCGCAATGTTTTATTTGCTGGACTAATTCTCACATCATGAGTGCTATTTCAACTTGCCTGAGTTCTTTTTATTTTCACCTGAACATTTTTCTTTGTTTTCCATCATGCAACCAAAAATTAATGTTTCTTTATACAATACAAAACTTAAACGAGTGTCCCATTATAGATGTTTGAAAAACTAGAAATGAGAATTCTTATGCCTGCTGAAAAACTGGTTCATCTAGTTTGTGAAGAAAATGCTACAGAGCTTTTTTTCCTTTTATTTTATTTTTCTTTACAGATAATTTAAGATTTTCAGTAGATATATCAGGTTGGCCAGAAAGTCCTGACTCACTGACGAAATGAAACGAGCACAACATTTTATGGGGCAACACCAACATTTATTCTTCAAAATAAAGTTCATCATTCTCAATGATTTTCTGCTAGCGATCAGCCAGCATCCAAATCTCTCAGATACCAGTCAGTTGGCTTTGAATCAAAAAAACTGTAAGCAAACTTCATCAAAAGTGTTGAATCACTAGTCATGGAGGAAGTGTGCCATTGAGTGGAATAGGCCATAGTCGCTTGGAGCAGCATCGAATAGTGGATGTGGAAGAATCTCGATACAATCCGTCTTGTGTGAATTTCTACCTAGTCAACCTGGCAGTGTGTGGCCTCACACTGTCTTGCTGAAACAAAGCCCAATCTCGATTGAAAGCAGTATACTCCTTCTTTAGTTTGTCATACATGTGGTCTACCTGCTGGCAATACAGTCTCACATTGATGGTGTGACCATGTGGGACAAGATCGAAATGCAGTACTCTTTAGAAATTCCACCAGACAGAGATCAAGATTTGTTTCCCAAGTGAGTCAGGACTTTCTGACCAACCTCGTATAATCATTTGGAATTTTCAGAAAACAAAAATTTTGGATACAATTTTTGCACAATTTTTTTAAATTTTATTTCAAGACCATATTATTTTAAGAGTTTAAGGCCTTCAATAAGAATGTATTTTGAAACACAAAGTAAGTTTGTCTATATTTCTGAGATGAGGTATTATGTACAGTATTTACATTATTCAGACTATTGTTCTCATCTTTGTCGCCATATATATCACAACGTTTCGGCCATTGTACGCTCCAGCCTTCTTCAGGTGGTTGGAATTTTAAACTGAACCCTTTATTTCGATCACTGGGGTAGACTGTTCTAGTTCCACGTGCCATGTTTGATGGATGTCAGTTATCTCCTGTTAATTTCCCTCTGAAAGTTCTCCACTGCCTTAACCAGGTATTGAACTCACACTCTTTGGGTCTGTCACCCAAAGAGTGTGAGTTCAATACCTGGTTAAGGCAGTGGAGAACTTTCAGAGGGAAAATTAGCAAGAGATAACTGACATCCATCAAACATGGCACGTGGAACTAGAACAGTCTACCCCAGTGATCGAAATAAAGGGTTCAGTTTAAAATTCCAACCACCTGAAGAAGGCTGGAGCGTACAATGGCCAAAACGTTGTTACATATGGCGACAAAGATGAGAACAATAGTCTGAATAATGTAAATACTGTACAAAATAAGTTGTTTTATTTATTTTATTTTTTTGTGGGGTACAAATCTTTCCAAATAGTATTATACAGGATGCAACCATAATTACAGAAATTAACTGGCATCCTTAATTGCTAATGATATTTAAGCTGTCTGCCTTTCAAAGGCTTTCCAGAAGATGGTTGATTTAGACTTGAAGAACATTTCTCAAGGCTTGTCTGATTACAAATTGATTATTTATAAAAGGCAATAACACTTTTAATGCTGTCATAAATATAAAATAATAAAAGATTAGTAAAATAATTCTACTAATCTTGATGATTTCTGATAGAAAAGATCAAGTCTCTGTTCTTCATACATGATAGACAGGGTGATTTGTTTAAGTCTTATGTAATTTAAAAAAATATAGTAAGTACCTTGAGATGAATAGCAGGGGTACCAGACCATATATGGCAACAGTATTCAATGCAAGGATGAATTTTAGATTTGTAGATTTGAAGAAAGGACTAAGAGAAAAACCTTCTGGTGTTACATGGAGAACCAACTTTTCTTGCAGTAGATATAACTATTGATTTAATGTAGTAGTTCCACCACAGGTCAGTGGAAAATGTTAGGCCAAAAAGACGCAATGAGACACTCTTGTACAAGTTCTGGCCAAAAATGATCAAACCATTTTGAACATCTTTTAGAACAAGTTGTGTAACCTTGACAGTGAGAGGGGAACTTAGTGTGCACGTATGTATAACACTCTTCCAGTGAGTTGCCATTGAGTGAGCTTGGGTACTGTGTGGTGGTTACATTCAAAATCAGCAAGAAATTACATTCTTCACATCTTACGCAGGATTTTTTGCAAAACATTGCTTCACTCAGATGCCCCTTCCCTAATACAGATTTGGATCCCGGCAGTAACTTGTAGCTTTTCCTAAAGTTAAAATCCTGAAATGTCTGAAATTGTGGCCTATTTTGAATAATATATATATATATGTACACACACACACACACACTCAATACACTATACTTTATTGCTGAGTTAATTTTCTGACCTACTCTGTTCACTTCCTACACATTTTGGCTAAATACCTTTATGACTGTATTAAGATTTAATAAGTCAGGTTCTGTTTTTTTGTTTTTTTTTCTTGGAAAACAATTTAAAGAGATTTTTGTTTTTTAAAATCATTAACTTTTGAGATTTGATTTCTTTTTTTTTTTCTTTTCCCTTTTCAGTTCCAGTTGCTGTTGTTCTAGTTATTGTTGTTGTCTTAATTCTATGCATTTCTGTGGCTATCTGGTGTTTTTATGGTTATTCTCATCCCACAACTCCACTTGGGATCTGGATGATGGAAGTAAGTAGCGTTTTATTAAAATAATACTTACCTATTTGGTTGTCAGATAAAGTAACTTCTTTTCTTTTTTTTTTTTTTTGTTTTTGCTTGACATTCCTCTATTCCGTTTTGTTCAACAATTTTAGCAAATGTATTTCCCTTCATTGTCAGTGCCATAACAATAGAAAATCACTGGGTCTTGACTCGGAAATTTCACTGAACCATACTGTATTTGATAAGTAAAAAAGATTACAAAAAGTTAACCAATGAATTAGATCAGAATTAATAAAAACAAAAAATAGATAAAAGTGTATATAACACCATAATACTGCTGGACACAAATTATAAGACAAAATGTTTTAAATTTACCTTGTTTATTGAAAATCACATTAAAACTACAGCACTGTATAACATATTACATCATAATATATCTAAACTGTCCAGTATAATTTCCCTTTGAAGTACATGAAGGTCTTATTTGATGGCACAATGATTTAGTAATAATGTCCTTGTGCCATGCATTTTGTCTATATGCACTTTGCAAAGCTTCAGTAAATTGTAAGTTTTATAAGACTGTGCTTATAAGGCTTTCATTGATCACTGGAATGAAATTCCGACACTACAATTTTGAAACTAATCTTTAAATTCATTTCTTCAAAAACTGTAACAATTTGAAAAAAATATTTTGTGTCATTATTTATTATGTCAAACCCCAACTTTCAAATTGAGTGCAATAGCATGCTTCCAAAATCTACCTGCCCTATTGATTATGAGTGGAAGCAACCACTGTAAAATAAAATAGAGAACACTAGAAAACAAAGTGACTGACAGAATTAGTAAACATACTGTTCTCCAATAAACTCCTCAGTAGGTCAAGCATTGAAATGAACATATAGTAGGCTGCTGCTTCAATATGCTGTGTCCCTTCAGGACATGGGCGATCATGGCTCTCTACCACTTTGTAGCCCTTAGCAATGTTTGTCTCTTTGCCAAGCCTTCCACCATTGTTTACTTGCTCTGTACATGGAATTTTCATTATCCTGTAGAACCACATTTCAATTGCCTCCTGTTTTCTCTTCCTGGACAATGGTTGGCTTTAAATTACAATAGCCAATTCGTATTCTCTGGCTTAGTAGCATGAGCAGACGTGTCATGACAAGGATCAACTAGCTAATGAGTTATCTTCCTTACCATGATTAATATTAATTTCAATCCTGCTTGGAAGAAGTTTTATTGTTTTTTCTTCTTTTACAAACAATTGTGGCACAAGGCCGAAGGGGAGGTGGGGTAAGGCTAGTCAACAGGATCTATCTTAGACCTAGCTAACCAGATTCACGGCCCACTCATTCATTACAATTACCACAAAAACTCATCAATCACCATTCAATCCTACATGTACCACAATACCACACATTCACAGGAAACCTACAATACACTCCATGGCATAAAAATTTGAAAAGTTTGCGATGTTTTTCTTTCTTTTTCCTATATATATATATATATATATATATATATATATATATATATATATATATATAAATTTCCATGAACATGAAATAATGGGTGAGGGGATGAACCCAAAAACAAAACTAAAATAAAACAAAACCTTCAAATTAAAAAAATAAATGTTAGTCGGACCAGTCGACCCCTCAAAAATAATAAGAGTGGTCACTGTATTCTACCTATAGACAGAATCAAGAAGCACACTCGCCAATGGAGTGGGGAAAATCAATGATTGACCCATTCGAAATACAAAAACTGGGGGAAAAAAACAAACAAACTGGGGAGGTTGGGAATCTTGACATGGATCATAACAAAAGAGAAAGCCAGGAACAACACTTACTCACATTAACTAAGTAAGCAAATACTGTCTAAATTAACCAGGGGAAAATTCACAGGAATGATCAGAACCCTGATGGATTTCCTTGCCCAATTCTGCACCCATATACACTGCTTCATTAGACATCGTTTTTTAACCTATGTTTAACAACCTAGCCTTGGTAGCACTTGTTAGCCTCACACTCCAGAGCCTGCCTAGCTAAACCTATCTCTAGAGAATCTCCTGCAGCCTCTGCAGACTATCCTTGAGAGTCTTCAGTTTGTTAGACTTATCTTGGGTGAGTTGTTGGATATATTCGGTGGTGTCTGACTTAATACAAAAGCCTTAACATCACAAACTCCTACCTTGGTTACTCTTCTGCCTTGGTCACAGCTTCTGTTAATGATGTTTCCACTCCTGTGGGACATCCTGCTGGGGACAAGAGGTTACAGCCTTTTGTCCCCGGCTTGACTTTTTTGGCCCTACTGCTTTCTTTGATATTGTTGTTTGCTAGGGTGGTGGCATTGGGTTCCTGCTAGGGTATGCTTTCAACAAGTTCTCCATGGTACCACAGGACCAGCTGAGGGTCTTCCACAATTATTAGAATGTTCTGGTCCCAGCATGTCAAAATGTAGGATGTCCATGAAACTTTTTCAGGACATTGTTATCTGTAGGATGAACTCCTCAGTGGCAATGCCTGCTTTGCTCTTTACTGCTGTGATATCCCCAACTCGACCATAGTTTGCAAAAAAGGCCCCTAAATAGTCTTCTGATATGTCCAAGGGCACACCGTGAAGTATGATTTTTTTTTTTTTCTCTCTGTGTACCCAGGTACCCTGTTTGCAGCCTCACCAATTTCTAGGTGACTATGCTTCCTGCTAATGTCTTGGCTTATTCAACTGTAGTCAGCAAGATGTCCCCCCCCATGGCATTTGATCTTCTGGCCACTACCTTGGGGGCTATATTGATGCTCTTCATTGCCTCCTTTATTATCTCCCTTCTGACGCCAATCAATGTCCTTGTTTTTACATCTGTAGTCAATAGAGAGGTTGTCCTAGATTTGACCACTAGCAAAACAGGAGATATTGTTAGAAGTTTGTTCCCAGATATAGTTCTTGAAGACTTCATTTTGGGCCTCATAATAATCCATGTCCTCTTTCGGTCTGTCCACTGCTTGTGCTGATGAAGTAGTGGGAAATAGTTGTTTGAGCTGATGGGTAGATGCCTCCATGCTAGCAGGGCTCTCACAACATTAATTGATGCCAATAAGAAATGTGCCTTGTGTTACGATAACAACTGAATATTTCATTATTAAATAAGGGCAGTCAGGCTACCAATACACTACATTGTGTTAGATTTCTTTGAATATTTATAATGGAAAAGATCAAAGCCAAATTCATTCTTGCATCTGACAATAGTGTTAATAGTGGAGATAAAAATCCTAGATAACTCATTTACAAAATATAACCAATGCAATTAAATATGGCCATCTTATTTCTTATTGGCATCAATTAATCATGTTAATGGAATATATTCTTACTAGGAAGAGATCAAGTTGCATGGGACTGATAAGTGTGATCATACTACGATTATTTAAAAATAACATAAACACAGGGATACTAAACCATTTTTGGTATGACCAAGCATTTTTTTATTTTTTTTATTTAATCCTTTGGTTGTTTGGTTGTGCTGCGAACTTTTCAGCTTATATATATATATATATATATATATATATATATATATATATATATATATATATAAGAAAGAACAGTAAGATATGTAATCCGGTGTTCTTATAGATATTTTTATTTTTTCAAAATAGTGCTCAATGTACAAAATTAAATTCGTAGCTTTTAGCTTCCATTTTTGAAACATGGTTAGAACTGTGTAGCGAAAAAAACATTTTAAATAAATCAATTTATAATATTACATGAATTATTCATACAAAAAACAGATTAGTGAAGTTAATGATATAAATGGTGAGAATACATCTTCGCAAACAAATTTATTAAAATTACATTAACCCACGAACCTCTAGATGAATGTTATAATCCCTGTTTTTAATAAATTCAACTTGTATAAGGTCTTTTTTTGCTAGTACTTTCATCTGTTCATACTGACATCATCAGGCATGGAAATTGATTTGATTTTTTTTTTTTTTTTTTTTAGAAATTATATATATATATATATATATATATATATATATATATAAAATGTTTTCTCGAATGAGTTGCTGCCTACGTGCAATTTTTTTTTTTTTCTTTCTTTTAAATCTAATAACTTCTTTAAATTTAATTTCAGCATCGACCAAGTCAGATGAAAGCAAAAATGGCAAATATGAAATTTTGGAAACAGAGTACCCCTGCTGGTGACAAATACAGAATAGAAAGCGAAACTTAAAGAGCACCCAATATGTGGACTTGAAATACTCTCCACCCTCTATTTTCAGGACTTTCCCTTCAAAGAAAAAAACAAAATGAAAAAAAACAAAAAAACAAAATGAAAGTAAAATTCAGATTTTATAAACTTTCTATAACAAAAACAATAATAATAATAATATAAATATATGTATTACTGGTTTGTATGATGGGTGTATGGTATTTGACAATATTTGTCAAAGAGACTTCACTAACAAAAAAAAAAAATAGTGCTCTAAACAAAAAGCTAGTTTAAGTTGTTTTAGTTTTTGTTTTAACAATTCAACCTCTGAACTCTCTTCTGCTTTAGTTCAACCTTAATGCAAACTGAGCCTTGATTTTATCAAATATACAATTTCACTTTATGCAGATTCCTTTTTTTTCTCTCTCTCTCTTTACTGTATTGGCTGCAACTACCAATTCTAATATTCCTTCTACTTGTTTACAATTAGTTCTCGTCAGTTACCAGCCTGTGTTTGACCATAAACAAATATAATCAAAGTTTCTATCTTCTTTTGCATTATGAACTAAATCAGTATTAAATAACAGAAAAAAAAAAAAAATTCCAACAGTTGTCCGAAGTATTAGATTGTGTGGCATTTGTGGTTAACACAATGTTTTAGTCAATCTGTTCTTTAGTCTTTCACTAGTGTACAAGCTATAAGGAAATAATTAGTTTTTTTTTTTTTTTTTTTTTTTTTGTGTGTGTGCCTGTTATTTTAGTCAGTGTAGTATATTTGACACTTTTTTGTAATACCCAACAATTCTGAGAACCTGTTCACATTATGGACTAATCTGATAATGCTTTCATCATTTAACAAGTCCAAGTTTACATTTAAGAAGAAAACAAAAATTGCAAGACGCAACGTACGCACAAAAATCAAATATAGTTGACCTAAAACAGTTTTATCATATTTGTGAACACTCAGGTCCCATAAAACAGTTGGTTATTTGCAGATCATCAGTTCAAAACTTCCATCAGGGTTTCAGTCACTTTGATTTGAATTATCCATTGATAGAATGATAAGGACGACCAGTAATCGTATCTGCTGGAATTTGTCGACCCTCAGATATGATTATTTCTGGTTTTGTTTATTAGACAATGTTGTAGAACAAGCAGTTGTTTCTGAAATTGGGAAGAGTATTGTTGTGGTTTATTGATGTTGCATGTCATTTATATATATATAACACGGATGCATAAAACAAAAGAAACCATTTTTAATTTTTTTTGTTATTTGTTTGTACATCTGATGAATACTGTATAATGAATCTACCAAGATGCTACAGTCACACATAATGAAATACATTCAGTTGTCTAAACAACTTTTTAAGACTTTGAATTCATTTTCCTCAACTCTTAAATTGTATACTTTAAAAAAATATATATAAATTGATTAAATGACTTACCTCATTTAAAGATCTTGCTAATTTCATTTAATAGTAGCAAATATAAAAAAAAATTACTTTAAAATTTGGGTTAAAATAATTAATACATAGAATTCTAAAATTAGAAATTGTTATTCTTTTCTACATATGAATTCCTTTTATAATGTTTATATATTGGAATTAATATGAACATTTTTCAAACAAAATCCTATATTTCTTTATCTCTTTCTTCCTGGTCTCCTCCCTCTTGGTCTGTCTCCTTCCTGGTCTCCTCCCTCTTGGTCTGTCTCCTTCCTGGTCTCTTCCCTCTTGGTCTGTCTCCTTCCTGGTCTCTTCCCTCTTGGTCTGTCTCCTTCCTGGTCTCTTCCCTCTTGGTCTGTCTCCTTCCTGGTCTCTTCCCTCTTGGTCTGTCTCCTCCCTCTTGGTCTGTCTCCTCCCTCTTGGTCTGTCTCCTCCCTCTTGGTCTGTCTCCTCCCTCTTGGTCTGTCTCCTCCCTCTTGGTCTGTCTCCTCCCTCTTGGTCTGTCTCCTCCCTCTTGGTCTGTCTCCTCCCTCTTGGTCTGTCTCCTCCCCACCCCCAATTTCTGATTTATAAACAAATTTCTATCCATTAAAAAGCATCTTTTTGAAATAGCAAAAAGGTTCCCATTCCAAAACAGCTTTAAGCCTATCAACATTTAATTTCTCAAAGCTTAGAACTGTTATACAAAATGTACCCAAATACCTTTCCTCCATAAATTGTATGTAATATTTCTTTTCAATACTGTTGTGTGTTACATCTTGCTACATCCTTTTAGATACATTGACAGTGAGAATTCTTAAATGTAAGAATTAAACTCTGAACCCATTTTCACTCTTGATAACCATGTGTGTGTGCTTGTAAAACCTACGGTAACTAATAGAATTCATATAAAATTATAAACTTAGTTTTGTTGAGTTCATTTTGAAATCCTGTTACTGCCTCTGTTCTAATTGTTTTCAAGCCTTTCTGTGACTTGAGCAAATTTGCTAAACTTGATTATAACTTGATTTAACATGTAAAAAAAAAAAAATAAATAAAAAATACCTTGCTATTCTTTTGTATAAATGCAGAATTTTTTGGTTTTTGTTTTAATTTACTCAAGTGAAAATAAAATAAAAAGGTGAATTTTATTTCAAAATACATGTTTATTCAAAATATAAATTTCTTCTGTGGCAAACAAATTTTATATTTCAGTTTACAAATTGGAACAATTCTATTGACAGTGCTGTAATAATATCTATGAAAGTGTAATTTGGTTTTAGCATTAACAAGAAATCACCTGCTCTCTCTCCCACTCTTTGCTCTCTCTCTCCCACTCTTTGCTCTCTCTCTCCCACTCTTTGCTCTCTCTCTCCCACTCTTTGCTCTCTCTCTCCCACTCTTTGCTCTCTCTCTCCCACTCTTTGCTCTCTCTCTCCCACTCTTTGCTCTCTCTCTCCCACTCTTTGCTCTCTCTCTCCCACTCTTTGCTCTCTCTCTCCCACTCTTTGCTCTCTCTCTCCCACTCTTTGCTCTCTCTCTCCCACTCTTTGCTCTCTCTCTCCCACTCTTTGCTCTCTCTCTCCCACTCTTTGCTCTCTCTCTCCCACTCTTTGCTCTCTCTCTCCCACTCTTTGCTCTCTCTCTCCCACTCTTTGCTCTCTCTCTCCCACTCTTTGCTCTCTCTCTCCCACTCTTTGCTCTCTCTCTCCCACTCTTTGCTCTCTCTCTCCCACTCTTTGCTCTCTCTCTCCCACTCTTTGCTCTCTCTCTCCCACTCTTTGCTCTCTCTCTCCCACTCTTTGCTCTCTCTCTCCCACTCTTTGCTCTCTCTCTCCCACTCTTTGCTCTCTCTCTCCCACTCTTTGCTCTCTCTCTCCCACTCTTTGCTCTCTCTCTCCCACTCTTTGCTCTCTCTCTCCCACTCTTTGCTCTCTCTCTCCCACTCTTTGCTCTCTCTCTCTCCCACTCTTTGCTCTCTCTCTCTCTCTCCCACTCTTTGCTCTCTCTCTCCCACTCTTTGCTCTCCCAAGTGTTGCACTCTAACGGCTCAACTTGAACAAAAGTTTTAATTCCTCTAAGACAGAAAAAAAATGACATTGTTTACATATTTTTTGACTTTGTACATTAAAAAATGCAATAAAAAAATGTCCCAAACTCCATATTTGGATTTTGGGTGATGGATAAACACACATAAAGGTGGTTCTTACAAAAACATTTTTCTTCTAAATTTGGACCCTAAACTCAGGTTTCCAAAAGTGTTTTTTTTCCCCTGATTATTTCTGTTTGAGAACCTGTAATTGTAACAATCCTATAAGCACATATATGAACAATTCATACTTGTGAACTTTGTGGCTTTTGTCATTACTCCCATGACATTCTGTAGTTGATTTCAGTAAATGGTGGTAGATATTCTGACTGGCTTCATTTGTTCCATCCTCAGTATATTTTTGCAACCCTTTTCTGAAGAGAAGTGGCCTCATTTCTCTTTCGCTAAAGATTATACTTCTGAAGAAGGCTAGATTGGCTGAAACAATAAAAGTGACAGTAAAGAATGAATTGAATTGTCTTGAACAACTTTCAGGATGCTAATGATTTTGCCAGAAATTACAGATGGTATCATTACCAGCATTTTTTTTTTTTTAATTTCACAAAGAAAATTTCTGAACTCTAAAAGTTAGTCAATTTCTTGACATTAAAATATTTCTTTAATATTTCTCATGTCTTTTAGGATTTTTTCCACCATGTATGCTTCTCCTACTGCCTTCTTCAAAAACTGACTTAATATTGTATATAGAGACCTGAGTGTGTAGTGGGTGTAGGGGGGGGTCATTATTATTTTTTTTTTTTGCTTTTCTCCATAATGATAATAAATGCAATATATATAAAAAATTTAAGTTTTGAAGAATAACAACAATAATAATAAACTAAAAAAAAAAAAAAAAAAAAAATACTTTTTACAAACTATGACCAACATTGTGCCTAAGCTTTTCTTCTTCTAAAGAAATCCTTTTAAATCAAAAACTTGCTCTAACAGATATCTTTGGTTAATTTCTACATGGGACAAATGTCTGTTGACTTTAGACCCTTTCTAAAAATGTATTTCATTGAGTTTAATTGCACTAAAACTTCTATTTAAGGTAGTTTATTTATTTTAATTTTTTTTTATTTTTAATTTTAATTGCATCTCTTTTTAAAATCATTGGGTATAAATAAACTCTGTTTAGGCCTTGGAATAAGTATACACAGCAAAAAATGAAAAATATTTAAGTGTGAAAATTTATTAAATAAATTTTTTTTAAAACCTATTTTATAGCGTAAACACAAGTAAGTGGCTATAACGATCAGTTTGTAAATTCATTTCCCAACTTTCAATATACATCGGCGGAGATGAAAAGTCTAACGAAAGAAAAGAAAATGGGAAACGGAAACACGAAGATTAACTAAATGGAATCGAAAAAAAAAAAAAAAAAAAAGAGTAATAGAAAAAAATATTAAACATTAGAATAAACAATTACAAAGAAAAAAAGAATTTGATTAGGTGGTTCATAATATAAACCTTATTTCTCATTTCAGAAATTTAATTGAACTTGGGTAAATTGAGAGACCAAATATATGTTTAATTCTTATCCAACTAGTTTTATCAGATTCTTGTTTTTATTTTTTTCCTAACTGAACCATTGTTTTGTTTTTTTGTTTTTTTTTTGAGAGGGGGGTATAAACCCTCATTACAGTATATGTCTTTCTTTTAATTTTAAATTCTTTGAAAAGTATCTTTACTTGCTTCAGATTGAAACCTTATCTGAAGAAACCTCAGCACCAAATTATTTCTTGTAATTCCAACATTGGACGTCTCTCATCACCATCAGAATTGCCATAATTTTAAGATCTGTTCATTAGCATGTACAGTATCTTGCAAAAACCTGGAAACCTCACCCTATAGTCATGAAAATAAGATCTCCTGTACAGCAATTTTATAAATATTATCATCGTCAGTCTTTTCTCAGATGAGATCTTAATATCTGTTAATGCAGAGATAGCAATCCACAACCAGTAGCCTTAGATATCATGCAATTTTCCTCTGGCTCTAAGTGTTCATCACTTTCTAAATTATTCTTTCTGTTTCTAAGAGGCTTCCTTTCTGTAACAGTTCCACTGTGCAATTGGTACCAATTTTCTTTGTCCATATTTACATTCTGTTAGTTGCACCAGGGAGAACTGGTACAATTGTGACCTTCTTCAATTTCCAAAAGCTTGCGAGTTCAAAGTTCAGTGGGTCTTTGTTGCATACTTTCTCTTCTTCCTTTTCTTTTATTCTTGTATCAAAGGACATGAGAGGTCAATGATTAAATCTTTTCTGTTTTATCTTCCTCTAATATGTCTTTTTGTGTTGAAAGATCTTGCAAAATCTTGCATATTTCTGACTCATAAACTTTCTCAGCTTTAGGGTTGTGCTATACCTTTTCTTGCTGTAAATTTCCACACAAATTTCCAAGTCATGATTTTGGTTATATGATCAAGTAACTATTATAATAATAACATTAACAGAAACTTACTAGATAAGATATCTGTATTAACTCATCTTAAAGGCTAGTGTTTACATGGAAATTATTTTTGTTTGATCTCTGGAAGGCATTGAAGTTTCAAGGCTTTTGCACAGATCATTTTTTTTTTTTTTAATCCAAATTATCTATACACTTTTATCCAAATTATCTGTACTTTTTTCTTTTTATTCAAATTATCTATACATTTTTTTTTTGTTTTATTTAAATTATCTCTACATTTTTTCTTTTTATTACTCAAATTATCTGTACACTTTTTTTTATTATTCAAATTATCTGTACTTTCTTTTTTTACTTTTTCTTTTTTTTCTTTTTTTAATCCAAATTGTACTTTTCTCCCCCGCCCCAAAGATGATTTGTGGTGATGGTTTACATTGCAGGCAATTTTTCTTTTCATAATATTTTATCTGCTATCAGATTAAGTTATGGTGAGTGTGGTTTCCCTTCCAAAAGCGTGAGTTTATGATCCTCTCTTCCTGGCCTGATTTTTACACACTGCACACAGTGGTGCAGCCTGGCTCACAATCCTATTGTCTTTGCGAATAGTATCTTTCTTGGGGTTGATGGACAGCACGATTTTTATATAGGATGATAAACCCCCCACACATACCATTGCATGTATATGAGAGTTCCTTAACACTGAATTTCTACTAAGTGGTTTTAGGGTCATATCAAACTCTTGGTCACCCAAATCTGACACAATTCTAGTTTTAAATTGGAATATTATGAATAAAAGATGAAAATCAATACTAGAGATAATTTAAAAGATTTAAGAGTCAATTTAGAATTATGGAGTCAATACAGTAATCAAAAATACCTTCCTTGCAAATACTTAACCATTTCAGCTTAGATCAAATACATATTTCTTATCTAGTAATTTTTAGCATACAAAAAAAATGCTGTATTTCTAAATTGGAAATTTTTTTTAATTTTTATTATTGTAATTAAGCATAGCTTAGTTTTTGCACAAGGGTGCAAGCATTGAACTTGCTGCTAATGATTTTAGTCCTAGCTTGTTGACCATTACATTATGCTGATGTGACCTTACTTTCATAATTTTTGGTTGGGATTTCCAAACTTCTGCAAATTACCGTAAATCTGTTTTTAATATTTTCTTTTCCGCATCTCACTTATGCAGTAATACTAATTTTGTTCTGTAAAAATGTTCAGTCTTCATCTAAGCAGTTTATTTTAACAGTACCAGAAGATTTGCTATCAACTCTTGGGAACAAAAGAGTATGTCCCCTCCCTGCAATTCCTCATTCTTGTGACTCCTGTAGAAAATCTTTCTTTTCTTCATTGCACAAATTCAATTTATTTTGATTTATTTAGAAAGAATGAGCTTTGTAAATCAGTGATTGTCACATATTCTAATAAGGACTTAAATTCATTAGCTGATCTGTAAAAAAAACAAAAAGAAAAAAAAAAAAAACTTGCTATTGTTCTGTTTGTTGTTTTTCCATGATTTTTTGTTATTTGTAAAAAAAAAAAAAAAAAAAAAAATAAAAATAAATAAATAAAATAATTATATATATATTGGGAGAAATATGATAATTTTTAGGGCTTTTCTCGGATATTTTGTTATTGTTAAAACATGACTATTGGATGCATTTTAAATACAAATAAATCCTTTCCACTTTTTGTATTTTCTGTTTCTTTTGTCTTTTGTATATACTCATGTGTTTTTCTTTTCTTTTCTTTTTTTAGTGTACCTTTATTAATTATATATATATTAACCTGTGAAAAAAGACTATGCATAAAGGTAAAAGACAATAAGAAAACTATATTATTAGCCAACACATTTCGTCCAATGTGGACTTTTTCAAGGCAAAAATGAAATGAATTTATTGAAAACAAAGTAACTATTAACAACAAACAAAATGGCCTTAGCATTTAGAAGAATTTAGAAAACTCTTTCAAAACCATTATAGTTATAATCAGATCCTCAAACACTAATAGCAATAATAATTCTAAGCAGGTATTTATGAAATAAATTGCCAAAACTATGTCTCCCAATATATTGGAGAAACAAGCAGAAATTTTAAAAAAATGCATCTAGGAGTACAAAAGAAGCCTCACAAATATAGAAATAAATTCAACCACAATTTTGATTTTAAAAATAAAAAAGAAACTAACACACTCAGAAGAAAAATCCTCAAGAGTGCCGCCATTGAATATTATCCAAATATTAATTTACATCCTGGATTTTTCCCAATATCACCTTTCCTAACAGAATTATTACTCTCACATGCCAACGTACACAACTCTATCAAGAAATCAAAAGAAATTGGTTGAATCCGTTAACAATAAAAACAATATTTCTACACATGATAGTACTTGACGTAATTTTCAGTTGACAATATGAATACGATAACATTTTCTAAATTCATCCAGTTGCTAAGGACATTTTGTTTGTTGTTGATAGTTACTTTGTTTTCAAGAATTTCATTTCGTTTTTGCCTTGAAAAAGTCCACATTGGGCGAAACGTATATACTAATAAGTTTTCCTATTGTTTTTTACCTTTATTTATTTTTATATATATATATATGGTGTGTGTGTGTGTGTTTTTAATTTGTTGTCATGAATCTAATTATATTATTATTAATTAGATAAGTTGTTGCTCCACTGAACTAATTGTATTTATAATTATAAATCTTGCACAAAAGATGGTTTTAATAACTCTGTAGTTAATGGATTTTTCGTAAATGTGAATTATAAAACACTCTTGCAATTGCTATTTGTTTGTTTATTTGGATAAGTAAAGATGAATTTCTTTACTTAATAATAACCAGGAAAATGGCTTGGATTTTAGATGCAGCAACAAATTTTAATTTGTCAAGATTTGATATTTTATTGTATAATTTTTGTCATTTTATTTGCATATGTATCTTAAAACAAAAAACATTAACGGCAGAGTGTTTTTATATATAATGGTTTGTTACATACTAAGTATGAAAAGGAATAAAAAAATGAATGTATTTTGAGTAAAGTTTTAATCTCTGGCCTTTTCTTGTTTCCCCATGCTCAACCTCAAGACATTGTCATTTATTTTATTAACCCATTAACTTCCAATTTTTTTTTTAATGCACATTTTTTGCCCAGATAGGTGTCTTAGGAGTTTATTTATTCCTTTTGTTTAATTTCAGTAGTTACCATTGTCGTTTTTATAGAAACTAGAACGTCAAATATATATGTGTATAAAACATCAAAAAATAATATTGATTAGAAATAAAAAAAAAATACTTTTCAAAATAGTCATTATTTTTCTACTCGTGAAATGTAAAATTACGACAGTGTCTTCTTCTGGCTAATAATAAAAGCTTTAAAGTCCAAGTGTTTTAAAATATACTTCTGCAAATGCAATGTATGTAAGCAATTCAATGTAAATACAAGGATTAACATGTAGTGTGTTTAATTTTAACAGATCCCCAAATGGGGCTCATGGCAGGTAATGGGTTAATATTTGAATATTAACATGAAAAATACTGTAACTTTCTATTTCTCCTCAGATATTTTTGTATTTAACATCTGACATTAATGAGAAATCTTTTTAAAAAAGAAAAGAAATTAAGGTTAAAAAAGGTTTGTTTTTTTTTTTTTTTTTTTTTTTTACATTAATCCAAAACGTTTTACAGAATTTTTTTTTTTTGTTTTTAACTGATAGTCCACCCAATACAAAGCAGGCCTAAGGGCCTCTCAATGTAGAGTGAGAATGTAAAGAAGAAGAATAAGATGAAGAGGATAAATATTGGCTGAGTCAGACTTATGATGACCAAGACATATATATATATATATATATATAT
>OZ010607.1:23319792-23327292 GCA_963932145.1 Acanthosepion lycidas
CCGGTTATTTCAGAAAATATTTTTAGATATTAAGAATATTTTTGGAGATAATCATTTAGTGATACAAGTTTTACTAATTAACCCATAGCTGGGAGGAGAAGAGGTGGATTCATATCTTTCCCAAGGGTATTTAAAAAAAAAAGTAAATATAATGGTAATTGGAACTCTTTGAATAACAATTCCAAGCCATTTTTCATTACACCACCTGCACATCCATGCTTACAGCACCTGTTATTCCCAAGCGGACACCCATCTGGGTAATGACATAAAAACCAAAGATTTTCCAACAATAGGCCGTATGTGGATAATAAAATTACGTATACAAAATTAAACAAAAAATATTCAAAAATGCATTAGGCTATTTATCACTGTGTAGAACCAGACTCCTCCTCCTCCCCACCAACCTCTTGCGGAACCCTAGGGTTCTGGGGAACACCAGCTGAGAAATACTGCTCAAAACAATATCTCACAAGGAAATTAAGAACTAAGGGTTATCATCATTATCGGAGCCTTATTTTTTTGTGGAGACTAGTCAGGCTAAATCTCGCACAAAGTTAGATGGTTTCTTTCTGATAGGGGTTGCATAAGTAGGTATACAATGTGTACTACAATGGTGGTTCTAGAAGTCATTTAATTCATTAAAATAATTTTTAATATTTTTATTTTCATCAATTTTATTAAAATACGTTTATTATAATTTTTATTTTTAATAAATAAAATTAACCGTGTACGTTGTTGGTATATCGATGGAATAAATTCCGATAATCAAAAATACTATTTTTAAGAAAGTGCTCAATACAAAGTAGAGCAAATAATATTTATTCAAAAATTATAACTTTTGTGACGTCAACGAATACTCGTTGTTACTTTCGTAATGCTTGTTGTAGTAGAGACTTTGTAATCGCAGATACAACTATAGTAACGGCGTTGAACAATACTGGTGTCAGACGCCCTCGAACATCACTCGCACTAATAGTACTTGCTCGATAATAGTCGCTCGAATAGTAACCACTGAACAGTGATCCGAATAGTAATGCCTATAGCATTCACTAACCGCTCCACGTGGTCGGATGTGGAACAAGGCCAAGTTTATAGTGCGGTTCTGAGTCAGTAGGCTTGGTCAAAAATTTTTTGTAGACAGCTACCCGCCCCCGTTTTTATAGAGCCAGAGAGTTTGACAAGCACACTTCCGAAGTAATCCGTATAGTGATGATATTCACTAACAGTCCCACGCGTTCGGATGTGGCACAAGGCCGAGTTTATTGTGGGGTATCCAAGCCCGTAGTCTCAGCCCAAAATTCCCCGTAGACCCCATAAAAACGGGGTCGGGTAGCTGTCTCAGGAGATGAGAGTCTTCCTTTTGACATAGCCCCATCTGGGGATCCTCTCTGCCTCGAGGCTGAGAGTTTGACAAGCACACTTCCGAAGTAATCCGTATAGTGATGATATTCACTAACCGTCCCACGCGGTCGGATGTAGCACAAGGCCGAGTTTATTGTGGGGTATCCGAGGCCGTAGGCTCGGGCAAAATATCCCCATAGACCCCGTAAAAACGTAGCTATCTGCCACTCCAGACGAGACTCTGCCCTTTGGCATAGCCTCGTCTGGGTTCCTCTCTACACAGAGGCAGAGAGTTTGACAAGCATACATGCGAAGTAATCCGTATATTGATCACTTAGACGCCACGCTAATTCCCATATATATATTTCCTTTACCATCACGTGATCTACTTATTCAAAATGGGATCGCCTGTGTTTGCTCTCTGGTGATCTGTGTTCAAACTCCAGTGACGGCAACGACAACTTATTCCTATATAACAATACATTTTTCTGTTTTTTTACTTTGTTCTTATTTATCTCCTCTCATGGACATCAAGTGGCATATTTAGGCCGCAGCGGACCGTCGGCTTACGTGTTGTTAAATTAGGAACACGTGCGTTTATTCCTGCTAGAAGAAGGTCCACTACAAGAACATGGCGGACTCAGAGATTGAATCCACCATAAAGAAGGGTAAAGAAAACCAATACCTATATATAGATACAAACAAGTAAATGTATTAAGCAACAAAATTTACAATGGAAGTAGACATTAACATTTGTGTTTGTGTGTGAAAGTAAAGAGTTTTGGTGAATGTTCGTACGTACGTGTATGTGAGTATAATGTTCATGGCGTCTCCCACAAATGGGAAGACGCAATCTTCTGCGAGAGCTTACATTGCAGATGTGTTTGCTGAAATGCAAAGTAAAAAGAGAACGAGGCAAGAAATCGCCCAGTATTTATAGTGAACCTTAGTGAACAACTTGGACAATTAAGGAGAAGTTAACTCCGACCAGGCCAGGCAGTGGGTCATTGAGTTTTTTTAATCTGCCGACATTTCTGAGATGAAGTATTAAGTACACTATTTACATTATTCGGACTATTGTTCTCATCTTTGTCACCATGTTTATCACAACGTTTCGGCCGTTGTACGCTCCGGCCTTCTTCAGGTGGTTTGAAGGTCGAACTGAACCCTTTATTTCTCTCACTGGGGTAGACTGTTCTAGTTCCACGTGCCATGTCTAATGGATATCAGTTATCTCCTGTTAATTCACCTCTCCAAGTTCTCCACTGCCTTAACCGGGTATTGAATTCACTCTCTTTGGGTCCTGTCACTGAATCTAACTAACGCCTTTATCCACTGTGCCATGTGTCCTTGAGAAATAAAGGGTTCAGTTCGACATTCCAAGCACCTAAAGAAGGCCGAAGCGTAAAATGTTCGAAACATTGTAATAAACATGGCGACAAAGATGTGGACAACAATCCGAATAATGTAAATAGTGAGCTTTTTTTTTCTTCTTTTTTTTTTTAGTTTTGACTAACATTCATTGTTCTCTATCCCATTTCTAACGCACTTATTACAGCCACACGTCACTTAACTAATTTCTGTTCCAATAGTCTGGTTACTAAGTGAGGTTGTTGCTAAGTGAGGTTGTTGCTAATTGAGGTTGTTGCTAAGTGAGGTTGTTGCTAATTGAGGTTGTTGCTAAGTGAGGTTGTTGCTAATTGAGGTTGTTGCTAATTGAGGTTGTTGCTAAGTGAGGTTGTTGCTAATTGAGGTTGTTGCTAAGTGAGGTTGTTGCTAATTGAGGTTGTTGCTAAGTGAGGTTGTTGCTAATTGAGGCTGTTGCTAATTGAGGTTGTTGCTAAGTGAGGTTGTTGCTAAGTGAGGTTGTTGCTAAGTGAGGCTTTTGCTAAGTGAGGTTGTTGCTAATTGAGGTTGTACCTGACTGTCATGTCATTGATTTCTTCTGTAATGCCTGTTTGTAGAAGAGGCTTTGTAAATCACAGATACAATAATAGTAACGCTTTCGAATAATACTCTGTCAGACGACGCGCTAATTCCCATATATATATATATTTTCCTTTTTCCCGTCAAGTGATATAATTATTCAATCCATGTTCAAACCCAAGTGTTGGCAGCAACATTTTATTCCTATATGATAATTTCTAATTCATTTTTAAATGTTTATACTGAACAGTAGATGTAATAAGCAAATTCGAAAATCAGCTCTATATCTTGTACATTACTTCAAATTGTAAATATGGTTGAGCTAACTGACATACCAATCATCACAGTCCTGAATCAAGAGTGGCACAATACATTAACATCGCCTCTACAGTGGCTCGAAAGAATCTCTTTTGAGGTTGTCTGGTAGATGAAATTTCCAGATTACATCTATTTTATTCAAAGCATCCCAGTCTTTAACTATGCAAATATTCACACCCTTTTTAGTAGAATCAAATTCCTTTACCTAAACATTATAAATGGCAAGCTGTAATGATGCTTATGGCCATATCATGTTTAAACATTGGTTCTTGTACAATGATGCTAGATGAATTTCTCATTGATTTTTACATGTAATTCCAATAGTTGTTTGGACGGTAACAACCAAGATTCAAGTTTTTATGGGCACTGTGTATGGCAGGGGTTCTTAACCGGGGGTATCCATACTCCTAGTGGGTATGGGAACCAAATGCTGGGGGGTATGGGACTCGATTTCTGGGTACCGGTAGTCCCAACCCCCGCTGTGTTGTGTTTGACAGATTGCACAAAAACAACAGCAAATATCTCACTAGATTACTAAAAGTCTGTTTTATGTAGTCAAGGTACTAAAAAACTTATACATTTATGTTCTCTTCCTTTTTCTTGAGTAATAAAACTGAATTATAACTTTATTTTGCTTTCAGTAAAAAAAAATATATATATATAATAAAGTTATCAAGGCTTATGTTTTTTTTTTTCATGTTCTATTCCTAGCAATCCATATCTCAAGTATATTAAATTCAAGCGATTGAAATATTTGGAAGACGTACTGGCAAATAATAGGATTGGTGATAATTATTTCGACAGTCAAGTGAAGTGGGTATGGGACCATATTGGACAATCCATTGGGGGTCTGGAATCATTAAAAGGTTAAGAACCCCTGATGTATGGTAACAAATCACTTGTAGCAAAGAGACACAAATTCACATGAGATGATCATCAAAGAAAACATGGTCTGTATAGAAGCCCAAATTTGATTGGTCAGATTAATTAAGCCAATCAGAAATATAAACAGAAAACAGACTCTAGGGTTTTAGTTAATGTCCAAGCAGTGGCACTATACATTAAAATTCTTAAGACACCAATAATGAAGTATAATACACGTGACTGTAAATGCTAATGTATAATATATTATGTATAGTACATTATGTATCAGTATATAATGTATAGTATATGTATATTATAGTATATGTATATTATAGTATATGTATACTGTAGTATATGTATATTATAGTATATGTATATTGTAGTATATGTATATTATAGTATATGTATACTGTAGTATATGTATATTATAGTATATGTATATTGTAGTATATGTATATTATAGTATATGTATACTGTAGTATATGTATATTATAGTATTTGTATATTGTAGTATATGTATATTATAGTATATGTACATTGTAGTATTTGTATATTATAGTATATGTATATTATAGTATGTGTATATTATAGTATAATACACATGACTGTAAATCCAGTACAAGTAATTTTTTTATTAATTTTTCATTTTGTTTGTTTATTTTCATTTATTTTGAAAAAAAAGAAACCATCAGGGTCAGAGTTTTCATATAATTTGCAATTTTTATTTCATGAGATTTTACAACTGGTTGTAAGTCCAGGTGTCGTTAAACTGGGAAATTGTTCAGTAAGGTGTGACTGTTTTTAGAATTATTTGTTTTATTAATCATTTCGCCCCAATCGAATCAATAATGCTATTAAGAGGCAGGAAGTTATGTGAAGTGAAAAGGAATGAGAAGACTTTAGTGAGGAAAAAAGACAATAAAAGAACAGGATTCAGAAAGACAGAAGATGAGGATTGACACTGTCGGTTCCAATCGGGTATTGGAATAACTATTAGGTTGGTGCAAAAGTAATGTCGTTTTCTCACATATGTTACTATGGGAGAAAACGACATTATTTTTGTACCAACCTAATACAAAATCATCCCCCACCCTCTCCAAATTTATAGACAAAACATACAGATGCATGCTGGGATTTTCTCTTAGCCAATAAGATAACAAGAAGGTTAACAAATTGAAGCCAAATTTACGTAATTATTAGAAAACATATTTTTAACGACATACCAATTTTCGTCTAGCTAAGTTACGTACATGCCGAACTCAAAACAAATTTTAAAAGAAACGCAAATATATCAGACTGCTGGTCATTATTGAGGCGAATCTCGTTTGTCATAGATGCTTTCAACTACTGTAGTCTATTTTATGCACTTTTGGGAGAAACGGATCCCAGAATCTTTCTCGAGTTTCCCCAAAAGTGCACAAAAATGACAACATGAAAATAGAGCGATTACAAAATTGTCGCATTGCTGCGATTTATAAATTGTCTATAATAACGTAGTGGTGATTAATTAACCAATGAATGCTTGTCGTTGTATGTGATTTGTATTAGTGTATGTACGTATGTGTGTGTGATATAGATCGGCACAATAGATTGGAAAGTAATGTCTTTTTGTCTACGTTAATAAAGTTCTGAAATGAAATATAAATTGTCTTTGTGTACGTATGTGAGAGACAATAAAATGTTGTTATATGTGTGTTTGTATGAAAAAGTCAACACGTGTGTGCGTGATTCATAATAAAGCCGAAAGTGAATACAAAAGAAAGATAGAAATTGTTTCTTAATGTTGGCGGTGTTGCCGTTGTCTGAAATTTGTCAACGCTGTCGCTTTTAGCATGACGTCATGGAAGATCAAAAGCGAGAATTGCGTGAAGTTTTTTAACAGCTTCGTGTATCCTGTTTAGGAATGGATTTCGTATGTTTTTATACACTTTTTCGTAACAAAATCGGCTCCAGAATTACATTATTTATTTATTTCTAACTGGCCATAAAAGGGCACGTGGTATGTCTTCTACTACGTCCGCACGATATTTGGGCGGTATCTACCTAAAAATAATGATGATTTAACTAATACAACAAACATTCTGATTTGTATTCTATAATTTTATTGTTTTTTTTAAAAGATGTAAGTGTTTTTTTGAGTGCGATTGGTCTTAATTCTTAAATATTGTATTTGATATTTTAGTGCACGGCTGTAAAGGCCTTATTTTTGTCATATAAAAAAATCCAACATAGCGCGTAAAAACGAAATATTCGGCGAAAAATCTCATTCGTCATTTAAACACGTCATCGAATGTAAAGTTCTTAAAGCAAACCTATGTCAAACTGTGTTTCCTGAATCCTTGATGACTTGGCTGTCCGAAAATTACAACACCAAGATGAAATAATAAAAAACTGACCGTGAAAAACACAATTATGCGCAACAAGTTTTCAATCAATCAGTAAACTTCTGGACCTTTTCGGTCGACGTTATAGGATCCAGACTGCTGTTGTTTTTTTTTGCACATGGAATTATTTATTGGTAATTAATCGTCGATTTGGCTGCGGAAAATGTCACTCGTGGACACGACAGATCAACTCAATCGAGTGCAATGGAAGTGCTTCGCTCTGGAAGAATTTGGTGGGGATTTTTTAGTAAATAAATCTTTTTTTATTTTGGGGCGAATTAACGAAAAGTATCCGCTTTAAATAACCTGCAAAAGGTAGATAAGCCGCAGAAAACGAATTAATAAAAAACAAAACAAAAAAATCTACCACCCACTTTGTGAATCCCAGATTTCCACTTTCCTATTTAATCTCGTATTAAGCTTAGTAAATATGGAACTATTTGCAGGAAACCATCCAAAAGTTGCTTTATTACATTTTTTTTAATATGTTTTCAATATTTTATTAATTTATATGGAAAACATATTAAAAAAAATGTAATAAAGCAACTTTTGGATAGGCAACTCTTGATTTCCTATTTATAACAAAAATTTTGTCACAATGATGGTGTCTTTTAATTTAAAAGACGCCATCATTGTGACAAGATTTTTGTTATAAATAGGAAATCAA
>OZ010607.1:23337292-23347292 GCA_963932145.1 Acanthosepion lycidas
GTTGACAAGATGTTATTTAATAATAAAATAACGAAAGAATGTCAGTTCAGAGAAAAAACAAGCACAATTCCGTTGAAAGAAATACTAATTAGAAATGAAGACTGAGTGATGGTATTTTATCTAATAATAAAATAACGAATGAATAACAAACTGTGTAGGCGAGAAGAAAAGTTTGTACAATTCAGATGAATGAAATACTAGTTATTATTAGGTTGTGAACTCTAAGGGGTTGCTACCAACCCGAGTGAGAGTGGACCTGGGAACACAAGCAATTAAGAGGTGGTTCCACGCTCCTCAAAACCTCCTGATTAGAGGCCTTCCTGTTGGATGTAGTTTATCGTCTTACTCAGGACGCGGAGGTAGTTTATCGTCTTACCCAGGACGCGGATGTAGTTTATTGTCTTACCCGGGACGCGGACGTAGTTTATCGTCTTACCCAGGACGGTACAATCTTGATGAAAAATGTGCTGACCTGATATGAATAATGGTTGACAGTATTTTATCTAAAAATAATAAAAGGATGACATTTTGAGTAGTTGAGAGGAAAACAAGTACAATTAAGATTACGGAAATATTAGTTAAAAATGAATAATGGCTGACAATATTGAATTATAAAATAAGGACAGATCGTCCTGTTGGTTGCAATGAAAAGCAAATAAAATTCCCTTGCACAAATTACTGATCGAACTTCAATAATGATGGACAATTTCTTATCTAGTAATCCAACTCCAAATTCAAATATATAACCTTTCTCATTCGTGGTGGAAGAAAAACCTCCTTGATTGAACATATCTTTAGGATTGTCCAACTGTGGGCTGGTGGAACTATTTAACCCTTAATTGGGGTATCTTATACTAAAACAATGAAAATCCGTGTAGTTGCAATGATATGCAAGTAAAATTCAGATGAAAGAAATAATAGTCAAACATCAATAACAAGGTTACACCTAATAATAATAATAATAATAATAATAATAATAATAATAATAATAATAAAAGAACATGAAAGTAGTAAGCGTCTTTACTTCGTAATAAAGGAAGCCAACAAATTCAAAATGGAGTTTCAAACGGGCGCAGAAATAAAATTAAAGCACAATACACCGGCTGAAGCTGCAAAGCCCTTAAAAAAAGAAAGCAAAGACAAATGCAACCGACTAGATACAGAAACAATGGCAGGATAAACCTCTTGAAGGCCAATACTCTGCCCGTACCAAACCAGCTGACGTAGACAAAACCCGTACCCATCAGTGGCTACGTAGTGCAGAGTTGAAAGCTGAAACTAAAGGTTTTATCCTTGTTGCACAGGACCAATGCTTGTTAACTAGTAATTGTGAAGTACACATACTAAAATATTGTGTCAGCCCAAAATGCATATTCTGTGATAAATATTCAGAAACGATTGATCATCTTGTATCAAGTTGCACGATATTGGCTCCCACAGAATATAAAACCCGGCATGACAGAGTGGGCCAATATCTGCACTGGAAAATATGCAACTTCTACGGGAAGGAAACTGAAAGAAACTGGTATGAACACCACCAAGACCTGGTTACGGAGATAGGGCCTGTTACAATTCTATGGGACTACACAATACACACTGACAGAACAATCAAAGCCAATCGCCCAAACATTGTTATTAAAGACCACAAAAAAAAGAAAAAGAAAAGTGCCTCCGTATTGATATGGCAGTCCCTGCAGATTGCAATGTATCTTTGAAGATATTCAAAAAGCTGTCAAAATACAAGGACCTTGAAATAAAAATCTCAAAAATGTGGCATATGGGAACATCAATAATCCCTGTTGTAGTTGGAGCCCTAGGATTGGTTGGAAAAGATTCCAGTAGACTAATTGAAGGGATTCCTGGAAGTCCATGTTTCAAAGAGATACAAAAAATTGTTCTCACAAGTACAGCCCACGCTTTATGAAGGGCTTTATCTATGTAGTTTTTTTTTTCTTTTGTCAGTGGAAAGTGTCATGATGCCATTTCTAACCTTAGGTCTCTGGGCTGGACCCGGAAAGAAATGTGTAAACGCCAGAAATCAAAGGAAATAAAAACAACAATAATAATATCCTGTATTATAATATTCATTATTATTGTAATATTGTTAAAAATTACTTGTAATGTATTTAGGAATTGTATGATATGTTTAATTAAATGTATTGGATTGTACAGAAATCTAATCATAAACTTTTATACTCATGAAGAAATGTATGCCATTAAAAGTTAAGTAATGAATTGAAAATAAAAAAAAGGTAAGACCCTCTCATGCATAGCCGGTAGTCATTGACAAAATGGCGCCTGGGTATAGGAAGTCGTAGAGAGCCACGATCGCACACGCCCTAAAGAGTGACGAAGGTGAAAGGCTTAAAACATGACAGCCTACGCATGCATCCTGTAAACTTTTATTGGTTTGGTTTGGTTTTTGTTTTACGGCATATCAACACCTCAATGGGTTATTTAATGCCGACAAAATTTTTATTGCTGGTAATATGTTTTTCTATAAAAATCTATTTTTGAGAATATTTTTTCTTGAAGAAATCTATAGCTGGTCATATTTTTTTTTCAAAGAATGTATAGCTGTTTGTGTGGCTGGTATTTTTTTTAAAGTATTGCTGATAATAATTTATCCTTCAAAAATTATTGCTAGCAATAATTTTTTTATTACAAAGTATTTCTGGTATTAAAACCTATTTTTACACAAGTTTGGGTGTTAACTATTTTCCCATATCTGGGACCCTAACAGGTGCTACTACCTCGGATCAGGGTGGACCTGGGAACATCAGCAATTAAGAGGTAGTTCCACGCTCCTCAAAACCTCCTGATCAGAGAGGCCTTGGTGTTAGTTTATCTTCATACCCAGGATGAGCAAACTTTCATTGAATCTACACCAAATAAATAATAAATAAATAGACATATTTTTCTTTGATCATTGCAATATTGGCAACTGCAGCCCTAGTTTTATACAATTTTTTTTTTTTTTTTTGCTTGGTGAATTATCCCTGTATCAACTAACGGTAAATACTTCTTCATTTTACGCTAATTCCGCTTACGAAAGATTTTTTTATAGAAACACCGAATTATACAGACTCTCACAGAAACTGTAACCAAAGTTTCCTCAGCAGAGTTTCAGTATGAAGAAAACGTCTGAAACTGGGATTAGTTACTCACTCTAGCAAACGGGTGTACTCGAAAACAAGCAGCTAACCACCCCATATATATATATAAAGGGTGTTCCAATAACTTAGACCGATTTTAAATGTCAATTATGTTTAAGGGTCTAATGAATGTTTTTCTTTTTCTTTCAGATTGAGCGGACATTTGGGCAATATTATTTTTCACACATAATTACCATGACTTAAATAACATGATCCAAAAGAGAAATAAATAAATTTTCACCAATAAAACTGATTTATTTACTGCTGACTTTGATCCGTCTTAATGAAACACCCTTATATATAATCCGTCTTAATGGAACACCCTTGATATATATATATATATATATATATATATATATATATATATATATATATATGTGTGTGTGTGTGTGTGTATATATATATATAAAAGGCTCAAACACTAATATTCCATGGCTATAATTTATTACATTGGAATCGTAATCACGATCCAATTCATCAGACCTACAAATTTCTTTTTGAATTTGTAGGTCTGATGAATTGGATCGTGATATGAATTGTATATATATATATATATATATATATATATATATATATATATATATATATATATATGTGTGTGTGTGTGTGTGCGTGTGTGTGTGTATATATATAATAAAAATATAGTTATAAGGCATACTCTCTTGTGCAAATTGAAATAAAACGAATAATTCCGTTATTATTTACTCTGTTTTCGTATTTTTCCAAGGAAACATGACCCCGTGAACATGTTAGTACTTCCTATGTCCATTCCACGAAGTCGTTCCTTGCAGATTTTCCACAGATTCTCGATTGGATTTAAATCAGGAGAATTTCCGTGTCAGTCTATAGCACTTTGTTTTGCTCACTGGTTAGGCTTGCCAGTGTGTTCATGCAGCGTTACCAATTTCGTACGCTTCATTGGAGTAAGTCCAATGCAGACAATGGCCGTAGTGCAACTAATCGACAGTCGAGACAATAGTCTCGGAAAAAGGAAATCGAAGATAGAAGAAGCTCCGTCAGAGCTAGTTTCGTCCAACACTCTATAATGATGCAAAAAATCTCCTGTCATATTCTTAGATATTCTCGTCAGATTGAGACATTCATATGGATGTCATATATGGCACCAAAGCCGTTCAGAAATATCGAAACTGTTAGATCAATGGTTAAAAATGCCTTTGAGCGAGTGAAGCCTGAGAGTTTTGGCAATGATCTCGATTCTTTGAATATTGTGGACTGACGCTATAGAATCACGAAGAACTGTACCAAATAACAGAAACCTTATCAGTTGAGGAATACCAACAGCAGAAACAACTAAAACGGATAGCACATGTAACTCGAATAGAAAATAATGACATAATCAAGATGTTAACATCCCACCCTACTTCAGCAAAAAGTTAGGAAGGACCCCCTTCCGATGGATTTTGGAAAACCCCCATCAATAATAGAAAGAACAATAACAGCTGCTGAACTTGGGAAATCCATTTTCCTGCAAAATTTAAGAGAAAGATTTTATGAATTTCAACCGAAAACAGTACTAGCTGCTCGGTCAATGAATTTCAGTTATTTCCTTATAAGGAAACGGCTAATATTACAATTATGATTAATATTAAGGCCAATAATTTCTATTTCTTCACTTGTTAATGTTTTTAGTTTCTTTTTTTATTGTTTGTGTTCTTACTACCGGCAGTAGTAATGGTTGCTCAGTCAGCGAATGCCAAATGTTTCCTTATAAGGAAACAGCTATTATTACCATTATGATTAATATTAAGGCCAATATTTTCCTTTTTTTTCTCTTCTTTCTAATGTTTTCACTTTCTTTTTTGATGATTTGTGTTCTTACTACCGACATTAGCAATGGCTGCTCGGTCAGTGAATTCCAAATGTTTCCTTATAAGGAAACAGCTATTACCATCACTAATATTATGTTGCATCAATTATGTTCTGGATGTTGTCTTTTCTTCATCCCTTCAAATTAAGGTTGTGACAAGATTTGAACAGGAAGATTGAACAATTTTTTTTGCTAGAATTCATGGGAAAAGGAAGTGTGCTTTGAATGAAATGTTTCCACTTCTTCCTTTGCTGAAATTCAATCAACACTGAAGACAAACATTATGGCCAAAAACACATTACTGCTCTCCCCAATTATGTGTCTTTATGTGTATATCTAACAACAGTCTTAAACAGGTTTGTACACAGGTTGACATATTTGAACTCTGACCTTCAATTCCAAGAGAATTTCCCAAAAGCTACGAATGTCACTTTTTAGAAATTGACATGATTTGCCGAAATATTTTTGTGACACTTAATACTCACGGGTCTTAAATTAACATTATATATATATATATATATATATATATATATATATATATATATATATATATATATATATATAGATGTATATATATATATATATATATATATATATATATATATATATATATATATATATGTGTGTGTGTGTGTGTGTATTAGGTTGATGCAAAAATAATGTCGTTTACTCACATATGTTACTATGTGAGAAAACGACATTATTTTTCCACCAACCTAATATATATATATATATATATATATATATATATATATATATATATATAAGTATGTGGTCGACTCTCCTGTCGTATTCGACGTATGAGGGTCAGGCAGCTTAGTTCCTAGGAACCGACAGTACATAGAATTTGATTATAGTGGTGAAGGCTTTGTGCAGGACCAACCACACTTTTAAGGTCCCCAAACGACACTCCGCATGTTTTAATTCAGAGTTGTCTTTCTCCTAGACCAGTTGTCATCCAATGCTATAGAACCCAGTCTGTCTTGCTATTTACCCATAGCAGGTGGGGGGAGAAGAAGAGGATTAATACCTTCCCCAAGAGTATTAGCACGTGAGTGAGTGTAATGGATTCGACTGGAATACGAACTTGGTTCTCCGATTACTCAATTCGAGTCGCTATTCACCACTCAACCGTACCAAAATTATATATATATATATATATATATATATATATATATATATATATATATATATATATATATTGTTATGGGGTCCACCTCTTTTTCATACAAGTGGACTCGACCAGAGTGTTACTTGGACTGCTGCCGTTAAATACCCAGAGTCAGTCAGAATAGAGGGAGAGTGAGCAGAGATTGTGATTGAATTGGAGGTAGAGTAATAGCGTTCCTGGATTTACTAACAGAATTACCCATTGTATTATTGTGTAAATACATTTAATTTCTTATCTTTATTTCTTGCATTTGTCATTCATTGGAGACCGAATTTCATCTCGGAATCCACAACAAATTGGCGACGAAGATTCGAACCCACGCGGAAAAGAAAAAATACTCACGCGGAAAAGAAAAAATCAAGAAAAGAAAAATCTTCCCTCGTCGTCCAACAAGCAAATTGGCACACACATGGGAAGAAAAAACAACAAATTCGCGTCGATCGATTCGAACTTACACAAGAAGAAATAGAAAAATCTGTCCCTCGTCCACAACAAATTAGCGACAAAGAGTTACGAGGAGTAAAAAATACGTAAAATTGAGTTATCATAGAAGATTTTAAAAATATTTTGGTAGAACTGATAAAATACCAAAATGATCAACAATTACAACTACAAGAACGAATGGAAGAAAAATGGCAAAAGCAATTATTACAACCGCAAAAGGAAAATGAAGAAAGACAAATAGAGCTCCAGGAACTAATATTGAAAGTAGTGGGCAACAAGCAATTAGATATTGAAAAAGAAGCAACATTTTCGCAAGACGCAGTGTGGAATACCATAGAGATTTTCAAATATTCTCTAGATGAGGACAAAAATTTTGGAGATTACTTCAGAAGACATGAAGACATCTTTAACATAGACTGTCAAAATTGTACAGAAGCAAAAATGCTACGTCTATTTCTCAGAAAATTAGGAACTGAAGAATATACAAAGTTCGTGGATTATATCTTGCCAAAAAAGACGAACGAATTAACATTTGACGAAGCAGTTACATGTCTTAAAGAACTCTTCAGCCCGAAAACATCACTCTTCCACAGGAGGTGGAAATGCCTTAACCTGGTAAAGGGCGATAATAAAGATTATTCCACGCTTGCCGCAATCGTAAATAAACATTGTGACGACTTTAAGCTAACCCCGGACAATTTTAAATGTCTCATCTTTGTTCAAGGGTTAGTTTCTACAAAAGATAGCGAAATGCGCAGAAGAATACTTGCAAAATTACAAAATGAACCGGGCCTAACATTACAGCAATTATCGGAAGATTGCCAGAGATGTCTAAGTATAAAGAAAGACGCAAAGGACATTGAAGAATCAGCTGTTTCGCATATACGTAAGTTAAACAAAAGTCTACGTTCTTCACCCTCCCCGGAAAGAAAACTAAAATTTTACGACAATGAAAAAAGATTCTCACCCTCCCCGGAAAGAAAAAGAAAATTTTATAATAAGAGGAAAAGTACAACATACAGGACAAATTATGAGGAATATCGGAATAAATATAACCCCCCCCCCATCAGCATGTTATCGATGTGGAGGATTACATTGGAACAAAGATTGCCGCTTTAGATATAAAAACTGTCTTGAATGTGGAAAAAAGGGCCACAAGGCATCCTAATGTAGAAATAGAAAAGATACTAATAGAATAAGAGCTACAAGGATGAATAACGATGACAACACCAATGGAAGGAAATATGAGGAACTGGAAATTTTAAATAAAAAGATTAAATTACAACTGGATTCGGGTTCCGACATCACGATAATTAACTTACAGACATGGAAAAACTCAACAGACCTACCATGTTACACACTCAAAAAATTGCCAAGTCGGTTACAGGCAAACGAATAAAATTTGAGGGAGAAATAATCGTGAATGTTAAATTTCACGGCAAAACAAAAAAACTTAAGATATACGTCATGAAAGATACTGAAAATCTAGTAGGTATCGACTGGATGCAGAAATTCAACGTTTGGGACCTATTAACTCTTTTTGCAAAAAATTAGAGGTTGAACCATCAGATACTATAAAATTGAAGGAGGAATTATAAAATCAATTTCCTGAGGTATTTTCAAGCGGGTTGGGACGATGCAACAAATTTAAGGCCAAAATAGAATTAAAAGAAAACGTCCAATCAAATTTTTAGAAAAAAGCGAAATGTACCGTTTGCTACTATAGGAAAAAATAGACAAAGAATGGGATAGACTTGATCAAACTGGGATTCTATCAAAAACAGAGTTTAGCGAGTGGGCAGCGCCGGTGGTTTATGTAAAAAAGAAGTCAGGAGAAATCCGCGTATGTGCAGATGTTTCGACGGGACTCAACAAGGCGATAAAAGACCACCATTACCCACTACCGAGCCCAGAAGAAATATTTACAAAGCTCAACGGCGGTGAGATATTTTCAAAAATAGATCTTAGTGAGGCTTATCTACAAATCCCAGTACAAGAAGAGAGTACGAAAATCCTTTGCATTAATACGCACAAAGGGTTGTACAAATTCAACAGACTACCATTCGGAGTAAAAGTTGCACCTGCAATTTTTCAGCAAACGATGGACACAATGCTCACAGGCTAGAATTTCGCGACCGCTTATCTGGATGATATTCTAATTAAGAGCAACAATGTTGAAGAGCACATATCACACATAAATGAAAGTTTTCAGAAGACTTCAGTACTTCGGGTTCAAAGTAAAAGGAGAAAAGTGTGATTTTTTTTTTCCTAAACGAAATTAAATACTTAGGTCAGATAATAAATGAAAATGGCAGGAAACCGGACCCAGTGAGGGCATCGGCAATTAAAAATATGCCTGAACCAAAAAATGTTGCAGAACTACAAAGTTTCCTGGGCCTAGCTAACTACTATGGCGAATTTATTGATAATATGCATAAACTGAGGGCTCCACTAAATGAGTTACTAAAAAAGGAGCATAATTGGAATTGGACAGAGGAAAAAAAGCATTTAAGGAAATAATACAAAAATTAACTTCGGAGTTAGCATTGACACATTTCGATCCCGAACTCGAAATCATTATTGCAAGTGACGCGAGCTCTCATGGGGTAGGTGCGTGTATTTTACACAAGATGTGGAACGGTACAAACAAACCCGTTGCACACGCATCGAGATCATTATTACCGGTGGAGAGAAACTATTCACAAATCGAAAAGGAGGCATTAGGCATAATTTTTGCAGTAACTCGTTTTCACAGATATATTTATGGGAGAGAGTTCACGCTGCAAACGGACCACAAACCACTTCTTACGATTTTCGGTTCAAAAAAAGGTCTACCAGTCTATACAGCGAACAGACTTTTAAGATGGGGAACTGTGTTACTAAACTACAATTTTAAACTGGACTTCTTACCATCAAAGAAAATAGGACACGCTGACGGACTATCGCGATTAATACCTACGAAAAGCAAACCGTTAGAAGATTCGGTAATTGCAGCATTACAAGCTGAAGATGAAATCAGTAAGGTACTATGCAATTCAATAAAGGAACTACCTGTAACGCTGCTAGAGATAAGACGAGAAGCAGAGAGAGACGAGTTTATTCAGGATACCAAGAAAAAAATAGAAGAGAAAGTGAGGAATTTAGCAGACAGTTTCTCAATCTGTGACAACATATTATTGTATAACGAGAGAGTAGTAATACCGAAGTCACTACGAAGAAGGATCTTAAAAGATTTTCACTTAGGACATCCCGGAAAAAACCGGATGAAATCACTTATGAGAAGTTTTGTCTACTGGCCGAACATGGCCGATGATATCACGCAAATGGTGGAAAGTTGCAAAGGTTGCGCTGCTGCGGCGAAAGGCCATGGCCTAAAGTCGACAGACCGTGGTCCAGAATATA
>OZ010607.1:23357292-23369792 GCA_963932145.1 Acanthosepion lycidas
TATATATATATATATATATATATATATATATATATATATATATATATATATATATATATATATATATATATACTCACACTGTTCACACACACGTATATAAATGAGAGAAAGAAGACGTGGAGTAAAAATTCACTATTCGTAGCATTTACTTTTTAAAAAGTGCTCAATACAAAGTAGAGCAATACATAATTATTGTTATATTTTTGATTGTAAAAGTTTTCATAAAACCATTTTGAAATCGCTACACTAAAACTTTCATGTTTCAATACTTTGATTGTACTTCTTCAGGCGATGGTAAGTAACTGGTGATTTAATGGTTTAAACAACATGAAGCAAACACTTATCAGCAATGTTGTTGATGAAGATATAACTTTAGCTTTCAAGACATTTAGGAAAATGATATAAGCGACCAACAAAATTTGATATAAACAAAACTAAAACTCCATTAAAAACACCATTAAAATATTTTAAAAATAAATTTATTTTATAAAATAAAACCTTCATTAAAACCTCCATTTAAATATTCATTAAAATAATATAAGCAAGCAACAAAATTTGGTATAAACAAAACTAAAACCACCATTAGACACTCCATTAACATATTTTAGAAATTAAATTATTTTATAAAATACGACCTACATTAAAACCTCCATTAAAATATTCATTGAAATAATATAAGCAACCAACAAAATTTGATATAAACGAAACTAAAACTTTCATTAAAAATTCCATTAAAATATTTTAGAAAGTCAATTATTTTATAAAATAAAACCCCATTAAACCATCGATTAAAATATACATTAAGATAATATAAGCAACTAACAAGATTTAATATAAACGAAACTAAAACCTTCATTAAAAATTCCATTACAATATTTTAGAAATTAAATTATTTTATAAAATAAAACCTCCATTAAAATATTCTTTAAAATAATATAAGCAACTAACAAAATTTGATATAAACAATACTAAAACCACCATTAAACACTCCATTAAAATATTTTAGAAATTAAATTATTTTATAAAATAAAACCTCCATTAAAACCTCCATTAAAGTATTCATTAAAATAATATAAGCAACCAAGAAAATTTGATGTAAGCAAAACTAAAAACAAGATTAAACTATTCTATTGTAAACAGATGCCTGCTCATTATAAACAAGACGAAAAGGTCATTAAAATTATAATCCGCCAGTTTTTAACAGTTAGTTAACAAATTCCTTAAATTTATCATCTATTATAAACAATTCTAAACATGCAATCTAATTCTTATAAAATCTCCTGAAACATCTCAATCAGTTATGTGCCATGCGTGATACACGCTTTGCTGATCATGTATCTTTCGATACATGACTGACGAGGCATATTTTTCCCCGCAGTAGGTTGCCATTTCTTTCTGCAGTAGACCAGTTGCCATCCAAGGTCTGTCCTGCTATTTAGCCATAGCTGGGGGGGGTGAAGAAGCGGAGTCATACCTTTCCCAAGGGTATGAGTACATAAGTGAACGTACAGCAATTCGAACTCGGCTCTCCGATTCCTCTATCCATTACTCCACCGCCTCCTCTAATCTGCCTCGTCAGTCATGTATCGAAAGATACATGATCACCTAGGTGTGTATCACACATGGCACATAACTGACTGACGCAAACATCTACCCTGTATAAAAATGATGATGATTATGAATTCTTATGTCATTTGGGAGTTTGTATCTCGAACACTAACAATCAACAAATTAAATTATTACATTGGCCACACACGCACCACACTATCTCGTAGTTTGACTTGTAATTTGTCAAAATTTAGTGCAATTCATACACAAATAAATCAACATATCACAAATAAGCAAAATAATATTAATATAAGAAATTTTAGTAGGTAACCTCAAAATGATACATAGGATTCAGTGCAAAGAAAGGCTCCAAATTCTGGAGGTTGTTGTAATACAATGGAAGCCACCAACATTAGGTCAGGCATCTTTGTCCATAGGGGATTGTATATTGAAGTGAGTATTAAAAAAACATTAAAATACGCATTAAAAAAAAATCCAGTTTTGACTGTTTGAATGGCATCCACTTGAGTGACTTGAAATTGGTTTCAGAAAATGTGAGAATGCTGGAATTAATTAAAATTAATTAAAACCAGTTACATAAATATACATGGAACCCAATCCTTGAAAACAAATGTAGTAACAGTACAAAAAAAATATAAAATAAAAATAAATATGGACTTTCGTAAATTTACTGATTACATAAAACAACTAATTTATAAATAATTTGAAAAGCTTAATAAAAAATTGAATCAACAGAACTTGTTAATATTATTCACCCAAATATATATATATATATATATATATATATATATATATATATATACATTATGAAATGGCGCTTCTTCACTCCAGAGGATATTTTTTAAAGATATCTGACTAACCTTCATACCAAGCCAGCATATTCCCCACAAACTCCATGCAAATGTTGCAGTCTTCAGCAGAGAATGATTGGCACTTAAGCTCCTTCTTGATTCAAAATTTAGTGCAATTCATACACAAATAAGCAACATATCACAAATAAGCAAAATAATATTAATATAAGAGAAATTTTAGTAGGTAACCTCAAAATGATACATAGGATTCAATGCAAGGAAAGACTTCAAATTCTGGAGGTTGTTGTAAGCAATGGGAGATTGTATCTAAAACATTAACAATCAACATACAGCATTAAAATCTTACATTGGCCACACATGCACCACATACACTCGTAGCTTAACTTGCCATTTGTCAAATTTTAATGCAATTCGTGGATATATAGATAAACGTATGAGAAATCAGCAAAATAATATTAACACGACAAATTTTAGTAGATAACACCAAAATTTTACAAGAGACACAGTATAAAGACAGGCTCCAAATTCTGGAGAAGCAGCCAACATTCAATAAGGGGACTGTATACTGAAACATGTTTAAAAAACAAAACAAGAAACACACACACACACACACACACACACACACACACACACACACACACACACATAGTTTTACCGTTTATATGACGTCACTTTGCGTGATATGAAATTGATTCCATCAAATGTGAGAATGCCGGAATTAAAAAATAAACAGTTGCGTAAATAGATGAAACAATGATGCAACATTCGAAAGTACTCGAGTAGAAAATGAGATTAAATAAATAGGAACTTTGGCAAATTTACCGAGAACACAAAACAAGTAATTCATAAATTTGAAAAATTAAATTAAATTTGATAGATAGAACTTGTCCATTTAACGAGAGAATTATTGTTGCCGAAATACACCATATATATATATATATATTCATCCACAGACAGATTGTTTCGCTCTATTACAGCTCATCACGTCCGGTTGCCTCTAGCTAGGATCGAAATATGGCGGAATTGGCGTCAGTCGGAGATTCTACCCGTAAGCCGTTGGTGCACGGCAGGGAGGAAGGTGAATGTTAGCGTATTTATTTTTAGATAAACACACAGTGACTGAGAGAACTCGACTCGTTTTACATTATACATTTTACAGTCTTGCATTATTAGCAGTAATAGTCACTGTTTACAAACTCATAATTCCTCCCCGAAATACATATATATATATATATATATATATATATATATATATATATATATATATATATATTGTGTGTGTGTGAATTATGGCAGCATGTTTTGACTGAGCAAAGTTTCGTCTCTTTTAATACCGACACCAGAAAGCTTATCCGAGAATATGAACGGATCCTACTGAAAATAAGCAGACGAAGCTTGCCTAAATTATTCAACGAAAGTTGGCGCAATATATATATATATATATATATATATATATATATATATTCAACGAAACTTGCCTCTCTCTGTCTGACTGTTTGTCTCTGTCGCCCTCTCTCTCTCTATATATATATATATATGTATGTATATTGTAGATATTATTTAAGCAAACATGTTTAAGAGAATTGTTGCTGCCAAAATACACCTAATATATATGTGTGTGTGTGCGTATGTATTGAACTGTTAGATTGATGATCCGAAGTTCTTTAGTATTTTTCGTTTTATTTTAAAAAAAGCAGTGCTCGATACATAAGTAGAGCTTAGATTATAATTATTTAAAAAAAAATATGATTCCATCACGACACAGAAATTACTATGTTTTGAAACTAGTCATCCGGATACAAGTTTAATTTCAATATTAAATCTTAACTAACGAGACTGCCACCCAGAAGTTAAGATTTAATATTGAAATTAAACTTAAATACGTATGACCAGTTTCGAAACAGTGTAATTTATATGTATTGTAAATATTTTTTTCAAAATATGATTCCATCGCAACAGAAACTATATGTAATTATATATATATATATATATATATATATATATATAATTACACATATACATACATGTACAGTACGACTTTGCCAATCATCAGATACAAAAAGTTACGAATTGTTCAACACGGTTTTTTTTTCGTTTTTTTTTAAATTTGTGGGTCTCATGTGGGGAACGCTACATTATATTATATATTCTAGTATTATATATTATATATTATCGTATTATATTATATATTCTAATATTATATATTAGAGCATTATATTATAGTATTATATTATTCAAAATATAGTAGGGAGACATCGAAAAATAAACTAAGCTATTAATAATAAGTTGAATAGTTTGATCTCTTAATGTGTATTGAATCAACCGATAATATATATATATATATATATATATATATATATATATATATATATATATATATATATATATATAAGATTATATATATATTATAAGATAATATATATATAATTATTTATTTAAATATATATATATATATAATATATATTATGATAATATATATATATATATATATATATATATATATATATATGTATATATATATATATATATATATATATAAGATTATATATATATATATTATAAGATAATATATATGTAATTATTTATTTAAATATATATATATATATATATATATATATATATATATATATATATATATATATATATGCTCGAAAACTAATATTCCATGGTTGTAATTTACACTGGAATAGTAATCACGATCCAATTTATCAAACCTACAAATTCAAAAATTACGATCCCAATGTTCATATCTATCAATGTATCTATCTACCTTCATAGTTATTTTCTTTCTTTGTATCTTTCCTTCTTAAATTGTTTCTACCATCTATCTATCTCAGTCTGTTCATATATATATATATATATATATATATATATATATATATATATATATATATTTCACTCTGTTCATATCTATCTATATATCTATCGATCTTAATCTATTGCACATAACTGACTAACTGACATATCCCACTATTAACTCAGAAGAATCCTTTTTGGATTCAGTCCGTCTTTTCGCCTCCGCTTAACATTGTAGTAAAGGATCCACTATTCATCTCCGGTAATGACTCTTTCATAAAGTACATCAGCCAACAAGTCTTCTGATCAGGAGATTTGAGGTAGTGCCTGTTAGGATCCTAGCTAATGCTAAATCCTACCCCACCAACAAAAACAAAGTCACCATGAAAATATAAAAATACTTATTTATAGTAAAAATACCAACAATATAATCTTAAAGCAAAATGACCAATAATACATTTTGTAGTAGAATTGCCACCAATATATTTTATAGCAAAATGTCTAACAGTACATTTTCTCTGTAGTTGAAGGCATACACTTGTGTTCAAAATATATTTAGTTGAAACCAAAAACTGTGTTAAAAATATTTCACTTAAATTTCGGCATTAAATGACCCATAAAGAGTTGATATACCGTTAAACAAACAAATCAATAAATAATGTCTTTGTCATAAAAAAAAGTTTTTTTTGCGATTCTGTAATGACAGGTCAAACGAAATCACTTTCCAGTTTTGACAGAAAAATGGCGATCCCGAAGGTTCAGGTGCTATATAAAAGTGTTAAGTGTATTGCTCAATTGTAACTCTTTTCTCTTCGTAAATTATTTTCTTTAAATTTCGGGATGTTTTGCCGATGTATCTTAGTGGGCATTGTTTACAGCTTATTCGGTAGACTCCTGATTTTCATGTACAGCTAATTCTTTGTTTTACATTGATTAAATATTGTTATCGAAGGATTTGTTCTGTCCTTGTGAAATAAAATTATTGTTTTGTTTCTTTGACGACACAAAGGAGACTGTATCTTGAAATGTTTAAACAATATTTAACATAAATAAAATTAATAATACGCATAGATATTTGATTCCTGCTTTTCTAGTTTAGTCTAGCTTCATTTAGCCGTTACCTAGGATACCACTTTGAAGAATTTGAATTGCAACATTCTAAAAAAACATAGAATGTAGTCAACAAAAACTTGTCTATCACATTTGACGACACTCAGAACAAAACGTGTATTCAGATATTTTATACAAAATTTTGATCACAACATACGAAATTTTATTCGAAATTTGAAAAAGCTGTATATATATATATATATATATATATATATATATATATATATATATATATATATATGTATATATATATATATATATATATATATAGGTTTCGATCTTGGCTTGAGGCAATTGGATGTCTAGTCACACTGATGAACTGGGATAAAGCGAAACAGACTGTCTGTGGATGTCAATATATACGCCCCCGGAAAATGTATTTCCGGTCGAGCACACTTGAGAGAAGGCGCGAATTTGTAAACAATGACTACTACTACAGATAAAACTACAAAGCTCTTCCTTGAATTGAACCCTTTCGGTCATTGGCGTGTTTATTCGAAGAATAAGTACGTAAAAAATCCGCATTCCTCTCTACCGCTCAGGGGTAAAATGTCCTACTGATACCAATTCAGCCGAGTTTCGATCCCGGTTTGAGGCAATAGGATGCCTAGCCACACCGATGAGCTGTGATACAGCGAAACAGTCTGTCTGTCTGTCTGTCTGTCTTTCTATATATATACACGCCTGTATGGACACCTTGATCCTATCTTAGTTTCGCCAAGAGAGAGAAGGCTTCGACTAGCTGGTCACTCCTTGAGAAGTCAAAACTTGTGAGTGACATCCTCCTATGGAACCAAAAGATCATATCTACATTGACCAACTTGTAGATGACATCTGTAGGACCTACCGACAGCGATGTCTGACAGAGATGGTTGGAGAGAATGCAAGAAGGATTCTCGACCTGATGATGATGAGGATATATATACTCGAATTAATATCATGTGTGTTTGGGTGTGCGTGTGTACAATAGTTAGCACCTCAAAGTTAAAGTAATATATATATATATATATATATATATATATATATATATATATATATATATATATATCTCGAGGTGAGTTGAGAACGAATAGAGTACACTTCGAACGTTCGTAACATTAAATTTAAAAGTGGGTTCAATACATGTACATACATACATACGCGCGTGCACACACACACATATATATATATATAATTTATTTTAGGATATTACAACAAAAATATGTAAGGATTGCTACCTCAGTAATTTACAATCGCATTATTATGCGTTGAAACACTACTGCAATTGTGTAGCGATTCTGACATGTTTTGTTGCAATACCCTATATATATATATATATATATATATATATATATATATATATATATATATATCTGTATATATATATACATACATACATACATATATATATATATATATATATATATATATATATATATATATATATAAAAGAAATGATAAGAGGAAATGTTTTGTATGCCAACGCGTTCCGTTAGCTGTGGAACATTATCAAGGTAGCTGTCTTCACCAGCTGAAGAGTGATTGTGTTTCAGGCCGAATATTTGACATAATCCAATCCTTAACAAATCGTATAATGAAGATCATTTGGAACGGCCACGCTTCTAGATCATTTCAAATTAATGAAGGACTTCCCTGGGGCTCTATCTTTGGACATATGTTGTTTCTTATCATCAACAAACTTCCCGATATCATTACTTCATAACTAGGTATTTATGCTGATGACACATCTATTTACTCCTATTTAAAAATCCAAACAGGTCCGCAAATTAACACTAGCAGCTGATCTCGAAAAGGACTTCTAATCAGTTGTTAACTAGGGCAAGAAATGCCTTGTAAATTTTAACGCCTCTAAAACGGAACCTTTAATAATTACAGAGAACTATTTCTGCCTTCTACCAGCGTAGCCAGTGCTAACCTTCGGAAGAACCACACATTGCGCCTTCTTGGTCTCTCGTTTCACACTAACATCTATCTATTTCAGTCTGCTTCAGTAGCTATATATTTATCTATCTCAGTTTGTTCAGACATATATATCTATCTATCAAAGTATGTGCCTTTATTTATGTATCCGTCTGTCGTTTCTTTTTTCTTTCTTTAATTCTTTCTTTCTTTGTTTAAAATAAGGTTTTGATTTTGTTACTCTTTTTCTATTTTCCTTTCTTTCTTTCTTACTTTATTTATTTTAATCATTTCATCCCAAGCAAGGCGTTAATGCCACTAAGACGCAAGGAGTTACTAAGAGCGAATGATGTCTCTTTATACTCGTGGTTTCTTTCTTTCTTTCTTTTTTTCTTTCTTTCTTTCTTTCTTTGTCTCCTCATTTTTTCTCTTTCTTATTATTCCTCTGATTTTCTATCACACTTTCTTTCTTTCTTCCTCGTTTCTTTCTTTCTTTCTTTCTTTCTTTCTTTCTTTCTTTCTTATACACTTTCTTTCTTTTTTGATATTCTTTATTTCTTTCTTTCTTTCTTCTTTCTTTCTTTCTTTCTTTCTTTCTTTCTTTCTTCTTTCTTTCTTTCTTTCTTTCTTTCTAAATCTCTTCATAGTTATATCCGGTTTCTTTTCTTTTCTTACTTTTTCTTTCTGAAACTGTTTCTATCTATCTATCTATCTATCTATCTATCTATCTATCTATCTATCTATCTATCTATCTATCTATCTATCTAGTTGTTGTACTACCATTCTTTTTCTTTATCTCTTCATATCTTTATCTGTTTTCTTTCTTTCTTTCTTTCTTTCTTTCTTTCTTTCTTTCTTTCTTATACTCTTTCTTTCTTTCTGATACTCTTTCTTTCTTTCACTCTTTCTTTCTTTCACCCTTTCTTTCTTTCTGATACTCTTTCTTTCTTTCTTTCTAAATCTCTTCATAGTTATACCCGTTTTCTTTCCTTGTCTTACTTTCTGAAACTGTTTCTATCAATCTAGGTCTTTTACTTTAATTCTATCTTTCCTTCTTAAACTGTTTCTGCTATCTATCTATCTATCTATCTATCTATCTATCTATCTCAGTCTGTTCATTATCTATCTATCTATCTATCTATCTATCTATCTATCTATCTATCTATCTATCTATCTATCTAGTTGTTTTACTACCATTATTTCTTTCTTTATCTCTTCATATCTTTATCTGTTTCCTTTCCTTGTCTTTCTTTCTTTCTTTCTTTCTTATACTCTTTCTTTCTTTCTTTCTTTCTTTCTTTCTTTCTTTCTTTCTTTCTTTCTTTCTTTCTATTAGGTTGGTGCAAAAATAATGACGTCATAATGTCGTTTTTTGATCGTAAAAAATACGTCAAAAAACGAAATTATTACTTCATTATTTTTGCACCAACCTAATATCTATCTATCTATCTATCTATCTATCTATCTATCTATCTATCTATCTATCTATCTATCTATCAGTATGTTCATATCTACCTATCTATGTTCCTACCTCGTTAATGTCAACTTGCCCATATCTGCTGTACCAATCATTCTGGTTGGAAACAACCTCTTGCAAGTGGGGAGCCATAAAATTTCTCCTTTTACCTTAGTCGTGAATACTTCGTCTGGTTGTAAGCAAAGATTTGCACTGATTTCCACCCATGATCTTTTTTGTCGGAGCTGGAGATACGGCTTTGAACATGACTAAGGCGGCTTTTAATGTGTGTAGCAATCGAATAAATATGGAAACTCCGAAACTAGAATTGTCTATCCTGATTCTTTCCCTGGTTTGCCAACGACCGGATCGATATTTGAGTGAGATACTTGTAAGCTGGGTTTATCCAGACGTTTTCTTGTATCAACCGAGTTGGCGTTCTTCTCTTGCATGAACAACGCGTTCGCTGTGTAGGTGCGTGTCAGTGTCTATATGGTCGAGTCGACTGGCGGTGTGAGGCAAGCTGATGTCTGTCTGCATGAACAAGGTGGAAATCTCGACAGGGACAAATAAGCATAAACAGACTAAGATACGTAGAAAGGAATATAGACAGACTTTAATAGAACGAAATAGATATATCGCTAGCGAGATAGATAGAAATAAATGAACAGATTGAAATAGGTAATGAATAGGCTGAGATAGATAGATAGATAGATAGATAATGAACGGGCTGTGATAGATAGATAGATAGATAGAATGATAGATAGGTAATGAACAAACTGAGATAGATAAATCGATAATGAAAAGGCTGTGATAGATAGATAGGTAGATATATAAATAGATAGATAGATAGAAAGAGAGACAGGCAGATAGATAGATAGATAATGAACAGGCTGGGATAGATAGATACATAGATAGACAAATAGATAATGAACACACTGAGACAGATAAATAGATAATGAACAGACTGTCATAGATAGATACATATATATAGATAAGATAGATAGGTAGATAGATAGATACATAGGTAAATGGATAGATAGATAATGAACAGACTGAGAAAGATAAATAGATAATTAACAGGCTCTGATATATATATATATATATATATATATATATATATATATATATATATATATATATAGATAGATAGATAGATAGATAGATAGATATTAGGTTGGTGCAAAAATAATGACATAATAATGTCGTTTTTTGACGTTAAAAATACGTCAAAAAACGACATTATTACGTCATTATTTTTGCACCAACCCAATAGATAGATAAATGGATAGATAGATAATGAACAGGCTGTCATAGACATCTAGATAGACAGACAAATAGATAGATAGATAGATAGATAGATAGATAGATAATGAACAAACTGGAATAATAAAAACAAGAAATTAGTTCAAACGTTATTGATATATGTATAGATAGATATATAAATAAAGGCACATACTTTGATAGATTTGTGTCTGTAGGCTGCAATCCTTCTTTCATGCACATTTCATTGAATACGACAGACAGGGTGCTTTGATTTAGTTTTTTATACAATTTCTTATGTGATCTAATAATAAAAAGAACAGTTTTATATAATTTATCATCTGAAAAGCAAAAAATTATTAGATCATTTCTGAAATTGTATAAAAACTAAATAAAAGCCTGTCGTATTCAATTACATGTGCATATATATATATATATATATATATATATATATATATATATATATATATATATATATATATATATATATATATATGAGATGGAATAAATACATTGAATCAATTGCCTCGTCCACTGCAAGGAAAGTTGGCTCCCTCAGCCGCGCCAGAAAGTTTTTCTCCCCGGAGTCGATCCTCCAGATCTACAAATCAACAATTCGCCCTTGCATAAAGTATTGCTGCCATATATGGTCTGGTGCCCCTTCTGTTTGCCTCGGGGTTCTTGATAGGCTCCAGAGGCGGATATGCAATGTAGTTGGCCCTGCCCTGGCGTCTCGTCTACAGTCACTTTCTCACAGACGCGCCGTCGCCTCCCTCTGTCTGTTCTACAAATACTTTCATGGAAATTGCTCCGAGGAGCTGCATCCGCTGGTTCCCAGACGTCATGAGTTCCAGCGCCCTACGAGGCTGGCATCCCGCTCTCACCCCTTCACTGTGGAAACTCCTAAATGTAGCCGTCTCTTCTACTCTAATAGATTCATGTCTCGCACCTCTCGCCTGTGGAACTCCCTTCCCTATTCCAGTTTCCCTGTGAGCTATAATCTCCAGCTATTCAAGTGTAATGCCAATCGACATCTCCAGTTGCCTTGATCTATCCACTACCTTCCTCCTCATCCTTTCCTCTATCACTCCTATCTGATCTTGCTCTAAATCTTCTGTAACCCCTTGCGTCCTAGTGGCTTCTTGCCTTGCTTGGGGTGAAATGCTTAAAAAACAAAATATATATATATATAGTTCAAACGTTATATATATATATATATATATATATATATATATATATATATATATATATATATATATAGACAGATACATAAATAAAGGCACATAACATGATAGATATATATATCTGTACAAACTGAGATAGATATATATATATAGATACAGAAGCAGAATCAAATAGATAGATGGAAGACAGAGAGATCATGAATAGACTAAGATCGATAGATATATAGATAGATTTGAATAGACTGATATATATATATATATATATATATATATATATATATATATATATATATATATATATATATATATAGTTTATGCAAAACTAGATAATGCATTTGGGTAGAGCCAAGGATGATGATATCCAGAGAGCTCAATGTAAATTCAGGGCAAATATGTTTGAATAAAAACAGA